>OY720347.1:63483865-64718865 GCA_963082975.1 Labia minor
GTGGGGGGTGGGGTGGGGGAGACGTATAATCCGAATGTAGATTTTCTGAACTTATTAACGGTTTCCTTTAAAAAATATCGATGTTACAAAATCAACAAAATTACTTTCCTTTCTATTAATTTTTATTTTTTACTAAACATTTCAATTATAATCACATAAATAAAAACTATAATGAGATTTATTTTAATTAATAACAGGCGTTACTCGATTACAACGACGATTTAAATTCTTCTCGAATATTATTATCGTTCGTGATTACAGATCTTAAGTATTTAAATATTTATACTTTTTCAAATTCTACATTTTCTATGTTAAGACTTTCTGTGTTAATATTATTCCTCTCTGTTACTAAATATTTTGTCTTAGAACTATTAATTTTTAATATATAAGAATATTGTGATGTAATTTCATAGAAATTGGTCCAGCCAATTTTGAGTCTATAACATCCTTATTTTCCGAACAGACATACATGAAAATTATAAAATCACTTTTGGATTCTAAAGGTCATGAAACGCGAAGAAATGCAAAAAATTTTAAATTCTGAGGAATATGCAGACAAAAACCTTTTTTACACGCTTTTATTTAGTTTTAACCCGTGTCCTGTCGTCAAATCTTCCAACGTGAATTTGACCCACATCCCAATGTTTGAATGAGCTGAAATTTCGCATACATATGTAACTCCGATGACAATGCAATATTCTGATTCATCCCAGGTCATTATTATCAGGTATTATTTTTATCAATTAGTAATTATATATTGCATAATATTGAAAAATATTAGGGTTTCCCTCGGCAATTATTCGATTTTTTCTCGCCATAAAAACCATCCTTGGACTTAAACGGATATTTAAAAAAAAATTGTCAAAATTGGTCCAGGAGTTATTGAGTGATGCGGTTACCAACACATTTTGCGATTCATTTTTATTTATAAGATTATATATTCAAACTGATTTTGTATAATGATTTATTTCAAGAGTTAACTATTTATTATCTAAAAAAATGTTTTTTCATGTTCTTTCCTGTTATTAAAAAGTTTAGTTTTTCGAATTGAAAATATTTCATGTGAGAAATATCATCATTTTTATTTATTTATTTTTTTTTTTATAAATTTGACAAAATCTTTCTCCGATACAAGTTCCAATGAACATGTTTTATTTATATAACATATTATATATAGGTATAAAATAATTATAAAAAAATCCATTTATAGCTTTTATTGATTATGAAGATTTTAAATTTTTATTTTTATTTAATTCTAATTAATTATATTTTACATTTTATTTCTTATATTTTATTGATTTTCATAATAACTTTCTGTTCAATTCCAATCTTATTAGTCTAATTAATAAATGGAAAAGGGTATTATTTAATGTCCCAGGATTTAACTAAATGAAATTTGGAAGCCAGAATACCCAGTGAAGAAATTGGTATAATATTGATGTAATTCATATCCTGGCGGAAATTGAATCCAACTCGACATACGAGCGATCAGTTATCGTAATTTCAATTCAACTAATTATTATAGGCAATAAACAACTACGTTTATAGATCAGAAATGATGGATCTATTTGAGAAATTGATTATCAAGATTATTATACATTTTTATAAACACATACACATGTACTAGTATATATTATTAATAACAGAGGAATATAAACTTTAAATATAGTTAATTTAGTTTTATATATTATTATTATCATTATTATGATCATTATTATATTTATTTATTTTACTTTGATAATTACTATGATTATTAATCTACACCTTGAACACTCATTCTAGTATTCATGATGAGTAATCTGCTATAATTTAAAAATTATCTAGATCAGATTTTTTAATTGGAAAGTATTTCATACAAATTTTCTTATTAAAACTTATCTGATTTTTATGTGTTTTTAAAAAAATGTTAATTGAATACTAGATTTGGTATTGTATATATATATATATATATATGCCTATATTTCATTTTTTTAATCCAATTTCTTCTTGGTGTTTGAATTTGTTGGTAAATTAGTTCTTATTAATATATTTTTCGATAATTACTATTTTTGAATATTATGTGTATTAATATAAACTATTATATTATACTAGTTTCCCAGAGCGCCGGATGGAATCCATAGTAATTTATTGAAAGTCTGTATGCGAAAGGTTTTAATTCATTTTAATTCAATCAGTATATTTTTTATTTAATTTGGATTTTCGTTTTCATTCAAATTTTCAAATTGCACTATTTTTCAAAATATAAATTTAAATATAAATAATATTGCTTACTTTGTTTTAGAAAATATTAATCAATAGCCGAAACGGTGTTTGCAATCTACGAGTAAGTTTAAAATTAATATATCGTGGATTGTAGCAATTAATTAAATAGTTCTTTGAAACAATATTTTTCATATACCTAATGATCATTTTTTAGTAATCTGCCTTTAGCGGAGATTTCTTTAAGTTTTAATTTGAAGTTGTTGGGAGTTCTGTTCCTGGATATTAAAAAATTAAAAAAAACGATCTCTTTTGTCAATAAATTCATGTTTAATATAGATAGTTGGTTGCGCTAATCTTTCTGCTGTTGTCTGTGTGGATCTATGACATAGAATTGGGCGTATTTTTTTAAATCTTCGTCTTGTGGATTTCAAGGTGAAGATCTGTGATATACTTGAGCAAGTACTTTGAAAACGTAAGGACCATTTCCTGAGGACTCAACCAGTTTTGCACCTATGAAACACAAATGTTATAAGCTTTTATATTTTCTCTTTAAGTTTTTTTTAATTTCGATTCAATGAATTTGACAATTGCGTAAAAACACTGGATATTCTGGATGGAAATTCTATTTCTTTTATTTTGATTTCGGCTGTTTGACTCCAGTAGAGATTAGCGATTATGTTCAGGTCACCCCTATCCAAACCCAAGACTCCAAGATCTCAATCATCTACACGTCACAAACAAAAACAAATTACTAAAAATATAAATATACAATTTTTTTATAAAATAACGTTTTTCCCATTGACTAAAAAGAATAAAATAATTTTTCTATGGTTATGGATGAATTGCTTTATATTCATCAAAAAACGTTGGGCGCATTTAGTTTTATTTATTAAAAAATATTGTTCAATATTTAAAGAACTATTTAATTAATTGCTGTAAACCACGATAAATTCATTTTAAACCGAAATTGCAAACACCGTTTGCAACGGGGATTCGACTAGTTATTACAAAAATTTGGATAAAAAATAAATGAAGAATTTTTTTTAGATGTTTATTTGTAAAGAAATAGGATACTATTTTAAAAAGTAAAATAAATAATATTATTTTCAAAAAAAATATTTAAGAATTATATGTATAATATTTTAATAATATATTTTTATTTTAGGAATTTATTGACTATGGCTAATCAAATAATTATTATTAGTATATTTGATAAAATAAAGCTCGTATAACGTCGTCTCATATTGCGTCGTTTTGTTTAAAATCTAAAATCCAAAAAACAAAAAATTTACATACAGAAATATAATTATCAAACGATATGAAAAGAATTTTATTATTTTTATTTTTTATAAAAAGTTTACTTAAAAAAATGGAGCTTAATACTATTCAGTCCAAATTTTATGCTGCTTTCAAAAAAATATCTAGTCAATTTTGGCTTTCAAATACTTAAACAACGTGATACGAGGTTTAGCTGAATATATATATATATATATATATTTTGAGTATGGAATTTAAAGGAAAGTGTTCTAGGTTGCCCCAAAAAGGGGCTTTTATCGACCCTATCAGAAGATCTCTGCGATCACAAGTATCCCGGACGCTGTTTCATCATCTTAATGGATATCGAAATTTTTTTATAAAAACACATGTATATACAAAATTATATATGCCCAATATACATTATAGATATAAATATATTATCTGAGACTTTTTACTATCTCGTCAGAGATAGTATTGCGATCACGAAAATTTTCGATGTTGAGATTTTGATGTTTTTATACGTTTTGAAGGTTCCTGAATCATTTTCATTAAGGTTGAGAAAAATGTCTGTCTATGTTTGTATGTATGTAACCAAGATTACGCAAAAACGGTTTGAGCTAAATTTGGTACATGGGCATTATTCAAAATTCATAGTTTTCTATCAACTTTTGAGAAATGTAGCTCAACCGGAAGAGGGTCATTACCTACAACGTTTTGATTTTTTTTTTCTTCTAAAGTACCGTAAAAATAAAGATATATGTTATATAATTTTTCACATGATTAAAAATTGTATAAAACTGCTATATATAGAATTTCAGCTTGATAGAATCGCTGAAAGTACCAGAATTAATTTTTTAACACTGCAAATCTCACGCGCCATCACGTGACATGGTGCCATCAACAAAGAGCCAAACATGTGCTGGTTTAATAAATATTATTTATTAATTTTAATTTATAATTTAATTAATTAAATTTAATTTAAAGTAAAATATGTTATTTAATCCAATTCAAATTGCGAGATAGTCGAGTGGAGACACTCCAGATTTTTTTGTTTTGTTTTTTATTAAATAGATAATACTAGATAATACTATATTCATTTCCAGATATTCTTTTTTTTTGTTTGATTGCAAAAATTATTTATTTTGAATAGTAAAAAATAATTTCCTAGTTACTAGTATCTTCTTTATATATAAAACATAAAATAATGTTTTTTTAGGGAGTATAATTGCAATTGTTTTAAATGTCGCATAAAGTTTTTTTAAAAAAAACGTGAAAAAACATAGAAGGGTGAAAAAAAATCCGAAATGTGCTGGGTGAGTTCACATTTCTGCAAGGTGAATAAACTCAAACACAGTTCTCAACTGAGTTTGAAATTTATTCAAAACTTTTGAATGGTATCAGTGAAACTTGGAAAGTTGTCAAGTTTTGACTACACGTTGACACTCCACACCATGTTAAAGGTTGTGTAATTTTTCCAAAGAGATCGCTTCGTACATCTTTATTTAGAATTCATTTAAAATTCCAATTAAAATCTATTTTGTACTCTGGAAAACAATTTCATAATTAAGAGTTCCATTAAAATTGAGTGGATCAATAATACTTATTTAACTTGTTAACTATCATAAGGGTATCCTATTCATATTGCTAATATAATATCTTTCAAATATTTCTTTTCATCAAATTTGTCTCTGGTGGAAATATTTCTTTAATGATGGATCAAACAAAGTCCCAAATAAATATAAGCGAGTTATATAAATAAGCACGTTCTATTGTATTATTCTTTTCAAAGCCTTAGTAAAAATGTATTATTTATTCAAAATAAAGAGATCATTTATTCATAAGTTTAAACTTGGAAAAAATGTTACAAAGCATCTGATTATTAAATAATAAATTCTATCTAATACAAATCATTTAATGAAGATCTTGGAAAGGTAAATATATTTTTCATTTAAAAGTAGCTCACTGTGGGAATCATCCCTCGGTCCTGCAAATGTCCTTGCGAAAGGATTTCTTCTTTAACTCACTTTAACTTTACCCCCTTCATTCTCTTTTGCTAGTACTTTCACCGACCTTCTACCATTATTTTATTGAACAGGTTTGTAGGAGGTCGCCAGAAACTCGCCGTAATCCTCTCAGTTCTATAAAAAAAAATAACATACAAGTTCATCTTAAGTTAATTAAAAAAATGGATTTAGTTTTCTATCTAAACTGTGTGTTGAAATGAAATTAAAAAATAAGATTCGTGTGTTAAAAAGTAACATTCTCACACTAAAAAAAAAACATTATTTTACCCACTCTTTTAATATTGAATAATAAATGTTCATTTTTTTAAGCAAATTTGTCAATTAGACTGTGTTTTAATATTTTTACTATCTCACAAGAGATATGTTTGTGTGTGTATGTTTATATGTATGTAAACAAGATTACGCAAAAACGGTTTGAGCTAGAATAATGAAATTTGGTACACGGGCATTATTCAAAAAATTCATAGTTTTCTATCAACTTTTGAGAAATGTAGCTCATTTGTGTGGTAGAGGACTATTATTTTTTTCCTCTAAATCGACCTTAAAAATAGAGATATATATTTGATAATTTTTCACATGATTAAAAATTGTATAAAACTGCTATATATAGAGTTTCAGTTTGATTGTATCGCTGAAAGTACCAGAATTATTTTTTTAAATTTTGACTTAAAAATGAAGGTAAAGGTTTTATTTACGTTGAAAAAAATTAAAACAACGTTGATATTATTTGATTGCTTTCTTATTTCAATAAAATGCTATTAGTGAAAATTATGTTAAAAACTTTAAATCCTATGATCGGATAGTATAAAATTTTAATTAATTTTCAAATATAGAAAAAGCTTGATTATACAATTTAAATTTGCGAGGTAGTTAAATGAAGACACTCCAGATTTTCAACGAACTTTCAGTTTCTTTATAAAATCTACATATATGTCTGTGTGTCTGTCGCCAAAAATTTTCGATTTTTTAAATTTTGATTTTGGATTCGAGTAGAGCTTAAAAAAGTGTAATTGTAAAGTTTAAAATTCGGTCGAGAACATGGTCAAATCGTTGAAAATTTCCCATATTTTCAGCTCATAACTATAAATAAGCGATGTTTTCAGCTCATCTTCGATCGTATCATTATAATTATAATTATAAATTATATTATTTATTATTAATTATTCAGGAACAATATATTAAGATCATATAATTCGGAATTATTTATGCAATTTTGTGATAAATATGAATAAAAGTTCGTTGATAGTAATGCTTCCTAGCATTCCCAGATGTTTTAGAATCAAAACAACCATAAAAAAGTTAAATTTACCTTTAAAATTAATCAATAATGTTCCTCCTAAAGCAATGTGCCCCACTATCTCTACGATCATAATATAGATTTATAAATGATAAAGGGACTCATGGTAAATTCATGGAGTGTTTAACATTTTTAATTCATTTTTAAAATAAACAAAATAAAAAATAATAATAATAATCTAGTGCGAGTAATACATAACTGATGACTACATTTAACACGTATTTTACAATTTTCATCTGATATCAATTATCAATTTCATTCATAGCTTATATTTAACCTTCTTTTTTAATATGAAGAATTTGAGATTATTACTTATTTAAAATAAAAAAATTAAAAATATTTTATAAATATATAGAGAAAGTCATTTTGAAAATTCACCATTCTCATGGCACTATAAAATAGATAAAATTTTCCTGTTATTAATGATTATTTCACTTCAAGTTGTTGGATCAAGTTTAATCAAAATTGTTAGAGCTGTTTTTGAGAATATTTTAAATAAGCTGGAGTGTCTCCACTCGACTATCTCGCAAATTTGAATTGGATTAAATAACATATATTAAATTAAATTTAATTAATTATAAATTATAAATTAAAATTAATAAATAATATTTTTTTTTTTTTTTTTTAAAAAAAAAAAGACCTGAGGATAGTGAAGAAGAACAGGCCTTAGGCCTATAATAGAAGAAGAAGAAGAAATAATATTTATTAAACCATGTTTGGCTCTTTGTTGATGGTTCCACGTCACGTGTTGGCGCGTGAGATTTGCAGTGTTAAAAAATTAATTCTGGTACTTTCAGGGATTCAATTAAGCTGAAATTCTATATATAGCAGTTTTATACAATTTTTAATCATGTGAAGAATTATCAAACATATATCTTTATTTTACTTTCACTTTAGAGGAAAAAAAATCAAAACGTTGTAGATAATGCGGTTGAGCTACATTTCTCAAAAGTTGATAGAAAACTACGAATTTTGAATAATTCCCGTATACCAAATTTCATTATTCTAGCTTAAACCATTCTTGCGTAATCTCGTCTACATACATACACACATACACGCACATTTTTCTCAACCTTAGTGAAAATGACTCAGGAACCTTCAAAACGTATAAAAACATCAAAATCTCAACATCGAAAATTTTTGTGATCGCAATACTATCTCTGGCGAGATAGTAAAAAGTATAATTGATGTTGTAAAATGGTTTTTGGTTAGTCAATTTTAGAGGAAAACATAACCATAACATTACAGGTATATACAAATGTACATATCTTAATTTTGTAGAACTATGAAACTCGAATGTGAATTTTTAATATAAAAATTAAAATAAAAAACAATTAAATTAAAAAAAAAAATTGTTAATAACAATAAAATTAATTTCTTTAAATCAAATCATATTGAGTTGTTAATAAAACTATTATAATTTAAAAACTTTTTTCTAAAAAAAATCTTTCTGACTTTAACCTTTTTCTTTTATTTAATCTTATTATGATTTCATTTTGAATTAATATATTTTGTGAAAAGTAAATTCTTCGATGAAAGACCAAATTTGAAAAGCTTATTTATTATTTATTGAACTAAAGAATTGGAGGCAGAAGGGAATAGATCGTCCTGAATTCGCGTCAGAAATGAAAGCGAATTGACCAGGAAGCGATGAGGTAATTACATCTGGACCGGGAGCTGCCACCGATTGGGGGCTTCATTCCATTAGCCCTCCGTCAGCATGTCTTGTTGAGGCTCTTCGAAGAAAGCAGCAGCCTGCCGGAGAGAGTCTTCGACAAAATAAAAACTCTCAGATTTTTACTTAACAGTTAAAAGTCAACTAGACTTGCTTCTATACCCCCCTCCCTCTGAAAAGGCCTCTCCTCTAGAGACTTTTCCCTCTTATAGAACGGAGAGTCTTTTCTTTCCTTTTAAAAAAGCATCCCAACCGGATTCATATATAAAAACACCTCTCATTTCAGAATAAAAAAAAAAAATAAAAATAAAAAAATAAAAAAAGATAAAAAATAAAAAAAAAACTCTGAGTATAAATGAAAATAAAATGTAGAGGAGATGTTTAAATTCGCTTTCGCTTGGCGATGTTGTCTTTAGTCTCGGAGGTCCTGTACCCCTTATTAAGCTCACAGGTGGTGAATAAATGGGTCTTTATAGCGATGTCGCTTATTAGTACTTTAAGCTTTTATACCATTAGATTGGGACGACATTTTATGTATATAATTTTCAACGAAAATATATTAGAATTGTATCTTAGATCCTTTTAATTCCCTTAGTTATAAGTCTTCCTTGTCTTAACACCATCTAAATCATCTTTTATCTTATTTAAGCTCATTCCATTCCAATAATTTTCAATAAATGTTTTATAATGGAAGTCATATTTATGATTTAATAAAAGATAAGATAAAATTATAGAAAATGAAATTTTCTGTTATAAAGAATAAATATAAATTTTATTTAGAAAACACCCAAGAATTCGACAACCTTTTGTGAAATATAAAATTTCTTTGTATTTAGTATATTCTACGAGGGGTGTTCAAAGTATTCTCGGTAATGGGGTAATTTAGGGATTTAAATTATTTCAGTTGGTAACGACACTCCCTGAGAACATAACCTCAAAATTTCATTTATTTATCATTAGTACTAATCTAATTATCGTTGGTATAAGAATACCAGAATGACTGATGCGACAATGTTGAGAAAAATGCTTTGAAGAAATAAAACATACACCTTACAGCCCAGACCTTGCCCCCCAGTGATTACTTCTTGTTCCCCAACCTAAAAAAAAGATCTTCGTGGAAAACGTTTTTCTGACGATGAAAAGCTGAAGGTAGCAATTAACGCACATTTTAGGACAAGGAGGAAAAATATTTTTAGAGGGAATTCAAAAGTTAGTTTCCCGAGCAAACAAGTGTATTGAGGTTATGGGGGACTAGATTGAAAAATAAATTTTAGTTAGAAGTTTCTACATTTTCCTTCATACCTATACCGAGAATACTTTGAACACCCCTCGTATATTTAGTAGTTTAATTAAATAAAGAATAGAACAAAAGGAAATGGAGATTTTAATATATTATATACTATTGTAAAATAAATATAAAGCTATTATAACAATATATATATATATATACATATTTCATTAAAATAGCTTAATGTCTATAGCCTTGGACAGCGGTCGCCAAACTTTTTGACCTCACGGACCAGTTAATTCATAATTTAAATCCCGCGGACCACTAATAGGATCTTTTAAGTGTTAAATATATTTATAAATAAAAATTGTGATCAAAGAACACATAAACATTGAGTTATTATAACTTATCACGTATGGTTATGAATTGAATCATGTTTTAATGCATCTTAAAACATAACTTAACATGATGAGTAAGTATATTCCACATTTTTCTGCAGACCTCCGAAATTTTCTCGCGGACCACCACTTTGGCAACCACTGGTCTTGGAGATCGAACCTCACTAAGATCATGTAATTTATTATTTAAATCATTGACTTTTAATAAATTTTAAAAATATAAGAAAATGAAAAGATAACTGACTAAAAAAAATAAATAAATACAATGTTTGGATAATTCTCTGACAGCCTACAAGTTTCTTATGCATATTTTGAATACTTTACTTACTTTTGTACAATAACATTTTCACAAAATTAAGTTAAAAAAAATGATTCATTATTATTGGGTTTGGCTGATAATGTTAGTACCTGGGACAGCGAGCTCCCACTCGACCCTTTAAAAAATATTCGTATACAATTCATTAATTATTTATTACAATTATTAAATGTTACATCATTGCATCAATCTGATTAAAATGAGTGTAACTTGGGGTCCTCAATATTAATACCTGATTCACCGACTCGCAATTCAAATAATTTAAAAAAATTTAAATTAAAAAAAAAATAGTCATAAAATTTACACCCCTTAAACGTAGGTATTAATGCACTGGAAGAGAGAAAAGAATGACCTTAAAAAATTATTTAGGGATTAAGGAGACAATTTAGTTATGATGCTTTTGTGCTTTCCTTAGATCATACCTGGTACTTTAATAGATCATACATGGTTCACCGAGCCGCCGCTTGATCATTAAGAAAAATGATTCCTAATTATCGAATTAGGCTGGTAATTCTAATAACTGGTTCACCGAGTCACCATTCCAATAATTTAAAAGGACTTAATTGACTAATAAAACATATACTCCTTAAACGTATGTATTAATGCACCGAAAGACAGAATAGTAGACCTGTTGATATAAAATGTATATATTTTCGTAATTTTGATTTATTTATATGTATATATAGATAAAAAGGTTTTTCTCTGCACATTGTTGTGAATTTAATGACCTCTAGAATCCAAGAATTTTTCATGACTGTCTGTCTGGAAATTTTGACGTTATAGAGTCAAAATTGGCTGAACCAATTTCGATGAAATTATATCACAATATCCTTACATTCCTCTATTTATTCGATATATATTCAATAACCGCAGAATATAAGTCTTTCTGTAAGGAAATTTTGACGATATAGAGTCAAAATTGTACGGATTATTTACGGAGAAGCTGAATGACGAAAAGGAAGCTCTGACTGTGACGTTATGAAGGGTTGTGACGTCATATACATTTAAATTAAGAAAAAACTAATGAAGATGATTTTTCCCAGAGCTGTGATCAATAAAACTCGATTTTTCTTTATAAATACTATCTATGATGTGAATTTCAAAAAAATCGAACGAGCGGTTTCTGAGAACACATGTACAAATATACATATATACAATTTTAACTAGCATAATAAGATTGATATTGAACTTCTTTAAATGAATTTAAAAATGGTTTATTATTAACTTAAGATTCTTGTCTTACAGTTAACTCATTTATTAATAATATTTAGCATATTTAATCTTCGATAAAATTTTTTGTTTCTATAAAATTTGAAAATAATAACCAACAAGAGAGAGACTTACATTAATGAATGATTGGACTTTCTTTTAAGTGATATTCTTATACAATGTGAATATATCTCAAATAAATTATTAATTATCCAAAGAATAAAATGAAAAACGTGACTCTCATCCTTATGATAAAATATTTTTGTATAGTTTTGAACAAAACCTCTCATATTCATTCTTGACATATATATTGAATATTTAAAACATTCAAATAATTTATCCATTTATATTTTTATTAATACTTCTTTAAAATAAGACTTTTATTACAAAATTAATTGTCTTTTAAATATAATGTCTTTTAATATAATATATAAATATATTTTTATATTTTATATTATTATATTTATTATTTTATTTTATGTTTTATTACATATATATATATATTATAATTTTATATATAATATATAATTTTCCCTAGAAATCTGCATAAGAAAATTCCATCTCTAAAATTAAAGGATACGGCTGACTGGCAATATAAATTGGTGTAGTCCATTTGGGAGAATTGCTTCATTCCAACACTGGTCCTGCAGGGATAATGGGGTGGGGGAGGGAGAGGAATGCGCTTGAACCAAAGACAAGGAAAAAGAGCAAAACAGCCTGTAGGATGTCGGAGCGACATGGAAAAATGGCTTACATTGGTTTTGGTCGGATCAATTATTCAGGCCGGGGGCTGTTGCTGGTTTATCTTTCACCTGCGAGGGCCCCTGGGGCTCCGCCCCAACCCTTGGCTATCCGCCCGATCGTTGGGAGAGCTATTGTTTGCTCTCCTCGTGTTCCGGTCCGCCACCGTCGCGAACCAAACCAGGAAAAGCGGATAATTCTACATAGCCACGTTAACAGATCCCCCCCCCCCCACCGACCATGTGCCTGCAAGGATATTTCTATTACCACGAGCAAGAATTTATTAGTTTTTCAACAGGTTTTTATTTAGCCACTTAAATTGGATTAATCCATCTTTGGATTGTAGCAACAGCATCCACACCATTGCTATCGAATTTTCCAATATTTTCCAACATTTTTCTATAATAGGAGAATAAAGAAAATAAATGAGAGATGATAATAATATATTTGCTTATTTTATTTCTATTTCTAATTCAACTACTCATACCTATATTTATAGGTAAATATATATAATAGGAAATCCCCATGAAAAAAATAATTATTTATTTATTTACCTCTACCAACCAAGTATACTTAAATTATTTCCGTTTATATAATATGGTATTTACGCTTGACTGATTATCTCTGGTCTCATTCAATAATTCGTTTTCAAATGTTAGTACTCTTTAATTTATTTGTATCTCATACATAATAATTATATATTTCTAATATGACATTTTATCAAATAGCAAGTGACATATGGCATATATGTAATTTTTACTTTCCGAATGCTGAGAATTTAGTGTAAAGGAGAATTTATTATCATAATTTATCATATTTTACAACGTTTTAAATAGAACCTATTTTTAAAATAGAAAAAATATGAATTTTTTTAATTAATTATAATTGGTTAATATAATTAAATTTTTAAAATATATAAAAAATAATTGTCTTTTAATAATATTTTTTAATTATCACGAAATATAATATAAATAAGTTGACCTGTGGCCAGCTCCGAACCGTCCGACAGTTTGAAGTAAATTAATTGATGATTTTTCTCGAAGATAAAACCAATACAAAGTGCATGATTCGTGATGATATGTAAAAAATCTCCTCATGTGAAATTTGGTGTGAAAATAACCCTTCCCTTCCTATCGTTTATCTCTAATACTACCACTTCCGGTTTCCAGATATACACCAAATCGTACCAACGTACTAATGCATTAAGTAAATATATCAAATTTCATCAAAATCAGTTGAGCCGTTCAAGCTGTACACATCTATTCGGACGGACGGACAGACGGACAGACATCATGCTAAAAATACGTTTTTCTGTTAAGAAAATGCATGATTCGTGGAGATATGTAAAATCCACATATGAAATTTGGTGTGAAAAAAAAATTCACATTGAATGAAAATGGTATTCAAATCATATTTAAAAAAATAAATAAAAATTAAAGATCCTATATTTGATTTATATATGTTGATATTTATAAAAAATAACTAAACTTATTACTCTCAACAAATTCAATTATAATGGAAAAAAATGCAGTAATATCAAAATAAAAGCTTTAAAGGAAAATAGAATAATTATTTAGATGAATAATTTATATGATTATCGCATTAAATGGATGGATAAATACCTAAACCAAAAAATAAAAAGAAAATTGCGTGATGCATGCGTTAAAACATTAATTATTTATATCCACCTATTTAATATGTCTAATTGAAGTCGGATTTTCTCTCTATTCTCGTTTTATATATATATTATCTATGCTCATAAGATCCTCACGCCAATCAAAGGTTTATTCAGAGGCTCGGTTTATGAAACGCCACACCTAAAAAGAAAGATTGACATATCAAAAGGGGTTAGACTATTCACACTATATAACCATTTTAATTACACTTAAAAGGTTCTGTAATTGAAGTTAATTACAAAGTTACACAAATTGTTGTCTATTCTTGCATTTTTCATGAACATTCTTGACGACTACACTTGTCTTATCTAAGTTTTGCCATAAAGGACTTCGTTTAGCTAATCATGTTTGGAATTAAATAAAAAAAAAGAAGTAATTTGATAACAATATATTTTTAAAACCTAGAAATAGATCTTTCTATCTTCTAAAGATAAAACCAATAGCGAGTAGTTTATCAAAGATAATGTAAGTCATATAAAGCATTTATAAATCTAAACTTAACTGGTTTAGATTAATACAAATATAGAATTGTTTATGATTAAATGGGGTGGGGAAATTTATTCTTGAATTTGAAAAATATATGAATTTTATTAAATTTTAATATTACCTTCCAATATAACAATTGTTTTTATTATTTTATTAACAGCAATAATATATAAAAAATGTAATACAAAAAAACATTAGATATACTCACTTTTTACTATCTCGCCAGAGATAGTTTTGCAATTACGAAAATTTTCGATTTTGAGATTTTGATGTTTTTATACGTTTTGAAGGTCCCTGAGTCATTTTCACTAACAATAAGGTTAAGAAAAATGTGTGTGTGTGCAGAAAAGATTACCCAAAACCTGTTTGAGCAGGAATAATGAAATTTGGTACTCAAAATTCGTAGTTTTCTATCAATTTTTGAGAAATGTAGCTCTTTCGGAAGACGGTCATTACGTTTTCATTTTTTTTCCTCTAAACTGACCGTAAAAATAAAGATATATGTTTGATAGTTTTTCACTTGATTAAAAATTGTATAAAACTGCTATATATAGAATTTCAACTTGATTGAATCACTGAAAGTAACGGAATTAATTTTTAACACGAGTGCAAGTAACTCGCCAGCAAGTGACATGGGGCCATCAACAAAGAGCCAATGACGCGCTGGTTTAATAAATACTATTTATTAATTTTAATTCATAATTAATTAAATTTAATTTAAATATAATATATGTTATTTAAAACAATTCAAATTGCGAGATAGTCGAGTGGAGACACTCCAGATTTTTTAATATAATTACTTACATTACATACTAAACAAATTTTTTTTCTATTCTCTCTCTATTTTATATTAACAATATTGAATTAAAATATAAAGTTTTTTTTATGAAATTAATTATAAAAATATTAGAAAGAAATAATTTAAATTAAAACGAATAAAGAGTTACAGTTTTTGAATTCTATTTTGTTACTTTTGCAAAATTCAAGTGGATTGTAATTATTGTTTTAATTGAGTAACGAAATATAATATTGGATTGAGGATTGTTAGAAATTGGAGATAGTTCCTTTGTCGAATATTGCCAGTATTAATAATATTTCTCTCTTGCTCGCCGAAGTGTATTTGATTAAAACTTTGCGGCTTCTAGTTAATAATAGGCATTGTAACAACGCTTTTAGTTGTGGCCAACCAACATCTGCCCGCCATCAATGGCCCTTTTTCTGGTGGGTGTCCCATATAAACTATCTATCTATTAGCTAGAAACTTAGTACTAATTCCAAAGTCTCGTTTCATCGACTTTGTTATGACTACTTTTGCGACCACGATGACGTCGAAGAGCCCGGATGGCAGCCGGCCGGCTTTACGAGCACAAATTGGAAGGTCCCAGCTGCGCCCCCGCGAACTTGCATTAACACTTTCTTGCCAAACGAAGGGGCTCTCATCTCCGGGTGGCTGTTTTCACCCCGGGGACTCTAGTCTATGAATCGCTAATTAGAAAACCCCGAAGAAGGGGAAGTAGCAACACGAATATGCGATCCCGAAGAGATAACTTTTTACTTTAAAAGCATGCCTTTATCGTTTTACCGTTTTACATAATATTTCTAACATTTGTCAATAGTCCATTTTATAGAAGCAAATTTCGAAAATAATGGTTAACAAAACTAATATACTAAATAATAATAATTTTATAATAATATGTACTACATAAATATACTTTGGACACTGATTAAATTTAATTTGTTTCTTATTTCGGATTGTTTTAATATAAGTAGAACTATTAGGTTGGCAACTAAGTCATTGCCGATTTCATTCATAGATGACTTCAGTTGAATTTCTAGGTTTGCCGACGTAGTCCAAATGTAAAACACATTTTGGTATTTGATAGTTGGTAATTCAGCTGTCAATCAGTAAAAAAAGTTTTTTGATCGGTTCCGTAGTTTTCGTTTGACGTTCGTTGAAAAATGGAAGATCAAAAGGAACATTTTCGTCATATTTTGCTTTTTTATTTCCGCAAAGGGCAAGGACGAAAATGTTCCTTTTGATCTTCCATTTTTCAACGAACGTCAAACGAAAACTACGGAACCGATCAAAAAACTTTTTTTACTAATTGACAGCTGAATTACCAACTATCAAATACCAAAATGTGTTTTACATTTGGACTACGTCGGCAAACCTAAAAATTCAACTGAAGTCATCTATGAATGAAATCGGCAATGACTTAGTTGCCAACCTAATATTATCTTAAACTTTCTTTAATTAATATCCAATTTTTTTTTTATAAATTAGTAATTTAAAAGTTGTGATATATTAATATAAATATTTATTTATTTAAAAATAAAATGATTATGAAAAGAGATTTTTTAAACAAAATATTTATTTTATTTAATAAAACCAAAACAAAAGATAAAAAAAAACAAAGAAAGGGAGAATAGATTTATATATTAGATGCTTTAATATTAATCCAATTAAATAAATAAAGACTTTCTCTAGATTATTTCAACTTAAATTATTAAATAATTTTTTATAATGTCCTATTTTTTATATATTTCTTTTAATACTGATATATAACATGAAAATATATCATTGAAAATAATAGGTTTTCTTAATTGGATTTGATGACAATTTTCTTTTTCTATTTTGTCATTTGTCCACAGGCCAATAATTACTTTCAAATGATTAAAGTAAAAATTCATTTCGAGGAGAGATTGAGAATTATAATTTCGCGATGGGTGTCAAATTCAAAATTTGAATCATCTATAACTTTTCAAAAGCGACAGAATTGCATTTAATTTTCATTCGTTTACCAATCAGGCATAGAATTTTTTTTGAATCACTTTGAATTTTCAATAAAACAAAATTGGCAGAATGATTTGTCTAAAAAATTAATCGAAAGATTAATTTTAGAAATAATCGTCGCATAAGACTGAATAAATAGGCATTCCTATTTTCATGATTTTCTATATGATTTGCATATAAATTTTTAATTTTTAAATAAAATTTTATGTGCATTTTATTTGAAATTTCAATAAAATAATTTTCATTAAATTATGATTGTTAACGACGCTTTTATTTACTTTCATTAGATTATTATTATTTTAAATAATTTGTTGAATTTAGTTTTACTCATTCAGCTAATTTAATCGATTAACTTTTTTTATTTAAAAAATATTAGTTTTATTTGAATATTTTTATATAAGTAAATTTTTTTTACTGAAAATTAATTGAAATAAATTTAAAAAAATCCTGCTCATTTTCTATAATTATAATCTTAAATAACAATGAAGAAAGGTCATAAGTACCTGGTTCACCGAGTAACCGCTTGGTTATTAAAAAAAAATATTTCTTATTATCGGGTTTGGATGGTAATATTAATATACCTGGTTCACCGGGCCGCTTTTCAAATAATTTAAAATAACATAAATTAAAAAAAAAAATAATCATAAAACATACACTCCTTAAACATACATATTAATCCACTGAAAGACAGAAAATATGGCCTGTGGATATAACATAATAAAATATATTTCTTAATTTAACTTTATTTATATTTATAATATTTTGTATTTAAAGAAGAGCTGTCTGACGTGGTTAATAACGTCATTTAAATTTCCTATTTTTAGTTAATAGAGATGATTTTCCATGAGGCTGAAACCAATACAGATCGATTTTTCTTTATAAAAATTATCTATGGTGTAAATTTCAAAAAAATCCTTCGAGCGGTTTAATATTTCAAAAATACATATATACATATATGCTTTTGCTAGTATAATATGATAAGATATAGTTTATAGCGAATAATGATATATATATAAACAATCTTAATAAGTTTAGTGTTAATTTTAAAGATGGCACCACGACTTAATTTTCATTATCTTAATCTAGTACTTCTAACCTCACATGTCAAAATTTCAAAATTTCAATATAATCTGGTATTGAATCTTAAGAAATAATTAGTGATGTTATAATCTGTTTTGAAATCAAAGAGAAATCAATTCAGGAAAATAATTAGAGAAATACTAAACTAGATATATTAAACTTGAAAAAGAGTATCTTACGAATAAAGTTGAATTTAATCTAAAACTTGTAGTTTTTTGTTAGAACCGGGTGATCTGACATAAAAACGTAACTATATTCTAATTTAATTCATTTTAAAAACAATGATATTTAAGTTATTTTATCAATTTTTTAGAATAAAGACATTTTCTTATATAAATAAAAGTCACTCAATGAAAGTTTAATGAACATTTAAAATTTCTTTTCAAATCATGTAATGTTCACTTATTCATCAAACATTCTGTGCGTGACTTATTTTTATCTTATATCATTTTAATATGAATTTTGTATTTGGTTTGACAGATTGTAAATCATTTCAAAGAAATTATTCATTTACTACAAAAACATAATAAATAGTAATTATTATTAACTATTAAAACGGGGAAATTATTTTTAAGACTATTTTTACATAAAATGTCTATGGATGAATAATTTCACGTGACACCTTAAAGAATTCTATATAAAAAAAAAAAAGAAAAGAAAAAAAATTTCGAAATGATATAAAAGTTGGGAAAAGTCAATAAAAATTGTTTATAAGGTAGGCGAATGTTTATTCTTTAAAACTCAAAACAAGTGGTCGTTTTTCTTGGATACGAAAAAGTTTTTTATGTTTCATGGGCGCCAGAGAACTATTGAAGGTTTATTTCCGAGCTGGCATTATATCTCCAAGGTGGGCAGTGAGTGGAAAGTTGTTGGCGTCTTTTTTGTTGGGGAACTTTTCGTTAAGGTAGCTGTCAATAAAGAGGAGACCCACTTCGGCAGCCAACTTTCCTGCCTTAGAAAAACTTCATTTCTAACAAAACACAACACAATCGACATTCATCTGTCCATTTATTTATGCCAGCTAAAACTGTTTTTCATCCCTATTTCATTTAATATCTCATTGAAAAAATAAATTATTTTTTAGTACTTTAGTATTTTATTCATTAAATTAAATAAATAATATCTATATATAAATTTATTTTTACCGACCGACGATAGTAAGGGAGGTATTGTTTTCACACCAAATTTCACATGTGGAGATTTTTACATATCTCCACGAATCATGCATTTTCTTAACAGAAAAAAGTATTTTTAGCATGATGTCTGTCCGTCCGTCCGTCCGTCCGTATAGATGTGTACAGCCTGAACGGATTTTGATGAAATTTGGTATATTTACTTAATGCATCAGTGGGATGAATTGATCAACTTTTGGTGCAAATCCGGAAACCGGAAGTGGTAGTATTAGCGATCGACGATAGGAAGGGAAGGGTTATTTTCATACCAAATTTCACATGAGGAGATTTTTTACATATCATCACGAATCATTCACTTTGCATTGGTTTTATACTCGAGAAAAATCATCTTTATTAGTTTTTTCTTAATTTAAAATTATATGACGTCATCCAGCCATTTATGACGTCACAGCCTGGTCTTACATATATATTATAAATAAAATAAAATTAAAAATATTTATGTTCTATCCATATCTGTTTTTTATTACATTAATAGATATATTAAAATTATTTGAAATTGTTTCTGTAGCTGGAAATTAATTTATTTCAAACCGTCGGTCGGTTCGGACCTGGCCACAGGTCAACTTATTTGTTTTTAAGAAAAATTTTATCTAACTTTTGGAGACAAATGATTCTTATAAACAATTGTATTATGAAAATAAAACGATAAATAAATTATAAATAAATATAAATATAATGAAGATTTCTATGATATTTATTATTGATTAATTGACAATAGAATTTATACCAGGATTATCCTCCCTCCCTGGGGGGAGAGGGGATATTCCTAATTTTTGTTTTTATTATTTGTTAGTTAGTTATAGTTAATGAATAGACATGTTCCTACTTCAAGAAATCTTCTAGATTCATTCTTTTATATTTATTATATTTATATTATATTTATATTACGTTTATATTTATTTAATTAATTTTAATCTCGAGTATTCTCTCCATTCCTTGAGTCTAATTAATTAAAGAGTAGTAAACTAATTTATTAAATAATTGATTTGTTGTTAATTACTATCTCACCAGAGAAAAATGTCTGTGTGTATGTATGTATGTAACCAAGATTACGCAAAAACGGTTTGAGCTAGAATGATGAAATTTGGTACATGGGCATTAATCAAAATTCATAGTTTTCTATCAAATTTTAAGAAATGTACCTCAACCGGAAGAGGGTCATTACCTACAACGTTTTGATTTTTTTCTTCTAAATTGACCGTAAAAATAAAGATATATGTTTGATAATTTTTCACATGATTAATAATTGTATAAAACTGCTATATATAGAATTTCAGCTTGATTGAATCGCTGAAAGTTCCAGAATTATTTTTTAACACTGCAAATCTCACGTGGTGCCATCAACAAAGAGCCAAACATGCGCTGGTTTAATAAATATTATTTATTAATTTTATTAATTTTTATAATATAATTAATTTAATTTAATTTAAATTAATATATGTTATTTAATCCAATTCAAATTTGCAAGATAGTCGAGTGGAGACACTCCAGATTTTTTTTTATTGTAGATTTGTTCAGAAATTCTAATGGAAATTTACTCATAATTACTCACTTATTACTATACCCATTATTTATAGATAGCTTCATAACAGGTGGGCATCGAAATGATTCTTTTTTTCAGTCTTAAATAAATTTCTATTGACCTCGCAGATGAATGGTTATTTATTTTATGACTTATGATTGTCATGAATGGTTGCCTGGGTCGAGGGGTGCCGGGGCCCTTGCTTGTTGAGCCAACAACATTGTGATAGCCCATATTGAAATCCCAATCACCCCTCATCTCCAATGCTACTGAATATAATAAACATTAGTAGATAATCTGTAGTTGTGCATAGACTTAGGGCGGGGTGGCCCCCAAGTGTGTGAATGGGATCAAATTAACAACAGATGCAGGCGGTGCTGAGTGCCAGGAGTGAGGGTCCACCACTGCCAAGGGGTAACCCAATCGAGGGCGAAGGGGGAGGGGGTTGCACAGGACAGACGGATGCGCTCGCGTTTGCATTTAACTCTCTCTCAACTCTTCCACATTACTTTTCAAATCTATTTTCATTTATTAATTTTCATTAAAGGGAACCGCGATAATCCTCTTAGAATGCTGGATTATTCAAAGTATTTTAAAATCAATTTTTCATGTTATTTAATTAAAACAGGAATATTTATTTAGAAATACAAAAAAATATAATAGAGTATTAATACGAAATAATGAGATTGGATTTATTTTAACATTAAAAATGCAATAATCGTACCGCCCTCTAATTTAACTTAGTTTAGCTTTTCTTTAATTAACTATTAATCAATAGATTAGAAACGGATTGGTTAAACGAGGTTATTCAACAATTATTTACTATGTGATTTAACATTTTGAATTTGGATTGCAAGACTTTAACCAGTAATTTTCAAACTGGCTTTAAATTATTATTATTGGTAATTTCACTTTTCTGAAAAATTAATGCACACTGCTTGTATATTATAATTTATATGATACTTTATTGATATTCCAGATTTGTCCGAAATATTAATCTACAATATTATTAAAAAAAAAAAATCAGAAATGGCAGTCGTGGGACTGGCCGACAGAAGTGAAAATTTCTGCGTAAGAAATTTGAAAGCAGACGGAATGCGCACCAGCTTCACGAGAAAAATGCATTTGATATACGTATATATATATATATATTGATTATTATTACCAAAATATTAAAAATACGATGTGTATGAATAGAAAATAACATTATTTATATATTAAAATATAATTTTCTTTTATTTCTTTTCCTTACAAAATTTTTACATCTATAATTTATATTACAATATAATATGCTTTTATTGCAATATTTAAAAACATTTTATACTTTTGAAAAATTAACTTTCATATACAGTTTCAACAATACTTTTACCATGTTGACTACCATCATCATCAATTTGTAAAACTGATACAAAATAGGTTTATGGTAGCTAAAGTAAGAAATGAACAATTTTGATTGAAATCTATGTAAATGTCTTGTAAAGATTGCATCTATTGTAGTTTTATATTTCGTAGTACTTAGATTGCGATCATTTGACATTTTTAAACCAAATTCTTTATTTAAAAAATCAATTAATGATATATTTTTATCGTCTGCAAAGTTTATGTTGAAATCTCCACTCAAAATCATTGGCAAATCATCAAATCTTATTCCAATTTTTTTTGAAGTAATGCAGATGCGTCATGAGAATATATAAATAAATTTTCATACAAAAAGTCTTGTATAGCACGTAATGACTTATCCGGAGAAATGTAAACGGCAACCATAATGATGAACTGACTATCACCAGAGTGGCAACGACATATACATATCGCCGATATCAGAAGTAGTAGTGTTGAACATTCTGGCGTATTACGCATGCGTATATCTCGCGGTGTCGGGTCGGTCACGCTCACTCGAGTTCTATGCTTTTTCCCCATTCCACAAAAGTGCTTTCACTTCAAAAATTTAGAAAAATTTTCAATCACCTATCTCATAGGTAAATTTTATAATTATTAATGCGATTTTCTTTTCTTATTAATTTTAATGGAAACCTTTGACCTTAGTTGACTTTATTTGAAACTAAATTTATGTTTCTGTTGATTTAGTGACTATATTATATGTAGATAGTTGTAGGGTGTTTGGGTTCCAATGTTTTGTTGGGACTCCGATACCGATTCAGCTAATTATCCGACAAGATGGGTCGGAATCACGATGGCATTATTTAGCATGAAGCCTGGGGTTGTATGTATCCAACGATTTGCCTCATCCAACTTGAATGGCGCCCGTTCTATAATTCATCGACATTCTCATCCTCGTCGATGCCATCCTGAGGGGCTGACGTTTCTCCTCACCACCCCAGACCCCAAATCCTGTTATGGGAGCAGCCGCGTCGAGTGACTGACACAAATCCGCGATTCTCCCCGTTTGGCCCGTGTTCCAAGAGGCTCCTGGATGGCTGTTTGCCTGCCAGTTTAGTTGGCGTAGGCGTTATACATCTCTGCGACTATTTCACACGAACACACCGACAAGTTTATCGAAACAAAAACAACGTTTGAAAAAATAATCAAGTCATTTTATTTGCGTTTGTTCAAGACAGCAAAGAATGAAGTTTTCTTTTATAATCGAGCTCTTCTAAAATCATAACTTTTAGTTTGATAAAATAAAAAAAACAATAAATCTATTGTGGCATACGACAGTTAAATTAACAAATTGTATGAGAATCATATATTAATTAATTTTAAAAGAATTAATATTTTAAAACAATATGTTTATTTTTTATATAATATAATAATAATAATAACACATTCATTTATATTTATGTTTACATAAACCTCATTGGCCATACAACTGATTAATAAGAATTCATCATTAATTTTAAAGCTATAAAAATTTTTTAAATACGTTCAAAATGAAAATCTATCCTGAAATCAATATCTATGTGTTTCAGAATCAGAAAAAATAATCAGAGCAATACAAAAGGAGTTAGTTACTAAAAGTAATTAATCGCTAATTAATTACAATTAATTAATTATAATACAATTATATTTCTTCTATACCTTCTAGGGGTCGATTGAAATATCTATAAAAATTTTCAAAAGTCTATCTCAATAAAAAGTCGATGAAAAATCGATTTCAATTTGTCAAAAGAGCGAACAGACAGACAGAGAGACGCCAAGTGAATTTAAGAAAAACGTTATAAAAACCGATAATGCTGATTAACTCTTGTGATTTCAACACTTATATGGATTTTTTTTATTACAGTTATTTATTTTGAATTTATAATTAATTTTCTATCACTTTGAATTACATTATGAACATTAAATAATTAATTTTATAAAAAAATCTTCATTATATTAAAATTTATTTATAATTTTATCTAAAAATAAGTACAAATAGATTAAAAAATAAACATAATAATAAAAATAATCAGATTTTTTAGTGGATTAGACAATACATTAATATATTGTCATCGGTTAAAAGTAAATGTAATAAGTTGACCTGTGGCCAGGTCCGAACCGACCGACGGTTTGAAGTAAATTAATTTCCAGCTACAGAAACAATTTCAAATAATTTTAATATATCTATTAATGTAATAAAAATATATATAAATAATCGGTTAAATAAAACTTAAAATTAGTTAAACTTTGATTACAAAATTCAATTCAAATAGACAGAATAAGATAATATAAATTATATAATATGTAAAAGAAACAAAAATTTTTTTTTTTACTTTTTTAATCGATTATTTAATTAATAAATTAAAATAATTTCTCACTAAAAGTTATTCTAAAAAAATATTCTAAATTTTGTTATATTATTTATTTTATCATCATTAATTCGATTATTTTTTAAAAAGTTTTTGTTTCTTTTTGTTAGATCGAGATTAGTAACCCTCCGATATTATAAAGATTATATTATTTGTTCTGAAACAATGAATATTGTTGAGTTTGAAGAGTATTTATAATACTAGACTACTCAACACTTTCTATTTTTGAATGAGCTTAGTCTCCCTTCTCCCTTCCTTCGCCCTGAATAGTCATTGAAAACTTTAAAAAGATATTCGTCTAATCTCTTCGTACCCATTAGTTACTTCACGAAATATAAAAGTCCAATGCCTATGTATGTGTTATTTATATTTAAGTGGATCTCTTTTCATGGAGGCGATTCTTTCCTTGATGACGACCCTGTTTCGTCAGTGCAAACGACAGATTCTCCCGAGGGAAACTGACACAAAACATCCAACAATCAAAGCGCTAATTACTTTAAAGTACTTTTTGGTTGAAGCGAGGGGAAGCGTCTGCTGAAGGGGACTGTTCAGAGTGGATTGACAGAGCATCGGGGAGAACAGCCACCATGGGGGGGGGGGGAGCAATCATTGTCAATCTACGGCACGCCTCCGACCCCCAAATTGCCAAGTTTTCTACCCTTCCAACCATTTAGCGCATTTTTTCTTTTGAGATCAGATACTAACAATATAAATTATATATTTACATCGAAAATAACTAAAAACTATTTCTTTTATTCTTAAATAAAAGAATAATCTATTTTTCATTTATATAAAATTTGAAAAAAGAAAATATGATTATATGAACATAATTTTATAAATTATTAAATATCAATGAATTAATAAGTATTACTCTTATAAAAAAATGATTGAACATTTTCAAATTCAAATAATTTACTCAATTTAAAAAAAGACAAAAATTTAAAACTCATTTATATCATTTGTCTGCATAATCATATTTTAATTTTTATATAACCAATAAATCATTTTTGGACTTAAAATATAGTTAAAATTAATAATTGAGTAATTAAACTAAAAACATAATTAAAGATAATATAATTTAGTCATTTTAATTGACCTTTTTGAAAATATCTTTTGTTTTTATAAAACAAAAAAAAAAAAAAATAATTTCTATTTTTTTTATTACACAGATAAAATTTATACCCTTCATTTTTAAATAGAAACAACAAATATACAAATATATTAATTATGGATAAATAAAAATAATAGTTTATTAAATGAATTAAAATGGAAAATTTTAGAATAAATTATTTAATTGAAATGATATTTGAATATTAGAAATTAAAAGAAAAATTGAAATATTATAATAATTCTTTGTTTTGGAATTGATAGAATTATTATCTTTATATTCATTGTGAAAAATATCGTCTTCTTCAGTGAGCCACAAGAGGCTCTTGAATAAACAACACGGATCATTATATACATTTTTAAAAATTATTGCGGTTATTAAATAAATATTGATATTTCGGCCAACGTTTCTCTAATTTTTTTATCCCTTCCAAAAAATGTCAATTAAAAATTAAAAGACCTAGCAGTTTCAAATTTCGACAGGAGTCAGCTGATCATTGCCTGCTGACAGGAGCAGTGTTGCCATTTCATTTAAGAGTCAGGAAATTTAAAAAGTCGCGAACTTATTGACCTACCCTCGTAAATTGTAAATCAAAAATATGTAATCCAAAATCATTAAGAAACTCAAAGTTCAGATATTAATTGAAGAATCTTTATTTAAATATATATTTAATACAATTAGGAGCTTTGTATGACCTAGAACCCGTGTCAAAACCATTCTCTTTACTTGCTGGAATCATTTACTTTACCTACAAATTTCATCATAATCCTTATACCAGGGATGTCCAACACGCGGCCCACTCAAAGTTTTGATGCGGCCCACTATCGTCTCATTTTGGAGCTAAATTTTAAAGAATTCACAGTCCGTCAAGCGACCTATAACTTCGAGGCTATAAAAAAAAGGCTGGGGGCAACATTCAAAAACAAAAAACCACCTCTATCCCCAAAAATCTCCATAAGTTTTGAGGCATTCACTAGCTAGGCTTAACTTATTCTGGTAATTTTGCGGCCCAGTTAAATATTTAAGTTTGCGACGTGGCCCATTAAATTAAAAGGTTGGACATCCCTGCCTTATACCATCCTTATATGAGCCACTCAGAAGCCAAATTTTTAAATTTTGCTAGTATTGTAATGTAATGTAATGTAATCTGCAACATATGAAGTGAATATTGAACTTGATAATCTTAATATTGCAATGCAATATACATTTTTCTGTAATCAATAAACCTGAATTTAAAACAAACTGTGAATTTTGAGCTTCATTTTCTCAGTTTCTTTAAATGTGGAGATAATCGCTTTGACTTCTGAAGGCACATATCATAATATGCATTGAATAAAATAAATAATAAAAAATAATAATAAAGAATATAAAATTATTTAACTTTAAAAAATTTTTTTTTTATTTAAATTAATAATAAAAATATTAAATTAATACAATTCACTCCTAATTTAATTTAATATTTTAATTACTTATATTTTATAATTTATCCATAATAATTTTATTATAATTGATTAAATATTGAATTTCGCATCTGAATTATAAAAAAATTCTCCAAATTTTATTCTCTTTCTACTTTTTGAACTTTTGATAAGTCTATGCATTTTAGTTGGAAGCAGAAAAAAGAAAATTGACGTCTTTTTGATCTTCAAAAGGGATTTTTTTTATTGGATATATTCAAGCAAAATATACAGTTTTTTTTTTATTTGTTGATACGACATTGTTTTTCCGGGTAAGACGTCCACGACATTTCAATCAAAATTGTCTGACCCAGGATCCGAATTTGAGCAGGGCAGTGCTTGAAAGTTTGGACATGGTTGGGAAACTTCAGAAAAAATATTATTGTACGAATTACTAAGCAGTCCAACATTCTGTTGCAAAATTCGGATCCGTGTTTGAGCTTCATCAAAGTTTCCTTGTAAATTGTTTATTTGACATTGCATTCGATCGCGAATCTAAAAAATAGATACAAAAATGTAAAGGAAACAAGGAAAATATTCTTGAAAAATTTATTAGCCTTCAATATTTAAACAATATTTTGTGTCGCCTCACTCTCTCCGTCTCCCCCTCCAAGGATCCTACATCTATTTCTATATCGGAATATTCAGCAAATTTTCTCTTTCATATAAATGAAAATATTTATTTATAATATATTGACTTTTTGTTATAAGATAGTGAATTGAATGAATTTTTGATTCAAATTTGCCAAATCTATATATATTTGATTTTAACTCATTTATTATAACTAAAAAAATTTTACACTGGGAAGCGTTTTAACATTGATGACTAATAAAAATTTTTTAGATAAAAAATTTAATAAATAAACAAACAATATTGTAAAGGCAAAATTAGGTTGGTTCAGAGAAAATCGCGCTTTAATGAGAATAAATTATAATATACCAAAAATTGTTTTTAATAAACTAGTTTCAAATATTTAATTCAGACTATCGTTTATTTTTAATGGTTAGTCTAATAAATATGGAATTGTTACCTCATCCCGGTCTCTCATTGCACTCTTAGAAGACGCCCTTGCACTGGCCAACTGCCTCTCCACCTCCCCAATTTGGCAAAGCAAAGATCGACGTGTCTGCTCCAGCCGCTCCTTGGTCCTTGCCACTTGCCGAGCACTCTCTTCACGCAGAGTTTCCAGCTGGCCTTCCAGCTGAGCTACTTCATGGCATTTCTCCTCAAGATCCTGCTCCTTATTCATTTGTATTTCTTCATTCTCAGTTAATTTATTTCTATAAAAACATTGAACTTTCTTTTTCTAATCCATTTTGAAAATATTGATTGTACAGGGTGGGACAGAAAAACCTATCCGATTTTAAATCCCTTTTTTTCACAAGAGGGAGCAGGTAGAGTAGTAGTGTAAAAACCTTAGAAAGCTGGTTTTATGTCATTTGTCAGTAGTCAACATGCCTTGATCTGGTGAACATAGTGCTTTTGTTATTGAGCGGATTATCGAAAATGGTGGTTCGATAATTGCTACACAACGTACTTTTCGAATTCATTTCGGACTCGGGCGTCATGATCCTGTTCCACATCACGCTACGATTACAGTGTGGGTGTCAAATTTTCGACAGACGGGTTCAGCATTTGGGGGCCTTAATTTTTTGAAGAAAATGGGCAAATCGTAACGGTCAACAGCGAACGGTAGTTTCATGCTGGAAAATTTTCTTCGACCCAAAATGGAAGAAAATGTTGTGGTAAATGTGTGGTTTCAACAGGATGGTGAAACCATCCACACATCGCGACGATCAATCGACATTCTCAGGGAAATGTTTCCAGGTCGCCTCATTTCATGGAAGAAAATGTTGTGGTAAATGTGTGGTTTCAACAGGATGGTGAAACCATCCACACATCGCGACGATCAATCGACATTCTCAGGGAAATGTTTCCAGGTCGCCTCATTTCTCTGAGAGGTGATCTTGGCTGGCCGCCGCGCTCACCGGATCTCACTCCATGTGACTTCTTCCTTTGGGGTTACCTCAAATCGAAGGATTACCAGCATCGTCCAAAGACCCTTCTTGCTTTACGAAGGGAAATTGCTCTGGCAATTGAAGAAATTCCCGTGAAATGACGGTGAAAGTCATGGAAAGCTACCGCGAGCGCCTAAATCAGTGTATCCGCTCCCAAGGACGACATTTGAGTGATGTGCTTTTCAAAACTTAAATTTAAAAATGGCATAAAATTTGCTAATAAAAGAAATTTTTTGACAAGCTGAATGGTTTTAATTTTATAACGTTTTGAAATCGGATAGGATTTTCTGCCCCACCTTGTAAATATCCAAACCTGAGTTCTTGTATTTCACTCTCCAAGTGGCGATATTTTTTCTCCCACTCGTCAACATGGGCTACTAACTCATTAATTTCATCATTATTTTCTTTATCATCTAAATGTTTCGATTGAATTTTCGATTCTTCTTCTGAAAGCTGTTAAGTGACTGAATTATGTAGAAATTAATTAAAATAAATTTTAATAGAAAAGTACATAACATAAATGCAGATTATCACATTTTTATAATATTACTTATTAATCAAAACTAATTGTTCTTATAAGAATCTCATCCTTAACTTATAGATCTTATAAGAATAAATATTCATAAATATTTTCGAATTTCTAATATTTAGAAATATATAACGAAATAATAGAATATATACATATATATTTCATTGTTATATTTGTTTTTTATGAAGAAGAGATATTGGATTGAATTTAATGTTGTAACTATGCAGATTTTTATAAGGGGACGTTTTTTAACTGCTCCTGTTCAATATTATTGTTTGTGTATATAGTTTAAATAAAAATAAAATTATTTTTAAAACATTCGATATCATGAGATTTTTTCACTACAATGAAATCTAAAATTCCAATTTAATTTAATTTGATAATTTTTAATTCCTTAAGCCCTGAAAAATGACATTTTTATTTACTCTTTTTTTGGCATTAGCTATCTCTTCTACAAGTGATGAAATTTTATTTTTTAATTCAAACAGTCCATCATTTGCACCAGATAATTCATTTTGTGTTTGATGCAAAATATTTGGTAATGGTGATAATTCGATAATTCGATCTTGAAATTGATTCTAAAATGAAAAATAATAAAGAAAAATAATTATTTTTTTTCTTTCATGAATAAAAGCAAATTAGAAGAACCACCGACTTTAACTCGCTGTATCTCAATTGCCACTTGGTCACTGATTCGTGTGTTATCTAGTTCCATGATTTCAATATGACGACGTTGCTCCTCCACCATTTGTTGAGTTTCTATATACTAAACAGATGAAAAATTATGAGATACTAAACAAAAACACTAATTTTTGAAAAATAAACAATCAAATTCATTTTTTAGATCATTTCAGGAATCAATCTCAAAAACGAATATATTTATTTTTAATACTTAATAATTGCTCCTCATATAAATAATTAATTAAATAAATAAATAACTTGCTCACCAGATTTCTATATTCGTCAAGTTGCATTTCATGACATTTCAGACAGCATTTGGCGTCTTCCATGTCCACGTTTGTTTGCTCATACCTATGTTTAAAAACAGCAATCTGTTGTTGTTGTTCAAAGAGTTGTTCTTTTGATATATTCTTTCGTTTCATTGCATGATTTTTCTGTCTTAACTTGTCATTTATATTTCCAGCTTCTTTCCGACTCGTTTCCATTTGTTTATATATTTGAGCAATTTCTTCCGCCAATTCATTTTCTAGATCATGCAAACATTCAATTTCTGTTTTTTTCGACAAAATATCATCAGCTAGTCTTCGAATTTGTTCTTTGATTTCTAAAATATGCATTGCTGGACCTTCGGTCTGAAAAAAAACATAATAAATGATCGACTTAATCAAACACTCTGATTGCTTAATTCAAAACTCAACAGTTTGACAGATGTATTTATTTCTTAAAAAACTGTTTTAGAATTTTAGAATTTGTAAGTAATGTATCGATGCATTTTCCGGACAGCAGATAACATACTATTCTCTTAGTTGGCCCTTTTGAGGAAGGAGTCAAATATTTATAAACTAGTAATTATTTCTGTACGTTTGTATTCGTAAAGAATTCATATGAAGAAATTTAATTTCTACCCCCTCAAAAATGGTCAGTCTTGGAAAAAATGGCTAGAATTGGAAGATAAAGGAGTGTGAGTTTCTGACACTAGCCGGACTAAAGTATGTAAAATTTACTTTAAAATGTGAAAATGGACTGATTTGCAGTTCTTTTTTTTTGGTGTTATATTGTTTCAAATATTTCCCTTTCTTGACAGACAAGTAAGAGACGACAACTTTTCAATGTTAAAATGTAAAACTTTCGATTTGGGATAGTTTGTGATCATAAGAAATGCACTGTGAAAGACTGGAACTTTAAGTGCCAATCACTGGAAAAATTGTCATTAACTGTGGAATTTTTCATTTTTTTAATTTTTTTTAATAAATTTTTTTTTGGTGTAATAAAAGCCTTATAAACTTTGCTTCTTATTCCTTGAACCTAATAGTATTTTTTAGACAGAACATTAAACAGTTTTGAGTGAGCAGTCACTCTGAAATTAAAATTTAAAGTCACAAAGTCAAAGTTATGAATGGTACATTGCCCTATCTTTAATAATCTTTCTAGATTAAAGTAAAAATTTATTTTCCTACCTTTAAAAGATAAATAATATAGTTTTGTTATGGATTATTTCAGATGAAAATTAAAATTAAATTAATTCAAAGGGTTGATAAAGAACCCACCATTACTCCAGAGGCGCAAGGTTTGCAAGGAATGCAGGGGGTGCAGACATGGCATCCTAAAAGCATCTGCTGCTGCTTAGAAAGTTTTTCTCGTTCCTGTTGTATAACTTTCAATTCAGTACCAATCGTCTCAATTTCATTCTTCATTCTATGCATTTCGCTACTCTGTATATTAAAAAACAATATTTAATAAAAACCTTTTAAACATTTGCATTATCTTTTAATTCACTTACAATATTAGTACCCGGCACACAACGGCATGCGTCTGTTCCATAATCGGAACAACAAGGAGGCTCTATCTAAAATCACGAGAAGTTGTCAATAAGCATAACTAAAGAAATTTTAAAACATCAATACCATAGTATTTTTGGCAGCAAGTTTGGATGTCAAAACATGATTTTCTTTTTGAATAATGCCATGTTCTCGTTTTAGACATTCGTATTGACGTTGCAACGCTTGGACATCTTCCCTGTGGATCACAATTAAAATTTATTTTTCATTAAAAGGTTCATATTTTATAATATATGTAATTTCATTAATAATTATTTGGAATAGTCATTGAATTGAATCTTTCGTTTTTCCATTTCCATTGATACTGATAAATTGTTCAATCAATCAATAATTAAGAAAATATAATTTGTTTATAAGAGTTCTTCAATTTTATTCAATCATTTATCATATATAAAAATACTAGAGTATTTAATTGACTGAAAAGAGGGGAAATCTGTTTCAATTTAATTGCAAATGTTTAAGAATGTTTATATTTCAATTCTCCTCTTGATTAGATGATAATCAAATACATTAATTATGGAAAAAATTTAAAACATTAAAATTAAAAAATATAACTTAAGAGTGAAAATTTTTAAATGAAACTATTTTGCCCAAATATAATATCTATTACATTTAATTTTAAACAAGTGAAGATTAAAAACAGAAGAAATATGAATGGATTATAATATATATATATATATGTATAGGGTAAAGCAGGGGTGTCAAACTCATAGCTACACTTGGGCTAAACAAACAAGGTTTAACTTTAGGCGGGCCGCAAAAAAATCAATATTCATATAAACATAGATTTATTTCGAATAATAGTCGGAAATGTTTAAAATTCTGATCGCGAAAAACATTTTACCTTTTTTTTTAAGAGACAAATTGAAAATTTTTTTAAAAAAGTGGAAAGTGGTCGCAGGCCGCTAGTTTGACAGGCCTGGGGTAAAGCATACAGTCGTTGGCCTCCTTAAGCAACTTCTAGCAGTCTTTATTGCATATCTGGGCAAATTGCGGCACAATCTGTGTCAAATTTGGTTTGCAGAACATAGCTACTATGAGCATTTTCATCAATAAAAAAAAAATAATTTTCTCATGACATTTTCAATAAGCACTTTTTAAAAATAAATTCTAAAAAATACAGTTATTGGCCTAGGTCAGTGATTCTCAACCTTATTTTTACCGTGGCACACTTTTAACGGTTTAAAAATTTGGCGGCACACAAAGAAAAAGATAACTGTAAAAGTCTACCATATTGAAAAAAAGTGGTCCCAAAAACGGTTTTTTTTAGAACCATATTGAAAAAATTTAGAAAAAAAGTCGGAAATGTTTAAGAACCTCATAATCTCGCGGCACACTTAAGTGGTTGAGAATCACTGGCCTAGGTATTCTATAGTGATTATACAACTAAACAACCAACGATAGTTAATAGCGCAATTTTTAAAATAAAAATCTCTTATTCTTTGTGTTTTAGTGATAGGGGGCCAATGACTGCCTCGGGGCCAACGACTGTATCCTTTACTCTATATATATAAGAAGGTTAGGATTGAATATCACTTAATCAATTTCCTTTCTGTAAAAAGAAATTTATTTACATTTTTAATATAATTTAGTTACATATTTAATTACAATATTACATGTAAAAAGAAATCGATTCTTAAGTTTTTTATTTTTATTTAATAAATAATATTGTTTGAGAAACAATTCCTTTTTATAAAACAATTTAACAATTCCAATTAATTAATTAATTTATATTATTAATATTAATATAATAAATTATAATTATCATATCAATATCAATAATATAAACTATTACAATTGAATTCAACTAATTAATTTAACAACCGATTAAATAAACCAATTTAAGAAGGTGAATTTATTATATATATATATATATCTTATATATAAAATTCTCGTGTCACAAAACTTTGAAATCATACTCCTCCGAAACGGCTTGACCGATTCTTATGAAATTTTTTATGTATATTCAGTAGGTCTCAGGGCATGTCAGACTTCCTTTAGAAAACCGCTAATTGGTAAGGTGTGTCCAGGAAATGCTAATTAATTAAAAATAGTTTAGTTACCATACTAGCTCATAGAGGCGCTGGTGGCAAAAATTTGAAATCTTATATATACCCTTATAAGAAGCTTCTAAACAAAAGCGGTTCCTGGCCGAGCGAGCTAGCGCGTCTTATTATGACTTTGCACCCTGAGTTCGAAACTTGCAAAGGCACATTTTTTTCTTTAAGTATTATATATTTTTTTTTAAAATTTATTAATTTTTATTATTTTAATATTTTATTAAATTAAATTTTATTATTAAAATAATTTTATTTTATTAAATTATAATATTAAATTTTATTTTATTAAATTAAATTTTATTATTAAATTGTATTTTATTAAATTTTAATATTAAATTTTATTTTATTAAATTTTAATATTAAATTTTATTTTATTAAATTAATAATTATGTCAATTAATTTTTTGTGAATAAATAAACAAATATAAAAAACTATATATAAAATTTGAATTTTCATCCATTCATTCATCTAAAATGATATTAACTTTCTCTTTCTTCTTGGAAAAACCCATATTGCCATCCCTAGCGTCAACTATCTATGTATATATATAAAAAAGGTTTTTGTCTGCATATTGCAGCTGGATGCTCTGTGCTCAGAATTTAAAAATTATTATAATATTTCACTTTTTATTTTAAATTCTAATATTCAAATATCAATTAAATTAAATAATTTATTCTAAAAGTTGTCATTTAAATTTATTTAATAAAAAATTTAGATCATATTTAACTTAATTCTTTATATATATATATTCTTTATATATATTTGAATATTTCTTCTTTTCTATTTGAAAGTGAAAGCTTAAAAAAACAGAATATATTATTTTTAAACTTTTATGAATACAAAAATATTTTCTAATCGTCAATTAAAATGACTAAATTATATTATTTTTGTTTTTGTTTCAATTATTAATTACAAATATATTTTAAGTGCAAAAATGATTTCTTGGTTAATTAAAATATGTTTTTTAGACAAATGATATAAACGAGATGTTTTAAATTTATGTCTTTTTTATATTTTTTTATTAATAGGCTTCTTTTTTTATTTTTAATTTTTAATAAATTCTCTTTTTTGATATGATATTAATAAAAAATAATATTAAATTGGTAAATTTTGAAAATCAACTTAGTATTAAATTCAGAAAAAAATACTCATATATAGAATATAATAGACCATTTGAATATAATTTAAAACTATTTTTCTCCTTCTATTTTAAATTTAAAAAAAAAACGGAGTGTTACGAAATTAAGATGCCTGGATAGGTAAATGGGCTGGAATAGGAGGCAATTTATAATTTTCTTCTAATTCAGATTGAAATTAATAGTGATAAGAAAATATATTTATTAACAAAATCTTAATATACAAAATGTAGAATTTGAATATGTAGAAGGATAATAATATTTGAGAAAATTTAAATCGAGGTAGAAATCGGGAAATTATCATGCAGTAAAGAGGTTTATCTCATCAAAATTATTATCAAAAGGAATCAAAATTAAAATATATAAACCAATTATTTTGCCTGCCTGTTGTATTATATGGGTAGGACGCATGGTCTATGACCCTGGGAGATGAGAGTAGATTCAGAGTATTCTTTCCAGCATATATTGGCCAAAGAAAGGTGAGGTCAACGGGGAATGGCGGAGACTGCATAACGAGGAATGGCATGACCTCTATGCATCTTCAGAAATAGTTAGGGTTATAAAAGCGAAAAAGCTGCGATAGGCAGGAGACGTGGCTAGAATGGGAGAGGAAAAAGATATTGGATTGGAAAACGGTGCGGAGACCGATTGGAAAACGTCCGCTTGGAAGACCAAGGACGCGTAGGAAGGGACGTAAGAGAGATGGGGCAAGGGCTCAAGATAGGGACACTTGGAGAAATGTGGTTGCTGCGGCCAAGTACTTTCGAGTTCCTTAGAGTCACAGAGATAGATAGATATAACATATATAATAATATACAATAATAATATATATAATTAAAATATATTTTAAATAAGAACACAAAAAGAAATGAATGTTTTATGTAATATACTGATTGAAACAAAATGGATGAAAACCTTTTACTACTCTTAACCAAATACTATGTACCACTCGGGGGGGTACAGGGGGCGGAGTCCCCGTCTAGGTGCGGAGAGCGCCGAAGGCGCTCGGGGCAGCTAGTATATATATATATATATATATTATTATGACATATATTTTGCGATAACTCATAGACTTTATTTAAAACAAGTAATTTCAAGGGCTCATGATAATAATTTATAATCATACATATTTTTAACTAGGTATATTGTGTATTAAAATACCTGTTTTGTTATCTCAAAGAAAATAATAAATATATTTTTGTAAATATTAATTTTTTCAGTTAAATATGTTAAGATAACACTAAATTAAAATAAAAAAATAAACACTATTTAAACAATTCTTTTTTTAATAATAAATTTATGAGTGTTAAATTTACACATATATATATAATATCTATTTTTAATTGAGTAATTAAAAGATTTATTTAATCAATTGACCGAGTATAAAATTATATTTATGCTGCGATATCATTGAAAGTATTTTTGCTAATATAAGACAATTAAATATTATGATTTGAGATAATCCGTTAAAAAATAGAAATAAGATTTACTCACCTATGACACATGGCGAAAGGTGAAAATGAATTTTTTTCCTATTCGTCCCCAAGGTTCAGTTTATTTTATTCAAGTTGGCTTGGTAACCGAATCGAAAAAAAAAAATAAAAGAAAAAAAAACAATGACATTCTCTCTTTTTAAAACAAAGGTTCTAATGCATCACTCATTATTACATATGTAAAAGACACCCTTTGGCTGCTGGGGAGCGATTTGGAAAAGTTAGCTCTACGCCATGTCGTCCTCTTGAATCCTTTCACGTGGTTGACACCTTCGTGTCACTAAAAAGTCGACTTCGCCATCAAAGTTTCATCGCAAAGAACCAGAAATAAGTCTGCATAATGGGCGCAGGGTAATGAGGGGGGCCAAATCTCTTTTAACGGAGGGGCTGTCATGCCACTGCGCGACAAAGCTCAAAGTTAGACAAGAAATCCGTTTCTGTGTTTTTCATCCTCGAGGGCTTCTTTTGCAAGTTTTATCACATCTCCTCATTACTGGTCTTTATTCGTAAAAGTTTGATGGTGGGCAGATTTGGCTCGAAACCATGCGGATTGCCGGCGGACCCAATCCCTTTCCGTCCCCACCTCCCCCCACCACTAAGCCTGCATTATTTACTAACGCTGTTGCGTCCATACACAGCATTTTTCATCTCGTTTTTTTTATCCTATATATCTATATCTATATATACACATATAGACGTATAGATATAGATATAGATATATATATGTGTGTGTATTAGTTTTATGCTCTATATAGAAGGCTTACCTGTTTTTAACTAAACTTGGACTAAGAGAGCCTTAAATCTGACATATATAAAAGAGAGAATTATAATTTATATACATATTTTAATATAATATAAAATCCTAAAATAAATATTAAATAATTATTATTTATAAAAATTAAATTATTTATTTGAAAGTAGAAATAAATGTATGTAGGTATAAGTAATTTTTTTTTTATTTAATATTCAATTTTATTTATTTAAAATATATTACGTATGGAGAGATTTACATCAATATATTATATCTTCGATTTTTGATAGATGTAAAACATTTTCTGTTAGGATGTGGATTTCATAAAAATATAATAGATCGATTTTATGGAAAGTTCAAAGGCTCCACACCACTTGGCAGAAGAACTCCAATTAAGAAGAGTTGTGTTGTCCTTGATTATTATATAAATAATTTTTATAAAAGCTAATTATTTTTAGTGAATTCTTAATATTTAATAATTTTATTTATTCTTACTGAGTATTTATTAATTAATTGTCTTAAAAAACTAAAACGCTTTGATTGAGCTTTTTTCCTTCAACTATTAAGGTGAATGTATCAGTAGTTGACACTTAAGGACAAATTTATGAGAAAAATTTGATATTTTTTATCAGGTATCAATTTGAGTTTTCGGTGATATGATTCATTGGTTAATAATGAAGAATTTAACTGCAAAGCAATGCATTTTTTTTAATATTTTTAACAGATGCATATAAAAGCACCAGTAGTTGGCACCTTTAAAATTCAAAAGATCCAGTAATTGACAGAAACGATATCCATTAATTAACACTAAATTAGATTTTTTTATCTTTGTTTATTTATTTAATAAAAATACAACATAAATATATAAAATACAACTTAAATGAATAATTATGTTAACAGTTTACACTATCTAAACTGCTAACCCGATGGTGCTCTTTATTTTTATCTTCCGTGATGAAATAATGGGTTGTTTTTCCTCTTTCTTTCGTTGATTTTTAGCTATTTCTGAATTTTTTTTTTTAATTTTTCTTCTTGTTTCTTTTTTAGTCTAGCAGCAGTTCTCTCATGTTTTATTTTTTGTGCTACTCCTACCATTTATCTTCGAAATACGGTATCATTTCCCAATATCTTCATTTGGGGAGCCGACCATAATATTTTTTTAAAAGAGCTAGGTATGTTTGATTTTTAGGTTTCTGGATGAGAATTTATCTATAAAATATCACTATTTTGGTTGTAAATAGTAATAGAATAATAATTCTCAGTATTATTAATAATATCAAATGATGTATAATCCTCATTGTTAACCTCAAAGAATGCCGGGAAAGAACCTCCAGAATGCCGGGTAAGAACGACAGGAAAGAATCGAATAGTTTATATTTTTACATATAACATACAGACTTTTATCTTCTATATTTCTTTCTCATCATTCTTTTTCATTAAAACAGTTAGACATTTCTTTTCAATTAAATTTACTTTAAAGTGCACATTTTTTGATTTTTTGCAATTATGTCAACTACTGGAACCATCTTGTACCAGTAAATGACACCGCGCGATGTTAACTACTTACTATAATGTAAAAAATAAATATTTTTGTGCACAGTGTCACAAGCCGAATAAAATTTAGCTTAATTATTACAACACCATCACTGTCAACTAATGGTACAGATATATATTCTGAGTACCCAGTACTTAATACCAAATATTTTTTCACTTAAAGTTAAGATTTTATACTATTATCACCTACGTCATATGGACAATTAATTAATAATATTAAATATTGATGTTTATACTAAAAAGCAAAATGTGCAGCATCGTACACGTGGCGGAAGTGAAACTTCTTACAATCTAGAGAATAAGATAAATTTTAGTTGAGAGTGTGAGTGAGAGAGAAATAGAGAAAAATAAACCACACTGCCCTCTCCTACAAAGAATATTTCCAAGCACATACAATTAACAAGTCCACCCTTGCAATTTTCAATTGAATGACTCTCGCCAAGTGTTTTACCTGCTAAATGCTAAGAACCTTAATTTTAAGAGGTTGATTGATACATTGCAAATTATGTCGAATCATAAACTTACTATTTCAATTGTAATGTTCACATGTGGAAGTGTGAACGTGACAAACATAACTTACTTATTCTTAATTGTAATGGACACATGTGGGAGCTTGACATTATAAGCCTTTCTGGGAAATTGCAAAATGTGTTTATTTTTTTATATAAATAATGATCATGCAAATTACACTAAAAATTAAAAAATTATTAGCTATAATAAACTATTATTGGCTATAAATTAATTATAATTAATTAAATTAATAAAAATAATTTAAAGATACAACTCGTTGAGAAATGAACTTATAATTAACATTTCCTTTAAAACTGTTTAAAACCCCAGAGTGGACGCTGACAATTTGGGTTTTTCCTGGTAAGACTGTCCCCCCCCCTGGTTTTTCCCAATAACAAAGTGAAAGAAAATTCCCTTATGTTGCCTCCCCTTCCGACCCCCTAAGAGGGGTTATTTTAAAGGAACAATCGGAAAATAATTTTAAATGAATGAATAAATGAAAATTCAAATTTTATATATAGTTTTTTATATATGTTTATTTATTCACAAAAAATTAATTAAATTGTAATTTAAATTCTTATAGTTTTATTAAATAAATCATTTTTAGTTATAATTTTATATAAGCATTTTTTAATTGAACCTATTCAATCTTGTCATTCCCTAATCAGCATACGCGGTTTCAATAACCCTTTTAATTATTCTAAATTCAATCTTTAATTAAATCTAATTTAACACACAACAATTCCGTCTCATTATTGTAATACAAAGTTAGAAATATTAAGTTAATATAATTAATATTATTTATTTATTAATACCAATTAATAATATTAATTACTTATAAATAATTCATAATAATAATAAATTGTGATACCAACTTATAGGAATATTAAAATAATATAATTATTATTTTACATATATATGAATATAATATAAATATTTTTAATTTTATTTTAAGAATAGATATATATCTAAAAGGCGGTAACTGTGAGGTCACATACTAATTTTTATTCTTTGACCCAGCAGAGGCTGAGAAATATTATTCCGCGTCAACGTACTAGCGCGCATGCGCGCCGTGGACTTTGGACCTAGCGAGAGGGTATTAGAACGAAAGACAGCACAAAACGAAGACGCAGATAGCCTCTTTCTCAAGAACGAAAGACCGGACAAAAGAAAGACGCAGATAGCAAGAACGAAACACCGCACAAAAGAGAGACGGAGATAGAGGCTATCTCATTCTCACTCGTTATATCTATATCTTTTTTCTCTCTTGCGTTACGAATGCGTTACGAAATTTCAATTTTTCAATTCACTCTCCATTCTCAACCAAATGTCAGGACGCCGCTAAAGAAGTTTCACTTCAAAAAAAAAATATAAAAATTAGTTACTTCTCTCCTTAAGCATTCGAAGTACAAAATTTTAAAATATCCATTGGTTGGCTTCTATCAAAAATAGTTGTTGTGTCGTCTATAAAGACGGAAATTCAAAACTTTTATATTTACACATCTTTAATATAGAAGGAATCACTTTCATTTAGAAATGTTTAGACAGATATAAATCTAATTATCCGATATTAAATGTACAATTGTCAACTATTGGTACAATTACCCTATATATTAATCCAATTTTAACTATTGTGTTGTTAGTTCAAATCGTTTCAGTTGCCAGGTGAATTTTACCACCTGAGAGTATCCTCAAAATGGCTTCGTTACAATACTGACCTTTCATCATTATGATCTTGTTTACATTTATTTTCCTTAAAGAATTTATCAACCGTTGATAATGCCTAAATGGGTAATTTAACAAGATCATAAATATCTATTTTAAATATTATTAATATATATATATATATCGGTGATTAATTGATTTTCTATTTAATAATATTATTTGAATAAGGGAAAATTAATTTTTAATTAAACTATGATTATATCTAATAGGAGAGCCTTCATTATATTTAATAATAAGTGTTTATATATAATACTAACAATAAGTATATATTTAGAAATATTATTTTATTCATCAAATTAAATTAAAACATACATTTATATCATGACCTCTTATGATCATAAATACATTAACATAATATCCATTGGTTATGAGCTAATCACGGACATAATGGTTTAGTTTTCACAGTTTTTATTCTTTTTCATTAATAATAATTTTCATAATTGATATAAAGTATGATTTTTGTAGTTCAAAAAGCAATATTCTTTAAATTCTGATTTATTGTACTATAAAGTACAATAATTTTTTCTTACCGTAGAATATAATAATAATAACAATTGGAATAATTATCAAGTCTTCATATTTTATTAACATTTATCATAATATTTATTAAATAATTCATGATTTTTATTTTTATTTCTGATATTTTATTAAATTAATTAAAATGTGAACTTTTAGAATAAGTTATCTAATTGAGAAATGATATATGAATATTAGAATTTAAAATAAAATATTATATTAATTCTGTGTTTGGGATTTGCTATAATAATTTTAAATACACATTGTGAAAATGATTTCGCTAGGGTCAGTGGGCCACGCCAGGCTCTTGAATGAACAACACGGAGAATTATATAAACTTTAAAAAATTAATTTCTGCGGTTATTGATTAGATATTAATAAAATTTATAGCCTATGTTACTATAGAGGTATGTAAGAATATTGTGATGTAATTTCATAGAAATCGGTTCAGCCAATTCTGAGTCTATAAAATAGTAATTTTCCGGACAGACAGACAGACATGAAAAATTCTAAAGTCACTTTTGGATTCTAGAGGTCATGAAACGGGAAGATATGCAAAAAATTTTTAAATTCGGAGCAATGTGCAGACACAAAAACCTTTTTTTATATTTATAGAAGATATTATAAATAAGAAAAAATAATCAAATTATTTAGGAGTTATTTAGGACTTATTTTTATATATGTATATAATATTATTATATTTTATCTATATTTCTTTATTTAATAATTAAATTTGAACTATTTTTTTTTTTGATTTATTAAAAAATCAGAAGCTTATTCGGATATATAAAGAGAGAAAAGCTTTTCTCTGTCCATAAACCAGCCATCCATATTCTTTGGCTGGTCATTAAACTTATGGAGTCTTTGAAGATTGACTAAGAAAGAATCTTTTTGGCTCAGTCCATTAGCTTTTGCTTCGCCTAGCACGCTAAGTCTCTGGTCAGATCAAACAGCAAAATATATCAAATTTCCTTGAATCGAACAGACAGGATTCCAATTTAATGCCACGAATGGGGCTGTGGGTAGGGTAAGTGGGTGGGGGTGGTGATGGAGTGGGCAGGTCGACTTTTTCTGGCGTACACGCTTTGATGCGTCCGACAAATGTACGTAAATTCCCAACCACTTAGCCCAACTTACGTGCGCCGCTGTACTTATCGGCAAAATGATAGGTCGCTTTATCGATCGGGGGTGGAAGGGAACCCTAAGGGGTGGGAAATTAGGGCGAGCTGCTTTTTATACAAAAGGATTGATACTTTTGAAAGAGACGATCGACATTAATTCAATAGATGAAAATCCCAGGCTATTATCTTAAACTATAAATTAAAGGAAATTATAGGAGAAAATTCTAAATTAAAGATTTCAAACCAATTAACAATTATAGGGGTAGATTTAGACTGAATAATTTAAAATTACTAACCAATCAACCAGACAAGTTTATTTCAATTATAAATTTAATAAAAAAAAAAATTCAATTTTAATATATGTTATATTGTATTAAATAATCATCATATTATTTTCATAATAAAAAAAAATAATCAAAATTAAACAAATTAATATTCGTTATAAATTTAATTAATAATAAATGTTAATATCAAATGAATGAATTATATAATCAAAAGAATACAAAATTTAATTTCAATTGATATATTATAAAAAATTAAAACTAATTAATTTTGGTTTTCCTATTATTTATTATTTATTTAAATGTTAGATATTTAAATTAATCATTATTTTTATCGACTTTAAATTTGAACCGGATATTAAATCTATATAATCTAAATCAAGTCTAAGACGCTATGATACGCTTGTCTATCAACTTCGAAAAATAAATTCATATTTTCTATTTTAAAATTTATGTTTTATTTGTTTATTTGTTGTTATTACATATTTCTCTCTCCTGTATCAACTGTAATGATCTTCAAGAAAGGTTAACATATGAAGCGCTAAGATACATATAATCTTCATATGTCGTATTTTTCATTATCAATATTTTAAAAATAATAATATATATACATAATAAACTGATTATCTTATTGAATGGCCATAAACAAAGTTTTTTGATTATTTATTTAAAATATTATTTAATGAATTTTTTTTTTCTTTTAACCATTTATATAAGAATATTTATTTTATATAATAATTTTGTTAATACTTTTAGTAAAATACCTATTTACATTCATTTTTATAAATATAGAGAAAATACTAGTAATATTGACATATAAATTAATATGGTATTCTTATTATTATGTTAAAAAATCTGGAGTGTCTCCACTCGACTATCTCGCAAATTTGTATTGGATTAAATAACATAATATATTATATTTATTAAATTTAATTTAATTAATTATAAATTATATATTAAAATTAATAAATAATATTTATTAAAGCAGCGCATGTTTGGCTATTTGTTGATGGCACCACGTCACGTGTTGGCGCGTGAGATTTGCAGTGTTAGAATATTAATTCTGGTACTTTCAGCGATTCAATCAAGCTGAAATTCTATATATAGCAGTTTTATACAATTATTAATCATGTGAAAAATAATCAAACATATATCTTTATTTTTACGGTCACTTTAGAAGAAAAAAATCAAAACGTTGTAGGTAATGGCCCTCTTCCGGTTGAGCTACATTTCTCAAAAGTTGATAGAAAACTATGAATTTTGAATAATGCAGTTGCACCAAATTTCATTATTCTAGCTCAAACCGTTTATGCGTAATCATGGTTACATACATACACACAACACACATTTTTCTCAACCTTAGTGAAAATGATTCAGGAACCTTCAAAACGTATAAAAACCTCAAAATCTCAACATCGAAAATCTTCGTGATCGCAATACTATCTCTGGCGAGATAGTAAAAATTCAATTATTATCATAGATATAACTCTTTTAATTATATCTTGTATTATATTCATTAATTATTTAGTATAAATAAATTCAAATAAAAGATTTTAACATCACACATTAATTATTCGTTCAAATAAGTATAATTTATAATTCATGCATTATTTTGTAAAAATATTTTTATTGTACAAGAATAACAAAAATAAAATGCATTTTAATTAATTTAATTAAATAAAAAACATATTCAATTCATATTCAGAATAAGATTAGAAAATGAGAATTCATAAATAATGAAATACAATTCAAAAGGCTCTTTAAACTAGTTTCGTTATTCATGAATAACTTTATGTGCATTTAGTTTAGTAATATATTTAAATAAGAAAATATTCGGAAGCACACACAACCTCCTATTAAATTTTCATTTACATATCTAAAATATGTATTAGCATCAATCAATTAACAAAACTCAAATATACTGATTTTTAAATTTTTCTTTGTATTTGTATATTATAATAACAATACATTTATAATACATATATCTATAAGAATGATATATTTCCTTTATTAAAGTTATTGAAAATAATAATTCAATTAAATTCATTTAATAAAACAATTCATTTGAAAATGATTGACATCAAAAATTGATTTTAACTTGTATATAAAAAAATCTCATTCCTATCACATTAATACACAGCTAGCAGACCCGGTAAAGCTTCGCTTTTGCTTGTGTGTCTATATACATATATACGTATGTGATAACTGAACATTTAATAATAATAATAATAATGTATTAAATGAATATAATTGAAATTTTAGTTTTAATTATTACATTTTTATTTTTTTTGTTAATAATTTATTTTTATTTTTTATTTTTTTTGGAAAATTATTTCTACTTTATTAATTGTTAATAGTTATATATTACATTTTAATTAACAGTTTTCGGAATAAGTATATTCTCTTATTATAGAGATTCTTATTGTTTGTCTCACAAGTCTACCTGCATTATTTCATTACCATTCTATGATTCAAAATAAAATTCAAAATATTTAATAGGACATGACATGATCTTAGTATTTTTCCCATACCAGAATATTTGCTAATATTACATGTTGGAGTTCCAATTACCTGCATATTGAATGGCAATTTCAATGCTGAATATGCTTTTAAATAAAAAAAAAATTTGAAGAAAGTAATTGGAATTATTATTATTAAGAATCAACAAATAAATTTATTAAATATACATTTAAATATGTAAATAAATCTATATATAAATTTAATAAATATTCAAACAATAATTGAAACAATATAAATAAAACGATTCAATATTTTACTTACATTGTGATTTATATTTTTATTTTTATTACAACTGTTATTATGGGTATGTTATTTTTGACAGTTTAAAAAAAATTAAAAATATTAATAAAATTTATCAAAATAATAAGTTGAAAAGATTTTCAATTATTTTTATTTATTTATTGTAAATTTTTCAATGTAACCATGGTAACCATGAATAGATATTTACCAAAATAGTACTAATTAAATTAATTTTGGTTTTAACTACACTAAAACCTTCCTTGGGATGCCCACAACAATCCCTGAAAGTTTCATCGCAATTGGACGGGTAGTTTTTGAGTTTAGGCGAGACAGAGACAGACATTCCATTTTATATATATATAAATTAAACCAAATAAAAAATCATAAGTAATATAGTGTTTTTAAAATAGGTGTTAATCTAGTTAAAAACCATTTCAATATATGAATATATGTTTAGTTAACGAAATAAATTGATTTAATAAATCATTAATTGTAAATGTTATTTATTTATTTAATCAAATTATTTTATTTCATTCTTGATGTTCTAATGCGAGGAAATTGAAAACAAGCTTAAAAATGAAGTATAAGCCAAAATTTAAAAAAATAAAAAAAAATTGATAAAAATCTAAGGCGAATTGTTTAAAAACTAATATGATTTAAATTACATTTATAGATGATAATTAATAGATTTAAATGAAAATAGCTTTGTTTGTTTATTGGTTGTCCATTTTTTATTAGACATAAATAAATAAATACGGATGGGCTACGCGGAAATACAATTGAGTCTCAATTCAATGATGTCATTGATTTGAGCCACGCGTTCGTCATGCGTTAATGAATTGGAATTGGGCTTCTAAGCGAGACTTGACATTTCTCCACTTAGCCTTTTGCTTTGAATGCCCCACTTATAAGGAATATTATATTATCAATCCATAATTAAGTTAGAGACTCGGTATTTCATCCGGAGGACATGTTCGCCAATTTTCTTTGAACCTGCCATCGGGATAAATAAATGCCCCAGTGTGTGGAGGGTGTGCGAGGGATTATGATAAGGGAGTGGGTTACAAGGGGTGAGGCCGAGGGCCATTTCCGTTGCCCGGAGGCTTATCCGGGACGCTCTTTAAATCACGCGAGCGCCAAGGCAATCCGCTTAGGTCTGTCCGGGGCTGGGGCCCGGACCTCCACCAGTGGGCCATGTCTAAAATTCACCTAATGCCCTTTGTGAATGTTACGAATAATACTTTTAGTAAATTTACTCTGGCAAAAAGAAAAGTACACACCATTTATATACGTATCTATAATACCTTTAGGTATATAAGTATATAGGATATTGTGTATATATATGTATGTATATACATGTTGGTATATACGCCCCTTTATAACAATTACTCCCTTTTCTTATACCTTATATATCACTTGGTTGAATAAAAACATGCCAGAATTTGTAATACTCGATAATATATAAGTATAGGCAGGCCTATTTTAGAAAAATAATGAATTGTTAAATTTATATATCTAATCTTATTATGGAGCAAAAAAAAAAATTTTAGGTTCATTTATGAAAATTGTTCACATAATTATTATTAAGAGAAATTTTGAATTGAAAAACCGATCTGGATAGGTCTCATTTATGGGAATAAAAAAATTCTTAAAAAAACTATTAATAACAGGTTTCCGTAAATATCCAAATGAAAATATTATAATATTATAAAGTGAAAATATTCTTTCACCTCTCTATTTAGATAAATCGGTCTCTATGGCTCTTTGGAACTCGAAAGTTCTTGGCCGCAGCAACCACATTTCTCCAAGTGCCCCTATCATGAGATAAAACCATCCAACTCCTACTTTCTCCCATCTCTTACACGTCCATTCCTACATTATCCATCCACCCCATTTGGTCATCCAAGCGGACGTTTCCCAATCAGTCTCCCCACCAAAATATTTTTGACCATTCTTTCCTCTCCCATTCTAATTACGTGCCCTGCCCATCGCAGCCTTCTCGGTTGTATAACCCTTCTGTTTACCTATATGAATATTATTATTATTAATAACAATTTTTAAATAAAATATCAACTTAAAGGATTATTTATTTTTTCTTAAAATGATATACGTCAAATACAGGAAATTATTTTAATAATTAAATTGAGGTAACTGAATATTTGAATAATTAGATTTCTATATTTATTATATGAAAATTTAATTTTTTAGTGGAAATTAGAACTAGATTTATCATTTTTATTATATCTCGCCAGAGATAGTATTGCGATCACGAAAATTTTCGATGTTGAGATTTTGATGTTTTTATACGTTTTGAAGGTTCCTGAATCATTTTCACTAAGGTTGAGAAAAATGTCTGTGTGTGTGTATGTGTGTATGTGTGTATGTATGTATGTATGTATTTAACCAAGATTACGCAAATACGGTTTGAGCTAGAATGATGAAATTTGGTACATGGGCATTATTCAAAATTCATAGTTTTCTATCAACTTTTGAAAATGTAGTTCAACCGGAAGAGGGTCATTACCTACAACGTTTTGATCTTTTTTCTTCTAAAGTGACCGTAAAAATAAAGGTATATGTTTGATAGCTTTTCTCATGATTAAAAATTGTATAAAACTGCAATATATAGAATTTCAGCTTGATAGAATCGCTGAAAGTACCAGAATTAATTTTTTAACACTGCAAATCTCACGCGCCAACACGTGACGTGGTGCCATCAACAAAGAGCCAAACATGAGCTGGTTTAATAAATATTATTTATTAATTTTAATTTATAATTTATAATTAATTAAATTTAATTTAAATATAATATATTATGTTATTTAATGTAATTCAAATTTGCGAGATAGTCGAGTGGAGACACTCCAGATTATTATTATTGAATTTTAGAACCAACTATGTATGAATAAAAATAAATAACCACATGTTATTCATTTGATTTCAATTAAAATGAAGAATTAGGGAAATTAAGAATAAAAAAATATATTGAATTGTAATAAAAATAAATTCAATTATATTCCATTAAATTGAATAATAATTGAATAATAATAGATTTATTAACTATGAATGATATGAATAAAATAAAAATTGATAATAGATGTGAATATACGGAATCATTTATTTATTTATTAATATAAAATATCTACTAAAAGTTACTATTGGTGGAATATAAGATCATAAAAATATTTCCCCTCACTTCAAATGAATCCTTCATTAAAAAAAAACACTAAAATATACTCATAAATACAAGTAAAAAAAAAATTAATGTCTCCATGTAAAAACTTAATTGACTAAAAAATCACTTTAAGTTGAATGAATGACTAATTGTAGTTCGATGCCAATAAAATAATTGTTGCAGAACGTGGAGGGGTGTTTTTTTTTTTGGGCAGCTTAATCTTGTCCTCGGTACGCCACCCTCCTCTATCAACTGGCATCTTTTTTTTAAGATCTAATTGCTAAATTATTCTCGAGCATATTTTTTAATTTGGCACGTTTCGAGAGGAGTCATCGCCGCATTTTAATTAATCCTAACGGCCGAGATGCTCGTAACTTGCTAGACTCGGGTTTATTGCCACCCTCCGTTTTCTTTGCAGGTCCCATCGCCCACCAAGAGAATTTCTTAGAAACCTCTTTTTACGACCCTCCTTAATTTCTTTCCTCTATAAAAACTTACAACGGTAAATTTACGAACCAAAATCATGTTTAATTTATAGGAAGAATCCAGCGCCCAGTTGGCTCATCGCGAGAAAATAAGCCATCTATTTAATATTCCATTAAATGAGAAGATACTACGTCTTAATTTATTATGACACAAATAGATAGATTTTATTTAATATTCCATGTTTTCTTCCTTATTATAAATTTTTTAAACCTGTATAAAAGATATTTTCCTATTTATTAAATTATCAATGCCGTTTAAAATTAATATTGTAATTTTTCTTCTCGAACCATGAAAATAAAAGCTTAAAATGAAATTTTATTTCAAACTTCCGAAATAATTTAAAACAGTTGGTCTTAACCGTATTCTTTAGAAGATAATTAATTTCATTTTTATCATTTAAAACAAAAATTGTTTTGTAACATTATATTATTACTAACGGCATAAAACTTTTCTTTTGTTAGAGAGACAAGCGGCTTCTAGCCGCACGAGATTGATTAATAATAACTACCGGGATCCCGAGCCTCAGCTCGGTAATTAAGTTAAAAAAAAACAATCCATTATTATTGGGTTTGACTGGTAATATTAATACCTGGGACACTGAACTATCGCTCGACCCTTTAATAAATTTATACAATTTATTTTTATATACTTTAAAAATTTTACAATTTTTTAATTATTTATTATAATTGTTAATTGGGATTTCTAAAAATGACCCATTAAAAATTTGTTTCTTAAAATATTTCAAATAAATTAAAATAAATTGATTTTCATTTCAATACATGGGACACCGAGCTATCGCTCGACCCTCTAACAAATTTATACAATTTATTTTTATATACTTTAACAATTTTACAATTTTCAATGAACTTTTAGTTCGTTTATAAAATCTATATATCTGTGTGTCTGTGTGTCTGTTGCCAAAAATTTTCGATTTTTCAAATTTTGATTTTGGATTAAGCTTAAAAAAGTGTAATTGTAAAGTGGTCTTGGTTTTTTAAAATTCGGTTAGGAACATGGTCAAATCGGTGGTCAAAGTTGAAAGTTTCCCATATATTATAACTACTGTAATTAGTGTTATTATAATCTAAAATTATAAAGAAAAAATGAATATAAGAAATGAACTGAAAAAATATACTGATTCAAAAACTAGTATATAATATTTTGTATTTACGGAGTCGCTATATAATATATTGATGACGTCATTTAATTCTCCTATATTTCGAATAAAGATAAATCTTCTAAACGTTGTGAAACAATTTCAAATAATTTAAATGTATCTATTAATGAAATAAAAAACAAATATGAATATAAAATAAATATTTTTAATTTTATTTTAAGAATAGATATATCTTACAGGGGGTGGCTGTGACGTCACATATATAGATTTAAATTAAGAAAAAACTAATGAAGATGATTTTTTCCAGAGATGTGATCAATAAAACTCAATTTTTCTTTATAAATACTATCTCTGGTGTGAATTTCAAAAAAATCGTTAGAGCGGTTTCTGAGAACCCATTTACATACAAACAAACAATTTTTTTGAGACGGAAGAGCCAAAAGTTACAATTTACAAAATATTTCCAAATTTTTAAAGAGCCACTAACATTTTTGTTTCAATATTATGACATTTGATTAGGATTAGATATATACATTTGATTTTTTATTTAAAATAAATCAACTGTTCTCTTTTGAGTGTATTTATCTTGTTTGCATTATATATTTTTATTGGAATAAAATATTTTCATTTTTAAAAATAAAATAATATAATCATTAATATTTGATCATATAACTGGATTGGCACATCTTGACATCGCAAGAGCCATATTTTTCGAGATTATCCCGTTTTTAGGTGCTCTATCCCGGCGCCCCGAAAATGTCTTCGGGACAGCCTATTATCCCGTTTTTAAACATTTAGGACATTTCGTACTTTTTTTTCAAAATTTTTTCAATTTGGTTCTAAAAAAAAGGTAAAACGTTTTCTGGACTAAGCTCTTAAACAAAAAGGAAAATAGTCCCGGTTTGGTGTTTTCAAAATATGGTCACCTTATCTATCTTTAATAAATACTAATCTATAATAAAAATTTAAAATACATATCATTGACAAACTTAAATTATAAATTTCTGCCAGTTATATTTACCTTGATTGAAAGTTTTTAGAAATGGATATATAATTTTGTGCTTATCACAGAGAAGGAGGTCTTTGTGATGAATTTAAATACATAAGTCGTAAGAAATTTATTTCAAAATCAATAAGCTAGTTAACTTCTAATATCACAAATAGTCTATTTATAATTTGTGTATAATGACAAATGCAATACTAAAATAAAAGGTCATTAAGTATAAATATTTTTTTTTCAAAAACTATTTTAAAAAATAAATATATTTCCTTTCTCCTTGAAAGGGTTAGTTCTATTGTGGCTTCAAGTAAAATATACATACATAAACAATAGTAAAATAAATATACAATAAAGAAAATGTTATTTAAATTATATTTATAATAAAATTTTAATTAAAATATAAAATTTAAAATTCTTGATATTCTAAAAAGGAAAATTATATTAATTTTATATTTTTATTCAATATTTATTATTTGGAATACCAAAAGCGCTAAAACTTTGTTTTTCTCGTCTCTTCATCTCAAAATTAATTGAATTTACAACCCTATATCTCGAACAAATTGCCGTCTACTCAAATATAGAGGGGCTTTTAATTTCAGTAAATAAAAAACAACAAAATTCAATTATTTTAAAATCAGTGACAAAGCAAAATTTGAATAAGTTCTTAAATATTTCAAACACTTAATAAATTCATAAAATATGAATATGAATGATGATCATTTCATATATTTATATTAATATTAATTTAATCATTTCCGAGATACTTAAAACATATATATATTAAAATTTATATTCATTTATTTTATAAGCATTGAAACAATTAATGAAAAAAATTGATCTTTTTTTAATTTATAGTTTTTCAAATAATTTATTAAATAAGGCCTATTTTTACTATCTCGCCAGAGATAGTATTGCGATCACGAAAATTTTCGATGTTGAGATTTTGATGTTTTTATACGTTTTGAAGGTTCCTGAGTTATTTTCACTAAGGTTGAGAAAAATGTATGTGTGTGTAGACAAGATTACGCAAAAACGGTTTGAGCTAGCATAATGAAATTTGGTACACGAGCATTATTCAAAATTCGTAGTTTTCTATCAACTTTTGAGGAATGTTGCTCTTTCGGAAGAGGATCATTACCTACCACGTTTTCATTTTTTTCCTCTAAACTAACCGTAAAAATAGAGATATATGTTTGATAGTTTTTCACATGATTAAAAATTGTATAAAACTGCTAAATGAATCGTACCGGAATTAATTATTTAAATTTTTAAATTTTAACTTAAAAATGGTAAAGTTTTTAAATTTAAATTTAATATATGTTAATTAATTAATTAAATTGAATAACAATACTATACTGTAAATTTGATTTTTTTAAATTAATTTATCCAATTCAAATTTGCGAGATAGTCGAGTGGAGACACTCCAGATTTTTAAATCTTTTATCATTTCCATTGTATTTTCAAATAGAATTTTTCAATTCAGAATATATTAGACTGAGTTTAACGTCATCAAAATGAATATTGCGATCAAAATTCCTTTCCATTCATGGTAATTTAATATTTAATTATTTAAAGAATAGTTGTTTTTTTTCATTGGAATTGAAGCGAAAAGTATTCTCTAAGTTTGATTGGTTTTCTTAAATTGTTGTTTGGGCAATCGGTGCGTTGTAGTAGAAAGCGGTGCCGATCAGAACCCCCAAAACAATTACCGGCGCTGGTCTATTATTCAAGGGTGCAGCCTCCGGGATCTGCCCTTTTCCAGTCTTTGTTACACAAGATTTCACCGATTGAATGGCTAAGTCTACAGACCGATTAAGCGTCATGGTTGGTTAGACCTAATCGTTACTTCCTGATATATATGCTAGATCGTGAACATTTGACTTCCGCATTTAATCCGGATCGAGGTTAACGGATATGGAAATTCACTTATTAATTAACATCCGAAAAAAACCGAATTTGAAACTATCATTCTTGATAACTTCTTAAACTTTTCTTCATTTCTTCTATGACAAAAGAAAAAAAATCTGGAGTGTCTCCACTCGACTATCTCGCAAATTTGAATTAGATTAAATAACACATGTATTATATTTAAATTAAATTTAATTAATTAAATTATAAATTAAAATTAATAAATAATATTTATTAAACCAGATAATTAGAAGAATTTTAATTAATAAGAGATAAATTAATAACTATTAATTACTCATCAAGATAATTTAAGGGAACGGTTTAACTTCCAAACTATGGATATTATGACAAACTTCCCTTATCATTAAATTCAGTATAAAAATATTAACAGAAAAAAATCTGGAGTGTCTTCATTCGACTATCTCGTACTTAAATTTAATTAAATAACATATATATTATATTTAAATTAAATCTAATCAAAAACATACCTGTTAAAAAGGGGGCCAAGTTCCTATCGGCTATTTGTTTGCCTAAAAAAGGGTTCAAATCCATCCCAATGCCAAGTTTAGATGCACTTCAAAATCATTCATAATCATTTTTATCAACAGCCTGATCCACTGGTAAACATTTGGCATTCCAAAGAATCGCCACCACACCCAGTCCTCCGCCTCCTGCATCCAGGCACGCCACTTTATTCACGTCAACGGTCCATCTGGCCGAAATTCACTTTACCATATACCCAACTTAAAATATGGTATAGTTGTTAAAATACGTAGGTACTTGGTTTAAAATATCTACAATTTTAATACTTAGAATTAGCAGGTTAATTTATATATTTAAATAATAAATATAATTATACAATTAATCTAGTGTTACGTACAGAACGAAAACCTGCCAAGTTCAAATTTCTAAGTATTATAATTTTAGATATTTTAAACCATGTACCTACGTATTTTAACAACTATACCATATTTTAAGTTGGGTGTATGGTAAAGTGAATTTCGGCCAGATGGACCGTTGACGTGAATAAAGTGGCGTGCCTGGATGCAGGAGGCGGAGGACTGGGTGTGGTGGCGATTCTTTGGAATGCCAAATGTTTACCAGTGGATCAGGCTGTTGATAAAAATGATTATGAATGATTTTGAAGTGCATCTAAACTTGGCATTGGGATGGATTTGAACCCTTTTTTAGGCAAACAAATAGCCGATAGGAACTTGGCCCCCTTTTTAACAGGTATGTTTTTGATTAGATTTCAATACTTTTTTTTAAGAAAGCTTTCTATTTTTTCCTTTTTTTGCCGCGCCCGCGTCCATTCTTAGCCTTTGAAGTAATTTTGTGTTTAAAAAAATTGCAAATTTTTTTAAATTAAAATTATATTTGTTTATATATTAAATATAATAATTTTATTTGTTCTTTTATTTTATAGTTCTGAATTTCCAACTTGTATTGAATAATAAATAATTAGAACTATTAATATTAATTGAAAATTATATAGAAACTGTTAAGTTATAACAATAAAAATAAACAAACTAATTAATTTAAATTATAAAGTTAAATGGTTTAACACTATTATATATATTTATAATTTACACCTAACGCTACTTGTATAGGTAAAATGTCACTTCCGGTAGTCAGATCATGATGAAATTTGGTATCTGAATTTTTTTCATATTTTTAAATCTATATACAAAATAGGAAGCAAATATCTCGAAGCAAACTGGTACTTTACTTGAAAGGTAAACGCAACCAGTGTAGGTAAAGTACCACTTCCGGTTAACCGATTTTGACGAAATTTTAAAAGAAATCTACAAACTGTGAATAATATCGGTGTACCAAATTTCGAAGTCCTAGCTTGATTAGTTTCTGACAAAACCAATGAATTCGTTTGAATTCGTTAAAATCGCATTGATATTCGATTATAACAACTCAAGCTTGACCGATTTCTTAAATTTCATAATTTTTTGTTAACCTACTTATAACACACGACCTGTATGCCAAATTTCATAGCGCTAGGACAATTGGAAATACCCTAAGAATTTTGTTGACCAATCAGTGAATCAGTTCCAAAATAAGCTATTTTCACAGGGTCATATTTCAGGATCTACTGAAGCTATAACTATGAAATTTGGCATACTGCTTTAGTTCTAGTATATGACTACGTAGATAAAATTTTATCTCTGTACTTGCAATATGCACTGAGATACAGGGGGGTCAAAAGTGACTCCAAACCATTCGTGTAAATATACTTACGGCATGCGCGCGGCTTGCTGGAACTTGGCCGGCGCACTGCCGTGCGCATAGATTTTATTAATTAAATTATAAATTAAAATTAATAAATAAATAATAAATATATAATATTTATTAAACCAGCCCGTGTTTGGCTCTTTGTTGATGGCACCACGTCACGTGCTGGCGCGTGATTGCCAGTCAACTTGTTAAAAAATTAATTCTGGTACTTACTTGGAAAATACATATAAACAAAAAAAGAAATGAAGTCAATATCAAATATAGGAATATGTACTGGCTGATTGGCCGTAAATCTCAGCTTGCTCTGAAAAGCAAAGTAATGATTTATAAGGCAATTCTTAAGCCTATATGGATGTATGGCTGCCAAATATGGGGTTCTTCAAGTGAATTCAACTTGAGCATCATCCAAAGACTACAATCAAAAATCCTTAGAGGAATTTCGAATGCCCCATGGCAGAGGTTCTTAAACCTTTGTACTCCGCGGACCCCCACTTGAAAAAAAAATTTTTGACGGACCCCATCCCAACTTTAGGTACTTTACGTCATTTTATTAGTTAATTTCTGGCTTACGATCTCATAAGAACAAGGATATATGATGGATATTTCTAACAGTGATTGGTGAATAACGATTTTTTTGCATATAGTAGAACACATTTTATTAGAAATTATAATATTGAAGAAAGAAAATTCAGCTAAATATGAAGATGGAAACGGTAGCAATAGTTTTCTTGCACATTTCGTTGAATTTGGGTATTTGATCTCTGTTTCCTCACAAAGCCATGCCATCGCTTCTTTTATATTAATTAAAGTTTTAACTGACTCATCATTTTCTCGTGCACCTGTACGATGGCTTTGCGGACCCCCAGTAAAGGCTTCGCGGACCCCTGGACCACAGTTTAAGAACCTCTGCCCCATGGTATATAACAAATGAGAATTTACATAAGGATCTCGACGTGCCGTCCACAAGAGAGGTCATTTTTAAGTAATATAATAAATATATAAAGAAATTGGAGGATCAGAAGGAAAGAAGAAGGAAACACACCATATATTGGACACATAAGAGCGAATGCAAACAAATAAATGGAAAAATAAATTTAGTTAGGGCAGTCATCGCTGGATGAGTGACTCTTCATGTCAATTTAACTGTTATCAAATTTGCTAAAAGTTGTAGTATAAAACTGATTGCAAATAAAAAAAAAATAAATAAAAAAAAAAATAAATAAAAAAAAATTATTAATTATTATTTATTATAAATTAAAATAAATATTAATTAATAATAATTATTATTTTGTGATAAATATGAATAAAAGTTCGTTGATAGTAATGCTTCCTAGCATTCCCAGATGTTTTGTCCTAAATTTTCGTGCATACGACAAAGTAATTGGTAAAACTTGTTTCCCCCCTCCTTGTTTCGTCATCTCACTCTCACCCTTAGAAGTATATTAGAGAGTAGGTATAAAACAAGTTTTGTTAATTTCGCTTTGGAAAAATGTCTGGCTAGGTAAGACTCTCGGCAAAGAACGCCACTGACAGAATTATTAAATACGCATGCATTTTTAACGGAGTTAAAGGCGAGAAAATGTTAATCCTTGACGCGCACCAAAGCCTCGCGTACCTAACCTGCTTTTATCAACTTTATACTTTATACCTATGTATAGTATATATATATATATATATTTGTCATTTTTTATTCCTTCGCTTCCTTTATTTTATTCCCCCGCCATTTCTTTTTTCTTTATATATATATATATATATATATATTTATATTTTATATCTTAAATTTAATTCTCTCCTTTTTATTTTATCTTTGGTTATTACGTAAAACTTGGTTGATTTCTTCACATCTTTGCAAGCTATTTAAACTACTCCCTCCCTTCTTCTACCCTCTTGAAAAAATAACTAACGCCTCTTATTTAACAATAAACGAAATATTATCGCATTAGAGTTATAAATAAATAAATATATTTAATTTTACGTCAATATTCCCTCCCCACTCTCTCTCTCCCACTCTTTTGGCTTCTCTTTTACCCCCTCCACCAACTCACCATCAAAAGATAATTTTTTTTTTCTTTTTTTTCGCCTGACGATTTTTTATTTTTAATTAAAACCAGAATTTTTTCATCTGTATGAAGAATAAAAATTCTTTATGAAAGACAGTTTCTTCTTCAATTAATTCCCGGCCCTTCTTGTTATTTTTTTTTTTCTTTCTCTTCATAAAGACCCTTCGTGTTTTTCTCTTGGCCTCACCCTCTCCTTTAACAGTTGTCCTCACGTGTTAATTTTCTTATTGTCTCCATCAAATAGAACTGATTTAACTTGAGAATAAAAAAATTTTCCCATTAAATCTCTATTAAGGAAACTCCCAAGGAAATTTGTTGTTTTGTTTCCTAGTGAAGGGTGCAGGAGCTTGCAGGATTGATAATAGAGAGGGGGATATACTTCCTGGATTTGGCGCTAAAGATATGAGAAATTTAATTAAACCCTTCTTAGATAAATAAACATCAAGGAGATTTAGTTGGTTGAAGTTAAGTTTGAAATGCCCTTTTTTTCCCACTCGTCTATCCTTGTCAGATTTATAATGAAATATCTCTTATTTTTTTGGATTGTATTTGTATTCTTTTATTGAAAGCAGTTATAAAAATAAATTATAAATTAACAAACGCCATATATATATATATATATATATATATATAGTTTTATTTTTTCAATAAATGTAGCATATGTTTGACTTTGAGCATTGTTCGTTTTGAGAACAATCGATGCTTTATATTATATTTGCCATTTTTTTACTCGAGTAACTTTTCACAAAGGCACAATAGGAGCCGGATGATGGAGGATGGTGGGGGAGGCACTTGCTATATGTACAGTTTATAAAGCGTAACAACCCTTCCTGATATTCGAGGGTTTCTTGGCCCACCCCCACCCCTTTCATCTGGGGAATGGAATCCGGTATAATAGATAAATAAAACATGTTATTTTGATGGAGTCAATCTAAACACGGAGACTCGATCTCACTCGAGATGTAGTAATTTATTTGGAAATTACTCGTTGATAATGATTGTGGAGCAAAGTGCATAAGGGGAGGGGGAGAGCCTCAAGGGTTACATCGCATTTCCCTTCTTCCCTTTTTCCAAATGGGAAGGGTATAATGGTTTGCATATCCACTCAGTCCCACTGGGTTTGTTCAAGGATTACCAGATCCATTCACTGAAAATTGACTAGAAAATTGACAAGTCCACCCCTAATGTTCTTTTATCTCAAGCCTTAACCCCCGACGACCTCGGGCTGCTCGCCGCTTTGCTCATCTATGCAAATACACATGTTTCTAATCTTTGCTTTTTAAGGAATTATTTTTTTTTTTTTGTTGTTGTTAATGGCCGTCTGTGAAATCGTTTTTAATCTCACTGAATTCCAGCTTCGCTTCATTTTACTCATTTTACATCCATTTATTGAATAAAAAAAAAATAGTCACACTTATTTCTTTTTTCATAGAATCTGAGTTGAAGTCGCGAAAAGTCAATCCAAAATATTGAATACTGCCATTTTTAGAAATCATAGCATTAAATGGATTTAAAAGTAGAAGTATCCGAAAAATCCCTTTGGGACTATTATTATTATTACTTATTTAACTTGTACTTGCAACATCTTTCACAATTGATAATAATACTATAATATTAGTTTTTTTTTTGTTTTTTTTGGCCTTTTCGTAATATATCTCCATTTAGCCAGCTTTCTCAGATTTGTTTATTATTTTTATTTTTATTTTTATTTATATTTATATATCGATGCACTCGGCGAGGTTTGAACCCTCGAACTCGAGTCGGCGGACCGGTCACTAAAACCTCGCGGCTAAACTCCCGGTTGATAATATTAGTTTATATTTCAAAAAAAATTCATATTAAATTCATTAAAAGGTATAAGTATAGATTATTGTACTCCCTTCTAAATTGAACATTATTAATTTAAACTATTTCCATTTTAGAATTGAAATTTTAATTAATTAACATTTATATAATAAATATATATTTTAATAAATTAAATTTTTGTCCATATTAAACTTCCTAAAATATATTTTATTTTAGTCAGTTTCCCATTTAGAATGTATATACAAAGTTAAGTAAAATTGAAAGTAAAGATCACCTTTAATTAAATTCTACTGGGAGCTTGTCGAAAGAACAGACTGAATTTCGAAATCGTGTGACAGTTTGCTCGAAAGTGAACAAAACTTTCGGGAAATTGATTAGTTTGGTCTCCAAGGGAGTCAAGTCAGAACAAACGCTCAGCCATTGTGGGATTGAGTCGGGAGGAACTGAATTAAACATCGCGATGTTCCAAAGACGTATCTACAAGAGTTCGACGAAGATCCATTGAATCCTTGTGACTTTGCCTTACAATGCATTACTATTGTATTTATGGCTTCTGCACAGTGCAAACCTTGTTCTATTAACATTCCAATAGGTTATTCTTATTAATTAATTAATCATAAATATAAAACAAATTTAAACTTTTTAGAAATGATTTTTTTTTATTAAAATCAACAAGATTTTTACTTAATTATTGAATTAAAATTTATTTTTATAAATATATAATATATAATTATGGCAGTAAATAAATTAATAAATTTTGATTCTCACATTTTTTGATTGAATTTTTAATTAACTGTAATTAATTAGGCAAAAAAAAAATGAAAAAGGTAAATGGTAAGAGAAGCAAAAGTTGAGCCTACATGTGCCACCCTCCCCTTTCGATTTAGACTCTTTATATATCGCATTAATATTAAATATTGGTTTGATTAATTTCAGTTACAATTACTATCTAGCTGCCCCCTGAATCTTACTTTTAATCTTATATAAAATATTTGTTACGTATGAATGAAAATTAATTAGGTTTCATTTGATTATTGAGGGGATCTTATGTTAGGATAACCCTAAATCAACCACAATTCAATTCAAGTTTTTTATTTAGTTAGAAAAAAGATTTAGCTACTTTATATTTATATTTACATGATAAATGAATTTAGAAAAAACAAAATATTTAATTTCATTTTTTCACAAAATAGATTATTTTTACTCCTACTAAATATCTCTATATATTTTATCATCCTAACCATAGCAGACTAATAATATCTCATTTTAAGATTTGAAAGTGAACAAAACATCTGTCATTATAGTTATATTTAAATTTTTTCTTTATCCTTGATTACTTTAAGATACTTTATAAAATATACAATAAATGAAACATTGAATTAGTTTTAATTGATAACTAATAAATAAATAAGAAAAAAATCATCGTATCAGTTTATTTATCGTTTTTATATATAAAATAAAATAATACTCATAATACACATACTATTAAATGAACACTTATATTTATAGTTAAATAGTTGTTTAAATCTACCCACAATTTATTTATTATCATAATAAGAGAATTATATATATATGTATATGTATTTAATTAAAATTATAAAAATGATATTTGATAAAAGAGAAAAAATATAATTTAATTAATATTGTCTTTATTATTACTATCTCGCCAGAGATAGTATTGCGATCACGAAAATTTTCGATGTTGAGATTTTGATGTTTTTATACATTTTGAAGGTTCCTGAATCATTTTCACTAAGGTTGTGAAAAATGTCTGTGTGTGTGTATGTATGTAACCAAGATTACGCAAAAATAATTTGAGCTAGAATGATGAAATTTGGTACATGGGCATTATTCAAAATTCATAGTCTTCTATCAACTTTTGAGAAATGTAGCTCAATCGGAAAAGAGTCATTACCTACAACGTTTTGATTTTTTTTCTTCTAAAGTGACCGTAAAAATAAAGATATATCTTTTATAATTTTTCACATGATTAAAAATTGCATTAAACTGCTATATATAGAATTTCAGCTTGATTGAATCGCTGAAAGTACCAGAATTAATTTTTTAACAGTGCAAATCTCACGCGCCAACACGTGACGAGGTGCCATCAACAAAGAGCCAAACATGCGCTGCTTTAATAAATATTATTTATTAATTTTAATTTATAATTTATAATTAATTAAATTTAATTTAAATATAATATATTATGTTATTTAATCCAATACAAATTTGCGAGATAGTCGAGCGGAGACACTCCAGATTTTAATTATATATGCTTAAATATTTTAATTTTTATTTTGAAATAATAAAAATAAAAAAATCAAACAAATGAATATCTCTTATTTTCTATTCGATTTTTTTTTATTTTGATTAACAAAAAGTAAAAAAGATATGATTAAAAATAGCCTTATCGGAAATTCTCGGACCAAAGCTTTTATGGCCAAAATTGTTTCGCATGATCTATAAACTTCCCACCCAAATGGACTGTGATCTTAAAATAGCCAGTATATTTTATATGGAAATTCCATTAACTAAAGTTTATTTTACATGTCAAAGATAAATTCTGTTTCACAGCTATTTCAATTATCTATGTCAAACACAGATATTATATCTAAATACATATAAAATATTAACAATAATTATAAGCATTACTTATATATTTATTGTTTATTTTAATATTTTATTTAATTAAATAAAAAAATAGAAATAAAATTTTGTAGTTATATTGGTTGAGTTTTGTCAAAAGAGTACCTATAAATAAATATACATTTTGTTAATTTATTATGAATTGTTTATAACAAAAATTAATTTCTTAATAATAATAATTAAGTAATAAAATAATAATAATATCGTATATATATTTTAATTTTTCTTGCGATTGCGACTGAAAAATTCAAAAAAGTAATATTTGTATCTAAAATAGGATTTGTAAATAGATAAATTAAATAAATTCAATATTTTTTAAATATAATAATAAAAATTAATAATAATTTAGTTATTTAGATTTAATTTTATAATGATTATTGAGAGATTCATGTACAAATAATATATATCATAATTTCCTAAAGTTGATTGGAACACGAACTACCTAAAAAAAATTTCCAATCTTTGGACCCACTTTTTAGCTGAATTAGAATTAAGTAGTTAGAAATAATATAAATAACGTTTTTAGTTGAATATGAAGTAATTTCTCAGGCTTATAGAAAAATTATTTTATTCTTTTTAGTCCATTGGAAAAATATTATTTTATAAAATTTATATATATTATTAATTTTAGTGCAATTTTAATTTGATAAATTTATATAATATAACAAGAGAAATAGAAAAGATGAAGTTATACGAAAATTTACAAATTGAATAAAATAAAAAAATATATTAATTTTCCTAAATTGATTTTATTCATTTATGTAAGTATATGTTATTATTGAATAATAATTATTATATTATATTTATAAATAAATAATTTTTATTAATATAAGACTTTATAAATGTATATAGGATATATATATATTATATGCTCATATTGTCTTCATAAAAAAGATTATTTTTCTTTTGTTTTTTTTCTCTCGGGGATATTTATAAAAAAATGACCTTTTCTCTATGCCATTTGAGGGGAAATCTCCCCCTACTTTGGTTGGTACTGATTAATAAAAATTCATCATTCATTTTAATGCTATAAAATATTATTAATTATATTCAAAATGAAATTCTATCATGAAATCAATATTTATGCTTCAGAATCCGTTGAAAAAAAATTAATCGGAGCAATACAAAAGGAGTTAGTTCCTCAAAGTAATTAATCGCTAATTAATTACAATTAATTAATTATAATTCAATTATATTTCTTCTATACTTTCTAGGGATCGATTGAAATATCTAAAAAAATTATCAAAAGACTATCTCAATTTAAAGATGATGAAAAATCGATTTCAATTTGTTAATTGAGCGAACAGACAGAGAGACAGACCCACAGAAAGACAGACAGACAGAGAGACAGACGCCAAGTGAAGTTGAGAAAAACGTTATAAAAACGTAATAAAACGTTATTAATATTGTTAAAGCTGAGATTCCCCAGTGTCGAGTCGGGGAACTACTTAACGCTGTTTTATTTGTTCTAATTGAAATATAAAAAATATTTTTATAAGTGTGTTACCAATATTAATGAAAGATTTGAAATAGTGGTGAGGGGCCACTCAATATTCAATCGCGACCCATATTTTGGGAAGTAATGATATATATATATCATATATATTTTTAAGAACTTTTTCTCATTTCAACATATAAAATTAAAAATAAATTCCTATTAGAGAAAAATTTTCAATTATATCTATATAAAATGTTGAATTGCCTTGTAAATTGAAGTTAATAAATAAATGAATAAATAATATATATATTATTTTTTTAACATTTCAAATTGTAAATGTTTTAAAAGTGAAAATTAGTTAAAATAAATAATGAATAAAAATAAATGAATATATGCGTGTTGCTTATGAATTGGATTATGAGGATGGGTGTAATTCGTGTTTTGATTGCCAGATAGATTCCAAATCTATTCAAATGGGTTGACATTCATTTAGAAAATATTCCATGAAATGTTGCCACTAAATTCGTCGAATGGAATGGACTCTTTATACATTCGTAATTCTGCATATTATTAACTTAACAAGGTGAATATCCATTTCAAACAGGCGACGAAATATTGCATTTTTTTTAAATAAAATGATTCAATTGAAGTTCAGTTAACCAACGAGAGAATCCCTATCGGCTACAAAAACTCTTATCGCTCACCATTTCAATGCATTATAAGTCTGATTTTAAGATTATTTATTTACCAATTCACTTAATAATGTATTAAGAAAGTTAATATTGATGAAAAAGTTTATTTCTCTAAATGATCATATTAGGTAATATATATGACACGTTAATATCTACTTACATTTTTATTAAATACTACTAACTACTCCGATGGTAATTTACAAAGATAATAACTATTAATTGTAATAATAAGATAAAATCAATTTATTATAGATAATTAGTAGAATTTTAATTAATTTTGTAAAGTAAATTATAAACAATGACAGTTTTGGCTTAAAACGCCAATAGTTATAATATTATTGCTTCATAAAGATAAGGTGATAATTAATAATAAATTGTAACAACTAATATTAAGCTAGTATACTAGTATACGAGGCTTTTGCATCACGATAATGCCCCTGCTCCCTCATCTTTGCTTGTGAGAGATTTTTTGGCCAAAAACAACACCACAAACATGCCTCAGCCACCATATTCACCGGATTTGGCCCCATATGACTTTTCTTGTTCTCAAAACTAAACAGAAATATGAAAAGACGGAGATTTGCAACGATTGAGGAGATAAAGACTGCAAGAGCTCAAGGCGATACCGAAAAGTGCTTTGAGGATTGGAAAAACCGTTGGCATAAGTGTATTGTACCTGAGGGTGATTACTTTGAAGGCGACAACATAAATATTGATAAATAAATATTTATTCTTAAAAATACAAAGTCATCTTACTTTTCGAACACACCTCGTATATAAATAGATAATGTTGATTTAGGTTTCTTGAAAATTTTTATTATTATGAAAGATATTCCCAGGTTACTTTGAAGTTTTATTGGGTCTCAACGTTTTGGGATTCTGGGTTGCCAAATTCCTTTCTTCTAACTGTTTTGAAAATGGCTTCTAAATGGATAATAATGATACATAGATAATAATGATTTTCACCTATTTGTTTTGTAGGTAAACATCTAAAAAAAAGTAATAAACTGTGATATTTATTTTCATCTCATTCTTATCATTCTCGAACTAAGATAAGAGATAAATTAATAACTATTAATTACTCATCAAGATAATTTAAGGGAACGGTTTAACTTCCAAACTATGAATATTATGACAAACTTTCCTTATCATTAAATTCAGTATAAAAATATTAACAGAAAAAAATCTGGAGTGTCTTCACTCGACTATCTCGTACTTGAATTGGATTAAATAACATATATTATATTTAAAATAAATTTTATTAATTAAATTATAAATTAAAATTAATAAATAATATTTATTAAAGCAGCGCGTGTTTGGCTCTTTGTTGATGACACTACGTCACGTGCTGGCGCGTGATTTGCAGTGTTAAAAAATTAATCCCGGTACTTTCAGCGATTCAATCAAGCTGAAATTTTATATATAGTAGTTTTATACAATTTTTAATCATGTAAAAAACTATCAAACATATCTTTATTTTTACCGTCACTTTAGAGGAAAAAAATGAAAACGTAGGTAATGACCATCTTCCGAAAGAGCTATATTTCTCAAAAGTTGAAGAAAACTACGAATTTTGAATAATGCCGTTGCACCAAATTTCATTATTCTAGCTCAAACCGTTTATGCGTAATCTTGTCTACATACACACACACACACACACCCAGACATTTTTCTCAACCTTACTGAAAATGACTCAGGGACTATCAAAACGTATAAAAACATCAAAATCTTGACATCGAAAATTTGGAGAATGTTAAAAATGGTAGAGGAGGAGAACCTGGAATCAATCGAAAGGTATAGTTTAATATAAAGATAAAAAAAAAAATCAATAAATAACAAAAAGTGATTAACATCTCGAATTAGAAAAAATGTTAATGTTCAAAAAAATCAAAAAAAAAAAAAAAAATAATGGAAAAAGGAAAAAGGAAAATACGCACCATTTGTTTTAATAAATATCATAGTTAGTCTTCAAAAAAGTATCTTATACTATTCTAAATAAAATTGAATTTAAATTAAATAGATATTTTAGAATTAATGAAAGAATAGTATAATAATATACTTGTAGATATGATACATGTTGTATGATACAAACGTATATAGCTACGATAGCTACATATTAAAGGCATTAGCCCAGTCCCTTATCAACGTAGGAGATTATAATTTGAGATCCCTACATTACGAAAATCGGAGCAAAGCCCTTCCTTCTATTCCCTCCTAGAAGGGCACTATCTATATATAAATATTATATAAAACAGTTATAAAATTTAAACAGGATTCTATTATAATCGTAAGCGTGTGGCCAATTTATTAGTTTTGGTTTACAAAAATCTTCAAATAAAGTAAAATTAAAAAAAAGTCCTGCTGAATTGATATTTAACATAATTACCGTGGTTTGATCAAAATATGATTAGATCACTTTATATTCGCATGTGTTTTTTAATATATCGATGAATATATAAAAATATGTGTATTATACTATAATTGTATGATATTTTCTAAAGAATAATTCTTTAATAGTGAATAAAAAAAATTGGTCTACCACGAAGTAATATATATATATATAAATAATATTAATAATAAATAAATATAAATTAATGGGATGTGCACATTTGCTAATAAAATATGCGCTCGGGACAGATTTAAATGTCCCGACCTATATATCCATACTCGACCGTAGCGAAAGGGAATTTCAGGTTGATTTTTTCGACTATGAGCCCCGGGGCACTTTTAATTAGCCCTGTGTGTATTTGTGTGCGTGTTGCCTATGGGTGATTGACTGTAGCGTGATTTCCGTCAGGTCCATCTGAATAATAGAATAGAGCTCTTCGCTATGCCTGATGGATAGCAGCGTCTGTCCTGCTTGCATTCGGCTAAATATATATATATATATATACAATATGAACCATTACATTTAAACTAGAAGTGCATTCAAATGTTCAATAACAAATGCATTTGAAAATTCTCTAACTAATGAAATTATTTTTAGTAACCATTTTGCTGTCTGATGTGTTCTTCTTAAATACTATATAAATATACTGAATATATTTATTATTTAATATGCGAATTAATAATAATTATAGACAATATCAATATATATATATATATATACATATATAAAAGGCAATATCTGTGTGTCTGTCTCTCTCCTAAACTCAAAAACTACCCGTCCGATTGCGATGAAACTTTCAGGGATTGTTGTGGGCATACCAAGGAAAGTTTTAGTGTAGTTAAATCCAAAATTAATTTAATTAGTACTATTTTGGTAAAAGTCTATTCATGGTTACCATGGTTACATTGAAAAATTTACAATAAATAAATAAAAATAATTGGAAATCTTTTCAACTTATTATTTTGATAAATTTTATTAATATTTTTAATTTTTTTTAAATTGTCAAAAATAACATACCCTTAATAAAAATAAAAATCACAATATAAGTAAAATATTGAATCGTTTTATTTATATTGTTTCAATTATTGTTTGAATATTTATTAAATTTATATATAGATTTATTTACATATTTAAATGTATATTTAATAAATTTATTTGTTGATTCTTAATAATAATAATTCCAATTACTTTCTTCAATTTTTTTTTTATTTAAAAGCATATTCAGCATTAAAATTGCCATTCAATATGCAGGTAATTGGAACTCCAACATGTAATATTAGCAAATATTCTGGGATGGGAAAATTACTAAGATCATTTCATGTCCTATTAAAAATTTTGAATTTTATTTTGAATCATGCAATAGTAATGAAATAATGTAGACTTGTGAGACAAACTACTAACTAATATAACTATTAACAATTAATAAAGTAGAAATAATTTTCCAACAAAAATAAAAAATAAAAATAAATTTTTAACAAAAAAAAATAAAAATAAAAATGTAATAATAAAAAATAAAATTTCAATTATATTCATTTAATAAATTATTATTATTTTCACGTATTAAACGGTTTATTATTATTATTATTATTTGTAATAATTCCAATAAAAATAAATAAAAATAAAAAACAAAAAAAAAGTCCAATTAAAACTAAAATCTATATATTTAATACGATAGTGTCCGTCTGTACGCAAAAAACTCCAGAGCCTAAACTACAAGGAGTAAGGTAACCAAATTTTTCTGAGGTGAAGGGTACCTCAAATGATGAAAAATAAAAAATAAATTAGAATCTTAGGTAACTCCTGAGCTGAGCTGCGGGTGTTCCATTTTCCAGAAATATATAAAAAGGAGTGTTATATGTATATAATTTATTTACTTTTTTGCTGTCATAGAAACAGATATATATATATATATATATATATTTAGAACCTCTCTATCTCCCTCTATTTACAATCCCGGAAAAACGGGACGTTTGGTCACCCTATCGATGACTCTTGGAGACGAGAGTAGATTTAGAGTATTTGTGAGATTAATATTGTTCGCAGCATTTATAGGCCAAAGGAAGATGAGGTCACAGGGGGATGGCGGAGATGGCATAACGAGAAATAATGTCCAGATATAGTTAAGGTTATAAAATCAAGAAGGCTGGGATGGGAAGGGGACGTGGTTGGAATTGGAGAAACTAGAAATTGGGAGAAACCGATTGGGAAACATCCAGTGGAAGACCAAGGACGAAGGTGAGTGGACAATGAAGGAAGGGACATGGGAGAGATAGGACATGGTAGGATTTGGTTGTAGCTCAGGATAGGGACGCTTAGAGAAATGTGGATGCTGCGGCTAAGTACTTTCGAAAACTGTAGAGACACAGAGTTAGATAAATATAACATATACAATAATAATATATAATTAATTTACTGATTAAATTAAAATATATTTTACAAGAAAACAAATACATGTCTTATCTACTTATACTGATTGAAACAAAATGGATGAAAACCTTTTACATACAGACTTTCAACCAAGTACTATGTATCACTCGGGGGTACAGGGGGCGGAGCCCCCGTCTAGGTGTGAAGAGCGCCGAAGGCGCTCGGAGCAGCTAGTTTCAATTATATTCATTTAACATATTATTATTATTATTATTATTGTAAGTGTTCAGTTATCACATACGTATACAGACACACATGCAAAAGCGAAGCTTTGCCGGGTCTGCTAGTATATATATATAAATTGTCGTTCAAGTTCATTGTATAGGAGCGGATAAGTTTTAAATGTAAAATTAAAATAAAACAAATATTATTAATAAATCTTTATGATTATTATTTCAAGATTATAGATAGCACCAATTAACTTGTTGTATATAATTATATATGGACGAAATTAAAAAAAAAAACAAACTTTAAATACAAAAATTATAATTGATTTAATATGTGTCTATATTAATTATTTAGAATAGGTGTACTTTGAAATTTTGACATCTTCTAAATTCAGATTTGGATCATTGCCTTTTTAAATAATTTAGAAACTGTTACTTTTCTCATTTTCATTTCACGAGGCGTAAATTAAATATTAGTTAATTTAAAAGAATTTCAGGTAAATTAGGACCAATTAAAATTAGCTGGAGTGTCTCCACTCGACTATCTCGCAATTTGAATTGGATTAAATAACATAATATATTATATTTAAATTAAATTTAATTAATTATAAATTATAAATAATAAATAATAAATATTAAACCAGCGCATGTTTGGCTTTTTGTTGATGGCACCACGTCACGTGTTGACGCGTGAGATTTTCAGTGTTAAAAAATTAATTCTGGTAATTTCAGCGAATCAATCAAGCTGAAATTCTATATATAGCAGTTTTATATAATTATTAATCATGTGAAAAATTATCAAACATATATCTTTATTTTTACGGTCACTTTAGAGGAAAAAAAATCAAAACGTTGTAGGTAATGACCCTCTTCCGGTTGAGCTACATTTCTCAAAAGTTGATAGAAAACTATGAATTTTGAATAATGTCCATGTACCAAATTTCATCATTCTAGCTCAAACCGTTTTTGCGTAATCTTGCCTACATACATACACACATACACACATACACACATACACACACACATACACACACACAGACATTTTTCTCAACCTTAGTGAAAATGATTCAGGAACCTTCAAAACGTATAAAAACATCAAAATCTCAACATCGAAAATTTTCATGATCGCAATACTATCTCTGGCGAGATAGTAATAAAAAAGAACCGATTCGAATTTTTTTCTCATAGAATATTTAGTAAACGACCTCTCTGGCGATAATTTGTGCCAAATTTTATCCAACTTTTATGAATAAATAATTTTTGAACTTTAATATCTATTATTCTGAAAATAGAATGATCATTACGGGCTATAGTTTTAAGGAAGTAGCAGCCATATCATAAGATCTCGGCATTAAAAAGTGTTGGGACATTCGTCCACAAAACTTCAGAATACTAATCGCTCTATTTGATCTATTTGTTAGTTGAATATATACAATAAATAAAAACTTAAAAATTAAATAAACAATCAGGGTCAGTATTGTATTGTATTTATTTTATATATCTATTGGGGCTGTGTGCGAGGGCATGGTGGGGAGAGCTAAATCGACACCAGCGCTCGCAGCGGTTAATATAGACAATAAAGGTGGCTGTTTTTAAGTCTGTCGGATAAATACACGTGAACATTTTGAATTTATTGTAATTAACAATATTTAACATATATTGTATTGTATTGTGTAGATCTGAAGATTACGTATCTGTATCTTGCGATTGCGCATAGTTAACTTATAAAGGAATTGTTGGGCCCATTAGGCTTCATGGTCATTATTTTTACGATTATCGAGCTGACTTACTTGTGGTAAATGATTTTTATTATAAAGTGAAAAAAATGGAAAAATCAAATATTGATTTCTCCTTAAAATTTATTATAAATATATGTTTATTTATGCTCAAAAAATTAATTGACATAATTTTTAGTTTAATTTGTCTTTTAAAATAATAAAAATTAATAATAATCAAAAAAAAATATATAACATTAAAAAAAATTGTGGTTTGCCCCAGATTCGAACTCACGTCGTTTGGAGGCAAAAATATGACTGCGTGCCTTTGCTCGGGCAGCGATGACTAATTTTTAAATTTAATTATATTTCAAAGCTAGTTAACTAACTTCTGCGAAAAGTGAAACTTTACTAGCGATTTTCTCGAAACTAGGGCCCATTCACTCAAATCCCTTTACACTTTTTCATTTCTCAACCTACTCTATCGAATGAACTATGACTCATTTAAAAAGCGATTTTACAATTCTTGCCATCTCCTTGTGAGTGTAAACAGCCTCCTTTAGTTCATACTTCTGGTGACGCTACCGTCACGCACAGAACGAATATATATATATATAAATTATAGTATATATAAAAATATTTTTTTTTGTTTAATATTTTGTTTTACTTCCAACTACCAGCATTCGATAATTCACATTCAGATTATTTTTTCTCATTGAATTTTGTTTTCAAAATTTTCTCATACTACTCTAAAAATTCAATAACTAAAGAAACATTAAATAAATTTTTAATTTTTATAACTTTATAATTTATAATTTTTTTATTTATTATTTTCACTATAATTATAGACACCCAAACTTCAGTTTGCCTTGTTAATTAGGACCGAAAGAGGCGACCCAATTCAAGACAAGGCAAATCGAAACATGTTATTCCATATATTTGCATATACGAATTCCTTTAGTAATTGGTTTATTCATAAATACTCTTTTAATCCATTTTTAACTTAAAATCAGAACATATGGGGGTGGTGGTTCGATAAGCACTTAGCCTACCAAAATAAAAGGAAATTTTATAAAGGTTACAATTTATTTCTAAACATAGTCTTCTTTATTGATACTAAAATTATCAAATAAATTAATTATAATATAATAAATAACTAATTGGTAATTATATAGATAGATAAAGTTATTCTATATTAATAAATTGAAATTTTTCAATTATTTGAACAAGTTTTAGATAAATATTTAAAGGAATTTACATTCGCATATACCTACAATTATGTTGTATTTAAATCAATACATTTTTCTATATAAAAAAAGTAATTTTCAATTCATTTTAAATAGTAATTTTTAAGTTTATTTTAAGCACAATATTTCCAAAACATTAAATGAACAAAAATAAAAATATATCTATAAATATATTGCACTTTTTCTTATTGTTAATTAAAAATGTTTTTTTTATTTGAAATTCAATTTTATATAAGCAAAAATGAAAAAAAAATTCCCTTGCCTAATTTGTTAATATTAGTCGACATTCAGAGTTAACTAGTATATATAATACAGGTCAATCAAATAATTTTAATTGAGTGAATTCTTAATAAGAAATCCCTTAATTTAGAGGTAATGGATTTGAAAGGAGGATCCAAAAACCTGTCATCGCTACCTTCCATTGTTTAAATTGAAGATTGATGGAGGTCCATTGCCATATATCAAAAATTTACTAGCTAGAGACTGTTTAATATGAAAATAATAGAATAAAATTCAACAAAAAAAATTCCTGCCTTTCCTCTTTAGAAAAATATAATTTTTATTTCTTTAACGATTTAAAAATTTAATATTGATTTTTATAAATTTATTAATTATTTTTTATCTTTATATTTCTATCAATCTGTATCCTATAAGAGTTAGAACTCTCATGATAAAAAAATAATTTTTGAATATAATATCTAAGTAAGTAGTGAATGAGGAAAAAAAGAAAGTCTATCTATTTTCATAATTAAGTTTAAGAGAGTGAGAGGGGATGGTAATTTTAATTTCGATTTGCATCTTTTGTCGAGAGAAATAAAACACGTCTTACAATGTGTAATTTTATACTTATTGTAAAATTTATTCATTAATTGAAATATTCAAAAAGAAAAAATTGTATTATTGATTGATTTCGAATTTATCTCTAACTTGAAAAGTAAAGTGTTCTATTTCGTCTATAAAATACAATGGAAAATGTATAAAAAATTGTATTAATTTATTATTTCTTATCATTTAAAAATCCGAGTTGTAGCGTCTAGTTATCTATCTATCTCTGTAGCTCTAAGAAACTCGAAAGTTCATGACCGCAGCAACCACATTTCTCCAAGTGTCCCTATCCTGAGCCACAACCATCTAATCCCTACTCTCTCCCATCTCTCTCTACATTTATTTATTTTTGGCCATTCTTTCCTCTCCCATTCTAGCCACGTGCCCTGCCCAAATTTTAGATGTCGAGATTTTGATGTTTTTATATGTTTTGAAGGATCCTGAGTCATTTTCACTAAGGTTGAAAAAAATGTGTGTGTATGTGTATGTAGAAAAGATTACGCAAAAACGGTTTGAGCTAGAATAAAGAAATTTGGTATACGGGTATTATTCAAAATTCGTAGTTTTCTATCAACTTTTGAGAAATGTAGCTCATTTGGAACCACGTGACATGGTGCTATCAACAAAGAGCCAAACACGTACTGGTTTAATAAATATTATTTATTAATTTTAATTTATAATTTAATTCATTAAATTTAATTTAAATATAATATATGTTAATTAATCCAATTCAAAGTTGCGAGATAGTCGAGTAAAGACACTCCAGATTTTTTATTTACAAGTGGGATTGAAATTTTGTATTTCATTACTGAATTGTTTACACACACACACACACACACACAATCGAAGGTAAATTTACTTTTTCAAAGAGCACGACAAAGATGATTGCTAAATATATTCAAAATGTCAGGGGCTTATCAAACTACTCTCAGATTTTAATATTATTCATTCAAAAAATGATGATAGATTTAATAAAAATAATAATAATAAAATTACGGATATAAATAAGAAAATTATTTGTAATTATTTATGTAATATCATCCATATTATAATTGGAAATATTGATTATATTTTTTATCCTAATTATAGTTTCTTTTTAAATAAAAAAATTATATAAACTAAAAATGAAATGGAAATATAAAAATATGAAAATATTAAATTATCCTCCTACCATCTCGAAATCGATAAAAATTACCAGTACAAGGAGTATTATGGGGAAGAATGGAAAGATAAGGAAGTTCACACGGTATTTTCTAAAAATAAATTATCATTAGGTATATTTATTAATTAAATTTAGAATTGTTGAGAGGCCAAACAATTGAGAATTGGTTACTTTTGCTGGATAATAGAGGACGGTTGTCCAACTTCCAAATCTGGAATTTCATAAAGTAGCTTTGAATCTACATCAAGATTGGAAGAAATAAATGTAATAAAGGATAAAGAAGGTGATAGGAGGGTAGGAACGTAAATGGAAGTAGAGGGGAGCACGACAAGGGTGAGTGTGAAAGGTGAGCAAGGAGTGCGAGCTGCACATGGCACATCGCGTAGAGGCGGATCGAGGTTAGAGCTCCTCAGCAGCCCCGCTCCATTATTACCAAGCCACATCTCCGTGGATTTAATCTCCGCAGGGATTAGGCCGCTTTCCATATTTTACAGCTAATTTAACTCATGTTATTATTTGCTGGCAGTTGTGTTTGGAAGAAGCACAAGCAATGGGATTAGTAAGGGATTAAATGGAATAGTTCCATCCCCATTAAAGTTTAAGAATCACCAAACCAGCCACAGCACACATGCACAGAGCTCGCCTGGCTTGCCATGACGTACGCTGCATTGCGTTTCACTAGATTATAAATTAGTTTTTGCTTTGCTACAGACTTAATTAATATATACAAGAAGCTTTCTGTAGAGTATTTTCCAAGCTTTTAACAATTCATTTCTGTTAAACGTAGTCTTTTATATAATAATTCAATAACCAAAGAATCAATGGATGTTTTTAAATAAAGTATTCGCTAAATATCTAATTGTTAATAAATAAATAAATCATATTTACACACCCTATAGAAAGTGATTAAAAATTCATCTTGTTTTGATAGAATCACTTCGATTTTAACAAGAACCGATTAAATAATTACGATGCAAAAGACATGGTAACATCGTGAATTATAGAAAAGAAGAGGGGCCTTCATGCAACTCTGCACAGGAAAGCTTTGATAATTATCAATTGACGCGATTTGTTTGATTAATTTTGCAATGGTCGATATCCGATTGCGTGACAACTTGAGGTTACTCGCTCCATGATTAGATTCAGCTTTGAATTAAAAATTTTTCTTTAAAAAATAGATGCACCTTTAAATGATTCATTGCTGATTCGAAATTAGTATTTTCTTTCTTTTTTTTTTATATTGACACTGAATAGGAATTTGAATTAGGAGAACATAGAAGTACTCAAAACAAACAATAAACTCAAATTTGAAGATATATACATATTTTAAGTGTTTATTAAATAATAAGATTATATATTATTATTTTAAATATGATAATTAGAAATTGGATTTTATATTCTTCTAAGAATTGAGAAATTTATTCTTGAAACTAATAGTTATCAAAAAAAAAAGCTGGAGTGTCTCCACTCGACTATCTCGCAAATTTGGATTGGTCTGTGTGTGTGTGTGTATGTATGTAACCATGATTACGCAAAAACGGTTTGAGCTAGAATGATGAAATTTGGTCCATGGACATTATTCAAAATTCATAGTTTTCTATCAACTTTTGAGAAATGTACCTCAACCGGAAGAGGGTCATTACCTACAAAGTTTTGATTTGTTTTCCTCTAAAGTGACCGTAAAAAAAAGATATATATTTGATAGTTTTTCTCATGTTTAAAAATTATCTAAAACTGCTATCTATAGAATTTCAGCTTGATTGAATCGCTGAAAGTACCAGAATTAATTTTTTAACACTGCAAATCACGCGCCAACACGTGACGTGGTGCCATCAACAAAGACCCAAACATGCGCTGGTTCAATAAATATTATTTATTAATTTTAATTTATAATTAATTAAATTTAATTTAAATATAATATATTATGTTATTTAATCCAATTCAAATTTGCGAGATAGTCGAGTGGAGACACTCCAGATTTTTTATTTTTGAAGATTATATTTAAGATTCTAAATAAAGTTCAATTTCATTTTACTTACCCTAATTCTTTTTTTTTTTTTGCTAATAAATTTAAAAATAAGTAACTTATTAGATATGTTTTTATTATTCAAACATGGATAGAGATAATAGAAAAAATTTCATATTAATGATAATATAATTGAAAACCTAACTTTTGTTAATTATATCTACTTATTCATAATATTGGTGTGTGTGTGTGTGTGTTAAACAAAAAAAAACAAACTTGCGTTTTGCAATGATGTTTCTTCTATATGATAATAAAACTTGGAAATTAATAATGAAATGAGAATTGAAAGTGTATGCATTAAAGTAAATAAATAAAATTTGCAATGCAACATTATCTCTTTTAGACGAGCAGCATTAGCACTGAAATATGAGCATGATAGAAACATACGGTATGCTAATGTGCACAGATGTATCCACATTATGCCATCCATCCATTCTTTGATCTGCACTTTCAATAAAGTGTGCATTTGTTTATATTAAACATTAGTTATGTATTAAAGATTTCCTGGTATTCGGGTATCGATATGAACAGATCGTATTACATTCCCCTAATATGCTATTAGTTACCAAGGATCATATAATATATATATATATTTAGAGGGTGGGTGGGATAGAGAGTAAGAGAGCAAGTGTAACTTTATACTCTGAAGTTCCTCCATGGCAAAGGCATATCTACCAAAGGGCAGGAACTAGGGGGCAAGAAGGGAAAGAGAAAAAGGGGGTGGTAGAATTTGACGTTCCTCAGTTTAAGTTTGATCAGAGATTTCACGGACCAAGTCTAACAAAAGCTACGTACCGATGAACAATTTAAACAGCGCCCGATGGTAGGAGGTTTAACTCGACAAAGCGTATTATTGACTTTATCGTGACATAATACACGTCGACGAAATACAAATATATTAAATTTAAATTTATAAGTTAAACAAAACCCTAATCATGTATTAGCTGTGCTATTTTATAATCGGCCGAGTGTAAAGTAAAAAATTTCATGAAACAGAACATTTATTTATATTTTAATTAAAATCAAATTTTCTAATATTAATAGTTTTTAATTTATAAAAATTTGCATAAGTTTCATTGAAATTTTTATAATTAAATTATAATTAAAATGCATATATTTATACATATTAAAAATCAAAATGTTGGCCAGGCATGACACAACTGCTTGTCCCAAAACAAAATAATAAAGGGTGTTTTTTCGAGGTAAGTACTTTAAGTTGGCATTACTGTTCAAATTGACGACCGATTTAACAGCTGTCAAGTGATTTATTCTCAGTTTGGTTCATCATGAATAGACTCACTCCTGAACAACGCTTACAAATAGTGCAATTTTATTTCGAAAATAATGGTTCTGTGCGAAATACGTATCGTGCACTACGTCCATTTTATCGCCGACAAAATCGTCCATCAGAGCAGTTAATTCGATTAACCATGGAACGTTTTCGCACCACGTTTACTCTTATTGATAACTCGCATCCCCAGAGACGCCGTAAGGTGCGTACAGAAGAAGCTATTGCTACTGTAGAGCGTAGCATTGAGGAAGACGTGAATAGTCAATGGTGATCGGTATAGAGCCATGATTACTAACTTTTTCATTCCTGAATTGAACAACCATGATGTCCAGGAGCTGTGGTTCCAACAAGACATGTCACACAGCTCGTGCCAGAATCGATTTATTGAAAGACACGTTTGGTGACCGCCTAATTTCACGTTTTGGACCTGTGAATTGGCCTCCAAGATCTTGTGATTTAACACCGCTAGACTACTTTCTGTGGGGCTATGTAAAGTCATTGGTCTATGCGGATAAGCCACAAACGCTTGACCATTTGGAAGACAACATTCGCCGTGTTATTGCCGATATACGGCCACAAATGTTGGAAAAAGTTATCGAAAATTCGAAGTCCAGATTGGACTACATTCGAGCATTTATTGCAATTTAAAGTTCTATACCTCTAAAAGAAACACCCTTTATTAAGAATAGAGATAATAATGTAATTAACAACAATATCACAATTAACTTTGATAACGTGAAACTTCTGAATTTTGAAAATAAGTATTATAAGACACTGACATTACTATAAATCAGCCATATTTTTAAAACTGAATATTTTTATATTGTTTTGTTTCTTGATCTACTACGAAATTTGTAAATAAATAAATACTTTGTGTCAACATATTTAGAAATTGATTTAATTTATAATTTTCTAATTTCTCCTTGATATTGTCTAGCACTGAATATAGTAGAAAAATATTCCCGACAAAAGCGCTCATGTCACTAGTAACCCGAGAAATTTGTCGTAAGCCGATACAAAGAACTCGAGCTCATATCCCGAAAAATCGCAACAAAAGGTCCCACTGTATTTATTTTTTAGTTTAATTGCTAGAACTAAAATTAATAATTTTGTATTTATTTCCGAGCATGCTTTTAATAAATTCTTATAAAATGTATATACATAAAGATCATTTCCGGGTTTTTATACGCTTTTTATTAACTTCACTTTTCTGTCTTTAATGTTCAAAATTTGTAATTGGATTTTAACTCACTTCTAGTTGAGCAATTTCGCACTAATTTAAAAGGTATATTTAAAATCGATGATACTGCCATTATCACAATAATCAAAAATAAATATTTTGAATTTTTCAAAAATACGGATTTTTAAAATTTGTGAATTTAGTTATATTTACTTAAAGATAACAAATTTTACAGAGTTCAACCAGAATAACTTTAGGCACATAATTCATTGTGAAAGATACAAAGTTGATAAAAAATTTACGATTTTAAATGTACCCTTATAGTTAAAGAAATAGTTGTTTGGATTATTATCCTGGGCGGGGCTTATATGCCCGATGTGCTTGTGTTGTTCTGTGATTCCGAAAAAAACTCAGTGCCGCATAGTACATGGGAGAAGGCTGATAGCTTAATTTATTGACAAACGAAATTGATTGATATTTGATGTACATACGAGCGTGGTCTGAAAAGTTTCCGACAGACCAAGAAAAACGATGTTTTTCAATTTTTTTTACCGACCGACGATAGTAAGGGAGGTATTGTTTTCACACCAAATTTCACATGTGGAGATTTTTACATATCTCCACGAATCATGCATTTTCTAAACAGAAAAAAGTATTTTTAGCTTGATGTCTGTCCGTCCGTCCGTCCGTCTGTCCGTATAGATGTGTACAGCCTGAACGGCTCAACCGATTTTGATGAAATTTGGTATATTTACTTAATGCATCAGTGGGATGAATTGATCAACTTTTGGTGCAAATCCGGAAACCGGAAGTGGTAGTATTAGCGATCGACGATAGGAAGGGAAGGGTTATTTTCACAGCAAATTTTTTTTTTCACATGAGGAGATTTTTTACATATTATCACGAATCATTCACTTTGTATTTGTTTTATCTTCGAGAAAAATCATCTTTATTAGTTTTTTTCTTAATTTAAAATTATATGACGTCATCCAGCCATTCAAGACGTCACAGCCTGTTCTTACATATATATTATAAATAAAATAAAATTAAAAATATTTATGTTATATGCCTATCTGTTTTTTATTACATTAATAGATATATTAAAATTATTTGAAATTGTTTCTGTAGCTGGAAATTAATGTATTTCAAACTGTCGGTCGGTTCAGACCTGGCCACAGGTCAACTTATTTGTTTTATTTTTCAAAATTCAAGATAATTGAGACCTGTACGATGTCAGCTGAACGTGTGCGAAATATTTTGCAAAACCATTTGAATATGGAAAGCAGTGTGCAACGTGGGTGCCGCATTTCCTAACGTTAGACCAAAAATTGCTTCGAAAAACCATTTCTAACAATTTGGCGCTGTAGGCGTAATCCAAACGATTCATAACTGTTGATGAGACTTAAATTAAATTAAATTTAATTAATTAATTAAATAATTTATTAATTAATTAAATTAATTAGAACACCGTCAGTGTTGATGGAGATTATGTTGAAAAATATAGCAAAAAAAAAAAATTTAAAAAGATCGATTTTCTTGGTCAGTCGGAAACTTTTCAGACCACCCTCGTAAAAAGACATGTGATTATATAAGATCATGTAGATTAATATACAGAGTGGAGACTTACTATTATATATTTTCTATATGAATCATTTTATTTTGCTTATTTAAATTCAATTGTTTCATTCAAAATATATTTAGGAGAGCGAGAAAAGTTTTTAAATATTTAATTTATATAAATTTAATAACTAGAGTTTTTATGAGTAACCTAATTTTATATCGACGAGGTTTCTAAGTTTTTCTCAACAAAATATTCAATCGTTGTATTTAAGTTATGTTAGAAAACTTCTTTTCTTATAGTATTGTTTTAATACAATGAGTAATATCGTATTTCATTATAAAAAAAAACCTTTCTACTATGACTGAGCCCTTATAATCGTCCTAAACCAAGGGCAAGTTGATTGAATGTTTAATGACTTTTGTGCCGAAAGGGGTTCTTATCAGTTATGGGCAGGCGCTATTCTCAATTCGCTTCTCGTTTGTTCGGAAACGCTTTAGACACTCAGACGATGGTTGAGATACAATGGAAGCTTTTGATGGTCATTTGAACAGGTCTCTTTCGAATGTTTGCTTATCTTACCACAACGGCATAAGCCGTTCTCTATCACCAACGAATGGATGAATATTGCACCACCCACGTTGACCATCAAGAAAAACGGCGATTAATAATTGTGCATGTTTACCATTGACCAAGAAGAATAGATAAGATTGTGAATGTCGAAACAACATCACCGAGCCTCTAATCATTCAATCATATCTTCTTCATCTGCTAGACGAGCTGGCCATTGACCAAGGTTCGCTCTTGATCTCCAGGACAAAAGTTAAAAGAGGTCAGTACAACGGCAAGTAATTTCGGACAGAAATAAAAGATCTAAACAAACATTTGAACAAGTGATATAAAAACCTCCCAAAGAGAATAAAGAAAATTTATAGACAAGGGTCGGAATTTCTTCTCTTGCGACATTCAATTGTCAGGCAACCAACAGAAACTTATCAATTCATCACCTACCGAAATAATATATATATAAGCGATTTTTTAAAAAAATCATTTTTATATTATATTTAATATATATAAGTCACATTTTAAGATTGACCACATTTATAGATTTCAATATTTTTGAGAATTCAAAAAATATAAATATATAATAAGTTGACCTGTGGCCAGGTCCGAACCGACCGACGGTTTGAAATAAATTAATTTCCAGCTACAGAAACAATTTCAAATAATTTTAATATATCTATTAATGTAATAAAAAACAGATATGAATATAACATAAATATTTTTAATTTTATTTTATTTACAATATATATGAAAGACCAGGCTGTGACGTCATGAATGGCTGAATGACGTCATATAATTTTAAATTAAGAAAAAACTAATAAATATGATTTTTCTCGAGTATAAAACCAATGGAAAGTGAATGATTCGTGATGATATGTAAAAAATCTCCTCATGTGAAAGTTGGTGTGAAAATAACCCTTCCCTTCCTATCGACGATCGCTAATACTACCACTTCCGGTTTCCGGATTTGCACCAAAAGCTGATCAATTCATCCCACTGATGCATTAAGTAAATATACCAAATTTCATCAAAATCCGTTGAGCCGTTCAGGCTGTACACATCTATACGGACGGACGGACGGACGGACAGACATCATGCTAAAAATACTTTTTTCTGTTAAGAAAATGCATGATTCGTGGAGATATGTAAAAATCTCCACATGTGAAATTTGGTGTGAAAACAATACCTCCCTTACTATCGTCGGTCGGTAAAAATATATATCTCTGATTTTTTTATAAAAAATTCTATTAGAGATAGAATTCCAAATTGAATATTCAATTTAAAATGAGATAACAAGAATTAAATACAAATTAATTAATAAAAAAAACCATTAAATGACACAGTCAGAAACAACATAAACAAATATTAGATAATTTTATAGAATTATGCGTTATATTAAGTTTATTTATCAAATTAATTATTCTTTAATACTTTTGGGTAAAGAGAAAGGGAACGAAATAATGGATATATAATTTATTGAATAATGAACATTCTAAAAGATTTTTTTTTAATTAACTGAAACGACCTATAATTATCTACGATTATTTATAATTAATGGGAATTCTAATTAGAATTCTATTCAATATATAAATAAAATCTATGAAAAATAAAACAATAGATTTCATATAAGAAAAAAAATTAGAGTGAATATTTTGTAAAAAAAAATGATAAAATAATTAAATAACATTCTTTCAACTGTAAAAAAAAAAACTTTTTTAATTATCTAAATTCTAAAAGGTGATAATTCCAATAAATATTTCAGCCTTTAGCGAGTTCTTTTATTATTAAACAATATTTTTTATTAAATTGTCATAAAAGGTATTTTTATAGAAATTTATTTTTCAATTTGATTTCATATATCTTTAATAACTTTAATTAGAATCTTCTCTGGCACTCTATTTTCCAGAATTGTTTATCAATAAAGCCATCATAATTTTACTAAATCACTCTCCCTAAAGAGTATTTGTTTTTTAATCACACATTATAGTAGTAGATTCATAATAAATTTTTTACTAGTTTATGTTATATTTATATACTATTCTAGCAAAAGGACCCACCCTCCCATGTTTAATTTATAGTTATCAGTTATCTTTATATATCTATAAAATTGAATGTATATAGGTATGTATTTTTAACGAATTAACGTATTTCTATAAAATTTAACACATATATATATATTATAGTATAAGAATAGAAGAAGAGTACTAGCATATTCCGTTTAAAAGAGTAACAATAAAATTAAATTTTTCCTTATAAGCAAATTCTATTAAAAATTATATAGTCATTATATTTAATTAATTTACATCAATTATCATATTTCTTTTTCATTTTAATTTTAAATTTATATCTCAACGATGAAAATGGTTAAATTAAAAATATTTTTAGACCATTTCATTCAAATATAAAATAAACAGGAGGGTTTAAATTAATTTAATAATATTATAATAATTACAAAAAAGAACAAAAAATGTAAAATAGTAATTGTAAATTTGTTTATAAATAAGTTTTTAAATTGTACATAGCTATTAATTTGTTTAAAGTAAAGATAATAAGTTGACCTGTGGCCAGGTCCGAACCGACCGACTGTTTGAAATAAATTAATTTCCAGCTACAGAAACAATTTCAAATAATTTTAATATATCTATTAATGTAATAAAAAACAGATATGGATACATAAATAATAAATATAAACATTTTTAATTTTATTTTATTTATAATATATATGCAAGACCAGGCTGTGACGTCATGAATGGCTGGATGACGTCATATAATTTTAAATCAAGAAAAACTAATAAATATGATTTTTCTCGAGGATAAAACCAATACAAAGTGCATGATTCGTGGTGATATATAAAAAAATCTCCTTTGGTGTGAAAATAACCCTTTCCTTCCTATCGTCGATCGCTAATACTACCACTTCCGGTTTCCGGAATTGCACCAAAAGTTGATCAATTCATCCCACTGATGCATTAAGTAAATATACCAAATTTCATCAAAATCGGTTGAGCCGTTCAGGCTGTACACATCTATACGGACGGACGGACAGACGGACAGACATCATGCTAAAAATACTTTTTTCTGTTTAGAAAATGCATGATTCGTGGAGATATGTAAAAATCTCCACATGTGAAATTTGGTGTGAAAACACCTCCCTTACTATCGCCGGTCGGTAAAAATAGGGAAAGTAATATAAAATGTCTAATAAGTATTATTATTGTATTATTTAAGTAAAATTCTTTTAAAGTAAAGAGCCGTAAATGAAAAACAATAATTAAAGTAATTTTAATTAAAAATATTTGTTTTAAATTTAAATTCAGTGTAAATGAAATAAAATAATATAAAAAATTGTTGGGAGATCTTTCCTAGACCTACAATGAATCAAAAAATTGTATGTTAATTAGATGAATTGGTTATATATTATTATTTTATTCTTTCCAGTGCAGTTAATTAAAAAAGAAGAGAAACAATCATACACAAATAGAACCAACAGCTTGAAAATACTATACAAAATTCTAAAGTGTTGTATTGAATAACAAAATATATTTCAATAGTTAAAAAGTAATTAGTAGAAGAGCATCGATGATAATACTTTAGAAAAAATGATTTTTTCCACTAATTGGATTGTTATGAAAATAACGAAAATAATCTAAAGATTTTTCTAAATAATATTAAAAACTTTAATGGTTTATCCTGAATTGTTCCGAATCGATATACCCACTTTTGACCCGCGTTATCAATTCCAATAAGAAGAACAATTATATATTTTTCATTCAAACTTAAATAATATTAATATTAATATTTATATTAATATAACTAATAAGAAAAATATTTTTTAATTAATTTTATGAAACTTGAAAGATATCAAACCATATTATAATTGTAATTTAATTATTTTTATTAATTTAAAAAGTTGATTTTAAAAAAAATAAAAATTAAACAAGTGAAAAATAAAATTTGTAAAAGGATAGCGAGAATCTTAGTAAGAGTTCATTATACTGTATAATCTTACTTGTAGAATCTTAGTAAGAGTTCATTATACAGTATAATGAACTCTTACTAAGATTCTCGTTACACAAACCCGTGAGTAATTGGTATCTTGTATTTCGTTACAATTTTTAGTAATTGGTATCTGAAATTCAAGATACCAAATACTTGTTTTTTTAAATAAGAATTTGTTAATTTATGTATAAATACCTCAAAACAATTTAAAGAATATATGAATAATAATGACAACTCTTCATCTAATAGTGATGTGGAAGACAACTTTCTTGTTTTATTGAGATAAAATCGACTCAAAAATGGACTTAGAAATTGTATCCTATTTTAATGATAAGAGCAAACATTTTACTTCTTTGAACAATCATCCTTTAATAAAGGAATTATTTATAAGATTTAATACACATCTTTGTTCTTCTTCCCCGGTTGAAAGATTGTGTTTTCATTTATGGGGTTCATTCGTATCCGACAAAAATTTTGAAAACTGGCTTTTTTTGAAAGGTAATCATAATTACAAAGTATATAATACTTAATATGTTTATATGTCAAATTTTCTTTGTTTGCTTTCACTTGGTCTATTATTTATTTTATTATTATATTTATTTATTTATATTTATTATTATAAATTTACAATAAAATATTATTATGTGGTATTATCGTATTATTTACAAAATTCCCTCATGAATAACCTTTACACATTTTTATATTTATAAATGTTTTTACCGACCGACGATAGTAAGGGAGGTATTGTTTTCACACCAAATTTCACATGTGGAGATTTTTACATATCTCCACGAAACATGGATTTTCTAAACAGAACAAAGTATTTTTAGCATGATGTCTGTCCGTCCGTCCGTCCGTCTGTCCGTATAGATATGTACAGCCTGAACGGCTCAACCGATTTTGATGAAATTTGGTATATTTACTTAATGCATCAGTGGGATGAATTGATCAACTTTTGGTGCAAATCCGGAAACCGGAAGTTGTAGTATTAGCGATCGACGATAGGAAGGAAAGGGTTATTTCACAGCAAATTTCACATGAGGAGATTTTTTACATATTATCATGAATCATTCACTTTGTATTTGTTTTATCTTCGAGAAAAATCATCTTTATTAGTTTTTTTCTTAATTTAAAATTATATGACGTCATCCAGCCACTCATGACGTCACAGCCTGTTCTTACATATATATTATAAATAAATTAAAATTAAAAATATTTATGTTATATGCCTATCTGTTTTTTATTACATTAATAGATATATTAAAATTATTTGAAATTGTTTCTGTAGCTGGAAATTAATTTATTTCAAACTGTCGGTCGGTTCAGACCTGGCCACAGGTCAACTTATTTAATATCATGATTAATTTTATTGTTTTCGATTTTCCAATATAAGTTTAGTTGCCACTTTCCTAACTAAATTTATTAAGGGTTCCACAATACCTCACCAAAAAGAATTTTAAAATCAAGGGAAAATTTGTTTGTAATTTGTATTTTCAATGTATTTGAAATATGTAATTGGTATCTTGTATTTCGTTACAAAAATCTGAAGTAATTGGTATTTTGTATCTGATTACTCAAAATCGAGTAACTTGCCCATCCCTGAATATACATAAATACTATTAAAAATTCGATTTTATTTAATATTAACATTAAAGTAAATTTCTTGCTTAATATAACTAGGTTTATATACATATATTATTATCATAACGACAAATAGCTCATTTTAAACGAAATATTATTATTATTATTAATTTAAGCATTTCATGAAGACGATCTATTCATGATAATGCAAACGTTCCATTAGCTATCCTTTTACGTTGAATAAATAATTTCACTAAAATTTCCGATTAGGGAAAATAAAATAAAACAAAGCTCACTTCATATGACATTTATTTAATCTCGTGCTGGTTTATTATTTTCAAGAGGAAGTTATGAAATTAACGTTTTTCAATCGGCTAATGAAACGACCTGTGATCCCGAGGCCAAATGGCAGGCTGTTGTCCGGGGGGACGATCTCTCCTATACATACAATGCAAATCAACCAGCCAATCGTAGTGGCCACAATGGGTGGGTGGGGGGGGGGGGGCGCAACAGAGGATGTCGCAGAGGGAGGATGAGGTGGCAGGTGCCATTTGCATCGGCGTGTTTGCCTGATATTTAATGCAAAACAGCGCCCTGCTAGGATAGCATTGATTGTTATTTATCCTGAAATCATTCATCCATTCAGCCAACGCATAAATAACAGACCGGATTGACCGCGAGACTTTAGCACTCATCGAAAGCAGCCGTGCATTTAATCATGGATAATAGATGCTGCTATATTCCAGTTAAATCAAGGGATCATAATATATCCCATGATGTTGGCAATATTAGAAAATTAATTAATCTCAATTAACGACAAAAGAAAAATGCAAATGAATTCTCTCGCGTCCCTTCTTTAACCCTCCTCTCAACTAGAAAAAGAAAACATTTTTTTTTTAAACAAATATCAACTTTAAGGAATGCCAAACAAAATTAATAATTAATATTTCATTTTTAATTAAAAGAATCAAATATTTTCTCATTAGTTATTTTTACTATCTCGTAAGAGATAGTATTGCGATCACGAAAATTTTCGATGTTGTGATTTTGATGTTTTTATACGTTTTGAAGGTTCTTGAATCACTTTCACTAAGGTTGAGAAAAATGTCTCTCTCTCTGTGTGTGTCTGTGTGTGTGTGTGTACGTGTGTTTGTGAGTATGTATGTATGTAACCAAGATTACGAAAAAGGGGTTTGAGCTAGAATGATGAAATTTGGTACATGGGCATTATTCAAAATTCATAGTTTTCTATCAACTTTTGAGAAATGTAGCTCAACCGGAAGAGGTTCACAACCTACGACGTTTTGATTTTTTTTTCTTCTAAAGTGACCGCAAAAATAAAGATATATGTTTGATAATTTTTCACATGATTAATAATTGTATAAAACTGCCATATATAAAATTTCAGCTTGATTGAATCGCTGAAAGTACCAAAATTAATTTTTTAACACTGCAAATCTCACGCGCCAACACGTGACGTGGTGCCAAGAGCCAAACATGCGCTGGTTCAATAAATATTATTTATTAATTTTAATTTATAATTTAATTAATTTAATTTAATTTATATTAATATATGTTATTTAATCCAATTCAAATTTGCGAGATAGTCGAGTGGAGACACTCCAGATTTTTTTTCTTTTGTAATAGAACTGAATATACATTTTTATATTGGACTCAATCTTTATAAATTACTTGTAAATTTCTTTTTTAAATTTTTTTTAAATTTATTTTCCAAGAGAATTATTATAAAATATCTATATTCTTTGGAAGGAAATATAAAAATAATAATTCAAATTGTTCGATTTTCCACTTAATATACGGTAAAATAAATACATAAACTATTTTGAATAATTTAAATAGTATATAAAATAAATTAATATATAAATAAATAATATAATAATATAATAAATATTTAATCTATTCGAATCAAAGTACATTATTTGAAAAAAGTGTTCGTGACTTATTTATAAAGAAAAACTATTTTATTAAACATAAAAAGAAGTTTTTTAGGGTATATTTTAAAAATCAAAAACACACATTAATAACATCAAAAACATTTTAATAAAATACCATATTTAATTTTTTATTAACAATTTGAATAAATAACAGAAAAAAATCAAATGTTTCTTTATATTATACTATAATCTACAAATAAAATTTTGTTAAAATCGAAACACGTTAAAAAAATTTTCAAGTTCTTTTATTCTTAAGAATTAAGAGTTGGATGAGACCGGGAGCTTAGCCGCGAGGTTATAGTGACCGGTCCGCCGACTCGAGTTCAAGTGTTCAAACCTCGCTGAGTGCATCGATATATAAATCGATATATATAAGTATAGATATAAGAATAATAAAGAAGGCTGGCTAAAATGGTGATAATCCGAAAGCCAAATAAATATAAAATAAAAAAAAAAAAAAAAGAGTTGGATGGGTGTAGCTCAGAATAGGGTCATTTGGAGAAATGTGGTTGCTGCGGCCAAGAACTTTCGAGTTCCTCAGAGCAAAAGCGATAGATAGGGGAACTCTTTAATCAACATTCAAAATTACCATGCTGGAATGAAAATAATATTAAGATCAAAAAAATAATATCATTTATATACATTTAAATTATAAAAATATTATTAATTTCTATTTACGTCAATTTAAACAAATGCAACTGTTTAATGAAAAGAGAAATACAAATTTAAGAAAATATATGTCTAGGAAATTAAAGATATACAATTTTAATTACACCATTGAAAAAAAAAAGCCAACAAATAGTAAATCAAAATATTGATCTATAGCTTTTTATTTATTAAAGACTATCTCAATAATGTATAGTATATTTTGGTTTATTACAGAGAGCATTTTTTAAAAAAAAAAAACAAAGTCTAATAAAATGGAAAAAAAATTTAGGATTAGTTTTAATCTTTATTCACTTTTTTTGTTTTATATTTTTTAATATGCATTTCCATATTTATTGAAGAGTTATCTTGAATTAAATTCATTTTTTATTCAGTTTAGACCAGTTATTAGTTAAATGAATATAGCATTCATATATCTTCAAGTTTTAATATAGCATACATAAATAATGTTTTATAGCAATGCAAAATGTATATACTATTACAAACCCGAATGCATATTAAAAATTTAAATTAAATTTTTATTTAATCAGTACCTTATCTAATTAATTGCTGTAAAAAATAGTGTCTTAAAAGAAAGTATTATTTTAGATACACACACACATTTCAATCTTAGTAATGATACGACAGGGGAAGGAGGAAGGGTGGTCACTTCCCTCAGATGATACTCTGATATGGCCGGCCTATTTTAGAAAAAATTATAAAAAGTTTGAAAAATTCGAGCTTTTTAAGATAAAAAAGTGTTTTTTTTTTAATATAAACAATGTTTATTGGTATATTTGCGATTATTTTAATGCATGATGCACTTTGACTGGCACTCACGCGCCAGCACGTGACGTGGTGCCATCAACAAAGAGCCAAACACGCGGTGGTTTAATAAATATTATTTATTAATTTTAATTTATAATTTAATTAATTAAATTTAATTTAAATATAATACATGTGATATTTAATCCAATTCAAATTTGAGAGATAGTCGAGTGGAGACACTCCAGATTTTTTTTTCATTTGTAATAGAAGAAATGAAGAAAAGTTTAAGTAGTTATCAAGAATGATAGTTTCAAATTTAATTTAAATATAATACATGTAAATATTTAATCCAATTCAAATTTGAGAGATAGTCGAGTGGAGACACTCCAGATTTTTTTTCTTTTGTAATAGAAGAAATGAAGAAAAGTTTAAGTAGTTATCAAGAATGATAGTTTCAAATTTAATTTAAATATAATACATGTGTTATTTCATCCAATTCAAATTTGCGAGATAGTCGAGTGGAGACACTCCAGATTTTTTTTCTTTTGTCATAGAAGAAATGAAGAAAAGTTTAAGTAGTTATCAAGAATGATAGTTTCAAATTTAATTTAAATATAATACATGTAAATATTTAATCCAATTCAAATTTGAGAGATAGTCGAGTGGAGACACTCCAGATTTTTTTTCTTTTGTAATAGAAGAAATGAAGAAAAGTTTAAGTAGTTATCAAGAATGATAGTTTCAAATTTAATTTAAATATAATACATGTGTTATTTCATCCAATTCAAATTTGCGAGATAGTCGAGTGGAGACACTCCAGATTTTTTTTCTTTTGTCATAGAAGAAATGAAGAAAAGTTTAAGAAGTTATCAAGAATGATAGTTTCAAATTTAATTTAAATATAATACATGTGTTATTTCATCCAATTCAAATTTGCGAGATAGTCGAGTGGAGACACTACAGATTTTTTTTAATTCTTAACTATTAACAAAATATTTAAAAATTTATCTTATTCAGACAAAAATAATTGAAGTCCAAACAATAAAAGTTTTCAAATACTTATCTTCTTTTCCTATATTACTCTTTTACTTGTTTTTATTATAAACCTAATAATAATTATTTATTAAAATATCGATTTGCTAAATATTCTCCTTTATAGTTTTATAATCCTTGGTTATTTTCTGAAGTGTTTGTCATTTATATTAATGGAATTAATGCCAGTGGGGCTTAGCGAGGTGATTTTTTTTTTCCCAAGGACCAATCCATCAACCCTTTTCTCTATCCGGTCAGCCACTCTCCACTTCCATCAATCAGCATCTGGAACAATTAATAATATCTGATGCCATTGCATGCTCACTGTACTGGAAAATGCTACGTTGCCAATTCTACCGTTGTGGTTTTCCCACAATTAATCAGTTTCACAATTATTCGCATGAGTTCGCACCGCCCCGGGGTGCTTGATTGATAACAAATTATTGATAACTGTACACGTCGAGTCTCCAAACCTGTTTCGCTGTGTTGATTATTTTGTTTTTCTGTTACGCATGAGTTGTGGTCTGCATACTTGTTGTTGTTAAAAACAGAATTGCTGGTAGAAATCATCAACAACCCCAAACAAACAAGCGAACAAATAAACAAACAAGTACAATGCAGTTGAATGCATCGTAAAGGTTGAAATTAAAGCCGTTAATGGAAATTGGAGAGAGGGATCATTTCGTTCGCATTTCATAATAGCACATGTGATGATGCTAATCATGATAGTCTGCTGGCTTATCAAAACGATCATATAGAAAAACTCTCCGGAGAGAAACTTAACTGGGTATGTTTTTTTTTTTTTATTATTCAATCAATTCATTGATTGTTAGTATCAATTACAAATCATAGCTACATAATTGAGGAGAAGTTTCTGATAAATGAGAATGAATTTCTTTTTTTCTTTACAAAATTTCAGCACTTTTTTACTATCTCGCCAGAGATAGTATTGCGATCATGAAAATTTTCGATGTTGAGATTTTGATGTTTTTATACGTTTTGAAGGTTCCTGAATCATTTTCACTAAGGTTGAGAAAAATGTCTGTGTGTGTGTGTGTGTGTATGTATGTAGGCAAGATTACGCAAAAACGGTTTGAGCTAGAATGATGCAATTTGGTACATGAGCATTATTCAAAATTCATAGTTTTCTATCAACTTTTGAGAAAGAAGAGGGTCATTACCTACAACGTTTTGATTTTTTTTCCTCTAAAGTGACCGTAAAAATAAAAATATATGCTTGATAATTTTTCACATGATTAATAATTGTATAAAACTGCTATATATAGAATTTCAGCTTGATTGAATCGCTGAAAGTACCAGAATTAATTTTTTAACACTGCAAATATCACGCGCCAACACGTGCCATGGTGCCATCAATAAAAAACCAAACATGGGTTGGTTTAATATTTATAATTTATAATTAATTAAATTTAATTTAAATATAATATATTATGTTATTTAATCCAATTCAAATTGCGAGATAGTCGAGTGGAGACACTCCAGCTAATTTAATTTTAAAATAATTAATACTAAAATATATTTAAAAAAAAACAATTAGAAATTTTTGCAATCTGAAAAAAAATTTTATTTCCCAGAAGAAAAAAATTTTACTTTATTAACATAAGAAATTGATATTTTAATGGTATTTATTTATCATTTCCACACAATCTCCCATTTAGCCATTCTTTAAGAAATAAAATATTTTATTTTAGCTGAGTAAATAAATTTGTTTTATTAAAATAAATAAATATATGTAATTATTGATAAATTACTTGATATATGAAAATTATTTAAATAGTTAAATAACAATAAATATGTAGAAATAATAAATAATATTAATTTTTTTTTATTTAAAAATTTTACTATGTTAATAATAAGTACCAGGAACACCGAGCTATCGCTCGACCCTTTAAAAAATATTGATATATAATTCTTTAATTATTTATTACAATTATTATGTTAGATTATTGCATCAATCTGATTAAAATGAATAGAACTTGGGGTACTCAAAAATAATAAATAATATTAATAAATATTATATAATACTTTAGTAAAAAAATATTAAAAATTATTAAACTATCTGAAAATTAATTAATAAAAGAACAATGAATAAATCTATCTATCAATCTCTGTGGGTCTATGGAACTCGAAAGTTCTTGGCCGCAGAAACCACACTTCTCCAAGTATCCTTATTCTGCCCCACAATCCTCCATCCAATCCCTACCCTCTCCCATCTCTCTCACGTCCCTTCCCACATTATCCACACACCGCGTTCTTGGTCTTCCAAGCGGACGTTTCCCACTCGGTCTCCCTACCAATATATTTTTCGCCATTCTATCTTCTCCCATTCTAGCCACGTGTCCTGCCCACCTGGAGAAGCATAGAGATCATGCAATCTCCGCCATTCCCCGGTGACTTCATCTTTCTTTGGCCCATAAATGCTTCGAAGAATCCAATTCTCAAATACTCTAAATCTACTCTCGTCACTTAAAGTGATAGACCATGCCTCACAAACATATAATACAACCGATAAAATAATTGTTTTATATATTTTAATTTTTATCCCCTTTGATAATAATTTTGACGCGATAAGCCTCTTTACTGCATGATAACAGGCGATCCCGATTGTAACTTCGCTTTAAACGCATCTTGAATATTATTATCTTTCGTTATTACTTATTACAGAACCTAAGTATTTAAATTTTTCTACATTTTAAAATTCTATATCTTGTATGTTAAAACTTTGTCTTAGCATAATTAATTTTCAGTTCCACCTCCTTTCCTGCTTCGATTAATTTTTCTACGCTATCTATGATTGCAATTGCCGAATCTCCTATTATAATAAGTCCTCTGCGTATCTTAATACTTAATTTTTTTGTTTAAATCGACTTCGTTTGACAATGATAAAATAAATATAAAATAGTAATTTAATTAAAAATAAACACGAAAATCGATTTAAAAAAATAACATAAAATTAACTAATACAAATTTATAAGAATTAACAAAAAATATAACGACAAATATCAAAAAAAATTTCTTTTTTTGGAATATATCACCATTTTACTATTTTTGTTTTTATTTTTATTTTTAAATATCGATGCACTCGGCAAGCTTCTATCCCTCAAACTCTAGTCGTCAAAACAATCGTTCTAACCGCGCGACTAATATATTTAGAGAATAAATACAACATATTTTATCATGTAAGCAAGACAATTACCAAGCTGTATTTGTTTTTTTGAGAGATTATATATTATTATTATATATATATATTATTAAAATAAATATTTTTAATTTTATTTCGAAATTAAATAATAAATTTTAAAATATTTTAAATATAAAAAAATATTAATACAATATCAATTAAAGAAAAAAAGAGAGAAATTTCAATATGGAGGTCATTTGTGACGTCATCCATATATAAATTTAAATTAAGAAAAAATTAATTAAGATAATTTTTCTCCAGGTTGAAACCAATACATATCGATTTATATTTATAAATATTATCTATGGTGTGAATTTCAAAAAAATCCTTCTAGCGGTTAATTAATAAATTACAATAGAATATATATATATACATATATATACAATTTTTGCTAGTATAATAAGAGAAAATAATAATTTAATGAAACGTTCAGCGGAATGCACAACTTTTAGGCACCAATATGCTTTTAAGAAAGTTATAACTAAAAATTGAAATTCCATTTAAATTATTATTACCAAAATATTACTAAAACATATTATTTAAAAATGTATAATTAATTAATAGAATAGAACTCAAATTGATAAAAAAAATTACTGCGTCAGTCTTAGAGTCAACTACTAATATTTCTATATACTTAGGATTTATAAATTTTATTTTTACTATAGATTATAAGTTTATATGAGTAATATTCAACTTTAATTTACATTAAAATCGAAGTATATTTTAGAATACATGGAGGCCCAGGAGTGAAGATGAGCTGAACAACCTGACCGGATGTATGCGGTTTATTCTCTCATCAGAATAGGGAAAAATAAATTTAAACTGTAATTACCTTTATATTATTATTCATCAACATAAATAAATATATAAGATAAAATAATCAGAAAAGTAAATTTTATTTTATTGCATATTAAGCAATTATATTTTCATTGAATTTATTTAAAATGTCAAAGATGTAAAAGAAACACCTACTTAATTAACAAATCGATTGAAATAAAAGTTTTTAATTGAGCTGATTTAAGGAACTTCTCTAATGTTTATAAATATAAAATTATAAAAACACAGGAAATAAATTTTTTAAAATTCTTTTTTTTTTAAAAAAAATAAATAAATAAATAAAATATATAAATAAATAAATAAATAAATAAATAAAATAAATATCTTTTTCAATTTTTTGTTATGAGAAATGTATCAGTGTTGATGGAGATTATGTTGAAAAATAGAGCAAAAAAAAAATTTAAAAACATCGATTTTCTTGTTCAGGTCAGAAACTTTTCATCCCACCCTCGTATATATCGTCTTTTAAAGAAAGAGATAGGCGCAAAGGAATTAATATTTTAGAAATACAAGGTCTAAAAAATAATTTTCTGTTTTTAAAAGAAAATATTATTAATTAATTTTCTTTGTGATTTTTAAAAATACTATCAAACTATTTAATAGTTTTTCTAGTTATATTCAAAAATATTTGAAATTTAGCTTGTTTGAAATATTGAGTCATTCTCAAAATGAATTCAGAAATTGACACTATTCGAATTTTGAATAATATTGTTGAGGAATTAGCCTTAAATCAACTTTTTATTTCGTTTTATTAATTTATTATTTATATATACCGTTCATAATCCAATCGAGTTATTATCATATAATATAGAAAGGCCTTTAAAAGTTTCATACGATTTGTGAAATTATTTAAAGCTATTCCATAAATCACTAAAATTAATTACAAATTTTACATTCTTGTATATATATTATGCTGATGTTTTTTTTTTAAAAAATCAATTAACAATTTTATTAAAATTTTCAAATTGTCTGCATTTAGGACTTAGGAATATATATAATTAACAATATCTACATGTTATATGGGTTAAAATTGAAACAAAATTAATAAGCCATGTCTAAACGATTGATTCTCATTCAATAATAAATATAATAAATAAATATTATTTTCTAGAGATTATTTTAATTTACATACTAACGATGGTGTTAATATCCAGCTGGAGAGAAGAGGACCGAGCTCAAAAAGCGGTGGAAATTTTTTGAACTGTTGTTATTTCTTAATAATATAAATTAAAATTCTTCAATTCAGTATACTATAAAGATTATATGTTATTTTTGGATTTTCAAATTTAATAATGTTACAATTATTTCATATCTCTGCTAAAGGTAAAGTTTATTGTTATTGATTGATTTATTATTATTTTTTATCTAATGACACAAAAGTATGGAAATAATATTTTATGAAAACTAAAATAATTATTATTTATTAATTTCGTTAAACTGAACAGAACATTGGTTCAATTACAAAGAGAAAGAAGAAAAAGAATTTTAATTAATTAATTAATTTATTTATTTATTCATCTTTGTTAAACAGCACTAAATGTTTGTTCAATAACTAACAAAATTTTTTTCCAAATGTTTCTTGACAAAGGATATCTAGAACCATTGTATCTTATTTATCTTCCTTTTTTATATAAAATAAATTTATCCACTATGTGATAAAGATGAAAAAATACTTGATTCTATTTAAAGATTTGTTTGGAATGGTAGAGTTTTGAGTGGAAAATATTCATTAATAAAATTGAAGACAATATCTAGCACCTATGAAAAAAAATAATTTCTACAATAATAAAATAAACGAACTGAAAATAAATTTAATTGAACAGGAATTTGGTTTGGGAATCATAAAATTAATGAATTAACGATTTTTTTTTTTTTTGAATATATTTAATTATTCAGTTATTTAGAACATGACATTCAAAGAAAATATGGAACAGATTTTCTAATGGGTGTTGGGGAACTATATTATAAAAATGAGCTTAGCAATTATTTATTTATTTTATATAATAATAATAATTATATAATAATATTATTTTTTCACAAGCTCTCTTCAGCTTTTTTTTTTATTATTTAATAAATGGCACATATTTTTTTTTTATTATTATAAATTATACTAATAAGAAATAAGCTGCTCTCTTGTACTAGAATGATATGTGTTCGAGTGTTGTGCAACGAAAATTGGACCACTAGGAAAAGGGAATAAATATTTCATAAAAATCTTTTCCATTATTTTTAAAATTTTTATATATATATATATATATATATTTATATAAATTTTGTATTTATAAAAAAATAACCGAACATTTCTATTAAACCTACATTTTTCGCAAATGAAGAAGAATTATTAATTTTTTTTTTTTTTTTTTTTTTAATCTGGTCCTTTTTCGAATTTTGCACATGTTATTGATTTATTGAAGAATCGAAAAGTTTGGCATCTTTTTAATGATCCAAATGGAGTGTTCGTTCCCAAATGATATGAATTTTTTTACCCTGTGACAGCACCATCTCTAATCAAATATAAAAGAATTGTTAGGATCTTGGTATGATACATCACATTGAAACATTTAGATTATAAAAAATGATCGAATTTGACTAGAAATTAATGACTAGAATAGGTTCAGAAAAAAGAAAAAAAAAATGATTAGCTAGAACAATTAGATGGCAGCTTTGCGATGCTTCAGAAATTAACAAAACCACTTAATTGCCTTAATAAAGAATGTCTTTGGATTTTTTCACAGACTGGATTGATCCAATAATAATAATAATAATAATAATAATAATAATAATAATAATAAATAGATTCATTTTCATTCCTCTTTCATTCATGCTTTATTGCTTTGATATATTTTATATTTGTCGAATATGAAAACAACCTGACCACAGTAGATAGATTTCTCTAGATCAGTGATCTCTAAATTTCTTTTTGAGCGGTTCAATTTATTTCACTTTCAAAATATATCTTCAAATTTTATTATATATTGAAAATATATTATTTTTAAATATTGACTGATAAATTTCGAATTTGAATTTAAACCATTTTTGCTTAAAATCTGATCCTTTCTATGTAAAAGTTAGTAAAAAAGTCAATTTACCTGATATACAGTGACTTTTCTATTTTTTCCTCAGGTAAAACGATTAATTTTATGATATAGGATAATTAATTTATTATTAAGGTGGTACTGCTTCCCTTTGACTATTCATCTATATATATATAATTTCCTCAACCCAAATATTTTCTTAATTTTTAGACCATCAAACTTTTAAAATTTTAAAATAATACACAAGATAAAATCAAAATTAAAATTTTTTTTTTTGAGAATTGAACACTTGTTTGTTTAGAGATCACTGCTCTAAAGCATATTATAAATATATATTTATTAACGACAATGAATATTTAACAAATTATTTCAGATAGTAATGAATACTAATCTCTCGTTTTGTGCTGACCATTTCATTCCAAATTGGTTTTCGCCAAATAGTGATTATTCAAAATGACTCCCAAAATTTAATGATGATTTGTTATTTGTGATTTGATCCATAATATAGGGCAGGAGGTGTTGAAAATAAATTTTATGCAACTGAAACGAGAGATGTTGGGTAAAAAAAAGCGTTTACCTTTGTGATTGGTCAGCACTCTTTCACACTCCTCTTGTATTGCTGACTGAATTTTTTCGCACATAATTTCTCAACTTTCATACATTAAAACGGCTATTACTTAATTTTGAGCTCGCATTAACGTTAATGATATGTAACGTATTTTTTTTTCCCATATGCACAAATATATATTATTTATATCTATGTACAAATCTTAATTTATTTTTTTTTATTTATTAGTTTTTTTGTTTTTTGTTTTTTTAATAACTATGAATAATCCATTTTTATTTATTTATATTATATACACAAGTACCAGAGAATGATGCAGGGTCTTTTTGTGAATTGCTACTGGCCCTGAATGCCGTATCTCTCTGCCGACTTGTATAGACGTGGATTTATATAGAATAGTATTGCACGATTGTCCACCAGATATGCACAGCTTCTCTGGTTTATTTTACATTTATATATATATAAATATCAGTCAATATTTATATATATATTTATAAAAAAGCAAGAAAATTTTTTGGTACGGTTCTTGTGCAAATGACTAGACTATAATAACTAGAGGACTATTTTGTAAATATGTACACTTGATGGACACTCGCAGTGATTGTCTAACTCATTCGGCACTATCTTCTATCTTTCAGATTCCGATGTCACTCACAGTCCTGCCCTGCAATGACTAGTTATAAATAGTAGAATATATTTTTATATATATTTATATGAAATTGAATCACAGTTTGTCAAAGGGGCTCGTACGTTTAGGCCCAAATACTGCCTCGGGAAACAAACGATTTCAGCAAATATTTAAGAAGAGCTCGTTTTTTTTTTTTAATTTCAAATATATGAATCTAGTTATGATTATAATTTAAGAAAGATAATTTCGAAATTTTAAAATTAATTTTATTAATTTTAGTTAAATTTATTTTGGAATAGAAATCAAAAATTTAAAATAAAAATTCTAAACGAAATTTTTTTAGATTAAATTTGGATAATATTGTAAACGATCAATATTTATTCAAATCTTTCCGCTCTTGTGCTAACCAATTCAAATTGCGAGTGGATGTTTAATTTATTCTGAAGATAAGAAAGATAGCTTCACTGAAAGTTTTGCTGAATCGAGTTATTCCCAAACCAGTCGAAACGTAGCCCCTACGGGCACATTGGCCCATCTGAAGGCTGTCAGTGTTGTGCCGCAAACTTCATTCGCTTTTGTTTTTGCCTCTGATTACAAAACCAGACGCGTACCACATTTTTCTTGAGGTCGAGTTTCTCTGCAATGGCAGCAATTTTCTCTCCGCTGGGTCGCGGTTGTACGTTAAAATAGGCCTCGAGCGAGCGTTTTTCTGGGGCAGCAATTGACGTCCGTTTGCGTTTCTTCTCCCCCGCCGGTAGAACGCTCGGTTCATCGGGATCCCGACGTTTATTTTTCGCTTGCGCCTCGGCAGCTTCAAGCCATGCTTGCAAGATCGGTTTAAGTGCTATCATGTTGTTGTGGGAGAGGGTGAGGGACTCAAATCGGCATATCGTGGATTGGCTGAGTGCGCCAACACCTGGCAACTTCAGATTGGCAAGGGCTTTGCCGACGTCCGCCTGCGTCACTCCTAACTTGATGCGACGTTGTTTGAATCGTTCAGCAAAGGCTTCCAACTCCCTAGGATCGGTGTCCGAATCAGGATGCAGCCCTGCAGCTGCTGCTGCAGCAGCTGCAGCAGCCATTGCAGGGTGATGAGGATGTGCTGGATGGTGATGGGCTGCATGGTGCACGGGAGCAGCACCATGATGGTGATGATGGTGATGGTGGCCGGACATCATTGTGTTCATCGCTCCTGGTCCATAGACGCCTCCAGGACCATGCAGTTGTGGATGGTGTGTGGCGTGACCCCCTCCACCCCCCTCACTCATAGGAGCTAGGGTTGTCATTGAAGAGGTCGAAATTGGGTCCAACATATCAAGACCATCCATGCCATGGTGTCCCATCTGTGAAGCATAAACCATATCCTATTATACATTAATTATTATTAAATTATAAATTAGATTATTCAAACAGAATCGATTGATGAATGGTCAACCAATGGAAAGGATCAAAAAGAAAATACAAACAAATTCTCTTATAAAGACATTTCAGTAGAAACTAAGATTTTATCTAAGAATAAAGGATCTTGGAGGTGTAGAATAGGTAAATAAAATTCAAGGAAACAACAACTTAATAAACGATTCAAACATTTATATTACATTAATATATTAATTTTTATTAATCTAAAAGAGAAATTTGAACTTCAAAATTTAATGCAATTATCTAATTTTTAAATTAATTTATTTTTCCTTTGTTAATACCGAAAGGGGCCCTTTAGATTTAATTTAATGATGAATTTCTACGTTTTGTATTTTTTTCAAGTTTAGTACGAAAGAGTGTTAGGACAGAGGCACGCGTGCTTTCGAGATATTGCGTGTCCGGGATCGCGTGACCAAGCTCGAGGATAGCTTTCCGCCCCCTGTGAAATATCGCCCCCTCCAGGATAGAGAGGCCAGTCCCCCGGGAACCTGCTGCCCTACACACACTTTCAATAACCCATCACGGCCGCCTAATTTGACGTTGTATAATTTAGAGCAGGAGACTCGAAGGGCTGATAGGGAGACGAGAGGAAACGCGCCCGTGGAGAATCGCGCAACGAAACAATTTCCACCGTTTTATTGTTGCCAACGTAAGTTGTCGTTTTATGATAATACATTTTAGGCCGCATATCACCCTTGGTTTTAAAACCGGCCCTTCATGAAAGCAAAAAGAGAGATCGTAGACATTCCCTTTTTCGACCTCGACATGGCAGAGAAAAAAACGTCAATGTGCTTTTGTGAGCCGCTGACTCATCAGCTCACATGATCCATGCTCAGGATGGAATTCAATAAAATGCTTTGGTTCCATTCGGGATGTTTAGGAAAGCACCTTCCGAAAATGTAGGTTGAATAAATTGTCATTCTATTATTTATAGCAAACACTTGAGCTACATAGCACGTAGGGAGATCTTTAAAAATTAATAAATCCCCACCGTCATATGTTCATAACTTTTTCACCTTGCAATAGAAAATAATAGACCAACCACAGTTACTGTAACAACAACAACAACGCAACCTATTATACATTATACCATACATGATTATTATTTAGATTAATCATTGTTTTATTTATTTAATAAATATTTAAAAAGGAATATTAAATTACAATCTTGAATATATACTCAAATTAAATTATAAAATACCTACTTTAAATTTTTTTTTAAGGAAATTTTATTCAAATTTTAAAAAAATAAAAACTAAATTTAAAGAATTTTTTTAAAATTATTTTCTTCTAAATAATAATATATATATACTTATAGATAACTTTAAAATTATTCTATTCTAATTTAATTTTGATTTTCATATCAAATGTCTAAATTTATTTAAAAAATTTAAATCTACAAAAACAAATATTCGATTAAAATCAATTTTATTAATATATTTTTGCTATTCACATTTAAAGAATGATTTTTGAGATAGGTTAGAAAATAATAGATCAATGTGTAAATCTAAAATTGATATTTATAATATAAGAATGTGGTTTTAAAGGATTAAATTTTACTAAATTTAGAAAATATGAAAAATTTCAATATAATATCGTATATTATTTATTGTCATTTCATTTTCAAAAACATTAAGCAATTAGAGTGAATATAGTATTTTATTGACACTCTTCCTGTACAATCAATTCTAATTATAAATCATAAATCATAAATTCATAATAGATTCTTAAAATCAATATTAATTATACATTCAATTTAAGAAATCTTTAATGTAAACTTTAATAAAATTAAACTTGCAAGGTGAAAGTATCGTATTATCTTTATAAATAATATATAATATTTCGTTTTGGTTTGAATATAAGGAGAGAGAGAGATACATGATAAAATTTAAACTGGACTCTAATAAAGAGTTAAATGAGTATTGTGACTATAAATATATTTATACTATAAAAATGAATTATTATATTTAATTTCAAATTGAAAAAAAATAATTTGGAATATTTCGTTTTGGTTTGAATAGATATTTTTGATTGATTTTATTTTCTTAATTTCTATCTTTATATAATTAGGGAGGCAGCTAGCCGAGAGTGTAGCGTAGCAATTTTCTACACAAGAAGTCGGCGTTCGATTCCAACTAAGAACAAATTTTTCTAATAAAATTCAATTTAACATCAGCTGCCTCTGGCTCCAGAAACTGTCAGTGCGGAAGGCAACGGGAAACCACCGCATTAACATTCCCAAGAAAAATCATCATCGCGGGGTAGCTTCTAAGGCTATCCTAGTCATGATGATAGTCAAACTCCGAAAGGTAAACGGCACTTTATATATATATAATGTTTTGATTAATTGGATTATTTAATTAAATTTAGGCTCTAATGTAAAAGTAACTCTTCACTATCAATTATTTTATAATAAAAATATTTATTTTTTTTAAATTTTATTATCCATAATTGGCATTCCCTTGTGATATCTAAACAATCTTTTCCAATTATCATATGTTTTATTCATGCATAAATATATTTAGTTGATGAATGGATTTATCTTTGAAAATCCAAATGGAATATCCCATTTCATACAAAATATTAAAAAAAAAAAAACAACAAAAAATATGAAGTGTATGTACTAGAAGAACGATGGCTTTAATCTCGAAATATATTTGTTTTGATTATCAGTAACGTGTATGACAGACAGTTGACTGCGTTTGATTTATGTAACTGTTTTGGGGAGTCACATCTAATTGAAGATGACGATGCAAACCTATTTTTCTCACATCCATCTCGGGCCAAGTGCATTCACCCATCATGGCTCATGTATCAAAAATCCATTTACCCCTTTACGTAGTACTTTCTTACTTTTTTATTAAGATATTTATGTAAATAATATAATAATTTGTTCAATAATTTATTAACATTGAAGAGATTTCAATATTTTAAATTTATTCTCATCATTTGATATTATTATTATAATGAAAAAATAATACTATATACGCTTGAAATGTATTAATTTGATAAAGAAAAAATACGATATATAGGAATAAATTATTTATTTTAACTTATTTATTTCAATACGAGAAGAAACAACCATGCAAATACATCTATGCAAACAGAAATATTAATTAATTAATACTTGATTTTTCTTTAATAAAATTTTATATAGAAACTTTAGAAATTCTAGTTATTGAAAAGGGGGGTATAATAAATTTTTAATTTAAATATAAATATTAACACGTTCCCGCCGGCTCCATAATTTGTCTATTTATTTTATGTGGCGGCATAAGCCACCGGTGGTGCATGCCGGGGGGAACGTGTTAATAAAAACTCATTACATAAAAAAATATTTATTTAATTTATTAATTGTTTATTTTTTGATTAAAATTCATATTGTCTTAACTTTTATTACGTGATATTAAAAATACTTTTTGCTTTTTATAAACAATCATTTAGTATCAATGATTATTATCATATTGCTTTTGATTATCTTCTATTTAGATGCTCTATGCTCCTATTAACTATTTCACTTGATCTAATTTAAATTTAAATAAAATCAATTTTGATAGTATAGTTCCTAGAAATAATAAGTAAAACCCAATAACTCCAAATAGATGAATGAAATAAATTATTTTTGTATTATTTCCGTAATTCAATTATTATAAATAACTGACTATTTTATATTGTTATCAATATTATATTTTTATAAAAAATGCCATAGTTTAATTTTCTCTTATTGTTTAAAAGTTTTGTTGAATTACATTATATTATTTGTAATTATAAGTATTTGTTAAGTATTTGTAATTATTTGTATTTATTTTAAATAAAAAAAAAAATCATGCGATATATTAATAATGAAATAACACACACATTTTCTATAATAAAATTCACAACAAAAATATCAGAAAACGAAAAAGCACCTACTTCTATTTTCCGTATTGCAGCGGTTAGCGCGCCTGACTTGTAATGCGGGAGTTCGGGTTCGAATTCCACCTGAAGATCAATGGGATACCATTAAGATACATTTTCAGAGATAGTGAATAAGTGACAATAATCGAATTTATACAATTTAGTAATAATTTTATTTAAAAAATGGAATAATTCAAATTATAATATTTAAAAATATAAAATGCTTATATAAAAGAAATAAAATAAAACCAAAAAAAAAAAAAAAATAATGAAATTGATAAACTTTTTACATAAATCATGGAAATTATCTATTAATATATATATACTAAAAATGATTAATATATTTAAATCATAAAAATACAAATCGTATTAAATTATATCTACAATAATAATTATAAGATATTTTGGTTTTTTGGATATGAAGGATGGATGGATATAAAGAATATAAAAAATAAAATAAAAAAAATAAAAAGATTACACAAAATTCTTTTTTCTACGGATTTGTTAATAATAACAACTTTATAAATGTATACATCAGAAAATAATGTTTATTTTTTCTCTAAAAGTATAATTTATTTAATTGAAATATCTTTTTATAGTTTATTTTTACGATCTATAACATATCATTTAATTTTAAAAATAAATCTTATTGAACATGTCATTGCCAAAAGTCTTAAATTTTAATATAGAAGTACGAGGGTGGTCTGAAAAGTTTCCGGCCTGACCAAGAAAAACGATGTTTTTCAATTATTTTTTTTTGCTATATTTTTCAACATAACCTCCATCAACACTGATACATTTCTCATAACGGTGTTCTAATTAATTTAATTAATTAATAAGTTATTTAATTAATGAATTAAATTTGATTTAATTTAATTTAAGTCTCATCAACAGTTATGAATCGACGCAAAAATTCGTTTGGATTACGCCTACAGCGCCAAATTGTCGTTAGAAATGGTTTTTCGAATCAATTTTTGGTCTAACATTAGAAAATGCGGCACCCACGTTGCACACAGCTTTCCATATTCAAATGGTTTTGCAAAATATTTCGCACACGTTCAGCTGACATCGTACAGGTCTCAATTATCTTGAATTTTGAAAAATAAAACAAAAAAAAAAAATTGAAAAACATAGTTTTTGTTGGTCAGGTCGGAAACTTTTCAGACCACCCTCGTATATATATATATATATATATATATATATAAAACTAAAACTTAAAATATACTAAAAATTTAATTTTGTTATTATTTATTTTAAGGATATCTTAATTAATAATATTTTTTAGAATTAGTGTAGAGGGGCTAAATAAAACTCTAAGGTAGTTTTGTTAATTGATAAATGATTTAAAAATATTGTGATAAAAGTATATTCTATTTGTATAAATAGTTGATTAGCTAGACTAATAAAAGCAAATATATATATTATTTAATTGGAGTGGTGATGTCTCTAAAACGGATCCCAATGAGTGACATAAAAGCTGAATCGCAATGCATCTATCTTATGTTTTCAAAATATCTAACCGCTGCTAATTTGTTATGACACATAGATGATCTGTCTAAATTCAGTCCATATATTTGTACATAGCCTACAGATTGATATTTCAAACAAGCACAAATAATAAATAGAACAGAATTGGTAAACAACTCTTCAAATGTGCATCGAATGCAACCATGGAGGGAAGACGAGAATAAAACCTCTCCTTGATTATTCCTATTATTTATAAATGATTAACAAGAAAAAGATAAAATCATTTTCTGATTTATTTACATTTTACATTTCTTCAACTTCTAATTTACTAATAATTTTGTTTTACTATTTAAATGCTAGGGAAGTACCACTTTTAACGGAATTTCAGTTTTAGTGAAATTAAATTTGGCCTATTTTTGGTCTAAAATAAACTGGAAGGGAGTAATAATTTTGTTGATGCATGTGTTGCTGCTTGATTATAATGAAATTACTTAGACGGACAATTTGTAAGCCAATAAACCGTGACTTGTACATATATTTATGGCAAGAGAGAAAGGGATAGAAAAGGGGGCGGAGGAATTACCAGAAGAACTTGAAGGGTAACTGAGTTAATCACTCGACATTGGCAACAAGTAAAGATCGAATTGATTTCTCATTCTAGAATATCACTATATGAACGGGCGGGGAGAGACGACAGAATAATTAGAACAGGAGGGACTTGACGGCAGCCTTCTATCACCAGAGCTAATCCATTTTAATCGCCCCGGCCCTCTGCATTCGAAGGGCCGACCGGGGATACCGCCCCAAAGGGCCCAAACATCAGCCGTTTCAAAACGCTTAATGATGAAATATTTTTCCTCCGGGATCAGCCAGGGGGTGAATCATGTCCTTGCAAACCGATGCAGCTATCGTAGTTACAAGATATAGTGCCCATTGTAATAAGAAGACCTAGTTTGAGAGAAGGTGGAAGGGGAAAACATCACTAAGTTAATGGACTCTTTCAGAACACATTTCTTCTCTAAATATTATTCAACGAATATAAGCAAAATAAAATAAAAACTATTTAGTTAAGACCACTTGAATTGAATAAACAAAGCTTATCTAGACTAGATATTATGGTTTTGTTTTAATTCTTATTTTTTAAACTTTGCAAATATGAAATTTACTCATCGGCCTGATGTTTTTCCTTGAAATATTTTTTTTAAATATTAAAAGTCCAAACATTCTAACTTCTAATGTTTTCCCTCCTTTTTATTTATTAACTGTAATAAATTTAATGTTAATTTTAATCTTGAAACACGTGTATAAAATTATTATTAGTTTGTATAAGAGTTGCTCATAGTTTATATGAGCCGAGAGTTCTGCAGTAGAGATCGTCAGGAATTTTATCAATATTGAAACTTTTTCAATTTATTAAAACACTTAAATGGTTTCTATTGAAATATGAATTAATTTAAATAAATATATATCAAGAAAAGGAAAAGTGAAATTGAATACGAGTTTTCCTTAGTTATAAATATTTTAAAAAAAAATATTTCTCTCTTCTAATTATTTATGAAGTACCATCAAATTATTGTAAATATTATGTGTTCTATCTATCAATCTCTGTGGGTCTATGGAACTCGAAAGTTCTTGGCCGCAGAAACCACACTTCTCCAAGTATCCTTATTCTGCTCCACAACCCTCCATCCAATCCCTACCCTCTCCCATCTCTCTCACGTCCCTTCCCACATTATCCACACACCGCGTCGTTAGTCTTCCAAGCGGACGTTTCCCACTCGGTCTCCCTACCAATATATTTTTCGCCATTCTATCTTCTCCCATTCTAACCACTATCGCAGCCTTTTTCGCTTTTAAAACCCTAACTATTTCTGGATGTGCATGCAATTCCTCGTTTTCAAGTTTCCAAGTCTCCGCCATTTCCCGGTAACCTCATCTTTCTTTGGCCCATAAATGCTTCGAAGAATCCTATTCTCAAATACTCTAAATCTACTCTCGTCACCTAAAGTCATAGACCATGCCTCACAAACATATAATACAACCGGTAAAATAATTGTTTTATATATTTTAACTTTTATCCCCTTTGATAATAATTTTGACGAGATAAGCCCCTTTACTGCACGATAACAGGCATTTCCCGATTGTAACCTCTTTTTAAACTATTTTCGAATATTATTATCCTTCGTGATTGCAGTTCCTAAGTATTTAAATTTTTCTACATTTTCGAATTCTATATTTTGTATGTTAAGACTTTGTGTATTAATACTATTCCTCTCTGTTACTAAATACTTTGTCTTAGCACTATTAATTTCTAGGCCCACCTCTTTTCCTCCTTCGATTAATTGCTATCTTTAATTGCAATTGCCTTTTATGAGTTCTCCATAATAAAAAGATTAAGAAATCCGAGTTTAGATTATATTATTGATTATAATTCTTTTTTTAAATAATCTCTGAAAACTAATTGATTATTTATTGTTTGAGTTGTAACATAGTTGGGTAATATTTACATCAAAATAATGAATCTTGATGATGATATAAAATGCAAGAGGGAAACTAGGGTAGAATATAAAAAACGATGAAGATGCGATGGTATTTACCCTCCCTCTTAAACAAAGAATAAATAATTTCTTTAAATAGTATATATATTAATAACTAATAAATAATAGGTTAAAAGGTAGTGATGTTTCATATTAGCATTACATCTTTAGTTATTTAAATAATACTAACATTTTAATAAACTCTAATCTGATTTCGTTTCGTCTTTTATGAATATTACGATTAGAATTTAATCACAAGAGTTTTTAATTTTTATTTATTTCTTATATAAAAAAAATTATAGGAATTTAAAAAGGATCGTTGAATTTCAGGATAGAAAAAGAGATAAATGGAGAGAATATCCGATGAATTAATACCTGATGGGGGCGTGAGTTGGCCGCGGGGTGAGGTCCTGTCATGCCATGGTGGTACATGGCCATATCGTGCTTGAGTTGTGGCAGCCCCGGCGTCGATGCCGGCTGATGTTTTCCCATATCGACGGCTGCCAGAGCCTCTGCCCTCGATAGAAGGCCATCATTCAGACCGCCAAAGATATCACCCTGCAAACAAAACAACATTCAATACATCATTTCATCTCGAACTCGAATCCTAATCTTCTAATAACTTAAATGATTCATATATTTTTAAGTAATATTAATTTTATTATTATGTAAGAGAAAGTAAACACATTTTAAACACTGAATCTCAAATTGATGATAATTATAAGGCAAAAATACAACTTTTCAATTGGATATGTGTTTTATCTTTATAAAAAGAAATTATATTTTTATTCAATTTTAATTTTTCAACTTATAATTGATATTTTTACATAATTACAAATTTATTTTGTAAAAATACTTATTTAGAATTAAATATTCTACATTAAAATAAAATTAGAATAATAAATGAATAAGATAGAAATAGATTTTAATATTGTTGTTGATTGATTTTAGTAATTCATTTTTAACTGAAAAGAAATATAAAAAATAATTTGAAAAATATAATATGTTTGATTTTTTTTTTTTTTTTTTTTAATTTGTTACAATTTTTATTTTAATAAGAATATTATCAAAATATTTATACAATCCACTTTTAAACCTTTATTCTTTTTGAAAATTATTACATCTCATCAACAAAATGATTATAATACATTTCTTTATTATTCAATAAATGTATGATAGTTTTAGATAACAACTGGTATTGATAATTATTATATGAAAACTCATTTAGATTAATTAACGAGCGAATTTGTTTTTTGTAAGTAATATATTTGATCATTAAGGGTTAATTATGGATGTTTTGAGGGTAGATCATCAAGATAGATATCAGAGCTCGGATGCAACAAGTTCCTAATTTGTAAAATGTTTTTTTTATTGGTTTATACGAATCTATGTCCATTTAACCAGCCTTTACATATTATTAAATTTTACAAATTTCATAACCCGGATGTATATACATCTCTGAGCTATGTTTTCAAATTATCTTGTTTACTAGAGTTATATTTTGATATATAATTATTATAATATTATTAAATTTGTTTTATATTTATTCTTTATTTTAATGTCGCCCCTTCCTAGGTGCATTAACGAGGATTCGTCAAAAGCAATCGAATTGTCATGGTGCTAAATTTTTTACATAAATTTTCTAAATTAAATGGCCGCATGGATCCAATTCAATTTTCCTTGTAATCTTTAGTTTATATATATAAGTAAATAAATTGGGAAAATTTAATTGGAAATGAGTTCAATTTCAGTGATATGATTGGCATTAAAAAAGAGAATTATTTTGATAAAAAAAAAAGAATAAGTTGACCTGTGATCAGGCCAGAACCGACCGACGGTTTGAAGTAAATTAATTTCCAGCTACAGAAACAATTTCAAATAATTTTAATATATCTATTAATGCAATAAAAAACAGATATAACATAAATATTTTTAATTTTATTTTATTTATAATATATAAGAGCCGGCTTGACGTCATATAATTTTAAATTAATAAAAAACTAATGAAGATGATTTTTCTCGAGGATAAAACCAATACATGATTCGTGGTGATATATAAAAAAATCTCCTCATGTGAAATTTGGTGTCAAAATAACCCTTCCCTTCCTATCGTCGATCGGTAATACTACCACTTCCGGTTTCCAGATATACACCAAAAGTTGATCAATTCATCATACTGATGCATTAAGTAAATATATAATTTTATCAAAATTCGTTGAGCCGTTCAGCTGTACACATCTATACCGATCTTTAAATTATAACTGTTTAAATATGAATTGAAACTTTGATCCATGATATGAATTTAAGAAAATTAATTTATTTTTTTATTATTATTAGCCAATTAATTTTTTAGGTCTGTACATTTCCAAAATTTATAATTAATGTAATTATCTTATATATATTATAATTGGCTATGTTTGTGAGGATGGATGGATGTCCAACGCGTTTCACGTAAAATCTACTAAATGGATTTTATTGAAACTTTACAATAATATAGCTTATACATTAATGTTACACATAGGCTATAGTAGATTTATAATTACTTAAATATTAATTATAAATTAATCAAAAAAAAAAGTATTAAAGGTATCTTCTTCAATTTTAGACAAAATGTCTTTATACTGTCTAAATATAATCATTTATTATATTATATATAAATACATGTTTTCTTATAACTATATAATCAATGATTAAATAAATTATATACTATGAATTAATTAAATTGCATTATCTGCTTTACTTGGAGGTGTAAAATAAAATAGAAAATGGAAAGAATGAATTGTTTATTACATAGCATTTGAAATTTGGGTGATGTGATGTGTCTTTCAATCTCGGAAAATTCTTGGAAAATCACAGCATTCGGATGCGGATTTGAATGTTCATTTTAAGATCTATTACTCAAACTGTGAGCCCAGATTCCCTCGACTTAAATATTAACTATTTTGGTCGAGACGTTCTCTGAAATCTTGACTCCACCCCAAATGCCAACCAACACGAGCTTTTTAGATAAAAATTAAATATAAGGATTGGAAAAAGGTTGTGAAGCGTGTTTTTCAGTTTGGAGGCGGAATCAGGTTCAGAGGCATTCTAAATTATTTATGAGGCTTAAGATGTTCCCCTAAAGCTTCCATTACACGAGCAGGTTGGCGCTTTTTATTTTGCGATCGTTGGCATTGATTGGCAGCGGAGGAGGAATTCATGAACACCTCGGATATATTTCAACCATTTGCGAATCGGATCCAGTTGAAATAAACGAACTGAATGGCTCCTTCACAATCCATCCATTTCGGCGTCTCCATTTACTTTTTATTAACGTTCCGATATATCTTGGAGCATTGAAGGAAAATTATTTGTTTGCAATTCACTTAAAATGTAAATCGATATTAAAGGGTAGATTTCAACTTTCATTCAGGGAAATTTATATAAATATCTATTGCCAAAACTAATAAAATTGAATTGAACCCCACTTGTCAATATTTATTTTACACCATCAAAACGGGCAGAAAAATCTTCCATGAGCAATTGAGATGGGACTTGTATAGAAAATTTATCGTACCGAAATCCAGACATGAACAAATTACAAGATTGCCTTTCATTTAGAGTATTTGAAAAAAAAAATGATATTCTATATTATATTAGTCATAAATTAATTTTAAATTAAAATCTACGTATAAAATAAATGAATATAAATTGTCATTCAAATATGAAAGTCAAAAAAAGAATTTCAAAATATCTAAATTGTTAATGTTATAAAATTTAAATTCATCCCCTTTTTAGTCTTTCTTCTTTCCAGGAAAAATATTCTTATTTATAATGAATGATAACAAATTTATATATAAAAATTACTTTGTGATTTTTTTTGTTTTTTTTTTTTTTTTGAGAGATATTCTTATGATATAAGTAACAAAATTATCTTTATTTTGTGTAATAGAACTTTCAAGGAAAATAATTATGAGAAATGATTGGATCTTTGGAAATCAATTTTGTGTATTTCAAAAATGTTAAAGAATTTATTTGAACAGTCTCTTTTGTAGCTATAAACTCACGCTGCTCTTCTGTTCTGATCTAATCACGATAATTTAATTTGAATTCAATTGAATAAATTCAATTTAAAGATGAAATTTTACATTTTCACTTAAGATTTAATAATATTTAATGAATATAATTGTTCGAGAATAATTATTAATGATAATTTAATTACAAATGTATTCTTTTTTAAAAGATTTACTTTGGAACTTTTTTTTTCTAGTTGCCTATTATTTATTAAAGGAGGGGATTCTCGTTAAAATACAGCCTGTGAATACATATAAAAGAAAATAATGACATTCTCAAGTTAATTGGCTTAAAATGTAGTAATGTGTGGTCTGTTCAAACGAAAACCATAACCTACCATCAACAGGCAAATTGGAGGGGGGGGGGAAGAAAGAAGGAACCCTCAAGCTGAAATTGCACTAATGCATCAGCCAAGGCATTTCACTTGCCTCCCCTTTGTTACTCAGTTTATTATATTAGAATTCAGGTTAAATTCCTTGTGAGTTATGGCTATGTTTATCTCTTCTCGAGACAATCGAGTGCGGTTGAGACCCCTTAACTACCTACAAGGGGCTCATTACTGGAACCCTTTTGCCCTTTCTTCTGAAGCTCACAAATTATTGCTTTGAATTGCTTGGATTAAAACCTACTTTTGCTATCTACTTCATATTTATCACCCTAAATTGGTGATTAAAGGCAATTTTAATAACAAGGAATTAACAAACGACTCTGGGGAAATTTATCAGTTAATCTGAACAATTCGCGAATATTTCATTTTCGTTTAACGCTTAAATGCCCGTTTCAGCGGGGGAATGGATGAAAAATAGTTTCTTTCTCTTCGATGAAATCTATAAATGCAAAAGCGAGGGCCTTGGAAGATTAACCAAAGAGACATGATTAATTAATAATTCAAATATACTTTATATACCAAATATACTTCAGAATTTGTTAAGAGATATATTCCGAAATCAAACGAGGATTGCTAATAGAAGCTGCACGAATGAAATTTTGATGGTGCAATGTCAATTTGTTCTTGATTCTCTATAAATAAATGAACCTTGATGGTAATGTCAAGCCAACTCGGGCTTGTTAACAGAAAAGTATCGTATAATCCAATTTCAACTTGTTCCAATCTGTTTGCCTTTGAGGAAAGAATAGAAACTAGAATTCTGTGTTTATTTACAAATTCGAACAAACGCAGATTTATTGTAGATAAAAGAAAATTAATATTATCTAATGAAGAATGAAGAATTTCTCAATCCATATTTATTTTAATAATATAATATAAGAGAATAAAAATAATTTATATTTATTTAAAAACTACATACAAATAACAATTAATTTTTATTTTATAGATTTTTTCAAGCTCCTCTAAGATTGTTATAATTAGTTTTGGATAAATTAACATAATATAATTCATTATATTTCAGTTTATCTATTCTATACTGACCACATATTTAAAAACATAGAATTCTCATTAAAAACTTTTGTTGATAAATTCAAAGGTGGTTAAAATATAAGTTATTTTCACTTATTTTTTAAATTTTAAAATTAATAATTTATTAATCATTAAAAATATAATAATTATAAATAAATGATTTTTGTTATATATGAAGAATATATGATCATAAATACAAAAAATTATTAAACTTAATAATAATAATAAAAATAATAATAAATCATTGATTTTTTCCACAAATAAATATTTGCTTGGTTGATAAATTCATAGGTGGTTAAAATATAATTAAATAAAGTTATTTTCACTTATTTTTCACATATTTAAATTTTAAACTTAATAATTTATTAATCATAAAAATATAATAATTATAAATAAATGATTTTTGTTATAGAAGAAGAATATGATCATAAATACAAAAAATTATTAAACTTATAATAATAATAATAAATCATTGATTTTTTCCCACAAATAAATAATTACTTTTTTAAATAATTTGCACCTAATTTTCATTATACACAAATTTTAGATAGCTAATGTATACCCTTATTACGAATATATCATAATTTTTTTAATAAAAATAATTAATTGCGACAATCTGCTAATAATAATGAGTCTTTAGATTTAGTGAATAAATCCTATTATAAGGCTGACATAAAATTATAAGAATAAATAAATATAAATAAATATTAAGAATAAATTAATAATTTTGTTTGTTTTATTTTATTAAATATCATTTGAAAAGAAAATAGGGGGTAATAACTTTCAATTAAATATTTTTAAAAATAATGAAATATTTATGAGTTTTTCTTTATCTTCTTCATATCATAATTATTCATATATAGTTTTTATTATATATATATATATATTGATAAAAGCTTATATATAAATGTTATACTTATGTTATATCAGTCATATACAAATTCATTTAAGCTCATATTTTTTTTCTTGAATTTTTATAAGATTTCTAATCTGAATGCCGAATCCTGAATTAATAAATGCCTAAATTATTTATGACGGTCGGGAAAGTTTGATTAGATATTAATAATAAATAAATTTTCTATTTCAATAAACTCACAAGACAGGAGATGATTTCTTTAATGATTTATTTATGAACTTTGTTTGTGATATTTATAAGATGAAATGGGAGATGCTGATAATAATGGATTACCCAAGGGGGGGGTGGGTAAGGTCGTTGGGCGGGGGGAGGGGGAAGGCGGTGAGTGAGGCCCACTATCGGACTAATCAGGCTCGAGTGAAGTGGCGGTTTGTGGCTAAATGAGTTTTCCTATTGAATGGGCAGATCGGCTGGGGAATCATTAACCATCGGGTTAGGGAATAAATAGATAACTAGATAAAGAGAGAATGCTATGGGACGTACATTGTGCCTCGGAGACCAGGAGTTGCACATTATCGAGGCGTCCTCGAGAATGCGACTCTGCGAACAAACAATAAGGCCCATCAGCTCGCAATTTTATCGAGGCTAGGCAAGGCCCATTTGGAGAAGCCATGAGGGCTACCCTTAATATTTTAGGGCGTAGAGAGGGAGAAGAGGGTGAGCTAAAAAATTACTATAATATATACTACTATCCTAAGACTATAATTTAATAAATTCCATATATTAATTTAAAAAATAAAAAAAAATACAATTTAGTAAATAAACGTTATTATCTTAAATTTAAAAATTGTAATTTTATAAAAATTTATAATATTAATATAATTTTTAATTCAAATGTTAAATAAAATACTTTTTGAAGATAATTTTTAAGTTTGTAGAAAAATGAATAAAAAGGAAACTTCTAATGGTTGTTTACGATGTAATCGTAAATTAAATTCTGTTAAAAATGAGATCTTGTAAAATTAATGAAATAGTTAAACTATATTGAAAAATTTCAAACTATTTTTGGAACTTTCTAAAGATACATATTTTATATAAATCTTATTGGAGTATTAAAATAAAAAAAAAAGTTTAATAATACACAGACATCTGAAGAAATTTCTTACATTTTTAAAATAAAATAAATAAATAAAATAAATGTTTTTGATGATATTCAAAAATAATATAGAAACAAGACTTAATGAAAATAATTTTTTTTACAAAAAGAATACGATAAGAAAATAAAGTGAAATGGATGAAAGCGTTATATTAGACATGAAAGATATTAAAGGAAGTAGGTCAAATTAATGCAAGATAGGAATGCATAGAAATGGAATAATTACCCCTGCAAAAAATTGTGTTTTTGAACGGATAAATAAAAAATCTGGAGTTTCTCCACTCGACTATCTCGCAAATTTGAATTGGATTAATTATAACATATATTTTATTTAAATTAAATTATAAATTTTAAAATTAATAAATAATATAAAACTAGCGCGTGTTTGGCTCTTAGCACCACATCACGTGCTGGCGCGTGATTTGCAGTCGTGTTTCCAGTACTTTCAACGATTCAATCAAGCTGAAATTTTATATATAGCAGTTTTATACGATTTTTAATCTAGTGAAAAACTATCAAAGATATTTCTTTATTTTTACGGTCAGTTTAGAGGAAAAAAAATGAAAACGTGGTAGGTAATGACTACTACATGAGCTCAATTTCTCAAAATTTGAGAGAAAACTACCAAGACAGACATTTTTTTTAAACTTAGTGAAAATGACGCAAGGACCTTCAAAACATATAAAAACATCCAAATCTCGAAAAAAATTTTCGTGATAGCAATACTATCTCTGGCGAGATAATAAAATCAGAACTGTAAAGTGAATTTTGAGTGAATTTAAAGGATTATTATTATTATAATTATTATCTTAAAAATAATTTATAACGCTTTAAAGATAACAAAATTTAATAAGACTCATATTAAGTTTTAAAATTATTAGACAGAATGCATTAAAATAAAGATGTGATTAAAATTCAAAATATTCTAAGAATGTTTATTATAATAAAAATATTTTAGATTTAAAAAAAAAATGAAATTCCTTGAAGAGATCTGCAGATATTAAAATTTTTTTTTTTTAAATTCTTCAAGAATTTCTATTATGATTTTTATTAAATAGATATTATATATTTATTGCAGGAATATTACAAAGTAAAAAAATATAAAATAATAATTTGGGCAAATAGACAAATTAAATATTTGTCGAGATCCAACAGCCAAAAACCTCCCGGTAATTTCCTCCACTGGGATTGATGGCTTGACCATTTATCCGGCCAGTGAAATTCATTGTACTTTTACAAAAGTTATTTATTTTATAATGGTCAATAATAAACATTTTATATTATATAATTTTACAAATTTAACAATTCAAACCTTTTAGAAACTCAAAAATAATCCTCAGGTGAAATCAAGTTCTATATATATAGAATATAGATCCAAAATTTATATTTGAAAATCACAGAATTTATAATTTTATATTTTTTTTTCTTTATAAAAATAAGAAAGTTCCATATTAAAACTTGAATATGTTATATACTTTTATGAGAGATTTTTAAACCAATATTTCGTTTAAAAAGATGAATGTAAATTTTTGTTCACTCCTCACAAGTGATAATAAAATTAAAATTGTTTTATGAGAATTTCCAAGCAATTGGAGGGGGTAAATTGAAAGGTGGTTTATTGTGCCATGGAATTGATTAATAAAAGGAATATTAGTAGAATCATCCAAGAGAAGACATTTAAAATAAAAGTGGGGTCGCTTAAGTTAATTCGTTGTTATGATGGGTAGGGGACGAATAGTGATGGGATGAAGGGGAGTTGGCAGGGGAGATTGTTTAACTCCGATAGCCAACGACCCAAGTATGGTTTTATCCAAACTATAAAAAGAGCTATTTGGAATAGTCGTTATTCGTTGATGGACTGCTTGGCTTTGGAATTTAATGGCCACCCACTTCATAAATGCAGATCGAACCATCAGTTCTCTCCTAAGAATTTTATTATATATTATAAATCGAATCGAAAATGTTTTTTTTTTTGACTGATGAAAAGAAATAAAAACATCAGTAATTTATAATATCTAAAATTAAAATTAAATATTTAAAATAATATTTTAGGAATTGATTATTTTATAAAAAAAACCTGGACCTTATCATTTTAAAATAAAGGTTATATAAACTAAAATTAAATTAAAAAAAAACAATATACAGCTTAATAAGAATAATTTTATTTAAATATTCAGTGAAGATTATTGAAATATTTGCTTTATACAGATTATGACTACAAACTTCGACAACCGAAACTTCATCGAGTGTTTAATTAGAAATTATTCTTATTGAGCTGTATATTGTACTAGCTGCTCCGAGCGCCTTCCAGGCGCTCTTCACACCTAGACGGGGGCTCCGCCCCCTGTACTCCCGAGTGATACATGGTATTTGGTTGAAAGTCTGTATGTAAAAGGTTTTCATCCATTTTGTTTCAATCAGTATAACTAGATAAGGCATATATTTGTTTTCTTGGAAAATATATTTTAATTTAATCAACAACAAATTTTCCTAGTATAATAAGTAAGATTTATTGACTATTTCATATTATTATTTATATATTTACTAATATATTTGTGGCTCTTTGCATTTATTTAAGTAGATTTTAATTAATTAAATAATTAATATTCTAAGTTTATGAACATTATTTTTTTTTATAAATTATATTAATTAAAATTTATTTTCTTATTTCTGTTTGTTCTTTATTTTACATATATATGTACAAAACACAAAACAATAACACAGACAGACACACAGACATTGCCTTTTATATATATAGATTAAAACCTTCCCTGGGATGCCCACAACAATCCCTGAAAGTTTCACCGTAATCGGACGGGTAGTTTTTGAGTATTTGACACACACACACAGACACACAGACACACAGACAGACACACAGACATTGCCTTTTATATATATAGATTTTTAAGTTTGATTTTAGTAGGCATGGTCCAACACTTATATTTATTTATTTTATTTCTTAAAATTTAATCTGATATTTGAAATCTAAACACTACTATAGGTTGTTCCAAATCTTTACTCTATTTTCCCCAAATCCAAAAAGACACTAATTATTTTCTGAAGGCGACTGAGAGAATATTAAAATATACTGAAATCTTACACATTCGAGAGGTCAATTCGAATATGTTTATTTTTATATTCATATCAATAAAAAAATAGCATTAAATTAAAATAAAAATATAAACTAGAATTTTATTTAAAATTGGATGGAACTCAAATTGAAAATTTCATAATGACTTACTGATCTAATTTAGATTCAATTTCAAATTAGTTTTGATAGAAAGAAAAAGGGTTCCCTTACAACAACGACTTAATGAATACAAATGATACAGCCCTGAAAGGAGAATGGAAGATTGACGCAGTCCAATTGGGATGTGAAGGTGGCGGCTAGTGGCTCCGTTGGGATTGGGGGCAAATCCCCAGACATCTCCGCGACATGATTCCCGTATTCCTCGATGCCTTTAATGAGAATTACATTAACACCCTCGAGGAATTAACAAAGGGAATCCCTAAATCAGAAATGGGAATCGGGAGTTGGAGTCATCCGAAATGGAACATATTTTCAAATTCAATTTAGAAATGAAATTTTGCCCATTACTAAAAGGAGGCATTTGCTGCATATCAATCATAAATCATAGATATGACATGGGACTGTCAATTCACCAATTAGTTGCAACAAAATAATTTTTGTAAATATTATTGAAAATAAACCGATTGATAGATTCATTGAAATTAATTAATGCAAATAATGAATCATATTTTTATTATATACGTACTACTATGATCAAAAATATATATAAATTTTCATATTCGATTATTGTTCGCTATTTTTTTTTTTTGGCTTTTTTTTCGGAATTTATCTCCATTTAGCAGCTTTCTCAGAATTGTTTATTTTTATTTTTATTTAAATATATCGATGCACTCGCCAGGTTAGATCCCACCAACTCGAGTCGGCGGACCAGTCACTTATACCGCGCGGCTAAGCTTCCGGTCTTAATAAAGTTTATAATTAAAAAAATCTTCTTAATTTTTGCATTATGATATAATGAACTGTTCTTCAAGAATATTGACCAAAAATTCGTTCCATATCGTTTTACATCCACCATATTCCTCAATAGACTCGAAAGAACGCCGTTTCAATTTAATATATTATTTAATTAATAATTAATAAGTTAATTGTAAATTTTGAATTTAAGGAATTGTTTGGAAGGGAGACTCGAGAGTTTAGAGAAAAAATAGAAATATAGTGATTATTAATTTATATGGATGTAATATATTCGTTTGTAATTGGTTGTGTGATTGGCTCGGAAATTTTTTCTCTTTAGGTAGTCGCGTTGAATAAGTGATGCACTCGGAGCAAATGGGCTTTAATCGACAACTCAGTCAATTCACACCAAGAATATTCTCACCCTCAATTCATCAACAAATTTTACATCAAGTTTAAATCTCATTCATAATCAAATTCATTTTTAAATTTAAGTAATTATTTATATCTATTATTTATTTATATTTCGTATAACAACGAATAATAAAACTTAATGAATCGCAATATTATTTTCTATTATATAATTTATCCATTCATTTTTTTATTAATAATAATAATGAAAATAATTGTATATTTCTATGAATTAAATATAAGAAGAGATTAATAAATAATTCAAAATAATAAAAAGTCAAAAACGGATATTTCTAAATTTGAAAAGATAATATTTTATTTATTATTATTTTTATTTATATGAATAAATTTATTTTTTTAATTCATACGTTAGAAAAGTTTTTCCTGATGAAGAAAATTTTTAAATAATTTTATTAAATTTGTAACGGACAAAGTATTTATATTCTTATTTAATTTTTATTATACATTTTATTTTGTTTATCTATTTTTTTTAGTTTATTTTGTTTTCTATTCTCTTTTATTAACAAAGTTATTTGGTCGCATTATTCTTAAAATGTAATATATATATAGATATTATATTTCACATAAGGGGAGGATCCATCCCTCCAAGTTTTAATATTTTTTAAACAGTTGAGAATGGACAGTGGAACTAGTGAGATATCATCCTGATATGACCTGTATTTATCACGTCCCGTGATATAATTATTTTGTATATAATCATTTTTATTATCACACCCTGTGATACAGTTTAACTAGTGATATCATCCCGATATGACCTGGTATTTATCACGTCCCGTGATATAATTATTTTGTATATAATCATTTTTATCACACCCTGTGATACAGTCGAACAAGTGATATCATCCTGATATAACCTATACTTATCACGTCCCGTGATATAATTATTTGTGTATAATCCTTATCATCACCCCCTGTGATAATTATTTCTGCTAATTCCAGTGATAATAGTGAATTACATTTTCTTATTTTTCTATTTAAAATTTGTATACTTTATTTGTTAATTTTTTTATTTTATTTAATTAAAGTGAATTAATGTGAACATTATTATTGTTTTCCCTTTTCCCTTAATTTTTCAACACTATTTTATACTTTGGAATATCCAAAGTTGGCGCCCATCATTAACTTAACATAATTAACAATTCGCGGTCATCGTGGATCATTACAAGTGCCCCATACTTAGATCCCCTTATAAATTGGCACCCAACGTAAGAGGATCGTCTACAAAGTGACCCCAACTTGAAACGGTCCTCCTTACAAAGTGGCAGCCCAACGTTTGGCTCGATTAGTCATCCTTATAAAGTGGAGCCCAACGTGAAGCCTCCTTACAAAGTGGCGCCCAACGTGGGGCTCGATTAGTCCTTACAAAGTGGCGCCCAACGTGGGGCCCGATTAGTACACCACGGCTCCTGAGAAAAGTACATTATTCATCTTTGGTGAGCAGTATCATCACTTTTTCATCTCAACGGACTTATAGTACAATTTAATATTTAATTAATAAAATAAAAATTTAAAACTTTTACTTTTATACTTTAAATTTAAATAAATCTCTCATATCTCATTGTCTATTATAATAATATATTTAACACTTGTTAATTATTTTTTTTATTTTTAATTTTCACATTTATCTAACAAATAGAATATTTATCTATCTAATTCTAATTCAATAAAAATAGTTTGAATATATTAATATTATTATTAGTTATAATTAATTAATTTATATGTTTAATTTGTAATTTTTTTTTTTAAACTTTAAATTTTATTCTACTACATTATATTTAAATTAATGAATTAATAAAATTGATAAAATATCACTATATTTTCAAATATTTAAATACTTTTTACATATTTTAAATTATATTACAATTATCTTATTTTATAATTAAATATTGTATAATTCAATTGTACGCGACTAAATAACTTTTAATTTTGATTAATTAATTAATTTTTTTTTTCTCTTTGGTTAACATTAAATTTAATTATCCTATTAAAAATGTCATTTTTCGGCAAAGGGAAAAAGGAGGATCTTATCCTTTTAGCACAGGAATTAGGAATAGTTATGAATTTAGATTCTCGTAGGATCGATATAAAAAATGACATCACGTCATTGCCTGATTATGATGAAGACCTTACACGGGAATTACTTATGACCATCATAGAGGATAGGAAGGAGAAAGAAGAAAGAGAGCGGGAAAGGGAGAAAGAAGAGAGAGAGAGAGAAGAAAGAGAAAAGGAGAAAGAAAGACAATTTGAACTAGAGAAACTCCGAATTCAAACCGTAGTGAACCAGGTAGAATCACCAACCCCACTTCAACCGAAAGTAGATATATTGAAATTCTTACCTCTATTTAAAATTAACGATGACGATATTAATACGTATCTGCGTCTTTTCGAAAGACAAATGAATTTTCTTGGCATATCTGAGGATGCATGGGTCACTTATCTTATTTCGGTCTTACCCACAGATATTACTACTCTAATAATTAGAGAACCAAATGAAGTCGCCCAAGACTATCAACATATTAAGAAGCTCCTACTTCACCGATTTAAATTAACTACGGATAAAATAAGAAAACTTTTCTCCACCTCCAAGAAGACATCGGAAAACACTTGGAAAGATTTTTACTTCAATCTACGCGGTTATCTAGAAGCCTGGCTATCCGATCTAAAAATTGAAAATTTTGATCAACTTAAAAATTTGATCCTAGCTGATCAAATGAAGAGAAAGTGTTCATCCGAATGCAAAGATCACTTCCTCGACTCTTGGGAAACACTGGTAGATCCCCTCGATCTCGCAGAAAAATTCGACTCCTATGATAACTTAAGGGCCCCATTTTCAAAAACAATTACTTCAAATAAATCTATCGAACCCCCTAAATCGAAATATTATGATCGGAAACCCCTTAGAAACTCACAACCTCGTGAAAAACAAAAAGAAGAGACTGACTCTTCAATAATTCGTTGCTACGGCTGCGGAACTCCAGGAGTCACCAAACCTAGGTGTCCAACTTGCAATCCGAATCAGGAAATTACCAAGGCACACGCCTTACAGTGTGACGTTACTACAGATAGAGATTCTAAACTCGCTCTAATAGAAGCCTCCATCTATGAAGCTTCTGGTTCTATTTGTGTTGACAGCGGGGCCACTCGCTCTATTGGCGGTCAGCGTCTTCTCAGCTATTTAAGACAACGAGGAGAACATTTTAAAGTAGAAAAACTTTCCTTAACTCTAGCTGACGGGAAAAAGCGTATACATTCCGTGTTATTAGCTACAGTTCCTGTAAAAATCAAAAATAAAATAATACATATAGAAATGATATTCCTACCCAATGTTAGTGGAAATAGATCACTATTAGGTCTTGACTTCCTCAGAAAAGCAGGTTTAGTATTAGATATGCGAAACAATCGCTGGTATTTTCATAATTATCCTAAGAGAAAATACAAATTTATTCGAGAAAATCTCTGCACCACTGAAGAAAATAATACTGTTGTTGAAAACACTATTCAGCTATCTGCGGAACAGAACATAAAACTTGCCCATTTATTAAAAGAACTTGAAACTGTCTTTCAACCAGGGGGAGAGCCAACTGCTTTCGCTGAACATAGTATAAACACAGGCGGTTGTTTGAATGCGCTGCAAAGGGCCGTCGATTCCATGGACCGTACCAAAGTCAGCAAAGAAGATCCTGCTGTCCGATATAGACAGCTGGTGGGGTCTCCGAGATCCCATCGGGGCCCACCAGGAGTTATGGAGCCACCACAAACTCAAAAACATTTATTTACTCAAGGACTTGTTCCCCCTCATACATCATCTTTGCGTCTATGTCACGACAGGCGTTCTACTCCAGTAGTTCCTCTACGTAAGCGAGGAAGGCCAAAAATTGTCCGTTCCTAGGGCTGATCCCTCAATCAAAAGACCTCGGAATCAGAGGGGGAGGATGTAACGGACAAAGTATTTATATTCTTATTTAATTTTTATTATACATTTTATTTTGTTTATCTATTTTTTTTAGTTTATTTTGTTTTCTATTCTCTTTTATTAACAAAGTTATTTGGTCGCATTATTCTTAAAATGTAATATATATATAGATATTATATTTCACATAAGGGGAGGATCCATCCCTCCAAGTTTTAATATTTTTTAAACAGTTGAGAATGGACAGTGGAACTAGTGAGATATCATCCTGATATGACCTGTATTTATCACGTCCCGTGATATAATTATTTTGTATATAATCATTTTTATTATCACACCCTGTGATACAGTTTAACTAGTGATATCATCCCGATATGACCTGGTATTTATCACGTCCCGTGATATAATTATTTTGTATATAATCATTTTTATCACACCCTGTGATACAGTCGAACAAGTGATATCATCCTGATATAACCTATACTTATCACGTCCCGTGATATAATTATTTGTGTATAATCCTTATCATCACCCCCTGTGATAATTATTTCTGCTAATTCCAGTGATAATAGTGAATTACATTTTCTTATTTTTCTATTTAAAATTTGTATACTTTATTTGTTAATTTTTTTATTTTATTTAATTAAAGTGAATTAATGTGAACATTATTATTGTTTTCCCTTTTCCCTTAATTTTTCAACACTATTTTATACTTTGGAATATCCAAAGTTGGCGCCCATCATTAACTTAACATAATTAACAATTCGCGGTCATCGTGGATCATTACAAGTGCCCCATACTTAGATCCCCTTATAAATTGGCACCCAACGTAAGAGGATCGTCTACAAAGTGACCCCAACTTGAAACGGTCCTCCTTACAAAGTGGCAGCCCAACGTTTGGCTCGATTAGTCATCCTTATAAAGTGGAGCCCAACGTGAAGCCTCCTTACAAATTATAATTATTGTGTTTATATCTATTAAATATGAAATTTATATTTTTAATAACTATAGCTATATCTCTATATATCAAATACATATAGTATATAATCATCAAAAGTCAAAATATCAGTCAATGGCGGTCCTTGATTGAAAGTTCTCTTTTTCTTATAGTTTAGTAATTAATATATATATCTTTCATATTTTATTGGAAATTATTCATAATGAATTTTAAAAATAGAAACAAAGAATTATTATATTATTGAATTATAATAGAATATATGAAATATTATATTATTATTATTTTACAAATTGCAATTATGAACTCATACAATTATTTTATTTATTATATGTATATTCCTCCATCCATTCTAGTTTTAGATTAACAAATGTCTCTTTGGTTTCATTAAATTCATTAAATAAAAATGATTAACTTCATTATTTCTGGAAGTGTTAAACATTTTACTTTAAAATTTATAAATAGGATTAAAAACATTAGTTACAATCACTGAATTTTAAAGATGTTTGTGGTGCATATAATAAAAATTGACTCGCAGTAGAATGAGAAAGAATGGAAATGTAAAAGATATTGGCAAATGGGCAATAGAAAATCCATCAATAAATTGAAAAAATGAGGGGAGACCATATTCCATACACAAGAATGTGTAGAATTATTGAAATTGAATACATATAATATATTGATAGTGATAGTGATCTGTATTACAAATTAATTAAATTAATTAAATTAAATTGCCTAAAAGATTAAAATTCAATAAAACTAACAATAAAAAATGTAAATAAATTTTAAATAAGATATGACCTATATTTATGATAGTTATTGTATTAAAAAATGTAATATAATTATTGAAGGAAATTTAAAAAAAAGGGAAATTAATTTTTCTAAACCATATTTTATTTCTAATTTGACTAAAAATCAAAAAGGGGAAGATATTGGCCCTGTCTAACAAATTATCAAAATAACATCAAAGTTTGGAGATAATAATATTTAAAAATTATTTAAATACTATAAAATATGGGTGTTCAAAGAAGAGAATAAAATTAGAAAACTTGTTTTTTGTAAAGAATATTGAATTAAATATTAAATATCATTACTAATAGTGAAAGAAGAATTAATTACACATACTAAATTTATAATAAATATAGATATACTCTATTAAACCATAATAAATAGATGTGTGGTAGTGTTAGTATATATAGTATATATATTTAGTATATAAATAAATTATTTAGTTAAATATGAAAGGGCGAGGGAAGGGTGTTGGGGTCGCCTGTAATAATTAATAATATAATAAAAGGTTGACCGTGTGTGTCGTCAGCAATATTTTTTAGAAAATATGCAAAATGAATGGAATGAGGATAACGGATATCGGATAAAGGCTAATCGGACTTCTTTGAAAGGAAGACTGGAAGGAACCTGGCAAATAAATAATATACTAAAAATTTATCCAAATGAAAGAAAATTAGTTTGAAAGGATGGTAAAGAAATAAAAAGAGCACTCGAATTTTGCTTTTAATCTTAAGATAAAAATATATAATTTAATTAAAGTAAAGAACAAAAAATTAACATGATTTGGCAAATAATTGTTTCCTGTGGCGAAAAACCGAATCAAAACGATAGAAGTGGCGTGTGAAATTTACCAAAATACTCATCCGCTTGTAATGCAAATCCAAATTAGGATTTAGAGAAATGTATAAATTAATTTTAAAGAAAATCAATTTTAAATTAGATATATATATAAAAACACTACACAATTCTCCAATAAAAGATAGAGGCTCAACCTTGCATAGTGGATAGCGGGTGGTAATCGAGTGAGTGAGGAAGAGAGTAGAATATTGAGGTCTTAAATAAACTTCAAAAGGAAAGGGTGGGGGTCCGATTCGATAGTGCCAACCTAGAAAAAATTTATTTTGCCCTCCTTATTTTGGTTTTTAAAAAAATACAATAATTAAATCAGACTTTGTGACATTTTGTCCACATAAATATATATTATTAATATATATACAAAATAATTTTTTTTTAAATTAAAAATTATGAAGGAAGGAGGGGGTGAATTTAAAATTTGCCAATCAAATGTTGGAGCCATGCGCAAACAATATATAAAATAAATTAATTAAACATTATTTTTCAAATAAAATTTTTTTTGTTAATTCATTGTTTGTGAATATTTTTTTACAGTTAATTAATGTAATAACATCGGACCAAAGTGAGTGGGTGAAATTTTAGATCGATTGGTTAATTGAATCCATTGAAACTGGCAGAGAAAAATTGAATAAAAACTATAATAAAAATAACAAAAAAGATATTTTAAAGAGAGTTGCAAATGTAAATCCTCATTTCATTTTGGGTATATACATAATAATTATTGATTTATTTTTATTCATTCTATCAAATATTTCCTTTATTTATTTTTGTTCACATTACATATCTTGATATTGATATATAAAAAAGAATTAACCAATGGTGGATTTTTTTCATTTTCATTGTTTGGGAAGGGGATCAACACACATCGCGTTATATAAAATAATCTGGCAAGTGTTAAACACGATAAACAACGAATGAGGTTGCCAGTATAATTTGATGCTCTAATCGCATGATATTCAGAGTAAAATTGTTTTTCATTCAATCAAATACATCTGATAAATAATATATGATAAATTCCTTTATATAATAAATATATGTTTGCGCACGTATTTTCTATCATATGATGATTAGTAAGCATTTAATGGCACTAATTGGTTTGTTTTGAAAATAAAAAAAAATAAAAAATAGAAACAGACAGATATCAACACTGTAAAACAGAAAATATTTATTATTTATATAATAATGCGAAATAAATTAGTATACGTAATAATTTATCCAAAATTAAAAAATAAAGAAAAATAAATAATCATTCTTATTAACAGGTAGTAGTAGTAGTATTTTATCTAATAAGTCTATTAATATTTTCTTGTAAGTTTGAATTTACTATAAACTTTCAATTTATTTAGTTGCCCCCTCCCCCTATATTTAAACTTTAATTTCTGATCTATTTCAATCATTTCTTTGGTTTCATTTGTTAAAATTGATCACTAAGATTAAATATCATAATATAATGTATTGTGAAGGAAAAACAATAATATAGTTTATCTATCGTCTTGCGCTGTGTATTTGTAAATAAAACATATAGCAAAGCTAACTGACTAAAATGAATAGAACTATATAAAATCGACATAATAACTAATCATTTGTCTTAAAATACTAATACAAAAAAATTTGAAAAATTATATTAGTATATTTTCTTTTTTAAACATACTTATATATACTAGATATATTCAAATTTTTAATATGGCTTAATTTATATAATTTTTCTATTGATTGAAAAATTTAAATGGTGAACTGCTCTGAAATTTACAAGGAATTTATAAAGATTGAATCCACTATATAAATGTATATTCAGTTCTATTAAAAAGAAAAAAAATCTGAGTGTCTCCACTCGACTATCTTGAATTGGATTAAATAACATAATATATTATGTTTAAATTAAATTTAATTAATTATAAATTATAAATTAAAATTAATAAATAATATTTATTAAACCAGCGCATGTTTGGGTCTTTGTTGATGGAACTACATCACGTGTTGGCGCGTGAGATTAGCAGTGTTAAATAATTAATTCTGGTACTTTCATCGATTCAATCAAGCTGCAATTCTATATATAGTAGTTTTATACAATTTTTAATCATGTGAAAAATTATTAAACATATATCTTTATTTTTACGGTTACTTTAGAGGAAAAAAATAAAGACGTTGTAGGTAATGAACCTCTTCCGGTTGAGCTACATTTCTCAAAAGTGAGAGAAAACTATAAATTTTGAATAATGCCTAATAATACCAAATTTCATCATTCTAGCTCAATTCGTTTTTGCGTAATCTTGGTTACATACATACACACACACAGACATTTTTCTCAACCTTAGTGAAAATGATTCAGGAACCTTCAAAACGTATAAAAACATCAAAATCTCAACATCGAAAATTTTCGTGATCGCAATACTATCTAACGAGATAGTAAAAATCAAACAAGATACTTAACTTAAAAAATACTATTCCAAAATTTTATTTGTAGATAAAATTAATAAAAAAAAAAGTTTATAAAAAGAAATAGATGTAGTTTTTAAAAATTGTTATAAAAATTAATTTATTAATAAAAAAACTAAGATAAATATTTAAAAAAAAATAGTGCAAATTGTAACAATGAATATTTTTAAGTGGGTGGCATGTGTTTTTCAATTTTTATAGTAGGATAGGAATTAAGGTTAAGCTGGAACAAAGGGAATGAGGGATTATCACCCACTGTGAGATGAAAATTAGTTGCGAGCTGATTCTCAGTTAAATGTGTTGAATAAAGCTTCCCCACATCCAACAGGATGCTAATCCCACGTTTTTACCAAAGTACATTTATTTTTAAGCCGCTCAATATACCAGTATATGCATTGTTATATATATATATATATATATATTAAAGAGAGAAATTTCATTTAATTATTTGAATTATATTAAAAGTTAAGTTTGTATACTACAATCATTTTAATTTTAAAGTGGAAAATTTATTTTTTAGTTTTTAATTATTATATTAAATACATATATTCCGTATAAAAATAAGAATATTAAAGATCGCATTCTACTCGATATTGAACTAAAATAAAATTGGATAAAATACGATACAAAGAAATATTAACTGATACTAATGACTATTGTAATTTGTTTTAGTGAATGCTATTTAAATTATTGGATTTTTTCGCAAATTTATAATATTTATGTACTTTTTTTAGTACTTTAGTACTTTGTTAGTAAAACTTTCCAGTTATTAAAAGAAAATAACATTCTAAATTGAATAATATAAAAAATAATTATATTGATATATTCTATCAATATTGTTAAACTTTTAGAAAAAAATATGAAGAAAGTTCAAAAAACATTATTTCAATAGTTTTTCTATTGTTTTTTTTTTTTTTTTTGACTAGTATACCCCTCTGTGGCCATTATTTTTGTCTTTGAACATTTAATAAATAAATTATTAAACTCATTATATGGGAATTAAAATGTACAAAAACAAAACCGTTGTTCGATTTTTTTTTGTTTGTTATTGTGTTGTAGTCATTAAAATAATTGAAAGCACTTTATTATTATGATTCCGTGGGGAAGTCGTTCTCTTCTAATATCTATTATTTATTTATTATACGAAACGCTCGATTTGGATTCACGTTTATTATTCTAATTTCAAGAGAAATTTTAAAATCTCGTGTGGGATAAGTAAATAAGTGGTGCAAGGGGTGCAAGTCCAGAAAGGCAGAGGGAGCCCGAATTTAGCCTCGTCAATAGTTTTTAATGTTATTCGAAGTCAGAAAGCTTTTTATTTTATGGGATCAGGATTGGGCTAATAACTTTATTAGATTTCTCCGACTGGCTTCCTTCAAGGGAAGCGGATAGCATTTTAAATCCTTAGCTTTGTAGCGATTTGTAGCCAGGCCGATCCTAGGCTGTGTACTAGAAAGGCGTAGGAGCCTTTATGTTGTAGCAGAGGTATACTCGTCCCGCCTCCTCGTCCCACGCACGCGCCCTCCCAGCCGTCAGTAATGTGCGTGAAATACGCGTGCACGCCGTCCCCTTCGGCGCGTCCCCTCGGCACTACCCTCGACGTGCGAGCCCCCACTCTCCTCCTTCCATCCCGCTCCCCTCGCTTGATGCGACATTTTCAAATGCACCTATAAATATTTAACGAAGCTCTTCCCATTCTCCTGCCATCTCACTGATGGGTGCCGGAAGGGGAGAAGGTTTTCTTGTTCAGGGTAACTGCTAGGAAACATCCTGGATCGGCCCCGCTCGTTTTATATTCAAATTAAATTTCAAAAATGTTGCTATTTGGTATTTATTTTACATTTTATCAATGCACAAAAAAAAAAATGAAATAATATCGATCCTAAATAATTTTTTTTTTAATTAGTTTGATCTATTTAGGATAAAATTAAAATAAATACAATGATAAATAGAATGACATTTAAAGAATTGTATTTTCAATCGAAGAAGCATATATCTTGACAATTTTTCATCGTTTTGTCTGTTAATTTCATTTTCTTGTATTATTATTTTGAAATCAAAACACTGCTCTGTACTGGAATTAATATCAATTTTTAAAAACAAATCTTTTTCTATAAAATACTCTTTGAAAAAATAATGATTAGAAAAAAAAGACTAAAAAAAATCTCGATATCATTCCTTATTACAGAATCTATTTATAAGTTTTTATTTTTTAAAATCACTTAAACAAAATAACTATAAAATTAATAAATTTATAATATACGCGCGTAATCAATTCAGGATGGTTGTTTAGTATAAAAATTCGTTTTCTAATTAGTTGTATTGAATGAAATAAATATATTAAAGATTTGATCAGAATTTATAAATTTATAAATTATTAATTTATTGTGGATATTATTCAAAACAATTATATTAAAATAAAATTAATTGGTTATCATTTTTAAAACATATTTCAATTATTTTTATTATAATTTAGAATTTAGATTAGGATTAGGCCGCAAAATTTAGAATTCACTAAAGTCATAGGCATAGTTTAATTTTGATTAAAGAATATTTTTAAGATTAATTTACTAAATAAAGATATCTCTAATACGACTTTATTAAATTATATTATATATAATAATATATATATATATAAGTTATGGACCCAGTTCCTGCAACGCCAGCAGAATTCATGACGTCATGAGTTCTGCAAGCGCAGCACTAAATTACATTATATAAGACGGCTTCTCGACCCCATAGCCAGTTCTTAGTCAACTCACTTGAAGGCCGAAGGCTCTGCCCTTTTGCTCAGGGATTCATTGCGAATCACCTGCATTTGCTCACAAAAGATAATCTAAAAGATTACCTGCATTGTTATAATCTACTATAAAATCCATATAGTGACTAGTACTTCATGTGTACTGTAATTCAACAAATCCTTTGCATGATTTGTTGCTTCACGTGCTAATAGCACACTGTAATCGGTTCTGTATTATCTGTATTATTGATTATTTTAATTAATAAACTTAAAAAAGTAACTTGTACTTTTTCTTCCAAAACCGTTTTTTTAAAAAACGAAACTCCCGGATACAGAACATTAACTTATATATATATATATTATTGTAAAATAAGATTAAAAAAATTTAATTTAATTTGAACGTTTTATTAACCAACTACTCAGTTTAAATTTGCCAATATCACTATGAATATATTAAAAAATAATTTAAAACAGTCGATTTGTTTAGTTATTCATTTGAAATATTTTTTTTTTTCAATTTTGTAAACGATATAAAAAGAGAATAGGATAGAATAAATATTTCTATCTATAGTAAAAATATGATTTCGATTGTTTCAAATATTTATTTCACTCTGGAAATGATATCTTGATTTTTGGGAATGGAATTTTGAATGAACCTGGCTGATTTAATATGTTTCGAAGGGAACAAATGCCAACGATTGATGATGGGATCGGTTTAAATTTTTCAAATAAGCTGATTCACGAAATGCCTAATCCATATTGATAACATGATTATCTTGCAATAAAGCTGGATAAATTGCATTTTTAAATTATTCTCTAATTAAAAAGCAATTATTTTTTTCACAAAATGTTATCATATATTCGATTGAATTCATTATTCTTGTAATCGAATGGAGAATGTGTGGGTGTGTGAGCGATGGAAGAGGAAGGGGGTGGGTTTAGGGGCGCCGGGATTTTTCACGCATTCCAACGAGACTTGTATAGCGAGATGTTTGATTGATGATGGAAGCGAATGACGCGGGAGGGGGAGGGATAGGGTTTGTAAGCGTTGACAAGGTTCAAGATCATGAACGGGGTCGGCTCGGAGATCCACGTGAAGGCCGCCGATCGATCAAACCCACGGCGCAGGGCGGAGACAGGCAAACAAATCGTGACAGCAAACCCAACATGGAACCAATCGCAAAAGAATTGCTATCTCCGCCTCGGCAGTCAGCCACTCAGTGAAACAACCCCAAGAAACAGTTTCATCGCGACAAGAGAGCGAGGGAGAGAGTAGGTGAGTGAAAGACATGCCAAACACCAGGGAGAGATACAAAAGCAAAAAGTTTTACATCAACAGAAATAGGCGTTGATTGTCGTTCTACTTGAGAATTTGTGGGTGAACAATATTTGGGATAAATAAATTATATATTTTTTTTTATTTTGAATTTGATATTGTACGAGCATTAAATCATTTATTATAAAAAAAAAAACTTTAATAAATTTAAAATGATAAGAAAGAGTATTTACAGAAAAATAATTATAAAAAGTAAAAATATACATGTAACCATAAATAAAATAATAATGAATTGATTTTTAGTCAGTTATTAATTCATTTGAAATAGATACTTGGATATGATAAGAGAAAAAAACATTGATCTTTGTTGATAGCTTAATATCCGATCATTAAATTAGTTAGTATAGGATAAAAAATTAAAAAATAAATGAAAAGAGAATTTCAATTCATTGACTTGACTAGTTAAGTATTGAAAGAAGGTGATTACACTCAAACTTATTACAGATTTATTATTAATATTAATATATATAATAAATTTAATATAAAAATTATTTTAATATTATTTTTAATGTTTTTCATTTTGGGTAATTATTCAAGTAAACGCATTTGCGTGGATTTAGATATTACTTTACCAGTGGGTTCCTTTTGCAATTCTAAATAAACTTTTCTTATGAAATTTTTTCGGGTCTCTTTTAGCTTACGAGATAAAAATTATTAAAATTTGCATATAAATCCATTGATATTCTATTTAGCTATCATGTTTTATCAGTTTACTACCAGAGGGCGCACTAATTTTCTGTTTTTATAAGTTCGGTTATAATTTTCCTATATCTAAACCGAGCTTATAAAAACCGAAAATTAGTGAATAAGTGAATAATTAGTGAATTAGTCAATAAAACATTACTTAATGGCACATTACGACGTTCATAACTAATCTGTCAAACTTAAAAAATCTCTATTTTAATCATTTTTATCTCGTAAACTAGGAGAGGCCCGAAACAATTTCATAAAAGTTTATTTGGAATTGCAAAAGGAAACCCACTGGTAAAGTATTATCCAAATCCACGCAAATGCGTTTACTTGAATAATTACCTTATTTTGTTAAATATGTGAAGTTTAAACAAAAGTTTTTAAAATTGATAATTAAGATAATTAAACAAAATATACAAATAAATCATATTGAAAATTTGTTTAGATTTCTAAAATTGATAAGTGGTATAATGATTGTAAATGACAATTGCGCATATAATGGTGCAATATTTCGAAATTGGGAAGCTACCAATTCCCATTCAATTTGATCCAATTTGAGTATGATAAATTCTCAAACGAAATTGGTTGCTATCATTTAGAAATTATATTTACAAATTAAATAATGTCTATTGTCGATTTATATGCATTATGCTTTTTTCAACAAATTCTTCTTTCACAAATAATAAAGCTAATGGTATTATTATATTATAAACTAAAAATTAAAATAATGTTCCCTACATTAAATCTATCGATTGACGTAGTGGTGTGTTGAATGAAGAGAATGCAAACGCATCCATTATAAACCCGTAGGAGTTGCAACAGTAACCGTTTCTGTACCATCGGATTGGCTGTCAAAACAGCCATCGATGCAGCACCTCTAATCCGATAATGCTAATTCAGAACCGCTTGAAAATGTGCAAAGTGATAACCGTCGGGCGAGCGGTAGAATTTATTATGATTTTTGTTCGATAGAAATTAATTAATTCTAAATTGAAAAGGAATGAGTGATTATTAAGCTTTAATCATTGGCGATATTATCTATTTATGTTTTTATTCCACTTCATTTTATTTTTTTTTATTTTTTTTTTTTTTTGCTTATTTTTTATATATATATTGTATCTATATATTGTAAAATATTTCTATTTTAATTTATATTAACCATGAAAATTTTGAAAATACATATTTTATCCTATTTTTAAATAAAAAAAGCTGGAGTGTCTCCACTCGACTATCTTGCAATTTGAATTGGCTTAATTAACACATATATTATATATAAATTAAATTTAATTAATTATAAATTATATATGAAAATTAATAAATAATATTTATTAAACCAGCCCATCTTTGGCTTTTTATTGATGGCACCATGGCTCGTGTTAGCGCGTGAGATTTGCAGTGTTAAAAAATTAATTCTGGTACTTTCAGCGAGTCAATCAAGCTGAAATTCTATATATAGCAGTTTTATACAATTATTAATCATGTGAAAACTTATCAAACATATATCTTTATTTTTACGGTCACTTTACGAGATAGTAAAAATTATTTTCAAAATAAGAAAAATAGCTTTCTAAAGTAATAGATATATTGATTGATATATTTAGATATAAACTCAGAAAAATAACAAACTTTTGAGGTTTTGGGTGAAAACCAATCAAAATGTGATAATAAAAATATATTTATTTTACTCGTCAATAAATATTTTTTATTTTAATTTCTTAAAAATCAATTATATAAAAATAAAAATAATTGCAATGATAAAAATATGTTATGTATATAGATATTATAATTACAATCTTGTATTACCAATAGTATCAATAAATAATAGATATTATATTTTGTTGAATGATAATCAAAGAATGAATAGGACTTCACGTATCTCCTCAATTATTTTACATCTCACTCTAATTATTTTCAATTTCGTTTGTAAATATTTTTGAGTATATATATATATATATATATATTGAATTGTAATTAATTAAATATAAGGAGGAAGAGGGAATAAGTAGCTTTATATTGTGCATAGTATAGATAGATAGGTTTTTAATAATGGCTTTCTATATGTTATCATAAAATGTATACAAATAAGTTGACCTGTGGCCAGGTCCGAACCGACCGACGGTTTGAAATAAATTAATTTCCAGCTACAGAAACAATTTCAAATAATTTTAATATATCTATTAATGTAATAAAAAACAGATATGGATACATAAATAATAAATATAAACATTTTTAATTTTATTTTATTTATAATATATATGCAAGACCAGGCTGTGACGTCATGAATGGCTGGATGACGTCATGAATGGCTGGATGACGTCATGAATGGCTGGATGACGTCATATAATTTTAAATCAAGAAAAAACTAATAAATATGATTTTTCTCGAGGATAAAACCAATACAAAGTGCATGATTCGTGGTGATATATAAAAAAATCTCCTTTGGTGTGAAAATAACCCTTTCCTTCCTATCGTCGATCGCTAATACTACCACTTCCGGTTTCCGGAATTGCACCAAAAGTTGATCAATTCATCCCACTGATACATTAAGTAAATCTACCAAATTTCATCAAAATCGGTTGAGCCGTTCAGGCTGTACACATCTATACGTACGGACGGACAGACGGACGGACAGACATCATGCTAAAAATACTTTTTTCTGTTTAGAAAATGCATGATTCGTGGAGATATGTAAAAATCTCCACATGTGAAATTTGGTGTGAAAACAATACCTCCCTTACTATCGTCGGTCGGTAAAAAGCAGTTGTATTTTTTTATGTAAGAGAATATTTAAAAGTGTATCACAAAAAAAGAATGATACACCCCCTTCAAGGAGAATTCTTGCTGTTTTAAAATGAATAGCCAATTTATTTAGTGTTGTTTGTTAATTGACTTCTTCCATAATTTATTTAAAAGAAATTAACTTAAACCTACATATGTAGGTAAACATCAAATGAATATTATATAGATTATAATTGTTTTGTTTTTTTTTTAATAAAAAATAATGTTTTATATTCTTATAGTATAGTAAGAGAGGAAGGAATGGTTTATTTTGGTTAAATAGGTAATACAATCATAAATAATATATTAATAAATGGATATTAAAAAAACATAAATAATGAAGATTGCCAAATCTCATTCATTACGACATATTCATACCTAATGACTTTTTTATTACGCATTGATCGAAAAGCTAGAGGTATTAACTTAAAATGCCTTCGAGTGAGATTTCAAAATCGTTTTGGATAATAAATCATCAATAACGACGCCATATGGGAAAATAAACAGGTCACGTGACACCACCACCACTACTCATCAACAAATAATAGAAAATTGGAAAATTTCAAGATAAAAATATTAATGTAAATTTATATAGACTTATATATATATTTTATCAGTAAGAGGATGGATTTTGAATTTGATTGTATAGTACCTATATTCAATTAAAAGGAAATAAAATATCTGCTTATAAAAAAAAAATAATACAAACAAATTGAAAACAAAAGAGGAATGTATAAATCTAATTAGATTATTGTTTTCCCTGCTTTAATTAATTTTTACAAAAAATAAATAAATTTATTTTTACAATTATATTATTTTATATTTTTACTAATTAAAAATGTTTAAAGATCAATTAAAAAAGCGGCGATTGTAATAAATGATATTGACTAAAGGAGGGGGAAAGAGGTTGGAGGAAATTAACTGAATAATAAAGAATTAAAATTAATGGATTTTACACGAATAGATATATTCTGAATTGAAACTCTGATTATAACAACAAAAGAATATAAAAAAAAAACATAAATTTAATTAATAATTTATGATAATTTTTTTTTTATTTTTTATTTTGTTATTCAAAAGATGGAAATGAATGTTATTTTTCTATTAGTAATCTTTTTGGATAGAGAGTCTAGCTCAAATTAATTTAGATAGGTAACTTTAAATAAATCTTCTTAAATTCATTGATTAATCTCATGAAATATGAACATAATACTATTTAAAACAATAATCAATGGAAATATTATTTTTATTTCACTTTATCTATGATCAAAATTGTTAGATATTAAATTATTAAAGCTTTGGTGGTTGTTTTTATTTATAAGGGAATTTTGTAAATAAAACCACATATTGATATTTCTTATTGTGAATTAATTCAAAAAATACAAAAAATATTCACAACGTTTCGATTACTACTTCTGCATTTAAATATAAAATAATATAATTGTAAAAATAAATTTATTTGTTTTTTGTAAAAATTAATTAAAGCAGGGAAAACAATAAACTAATTAGATTTATACATTACTCTTTTGTTTTCAATTTGTTGTATTATTTTTTTTTTATAAGCAGATATTTTATTTCCTTTTAATTGCAGAATATACTGATTTATAAGGGAATTTTGTAAATAAAACCACATATTGATATTTGTTATTGTAAATTTATTCAAAAAATACAAAAAATATACACAACGTTTCGATTTCTACTTCTGCAATATTTGTTATTGTAAATTCATTCAAAAAATACAATAACAAATAATCAATATGTAATTTTATTTACAAAATTCCCTTATAAATCAAAATTGTTATTAATATATTTAAAAAATGCATGAACAAATGTGAGTATACAAGTAGATAATCAGATACAAACTCAATTTTATTCATATATATATATAAGAATAGGTTATATTTTGTTTTGTTATCGAATATTATAAATTTAAGTAGAATGATACTCACATTAAATTACTCCACTAATAATTTTAGTTGTATAAGAAGCTCAAAATTTTAAAATTAGTCCTATTAGTTATAAGTCTAGTTGATTATAATATAAGAAGTGAATATTATGAATGTATATTATTTGTTCTTATTTTGGAATTTGTCAACAGATTAAGGAGAAGATGTGGGGCGTCTCCATTGCGAGTGGACATTTTGAGTGAGTCGCGTGGCGCCGGCCGTTTCGAATGAATGTTCTCGTAATGTGATTTGGCTGAGGAGGCTGTGACGTCATGGGATCGATGCCCCGGCGGCTCCCGATTGGCTTTAGAACACGAGGGCCGGAAGGGCTGAGGGCCCGAAGCCCTCCTGACTGCAATCATGGAGTCCCCGCCCCCGCATACACAATTACAATCATGACAAGACAATCTTATTATCATCCTCTCCCCTCTCTTTTAATTCTCCACCAAAAGACATTTATTCCAAGTTAACTATCGCCATACCGGATAATTTCATTAAAATTATACCACTATTATTTACTTCACTAGGTATATTAATTTGCCAGAGTTCCTTGAGATTCAACAAAATAATTTTTAAATAAATATTCATAATTGGAGGAGAAAGTTGGATTGAATTTCTCAAAAAAAAAAAAAATAATAGAATAAATATATTTATTAATAAAAATGATTAATTTTCTTAAATATTCATAAAAGAAAATCAATGAGCTATGAAATGAAAAATTTCTTCCTATAAATACAAATTGTGTTTTTCGGGACACAATATAAGGTAATTTGTTGAGATACAATGGCTGCAACCCTCTAGAGATTGAGGATTGATAGACTCAAGATCCTTCTCCAGAGCATTCCTCAGGGATAACAACTCACGTATATAAATGCTATACTATAACAATGCTAGAACATTATTTATTTAATTAATTTCTTAATACGATTATCTTTTAATAATAAATTTTAAAAATATGATGTATTTCAGAAAATAATTTTAGAAAAGGATTATTAATAAATATTTTTTTAATTATATATATATATATATAAGTTAAGGTTCTGTATCCGGGAGTTTTGATTTTTAAAAAAACGGTTTTGGAAGAAAAAGTACAAGTTACTTTTTCTTAAGTTTATTTATTAAAATAATCAATAATACAGATAATACAGAACCGATTACAGTGTGCTATTAGTATGTGAAGCAACAAATCATGCAAAGGATTTGTTGAATCACAGTACATATGAAGTCACTATATGGATTTTATAGTAGATTATAACAATGCAGGTAATCTTTTAGATGATTCCTGAACGATGAATAGATAACCAAAGTGATTATCTATTGAGAGCAAATGCAGGTGATCCGCAATGAATCCCTGAGCAAAAGGGCAGAGCCTTCGGCCTTCAAGTGAGTTGACTAAGAACTGGCTATGGGCTTGAGAAGCCGTCTTATATAATATAATTTAGTGCTGCACTTGCAGAAATCATGACGTCATGAATTCTGCTGGCGTTGCAGGAACTGGGTCCATAACTTATATATTGTCAAAATTAATTTAAATGATATATATTATAAATATTATTTTTAATATTTATAATTATTTTTCTTTCATTATCTATTAAACAATGATATTTATATACAGAAATTATTAAAGAAAATATTTTTAAAGCCCTTCTTAATATTTTATTTATTACATTTTATGGGCTAAGAAAAATTATTATTTAAAATTCATTTTTATTTAAATAGCTGAATTTTGAAGATCGGATTTAGCTGGCTTCTTGTAAGGCGTGCTTGGGAATATTTTATTTCGATTAATAATAAATTGACATTGTGCATGTCTCTCTTCTCCCCCCTCTCTTCTTTACTCTCATTCACCCCTTAACTTGCTGATAGTTAATTCTCCGGGCGCGATTGTCTAATCAGCCCGGCTCTATAAAACAAAGTGGCTGCCATCCTTCCTCTTTTTTCATCTCCCGCTTTTCGCGAACCGAGTGTTGTTATATTCTTTGATGAAATTGGCGTCTCGAGGTGACTTAATTATAAAGGCTCTGCCTAAGTAAATTTCCTAGTTTTTCATTATTCTTGTTAGTCGCTTGTCTTTGATTAATTAACTTTTAATTATTAATAATGAATGTGACACGAAAAGTCTTGTTAAAACTTGTCGAGCGTTACAAAAAGCCTCCCTTGTGCTTTGTGCCCCATCCTCCTTCCTCCATCCCCCAATTCCTTTGTAAATGTTGCGGCAAAGCCATTTTTGATTTATTATTAGCGGGAGTATCAAGAAAGAAGGAGCCCAGGCATCCAAAAAGCAGTTCGCGAGTATTTTCACTGCAGTCGCTTGCTTTCCAAGTTAAATTTCAAGTCCCTATCAAGAACAAAGCAAAAAAAGAGACTTGTCCCCTATCTTTCCATTTTGGATTCATAGGTTTCTTCATCAATTGATAGACATACTAACTTACAGGAAATCACTTTATAAGATAAATGATCGAATTTTTTTTAATGATCAATTTCATTTAGAATTAAATTATATTATCAATATATATAATTTACATCGTATGTATTTGATGTCTATAAAATTATGAAGTTAGTCACAAATTATTAAAATTATTAATGGGTAACTAACTTCATTACTATCTCGCCAGGGATATTGCGATCACGAAAATTTTCGATGTTGAGATTTTGATGTTTTTATCCGTTTTGAAGGTTCCTGAGTCACATTCACTTAGGTTGATAAATATGTCTGTGTGTGTGTGTGTATGTATGTAACCAAGATTACGCAAAAACGGTTTGAGCAAGAATGATGAAATTTGGTACATGGGCATTATTCAAAATTCATAGTTTTCTATTAACTTTTGAGAAATGTAGCTCAACCGAAAGAGGGTCATTACTTAAAACGTTTTGATTTTTTTTCTTCAAAAGTGACCGTAAAAATAAAGATATATGTTTGATAATTTTTCACATGATTAATAATTGTATAAAACTGCTATATATAGAATTTCAGCTTGATTGAATCGCTGAAAGTACTAGAATTAATTTTTTAACATTGCAAATTTCACGCGCCAACACGTGACGTGATGCCATCAACAAAGAGCCAAACATGCGCTAATTCTTTAAATATTATTTATAAATTTTAATTTATAATCTAATTAATTTAATTTAATTTAAATTAGTATGTTATTTAATCCAATTCAAATTGCGAGATAGTCGAGTGGAGACACTCCAGATTTTGTTTTTTTAATTTTGTTTTGTTATTATTAAATTTAAAAAAAAAAATTAAAAAAAAATTATTACGACGATTTAAATAAAGTTAATAATTTTATATTCGAAGAAGAGTTTTATGTCGCCAGCAACTTATGATAGTTTAAAATAAATCTTTTGTTCAAAATTTCTAATAAACTAGAAAAATTATATCTCTTCTTTTATATTTTATATCTAATAATTCCATAAGTACCTAAATTACAATCAATAAATAAGTTATCTCATTTTTTTAAAATTATTAATTTAATAACAAAATGATCAATTTAAGAACAAATTTTATTCTATTATTATTTTAAAAGTGCCTCGATCATTAATTACATTCATTATATTATTTATTTTATTTTTACAAATTGATTAACAACAGTTGGGTGAAGGAACATGTGTTATATAGATTCGGAAAGTGTAATTATTGTGTCCTTTAAAGAGTTCTATTAATCATTTATTCATTCCAATTTTGAAACCTAATTAATTATTCACTGATTCTTTTAATAATTTTAAAAATTTTATAAAATTCAATTTCCAAATTTTTTATTGATTAGTATATGAACATGATTATTATTTCCATATCTATAACCACATTATATAAAAATTAAATTAAATGAAGGAAATTGTTAAATTATATCATCTATAAACAGTTTAAATAATTGAATAAATTGAATGCATATTAGTACTTCTATTTGAATTACTATAAATTTGCTTTGTAATTCATCTATCATTTTAAAATCAACCCAATCATTATTCTAAAAGAGATTTTCAAAATAAAAGTTCAAATTAAATAAAAGAAGAAAGTTATTTTTAATTCACGATTTATATATTAAATAATTAATCAGTAGGGAAACAATTTAATATTAAAACACATGTGTGCTATCATTAAAAAGAATAACTTTAATTGAAAAATATAATTTTAATAGTTTCAGAGGTTATACTGTTTTGTATTGAATTATGCACACACACAATTACAATATTTAAAAAAAAAATCTATTATTCAGAAAGAGAGGGAATAATATTACTTTAAATATTTGATTCATTCTATTGGTATAAAATGGATAGATATTAATATTTAAAAAAATCATTTGTCCTTTTAAATAAGTTTTATCATTGATCTCCCATTCAGGAAAGAATGTTTTTATTTATTCTATTAGATAATAAATATATTATTTTTCATTTAAATTTATTTATTTTATTATTTATTTATTTATTTACATCCACTGTCAATAAAAATGTTGAATAAATTTTATAATTATTAATGTTTTAATTAAAAAAAAAACAAACATATATAGATCTATGTATATAATAAAACATTTAAAAATATTAATAATAATAATCAGGTCTCAAAATTGGAATGAATAAATCTCTTTAGAGAACCAAACTATATAAGCAGTTGAAATTAATAGAAATATTTTTTAAATAAAATATATTATTTTTATATTAAATTTAATTAATTAAATTATAAATTAAAATTAAGAAATAATATTTATTAAACCAGCGCGTGTTTGGCTCTTTGTTGATGGCTCCACGTCACGTGCGGGCGCGAGGTTGCCAGTCCACGTGTTAAAAAATTAATTTCGGTACTTTCAGAGATTCAATTAATCTGAAATTCTATATATAGCAGTTTTATACAATTTTTAATCATGTGGAAAAACTATCAAACATATTTCTTTATTTTTACGGTCAGTTTAGAGGAAAAAAAATGAAAACGTGGTAGGTAATGACCCTCTTCCGAATGAGCTATATTTCTCAAATGTTGATAGAAAACTACGAATTTTGAATAATGCTCGTGTACCAAATTTCATCAATCTATAGCTTAAATCGTTTTTGCATAATCTTTTCTACATACAACTTCAGACATTTTTCTCAACCTAAGTGAAAATGACTCTTGGACCTTTGAAACGTATAAAAACATCCAAATCTTGACATCGAAAATTTTCGTGATCGCCAGAGATAGTAAAAAGTAGAAAATCCAAAAACATAAGAGGCCACTTTTTGAAAATTGATAACTATTTTTTTATAAAAAAGTAAGCTCAATTTTATAAGGTATAATCAATGTCTTTCTATCTCTCGCACACCCACAAAAGCAGATATTTCTTAAATCGCAAACAAATTCCAAAAACTAATAGTCGTTTGTAACATTTCCCATCAAATAATTTACGGATCAATATGAAACGGTTTAGTAAATACCAATAATACTTATTTTTTCTTAGGAAAATTTATTGACATTGTTAATAATTAAGGGAATTTTCATTAAAAGACCACATTGTTTGTATAAAATTATTTATTAAATTAAAATAACTTAATAAATAATTTAATAAATAATTTTATATACAAACAATGTGGTCTTTTAATAATGTTCACTTGAATCGAAGCAAGCGTACGGTTACTTGAAAACGACTACAGAATAAGCAGTCGAAACGTTGTACAGTTATTTTAATTTAATAAATAATTTTATACAAACAATGTGGTCTTTTAATAAAAATTCCCTTAATAATTATCAAAATAACCACAAAAGCTTTAATAAATATATTATTGACATTGTATTTTTGAAAAGTTAATTAGTTTGGTTTCAATAACAAATTCCGTGGTGAGATGTTTAAAATGCCAATCGTGAGCAGACAAACAAAAGCAAAGGCTCTGCTAAACGGTTCAGTGAATAAAGAGGAGATTCTCTGGCTGATTGGGCGGCCAACTCCTTTCTCTGCCTCTAATAGGCCTGTTTGTCCTTAGAACCAACCCTTCTCTCCGTCGCCGCGATCTCCATGCATCTTTGATGAATCGCAAAGGTTTAAGAAACAAACTTTTCCACACTTTTATATAAACGCGACTCCATTGAAATTCCCCAACGGATTTCCATTCCAACGACACAGCCAACCCCTCTTTTCTTTCTTAGTCTCCAGATGACTTTTAAAACACACCAACGACCAAACGACTTTATTAAGAAATGCATTCTAACCCTTCAATTACTAGCCATTTCATGAATTAAATATATGGACATTTAGAAACAATGTCATGTTATTTAGAGAGATAGAGTATACCTATCAATTTGGTTAATTGTTGTAAATAATGTATGCCTAATTAAGTCTTGTAATCAAAATTACAAATAAAATATTTGTTTTTTTTTTACTATGAATTTAAATCAATTATTTTAAATAGAGTAATTCTTTTATTACAACATTAATTTTTAAATTAATTTATAGAACAATTTCCGTTGTTCCTTTAAATTTTAGTGATCTACAGTTGAAAAATTTTTTCAAAGTGTGAGTCATCTAAACATCTAGAAAACTGTTTAGGGGATTTTATTAAAATATTTTCGTTAAAGTGCATACCCCAATTTTCAGTTACCGCAAAAACTAGTTTGCAGTTTGTTTGATATAGATAAACTTTTTACTTTTTAAATATACTTCAAGTATTTCAAAGTATCATTACTATCTCGTAAGAGATAGTATTGCGATCACGAAAATATTCGAAGTTAAGATTTTGATGTTTTTATACGTTTTGAAGGTTCCTGAATCATTTTCACTAAGGTTGAGAAAAATGTCTGTCTGTGTGTGTGTGTATGTATGTATGTAACCAAAATTACGCAAAAACGGTTTGAGCTAGAATGATGAAATTTGGTACATGGGCATTATTCAAAATTCATAGTTTTCTATCAACTTTTGAGAAATGTAGCTCAACCGGAAGAGGGTCATTACCTACAATGTTTTGATTTTTTTCCTCTAAAGTGAACGTAAAAATAAAGATATATGTTTGATAATTTTTCACATGATTAATAATTGTATAAAACTGCTATATATAGAATTTCAGCTTGATTGAATCGCTGAAAGTACCAGAATTAATTTTTTAACACTGCAAATCAAGCGCCAACACGTGACGTGGTGCTATCAACAAAGAGCCAAACATACGCTGGTTTAATAAATATTATTTATTAATTTTAATTTATAATTTAATTAATTTAATTTAATTTAAATTAATATATGTTATTTAATCCAATTCAAATTTGCGAGATAGTCGAGTGGAGACACTCCAGTTTTTTTAAAAATTATTTTTCAAATAAATAATATGATATTTAATGCCAAATTTATTTGATTATTATTAATTGTTTTTTTATTTAATATTAAAATAATATATATATGTATGTATATATATATATAAATATATATATATGTGTCACTCTGAAACCAAAGCGATTAACTCCACTTTTAAAGAAACTGAGAAAATGAAGTCCAAAGTTCACAGCTTGTATTAAATTCAGGTTTATTGATTACAGAAAAATGTATATTGCATTTTAATATTAAGATTATCAAGTTCATTATTCACTTCATATGTTGCAGATTACATTCAATTACTAGCAAAATTTTAAAAATTGGAGTTAATCGGTTTGGCTTCTGGGTGACACATATATAACCCCAAACAAATTTTTTCCTGTTTATTATTATGCATTTGAAACGATTTATAAGCAGAAAATGAACAATTTTTAATGGAAATTGACGTATATCAAAAGATTTAACATATGAAAAATTTTATTCTCATTGATATTTTTAATTCTAATTTGAAGAATAAAATAAAAAGTAAAAGGGAAGTGATGTGGAAGGTTTTAGTTTGGTCTGTTTATTTAGTCTCTTTTTAAACGTAAATGTTATGTATATATTCAAACTTAGTCATTTATAAAATACAGATCTGTTATATTTCCCCTGGGCTCTTGTGAGGGTGTAACATGAATGACAGCGCAACTTTTTGGCTTATTGATTTCATCATTTTTCTATTATGTTTCTATACAAAATATATCCATCAGGCTGAGAGATTGATTTTTGAATTGTATTTCGCTCGGAAATGGAAGGGCACTTCAAGCACCTGTTTGTTAACAGTAATGAGAGGGTACACTTGGGGGGTAGTGACAGCACCCCGTCCTTTACTCCGAGGGTGAGCGGTCAAGCGTGCTCAGGTGCTTCAGGTGTTGTCCGGAGGAAGGTCAGGTGCGCCAGATTGACGACCAGATGGGTACCTTCCCACCTTGCATGTCATGGTGCTGTGCCTGACCAGATTGCTAGAACATGAACATCCAGTGAACCCGGTAACCCCACTAACAACTCAACTCTTTCTCCTTGCATCCGACAATCACCGACAAATCAATTGCACCCACGCCATTTCTTTGAAATAAACAGACGGCTTTCGGGAAATTAAATAATAATAATAATAATAATAATCATAATAATAATATAAAAAGGAAATTAGTATGTAATAAATATCATTTATTTAATATAAGTGAAAATAAATAATTTTTAAAAAATATTCTTATATTAATAATTTATAAATCTTATATGTTTAATTTTTATCAAAATAAATATCATTTAAAATAAAAATTTATGTAATAGGTAATGTTAAGGTATTCTGATTTTTTTTTTACCGACCGACGATAATAAGGGAGGTATTGTTTTCACACCAAATTGTGTATTGGTTTTATCCTCGAGAAAAATCATCTTTATTAGTTTTTTCTTAATTTAAAATTAGATGACGTCATCCAGCCATTCATGACGTCACAGCCTGGTCTTACATATATATATATTATAAATAAAATTAAAAATATTTATGTTATATCTATATGTTTTTTATTACATTAATAGATATATTACAATTATTTGAAATTGTTTCTGTAGCTGGAAATTAATTTACTTCAAAGCGTCGGTGGGTTCGGACCTGGCCACATGTCAACTTATTTTCGTTTAAATTTAAATCAAAATATTTAAGAGATGTACATATTTAAATCTGGTGATATAGGTATATAGGAATACTTTTAATCATCTTTGGGTATAACATAATGTTAATTCATAGTAGATTTTATAAGCTAACATTATTAATACCAAATCAATTGATTCAAAAAAAAAAAATACTCAAAATCAATATTTAGTTTTATTATAGTTTTTATTAATATTAATTATTTATAATACAAAATAAATCAAAATGAATTTAAATATATTCTATATACGTCAATTTATATTATATACCTAAATAGATAAACTATATTTTGCTGATGATAATTAATTTAATAAAAATTTCATTAAATGAGTAATCGCGAAGCAGAAACATATTTGGGTTGGTATCAAGTCATTTGAAGAATTATGTTCTTATACAGACTAGAAAAAAACATAATGAAATGTCTTTAAAGAATGCTTGGTGGTGGCTCTGTTATTGTTAATCATATCAATAAGAAATTGTTTTATCTACTATATTAATTAAAATTTAACATAAAATTTATTAATAGTTTGAACAATAGTATTTTTAGCAGAAGTATACTTTATTTAATTATGAATGAATAATAGTTTTCTTAAATAATTATTCAAAATATTTAGGCCTTTTTAAACTTAATAGAGAATAAATGAACAATAAAAAAAAAACTCAATTCCCTTCGCAATTAAATTTTATTTTATTTGAAATGATTTGGTATTTTCTGGCCGAATTAACTTATAGAAATGAGATTGAAATATATTTATTATTATTATTATTTTTTAATAAATGAATGAATTTTAATTTCAACATTTAATAATTCATTTGGTCGAGAAAAATTAGTGATATTAAAAACAAATAATAATAACAAATATATATATATATATAACTTATATGTATTAGTAAATATTATATTTATGTATATATATAATAAAGAGGCAATTTTCAATAGAGAAAAAAATCAATAAGGTTTAACGAAAACATAATTATTTTCAATTTTATATTTATATTAAAAATAATTAATTAAAAATATGTATATATATATATGTATATATATATATATATATATATATATATATATATCGTATAATATAACAAATGTAAATGTGTTTCCTTTAAACAAAAATTAAATTTTAATACACAAAACAATTGATATAAAAATTATACTTTATAAATAAAGAATATTTTGTTAATATCCAAAATTCTAAGTATATTTTATTGATTATAGATATAATCTAGTTACTGAAGTCAATGATCAACTCTTGCCAAGATCAATAATTTAAAATAAATAATAATTATTAATCTATAACGGAATTTTGTAAATTAAACTACATATTGATATTTGTTATTGTAAATTTATTCAAATAAGTTGACCTGTGGCCAGGTCCGAACCGACCGACTGTTTGAAATAAATTAATTTCCAGCTACAGAAACAATTTCAAATAATTTTAATATATCTATTAATGTAATAAAAAACAGATATGGATACATAAATAATAAATATAAACATTTTTAATTTTATTTTATTTATAATATATATGCAAGACCAGGCTGTGACGTCATGCATGGCTGGATGACGTCATATAATTTTAAATCAAGAAAAAACTAATAAATATGATTTTTCTCGAGGATAAAACCAATACAAAGTGCATGATTCGTGGTGATATATAAAAAAATCTCCTTTGGTGTGAAAATAACCCTTCCCTTCTTATTGTCGATCGCTAATACTACCACTTCCGGTTTTCGGATTTGCACCAAAAGTTGATCAATTCATCCCACTGATGCATTAAGTAAATATACCAAATTTCATCAAAATCGGTTGAGCCGTTCAGGCTGCACACATCTATACGGACGGACGGACGGACAGACGGACAGACGGACAGACGGACGGACAGACATCATGCTAAAAATACTTTTTTCTGTTTAGAAAATGCATGATTCGTGGAGATATGTAAAAATCTCCACATGTGAAATTTGGTGTGAAAACAATACCTCCCTTACTATCGTCGGTCGGTAAAAATACAAAAAATATACACAACGTTCCATTGCTACTTCTGCAATCATTATCAAGCGACTGCACTGTTCGAGTGTCCAGTGACAAGTGAAAAAATATTAATCTAAATAAAATCGTGAAATAGTAAATTTTCAATGCACATTTAATAAAGGATAACATTAGGATTTAAATAAATTATAAATAAGAGTATTAAATTTATATAAAAATATATTTTAACTATTACAAGAAAATTTGATAAAACTCCATAATAAGATGTCGAATTTTTATATAATAACTATGTAACGGTTATAATGTGATGAATTCTCCAATTATTAATTAATATATTATATTAATATATTATATATATATATATATATATATATATATATATATATTAATTTTCATTTAAAAACATAAGCATGTTTTTCTAGTTTTTATTATCATTTATAATATGTTTCCTATGTTTTTCTATATAATGAATTTTATATAATCTTGATTCAGATATACTTACATAATGAAATTGATATTCAATTTATATACATTTAGATAGTATGAACATAATTCAAATCATATTTTGATACTAATCTAACAAAAATATTTATAATTATCAAATTGGCTATTATTGATATTTAAAAATGTTAAATTATTTAGTTTAAAATAAAACATTGTGTATTTGAAAATCAAAACTAATCATATGTTATTAAAGTTGTTTTAAAAAATAGACTAAACAAATGAAATTTCAATTAGTAGGATAAGTATGTGTAGTTATTATAGTTAGTCATACTAGAATTTTTCTATCGAATTAAGATAACCATCTTTTAATATTATATTAAAGTGACACTGAATCTATGAAAGTATCTAGCTTTAAGCAATAAATTAAAAGGGTAAATATTTATATAGCTATAGACTATATATAAAACCTTATTTTTATGTTTTTTTTATATATATTTATCTATAATTAATTTATCCCTAATTTAATAAAATGTAATACTTAGATTATTATTTCAAATATTAAATGAAGCTATTACAAAAATGGATTAAATATTAATTTATTATATTGAAAAATTATTAATATTGAAAAAAGACGGCATATGTATACAATAGTTATCCCTAAATTAAATATTAATAAATCTTTTATTTTTACAATTACTTAGATAATTTATATATTTATATTTTCCAAATATTTAAAATTTTTTTGATAATTATTAAGTTGAAACCTATTTAATTTCTATATTATTTATTTTAATCATTTATTTTAATTAAAAAATATGAGGTGAGATGTCATATACAGATTATTTTGATATCTGATAATAAATAAAATAATATTAATAATTTTAGAAATGTTCACGATCAAATTTAATATCAAAATAAATAATTAATAAAACCTTGCTTAAACCAATTAAATTTAAGAAGATATATTAGAAAATAAATAAAATATTTTCTGTTCACACTTGACATCATTTTACTTTTTCATAAAATTGAAAAAAATCTTAAGAAAAATATCTTAAAATCAGTAAATGAAAAATTTACAAACACTTTCAATTGGTGAAATTTATTAAAAAGATTTTTTTTTTAATTTTTTCAATATAAAATTTCACCTTAAAATCACTCAATCATATAATTTTTATTTATAAACTTAAATAAGTTTTTATGTTATCTATAGATAGTTTTATGTATTCTCACAGAATATTAATAGATACGCATTATAAAAGAAAGAAGAGGAGGAAAAAGTAAATCATCTAAAAAGAGTAAAACTAAAGGAATGATTTTTATTTACATATATTTTTTGACATTCAAATATATTTGTTATTATTAATAAGTAGTATATACATATAATAATTTATATATATATAATAAGTTGACCTGTGGCCAGGTCCGAACCGACCGACGGTTTGAAGTAAATTAATTTCCAGGTACAGAAACAATTTCAAATAATTTTAATATATCTATTAATGAAATAAAAAACAGATATGAATATAACATAAATATTTTTAATTTTATTTTATGTAGAATATATATGTAAAAGCAGGCTGTGACGTCATGAATGGCTGGATGACGTCATATAATTTTAAATTAAGAAAAAACTAATAAAGATGATTTTTCTCGAGGATAAAACCAATACAAAGTGCATGATTCGTGGTGATATATAAAAAAATCTCCTCATGTGAAATTTGGTGTGAAAATAACTCTTCCCTTCCTATCGTCGATCGCTAATACTATCACTTCCGGTATCCGGATTTGCACCAAAAGTTGATCAATCCACCATACTGATGCATTAAGTCAATATACCAAATTTCATCAAAATTCGTTGAACCGTTCAAGCTGTACACATCTATACGGACGGACGGTCGGACAGACATGATGCTAAAAATACTTTTTTCTGTTAAGAAAATGCATGATTCGTGGAGTTATGTAAAAATCTCCACATGTGAAATTTGGTGTGAAAACAATACCTCCCTTACTATCGTCGGTTGGTAAAAAGAAAAAGTTGTTAATTTATTTCATTAATTTTAAAAACAATAAATTATTAAATGTTTAGATAATTTTTATAATTAAACAAAAATCTTAAAAATATCTCAATGGTTTGTAAAAAATATATTTCTGCTAAAGAAAATTCATTTGTTTTACAATTAACTTTTGGATACTAATTTAGAAAATTAATTAAATAAATATAAATAAAAAAAATTCATTCATTATCAATAATATTATCTCATCTAAGTAAATTTTAATTAATAATATTTTTTTATTTAAGTATAGTTTTAATTAATATTAAATAATAATACATAGTAAGAGGAGTCCTAAAAGATAACTTTGATATTTTAATATATTTTCAAATTAATTTATTTTTTATTTATTTATTAAGAAATTTCAGGCAGTAATACCCATTCTCTTATATATATATATATTAAACATTCTAAAAAAAAGTGACTTTAAACCTCCCTGGTAAACTTCTTCTTTGTCATTAGTAAAAGTGGAAAAGATTAGGCTTAAATCGTTTGGTTTCGTGTTGATTACTTTAAATCGTCTCTGAGATGAGTATAATTTCGTTGATTGTATCCCATAATGTTTCTTTTATTCTTTGTAATAACTTCGATATTAGAGGGAAGATCCAAGAGGGTAAAACGAGATGAGCTTTGTTTGTTCGTAAATGAAGGCGGGGCTAAAAAAGGGCCAATAGACGAGTCACATGCTTCACTTTATATAGAAAGAGGGGAAGAAAGTCGAATGTATTCGAGTATATAGTATATAGTGGCTTCTCGACGAGGACGAAGGTAAGCATGTAGGACAATTGGTGGTGGCGGCGGCGGTGGCGATAAACCCGGAATTGGTTCTCCGAGTTACGAGTGATCGGGGACCACCAAGCGTATCTTCCCACCCCAGCACGACTACGATAAGATAATAATAAAAGAGAACCGCAGAATGGGGTGTTCCGACGTGGAAGACGAGAAGAGATGTCTTGCAGTCTGTAATTGAGTTGCCCGGAAGCGATATCGATAAAAGAAACTCCATATGCCCCAATTCTGCTGGTTCATTTTCACTATACTTTGATTATATTTATAGATGACAAAAAAGCCATTCAATTAGACAACTATACTAGCCAATAGATTTATTACCAAATCATAAATCAATTTTATATCTAAAATATTCGTTATGTCTTGTTTCTCGATACAATTTATAAACTATTTTTCATTTATTCTCAGCATAACTTAATAAATATAAAAGATGAATAATTAAAATAAAAATAAAGTGATCAAAGATACATTTCATTTAATCAAAATGAATTAAAAACTGGAAAATATTTTGTTATTTAAATTTATTTATTTTTGTGTAATTAATAATTGTGCCTCTTGGAGTAATGTTGATTTTCTGTTTTATACTAGTTTCACTTTTATTTTATTACAAACAAATCTTATTAAAATATAATTTTTTTTCATTTGTTTAATTTAATTGATAAATTAATATGAAACATTAAATTATTTTGTATATATAATGTAAAACAATACCCCTTAATATAAATATATACATTCTTAAATTTTGTCTTATAATGTGACTTTTGAAGAAATACGGAAGATGTATTATATCTCGCAAATTTGAATTGAATTAATTAACATATATTATATTTAAATTAATTTTAATTAATTAAAAATTATAATTTAAAATTAATATATAATATTTATTATACCAATTAAATTGGCTCTTTTTTGATGGCACCACATCACGTGCTGGAGCGTGATTGTCAGTCAACGTGTTAAAAAATTAATTACGGTACTTTCAGCGATTCAATCAAGCTGAAATTCTAAAAATAGCAGTTTTATACAATTTTTAATCATGTGAAAAACTAACACATATTATATTTAAATTAAATTTCATTAATTAAAAATTATAATTTAAAATTAATAAATAATATTTATTATACCAATTAAATTGGCTCTTTGTTGATGGCACCACATCACGTGCTGGCGCGTGATTGGCAGTCAACGTGTTAAAAAATTAATTACGGTACTTTCAGCGATTCAATCAAGTTGAAATTCTATATATAGCAGTTTTATATAATTTTTAATCATGTGAAAAACTATAAAAACATATTTCTTTATCTTTACGGTCAGTTTAGAGGTAAAAAAAGAAGAAGAATTAGAAAAAAAATTTAATGAAATGGACATTTAAAACAAACAAAAAGAAAAATTAAAAACATAAAAATGATATAATGTTAATTTAATTTATTTAATTAAATTTAAATTAATTTATTATTTTTCTCAAAATGTATGAAATTCAATAGATATGGTAGATGTTCATTTCCTCTTAGAAATAATTTATAAGTTGTCAATTCGATTTCTTTAAAGATAACAACAGCATACAAAAAAAAGATAATTGAATTTAGTGATTTTAGTGGATGCTTTCATAACGTTTTTGAATTCATATATGAATATATATCATATAATTAATTTCCACTGGCAGAGAATCACGAAACATTTTCAAGATATATGTATTTAGATTCTCTAATAAATAAAAAAACAAGTATATTTAAAAATTTAAAAAAAACAAAAATAATTTATAGCATAATAATAATAACAGTTAAATAAAAGTAAATCAAAAGATTAATTATTTAAATATTATCACTTATGATTGATTTCAAAATAATTTTTATAAAATTTATTTTGTTTTTAAAGTGAAAAGTTTTAAACTTGATATTGATTGAATAGAAAATTTAATTTTCTTTTGATGTATGTTTTTTTCGGTATCTTTGATAATAATAATTTTTTTTTTTTAATCTAGGTATATACCTATATGATACATATCCAATTTACGAATATTAGATGGTTAAAGTGGTTATTAGATAGCTTGGTTGTTGTGCTTTTTAACTTGTTGATAGATCGTTGCTTGTTTTTAGTTGGTTGGATACCTCTAATAGGAAAGTGACGATTAGCTGGTGGTTGGTTTTGTAGGGATATTTTCGCTCGTGGGTGCCCATCGGGAAATCTCATAAAATCTCACTGGGGTTACCATGCGCTGTTTATTACACGAATTCATGCTGATAAATTCAAAAAGTAACTTTCAAACAGGGTTGAATTTTTAATATTTATTATTATCAACCTATTATCGCCAAGTCTATATATAATGTTATCTTAATGAGAAAGTTCACGCACATCGGACGATTGTCAAAGGGGTTAGATATCGAATGAACAGTCCGTGTTAAAATATTTTTCCGTTTTAACATTTTTCAAGAGTTAATTTCATATCCAAAGAATGAATAAATAATGCACGAAGAGAAAATGGGGGAAAGATTCCTGTGCTTGAGTATTTGGGTTTGCCACTCTCTCTCTCTCTCTCTCATTCTCTCAAATACCAACGAACATTCATGATTTATAAATAGTATCTAGTAAATGGCAATTCATTATAGTATTTACGCACATGATATTGCTATAAATAATTGTATTATATCACCATTTATATGATAATCAATCTTTGACAAATATCCATTGACTGAGAGGGTCGACTATTTAGACAATAAATATTTAATATATAGAGAGAAATATCTTGTTTATACGACTGGTTAACTTAATTACATATTTGATATTGACATTAAATAGAATAGATTCGCTCCATGAAATTTTTAAAATAATTAATATTTCATACAAATTGGAGGCCCAAACACCATTGGATTTTAATCTCTAAATCTAGACCGCAGATTCTTTTCATTAAATAACATAAAAAGTTTTTGATGGAATTTACATAATTCAATTAAAGCTAAATAAATAAACGATTCTATTTATTGATTCAATAATTCTATTTGAATAATGTCAGCAACGTTTTTTTTTTTTTAAATCATCTGATATCTCACCTGGAAAATGTCACCAGTGTAAATACAAAATTTAATAATCAGATATACAGATCAAATGTTTGTGTCAATAGTAAATTTAAAATTAAATTTTTTTTTATTAATAAATAAAATTAACTGAAAGTAAGAGTAAATGTAAAACAAATGCATATACCAATTCAAGATGGATGTTTTTACCGACCGGCTCTTTACTTTAAAATAATTTTACTTAAATAATACAATAATAATACTTATTAGACATTTTATATTACTTTCCCTTTTTTACCGACCGACGATAGTAAGGGAGGTATTGTTTTCACACCAAATTTCACATGTGAAGATTTTTTCATATTTCCACGAATCATGCATTTTCTTAACAGAAAAAAGTATTTTTAGCATGATGTCTGTCCGTCCGTCCGTCTGTCTGTCCGTCCGCCCGTATAGATGTGTACAGCCTGAACGGCTCAACGGATTTTGATGAAATTTGGTATATTTACTTAATGCATTAGTGGGATGAATTGATCAACTTTTGGTGCAAATCCGGAAACCGGAAGTGGTAGTATTAGCGATCGGCGATAGGAAGGTAAGTGTTATTTTCGCACCAAATTTCACATAAGGAGATTTTTTACATATCACCAAGAATCATGCACTTTGTATTGGTTTTATTCTTGAGAAAAATCATTTTTATTAGTTTTTTTCTTAATTTAAAATTATATGACGTCATCCAGCCATTCATGACGTCACAGCCTGATCTTACATATATATTATAAATAAAATAAAATTAAAAATATTCATGTTATATCCATATCTGTTTTTTATTACATTAATAGATATATTAAAATTATTTGAAATTGTTTCTGTAGCTGGAAATTAATTTATTTCAAACCGTCGGTCGGTTCGGACCTGGCCACAGGTCAACTTATTTTATTCCTATATCAGCCTACACATCAATATTTATTGATAAAAAGAAATAAATATAAAACAAAATAAACGAACAGAAATATTTTTATTTTCTTGAAATTAATAATACAAATTAAATAAAACAAAAATTTTATTGATAATTTTGATTTCATTTTTAAAATATTTATTTATTTATTATTATTAAAAAATCCAACTCTTGTTAAATTATTTATTATGTAGATAGTACTAAATAATTCTCCTTTATATTTTTGATTAATATAAGATGAATTTAATGAATAAAAAAAATATTAAATATATTCCCTCAATTTGAAACTTCATGAGGAATCGAATGAGTTAGGGTGGAGAATGGAGGTGAAAAGACCCCATTGATTTCTCTCGTTGATTGACAGCCGCCAAGAGACAGGGCCAAAATGTCAGACCTCAAGAGACTTTTCCAACTTATTAAATCAATTATGAATTAACGTCATGGATGTTTATTTAACTAATTGCTATAACACCAATTTCATTCTTTTTTCTTCTTTTATCTTTGATATTCGAGATCAATCATGAATTATGATTAAATACAAATCTAAATAAACTAAATAGTAAATTTGAAAATTAATCAAAGCCAAATTTTTGAATTGAGTTTCTATAAATATATATTGTTATATATATATATATATATATATATATATATTTATTTATTTATTTATTTATTTGCCCATTTTAGCTCACATACATACATTTAGACAATTACAATTTTCATCAATCAATCATACAATTACATATTTATTACAATTTATTATAATTTTAATTAATTTAATTTTTTTTTAGTCCTCCATTCTAATGTGGAACCAGGCCCCTGAGGGCATAGGCCTCTCCCAGCATTTTCCATGTTTTTCTCTCTTCTGCCACTCTACTCCACATCGGTCCTGCTACTTGGATTATATCGTACATTTTGTATATATTATATATATATATATATATATATATATATATATATATATATATATATATCTAAATGAATTTAAATCTGATGTCAAGTGAGTGAGAAAAAAGTGAATTGTTTAAAAGAGCAAATTTGACTATTGTTTTCGAATAGATATTAATTTTTTGTTATAATTACTTATTATAATTATCTAAGTATAATAAAAAAATGAAATTAACGTTTATCAAAGAGAAGAGTTCAGGATGGAATTCTCCCTTGGGTGGTTAATCCGACTATGTCGTGTCCGGAACTCATCAATAAACGAGCATTTCAAGAGGGAAGGAGGGGGGGTAGCAGCCCTCCGTAGCCACCCCATGAGCAATGCGTGTGCTAACGGCCTATCACGATACGAATCAAACTAATAAAACAGGACACCCAGACTAACTGATGCTAAAAATTTGTCCTACGGGTCAGTAGAAATAGCAAATAGAGAAAACATAATTTTTCCCCCTCCATCTTCAATAATTTGAATAAAATAAAAATCGATATTAAAATAATCTTATCTTATTATTCTAGCAACAATTGTATATATATATTTTTGAGATATTAAACCGCTCGATGGATTTTTTTGAAATTCACAACATAGTTAATATTTATAAAGAAAAATCGATCTGTATTGGTTTCAGACTCGAGAAAAATCAACTTTATTAGTATTTTCTTAATTTTAAATAGTAAATTTATATGACGTCACAAATTACGTCATCCTTGTTGAAATTTGACATAAATTTGATCTAATCATATTAAATAAATTATATTATATTAATTAAAATGCTTTTTGGATTAAATTATAAATAATATATAAATGATATTTGATTATTATATATAAAAAGAAAAGAATTTAACCTCCTTTATTAATTAAAATATTAAAATAGTGTCAATATAATTTCAGAATTTATATTATTATCAGGAGTAATATATATATATATATATAAATATTTTGTCAAGTAAATTTGAAATACTATCGTATTTTTCATCTTGAATTCAAAATTAAGTTAATTTAATTAATTTGTACCATTTTAGGAAACAAATTTTTGATGGGTCATTTTTAGAAAACCCATTTAACAATTGTAATAAATAATTAAAAACTTGTAAAATTTTCAAAGTTTATAATAATAAATTGTATAAATTTTTTAAATAGCGATAGCTCGAAGTTCCAGGTACTATTAGCTTAATATAGAATTGAAAAAGATAGATTTTTTAAATTAAATTATCATTTAAAATTATTAAATCTTTAAATCAGTTTGGGTAAACTTAAAAGAACTTTACAAAATTTATCTTTAATATAAATGAGTTTATCTATAGTATTTACGTTGATTTTAAACTTTTATTATTATTATTATTATTATTTTCTGTGCATTCTTTGATAAATAATTTTATTTATTAAAATAAATAAAACATGAAGTAATTTTTTAAATTAATTCACACATTCATAATATAAAAACTATTGTTAAAAATTAAGTTCAATTTAGTATAAAATAAAAATTTTACTGAGAAAAATTTATTGGTAAGTGTCGCAACAATTTATTTAGTATTTCAATCAGAAAACTTGTTAAAAGACCCTCGGCAGAATTCTTCGGGGCAAGGAGCTAACCACGTCGTAGCTCGCTATTAAGCACATGGCGAGTTATTAGGGCCGAATTAATTTCCCTAGTGGAACCAAACGGCTTCCTTATTGTATTTGTGGTGAAGGGGCGTTACACAGAGTTAGCTCCATGCTAATTTTAATCTTGTTAACTTGTCCACAAGAAAGTCATTCAATAGTTGCTATCGAACAAAAACAAGTAAAATAAATTTCAATTAATAGCAGGTTTAATTTTCACTAATAACCACCGATAAGATAAAAAAAATGATAATTCACATTTTATTTCTATAAATATTTGAAACAAATATCTTTATTTTATGTTTAAATAAATTAATTTTAATTAATTCACAATAAACTTATAAATAAATACAAGAAAATCTAATAAACTGGAAAGTTTTTAGGTATTTAGGGCAAATAAAGGTTGGTAGATAATTACATTTCTTGAAAGTCTATGTTTAGAAGAAAAGTCAATTATGTTATCATTATATGGATAGTCAAATGTTAATTCGTGAAAATTTCTTCCAAACAATTAAAAAATAAAATAAAATATGGATTCTTAATCGAACAACTCACGAGTCCTCATCATTAAATATGATTACCAATCTAATGTGTTAAAACTTTTTAAAACAACTTTAATTTAAACATATAATGATAAATTAATTTATTTTACATAGAAAATAATAATAATCAAAATAATAAATGTGCATATTTTTACTATCTCGTAAGAGAAAATTTTCGATGTTGAGATTTTGAAGTTTTTATACGTTTTGAAGGTTCCTGAATCATTTTCACTAAGGTTGAGAAAAATGTCTGTGTGTGTATGTGTGTGTGTATGTATGTAACCAAGATTACGCAAAAAAGGTTTTAGCTAGAATGATGAAATTCGGTATATGGGCATTATTCAAAATTCATAGTTTTCTATCAACTTTTGAGAAATTTAGCTCAACTGGAAAAGGGTCATTACCTACAACGTTTTGACTTTTTTCTTCTAAAGTGACCGCAAAAATAAAGATATATGTTTGATAATTTTTCACATGATTAATAATTGTATAAAACTGCTATATATAGAATTTCAGCTTGATTGAATCGCTGAAAGTAGCAGAATTAATTTTTTAACACTGCAAATCTCGCGAGCCAACACGTGACGTGGTGCCATCAACAAAGAGCCAAACACGCGCTGGTTTAATACATATTATTTATTAATTTTAATTTATAATTTATAATTAATTAAATTTAATTTAAATATAATATATGTTATTTAATTCAATTCAAATTTGCAAGATAGTCGAGTGGAGACACTCCAGCTTGTTTTAAAAATGAAATTATTAACGAAACAAATTTGTTTAAAATATTATTTTTTTTTTTTGTAAAAAAATTTAATTCTAAACTTATTCAATAACTCACAAATAAATAAGTTAAAATGTTAATTAAGATTATTGTTGAATTAATCAAAATCAAACTTAAATTGGAAACTTAGATTTGTGATTTTTGCAATGCCAGTGAGGCTGAGAGGAAACATGGAGGGGATTAAATTTAGTAAACATAGCTCAGGGATTTTGGCGGCGTTCAACCGGGACGCTCGCGCGTAAACATGAATATTTCAAAATAATCTCTAATCGGCCTGCCTATTAACTCCATTGATGGGTTGTTTTTTTTTTTTCTTTTCATTCTGCTTTCAAGTTTGTGGGCGCGTGCAATCGTTGACGTTAAGTTCGTAACAAATGGCGGGGAGTTGGCGTAAGAAGCACGGTCTAACCTTGTTCATTATTCATAAGATAAATCTCGCATTCATTGGCGCTCCGTCGCACCCTCCCCTTCTCCTCATCCCACTTGCCCATTGATAGTGATCAGACATTCTCATTATCATATCGAATAAATTATTTAAAATAAAGATGGATCGTAATGTAAAGATTCAAAGAATCAAAGCGTTCACACAAACTGACTATTATAACATTTTCTGTCAATACAAACGTCTATTTACCACTGTGCATAATTTAACTCTCTTTACACAAGGTTTACTCATGTTCAATAAAACATGGCATCCAGTTTAATATTTATATTAGTTGTTTGCCGTAGGCTTGAATCGCTTTACAATTATATCAAATAGTCAACTCCATTGAATAAGATACTTTTTTTTTTCTTATAAACTAACTTTCAATAATAAATGAATGTTTATAATTATTTGCGATTAATAGTTGTGCCCTCTACTATCTTATCTCAAAAAAGAAAATATCAAGAGTCACAAATGCAATCCAGTCAAAAAAAAAAAATCTAGAATGTCTCCACTCGACTATCTCGCAATTCGAATTGGATTAATTAACATATATTATATTTAAATTAAATTTAATTAATTCAATTATAAATTAAAATTAATAAATTATATTTATTAAACCAGCGCGTGTTTGGCTCTTTGTTGATGGCACCATGTCACGTGCTGGCGCGTGATTAGCAATTAATTTAATCAAAATGAATTAAAAACTGGAAAATATTTTGTTATTTAAATTTATTTATTTTTGTGTAATTAATAATTGTGCCTCTTGGAGTAATGTTGATTTTCTGTTTTATACTAGTTTCACTTTTATTTTATTACAAACAAATCTTATTAAAATATAATTTTTTATATATTATTTTTTGTCATTTGTTTAATTTAATTGATAAATTGATATGAAACATTAAATTATTTTGTATATATAATGTAAAACAATACCCCTTAATATAAATATATACATTCTTAAATTTTGTCTTATAATGTGACTTTTGAAGAAATACGGAAGATGTATTATATCTCGCAAATTTGAATTGAATTAATTAACATATATTATATTTAAATTAAATTTAATTAATTAAAAATTATAATTTAAAATTAATAAATAATATTTATTATACCAATTAAATTGGTTCTTTATTGATGGCACCACATCACGTGCTGGCGCGTGATTGCCAGTCAACGTGTTAAAAAATTAATTACGGTACTTTCAGCGATTCAATCAAACGGAAATTCTATATATAGCAGTTTTATACAATTTTTAATCATGTGAAAAACTATCAAACATATTTCTTTATTTTTACGGTCAGTTTAGCGGAAAAAAAAAATGAAAACGTGGTAGGTAATGACCCTCTTCCGAATGAGCTACATTTCTCAAATGTTGATAGAAAACTACGAATTTTGAATAATGCTCGTGTACCAAATTTCTTTATTCTAGCTCAAACCCTTTCTGCATAATATTGTCTACACACACAGAGAGAGAGAGAGAGAGAGAGACAGACATATTTCTCAACCTAAGTGAATGTGACTCAGGAACCTTCAAAACGTATAAAAACATAAAAATCTCGACATCGAAAATTTTCGTGATCGCAATACTATCTCTGGCGAGATAGTAATAAACTAATGGACAATGATGGATAGGGAAATAAAAAAATATCACAATAAAAGATCAATCAATTTTATGCAATTTTTTTCACCAGCAATATATCGTGTCTATTTGTGTGTGTTTTTTTTTTTTTTTTATCAAAGTTGGTCTCCCATTGGATATTAATTCATTTCAATATCCATTCAATAAATGCTGTTTATAATTCAATTTATAATCATTATATCTTTTTTATTTTTGTTGTTTTTGTTTGTGTGTGGACCTTTTACAGTGATTTCATTGCATGCATTGAGAGAATGGCATCGATTAGTTGTTTCGAAATCATAGGGAGACGCTTACCATTTTGATCGGTTATTTTTAGAATTAAATCACAATTCTAAAACTGATTTCTTGAATTGAAGAAATTTCTATATTATAAGAATTTGGGGAGGGGGGGGGGCGTTGTTCTGTGGTGGTGGTGACGTTTGGGTGTTGGTCCTCTGATGTTTTTAATTATTTAAGGTATATAAAGAGAATTTCCTTTCTATCGAGATACCGAATGGGAAGAAACTCTCCAAGGAGGAAAATGACATCACAGATGTGATCATGAAGTTATGATTAATTGTATAATAATGATTATATAATATGATATGTAATTGTATAATATGACTGTAAATGCTCTGAGCATGAAAGAATATGTTAATTAATGAACTTTATATTTTAAAGAATTGTTATGTAATGCCGAATGTGGATAAATACTTAAGAATAAATAAAAAATAAAATAAAATTATTATAAGAATTTATTTAGAATAATTAAAATAACTTATAAAAGAAATTTTCAGAATTTAAAAATTATTTATTTATTTAACATAAGGTATTGAATACCGGGAGCTTAGCCGCGAAATTATAGTGACCGGTCCGCCGACTCGAGTTCGAGGGTTCAAACCTCGTCGAGTGCATCGATATATAAATATAAATATAAATATAAATAAATATAATAATCTGAGAAAGCTGGCTAAATGGAGATATATTCCGAAAAATCAAAAAAAAAAAAAAATAGAATAAATTAATAAATCACCGTAATGATCACTGGCATTAACATATGTTCTAATCTGATTCTAATTTTTTTTCAGTTTGTTAACAAAATCATAATCTAAATTAATTATTATTAGTAATTAAATAATAATTCATTTAAATTATAGGAGATAATTAACTGATATATTTTAGCATGGAACATTACAGCAAATTGAAAACAAATGAAAATCAGATAAGGACTTATGAATTTCCCCACCATTGAACTGTGTGCAATTCCTTCCCATAGTTTGGTTCTTAATATTAATAATTAAATTTCTATTTTTAATATAAAAGTTTATAATACTTGATAAATTCAGAAAATAAATTAATAAACAAATTCAAATCTATTTAATTTTTATTTTAACAAAAATAAATACTTTGAGATTAGCCTTTATTAAAAGTAAATAAATATTTATTTGAATCTGACAGGTATATATTTAATAATAAATTAATATCTTTTTCCTTTTTTCCTTTTTTGCTCCCTATCTTGATGAGTAGAATAATGAGATTACCGTTTTCTTTAGTATTTTTAGTGTATTATTAATGATTAATGATGAAACATTTAATTTTGCCGAAAGACCTTTTTTCTCTTCTTTCTATATTTAATATAAATTCAATTTTGAATAACTATCAATTAAACATAACAAAAGGAGTTACTTTATCGTCTAATAATTTGCAATTTAAAAAATGAAAATTTCAAGACTTACAAGAAAAAAGAAGATTGAAATTTATCAATAAAATAAGTCAATATTAAGTAGTAAATATAAGAGTAGATAAAAACATCGACTATGGCAAATTATTTATAAAAAAAAAAAAATTATTCTGGTGGTTTATTTGAGTGAGTTTTAAACAGAAAACACAACCCCATTTTTATTTTGATTAAAGATTTTACATAAGTAATTCATTTTTATTATCAATTTGAAATATATTTTTCAAAATCTATTTAACATAGATTGAATAGAGATAAACAACAAGTGGGAAATTTCATTATTATAAAAAAAACCTCAATGAAAAGAACACCCACATTGGAGTCACCATTAAAATTCAATTGATCCGCCCCTAATTAATCCGTTTAATTTGTTTGTATATGTTCAATACCTGTAATTAGTTGATTATATCGTAAGTCTTAGTTAGTGGAAATAATTTGCAGTATTCAGAAGAAAGTATACTTTCAATACTTCTCAAGAGCTAATATTGAATTAATATAATGAAGGCTATTATGAACCCTCTTAAGAAAATTATCGCTCATTTCCTTATGAATAGAGGGTCTTGTAGTTCTTAAGTGGAATGCTCTTCGGGATAGAATCATTATTGAAAGGGGCTCCGGTTTGAAGAGCCAATCACAATGCTCGGTTCTTCACTAACCCCCCTCGCCTCCCTTTTAGACTCTCTTTCAACTCTATTAATAATCTTATCAAATAAAACTTTTAATATATACCTAGGTACATATATTTATATAATAAAAATAAAAGGTCAGCTTAATAATTATATTATGAAAAAAAAAAATTATAAATTATCATTAATTAAAAACAAAATATTTGAAAAATGAAAAACAGACTGAAAATCAAAAATAATTATATGGATTCTTTGCCTTTTAGTAAGCATAAAAATAAGAATTATTAATTTTATATTCCTTTGTATTTTATAAAATGAATGAAAAAAAAACCTCTGATTTTTGTACGTCCTACGCAAGGACAACACCTATCAAGTCGGTTATTTCAATTAGGTGTCCTATGATCAGTAGAACGGGTCCTATCAACTTTTAACTTGATTTTCTTGATCGGAGGCGCTACTTTTTAACAAGTAGCTTCCCAATGTTGATCCCGGAGGCTGGGTGGACTCCATTCCATAGACCCCAGCTAGTGAAATTCCCTTGCCCGGGACTTGAACCCAGGACCACTAGAATGTGGTGCCTTTTTTATAATATCGAAAATATTGAAAAATAATCTGAATAAATCTTTCATCCTTATTTCAAGATTCAATTCAATTCAATTAAAAAATAAACATTTTTTTCTAATAATTGGTCCATTAAGTGATTAAAATATATTTTAACATTTTGTATTTTTTTCTTAATAATAAAATAAATTATTTAAACAAATTCTAATGCTATACATTGTCATATTAAATTAAATCGAATTTTAACTGAAAGAGAACCTTTCATAGGAATTACATAATTCAATATATAAAGAGGAGATATAGAAATGGTATTAACTAAATAAGAAGGGAATAAAAAGAAGGTTTTTGTTAAGTTGTTTGTATTTTCATTTGGAAATGAGTACTTTTAGAAAATGAAGAAAGTTAATGTTTTGATTATTTTTTGTTTTTGTCACGATAATAGCAACTGTTAATTATTTATTCATGTACAGACCTTTTAAATAGGAATTAAAATTTTGATTAAAGGGAAAATAAACTTCGAAGGTTTAACTCAGCATCTAAGTATGTGAAAATATATATATATGTATGTATATGTAAATATATACATATATATATATATATATATATATATATATTTATTTATTAATTTATTATTTATATATATATTTAAATATTTATAAGAATTTCGATTGGGAAAAAACCGCATGAAGTATCCGCCACCCAAGGGAGGTAGTGGTTTCCAATATCCAGTTGTGAGCCTGGAAATTTTTCATTTATTCATCGACTTATCATTCTTTGACTAAACAATAATTATAACTAAAAAAAAAAAATAAATACTTGTTTTATGGGAGATTCAACATGTGACGAACAATTATTTTTCATTTGTTCCAATTATATATAATTAACCACGATTCACACGGAATTTTAGAATATCTGATAAGAATAAGCTGGAGTGTCTCCACTCGACTATCTCGCAATTTGAATTGGATTAAATAACATAATATATTATATTTAAATTAAATTTAATTAATTATAAATTATAAATAATAAATATTAAACCAGCGCATGTTTGGTTTTTTATTGATGGCACCATGGCACGTGTTGGCGCGTGAGATTTGCAGTGTTAAAAAATTAATTCTAGTACTTTCAGCGATTCAATCAAGCTGAAATTCTATATATAGTAGTTTTATACAATTATTAATCATGTGAAAAATTATCAAACATATATCTTTATTTTTACGGTCACTTTAGAGGAAAAAAATCAAAACATTGTAGGCAATGCCCTCTTCCGGTTGAGCTACATTTCTCAAAAGTTGATAGAAAACTATGAATTTTGAATAATGCTCATGCACCAAATTGCATCATTCTAGCTCAAACCGTTTTTGCGTAATCTTGCCTACATACATACACACACATACACACATACACACACACACACACACAGACATTTTTCTCAACCTTAGTGAAAATGATTCAGGAACCTTCAAAACGTATAAAAACATCAAAATCTCAACATCGAAAATTTTCGTGATCGCAATACTATCTCTGGCGAGATAGTAAAAAGATGGGTTTTTCTATACAATTTAAGCCGTGGATTTAAATAAAGGAAATATTTCAATATCGATATTTTTACAATTACTTATATTCTAATTTATGTATGAATACATTATAATATACATAGTTCCTCCATCTTTAATTGAATTTAACAAAAGTGGTACTTGGTCATAAATAAATTGAATTAAATTGTCTTAATAAAAATTAATGTTATTTAATGTTTTCTTTCTAAATATACAATGTTATAATTGGTTTTATCATTGTACGTTCTTTTACCCAATACACTCATAGATATCAAACATAAGTTTAAAAATGATTATATAAATTTTCGTTTTAGAAATTCAAATAATTTGTTTTAAATCGTTTTTATTTAATTCTACGTCTCAGAAAAGCAAAGTGATTTTTTTAAATTGAAATGAAAAAAAAAACATTTAAACTAAAATTAAACTTGATTTAGCTATATTTTGTTTGTTTAATTTGTTTCTAATCGGAATAAATGGTTCTAATTATGCAGTTATTATAAGGGCATCAATTTTGTAAAAAAAAGAAATTAAAATTTCAAATACTAATAAAAAAACTTAAGAAAAATATAGGAAGATATTATTAAAAAACAAACATAACTATAAAATAAACTATTTTCTCATAATTTCTGATAAATACCTTAATATGATATAAATTATCATTTTAAAAAAAAAAATTATATTTTAGGTATTTTAAATATTTCTACAAAAAGGTAAAGTGAATTTTCTCTAACAAACATTTCTAAATTCCAATCTCTTTTCTTGAAAAGATAAATTCCGATTCCTCAGGGATAGTCAATTAATTTTTAAGTCTTTATTTAACCACCCCTAGCGAATAAGTGTGATTTAAAAATAAAAGATATTGAAGTGATTTAGATTCATTTTCAAATTCTTTTTTGTTTATTAATATTAAATATTCATCGAATACATATCTATATAGACAATTATATAAAATTAACAATTTATTTTTTTAAAAATATTATCTTAAGATATATATTTCATAATAAATATAGTAATTTATATAATATTCATGTTCTTAATGCATGTTTTTTTTATAAGGTGAATTTATATTCATTTAAATAATTTTTTATTTTTATTTAGAAAATTAATTATTGTAATTTCTTATTAATTAGAGATTTATCAAAATAAAATAAATATATAAGTTGAAAATGAGTTTATTAAATTTTTAATTTACTAGTTTTGGGCTAGAAGTTGTTAATACGTATTATTAACTCAAGCGTAGTACAAATTATTTCCATTTTAAGAACATTTAGAAACGAGTGCAAAAGATCGACGTAAAAAGCAATAAAAAATATTTTCATCCAACCCTTTAAAATGGTGAAAAAAAAAAATCTAAATGAATAATATAAAGAATTCATTAAATATTTAAAAATGAGATTAATTAACTTAAAAATGCTTTTTTGGATTTTATTCAAATGAAAATTCTTATTTAAAATAGCGACGCCTTGAGTCGCAAAAGTAAAGAAGGGATTTCACTTCCGATTTGTTTTATTTTTTTGTTTTTTTTTTTTTGTTTTTTGTCTTTTTGTTTTTATTTTTATCCGCGAGAAAAATTTGCAAGACTACGACGCCGTCACTCCGATTGGAAATCGGAGAGTAACGAGTTGGAAAAATGCCGGTAAGTGGAAATATGTTGTAGAGTTTGGTTACTGGTGGTGGGGTGTCGACTACTTACCGAGGGGTTGGGCATACACCGGCGCACGGGATCCGGCGAGCGGTATGTCGGCGAATACCGCCCCGGGAAGCACGAGCTCGGCGCTGAGATGGGCGGATGCAGCGTCGGCTTGCCCATCATCTTGTCCGGAGAGTACATGTTCTGAACAAGACAACCACATACAAAATTAACCCATGGCTAGTATCAACTTGATATATTAAAAAACGAAGATCCATAGCCCCACTCCTTCCACTCACTCTAATCTCATCACATCAACTAACCTACTTTCAAAAACTTTAGAAGAAAATTGATGCATGTGGATAAAAACTTTTCTAATAGAGAATGGGGGAAAAAAAAATTCTAAAAATCTAAAGTTTTTGTTATACTTAAACATTTTACCCCACTACTGACGTTTCCCATCAAAAGTATAAACAATTTGAAAACAGTAATATCTATTCTTAAAATTATTTAGTATATATTTTTTTTTTTTTTTTTTTTTAAATAAAAATTGTTATTTATTATATAAAATCAATGAGAAATATTGTCCGACAATTAATAATATAATATAATACTATATAAATAGAATATATTTGATTTGATTAAGTCGTTTTTCGAAATAATAATTCGACATTTCTCATGTTGAATTAATAATTATATTATATTTTTTGCTCCTTTATTTTATTTGTTTTATGTATTTATTCGAGTGAAATATATATATTTTAGTTAGCTAACTACAAGTTTATATTTTCTAGATATATTCATGTTGTTCATAGTAATCAATATTTGTATTTATATATACATAAAATTATCTTCTAGTTTGCGTTTAGGTATATCTATTGCATCAATTTACTCTTAGAAAATAAATAGAGATAGTAGTATTAATATTATTATTTTAACACACATTGAAAATATATTATATTTTTTATAAGACAAGCGTGAATATTTTTCATTTAATACCAAATAATTTTTTGATACTTTTAATTTCGGTAATACAATTTGATTATTTTCCCAAAAACGTTTGAAATGAACGAATTACAATTTCTTTTTTATTTATATATAAGTATATGATATTATAAAATTGATGAAATTCTTTTCAATAAATTAAAATAATTTTTGAATTAATTTAATTTTATTTAATTTCATTGAATATTTTTTTTTACTCTACATATATACATATATTAAATCCATTTATTAAATGTTTTTTTTAAAATAATTTTATGAATAGGTTTACTGATTCAAAATGACATAAAATATTGTTGTTTAAATTATAATTAATGGAGACTCAATGGAAAAGACATTGGATAAAAAAAAAAAAAGGTTTAACATTAATATTAAATGTTTTAAACTTTAGTTGAAATCTCATAATTATGAAGGTTGTTTTCCTTCTTTCTTTATTTTTCTGTTCTTCATTTTTAATTTAAATATAATTATATTTCAATATCAATATTTCTCTATAAATTGAGTTATAAACACTCTGTACATGATTAATTATTGATAATCATAAAATAATAAATTTAAATATAAAATTTAATAATATAATCGTATATGATAGCTATTATATCAGTTTAAAATAATTTTATTTTTAATTTTAAAATCAATTAATAAATAATTAATACATTTTTAGTAAATATCTTTAAAACACTTATAAAATTTTGGAAATAATTTGAATTATACTTAAATAAATAATTGAAATAATATTAAATTATTTTCTCCAGATATGTGATAAAAAATAATTTTTTTTATATTATTATAAATATCTGTTAATTAAATTTTAACTAATTGGTAAGTTTATAAATATATTATATAAATTTGTAATTCTTACTAATAAGAAATATTATATATTTAATAAAAATTTATATGTTTATATATATATATATATATTTATTTATATATATGCATTTTTTATTTATTTAAATAGTAAAATGTTGTTTTTTATCTAATAAGAAAATTGATAAAAAGCATACTATAATTAATATTTAAAATTTATGTTTACTTTTATTGAATATTTAAGAAAAATATTTAAATTTCTATTTCTATTTATTTTTATAAGAACTATAAACTTAAAATTTATGAGAAATAATATCATAATAAATTTATATTATTGAACTATCAAACATTTCAATGACATAATAAAATTAATCTCAGCATGCTAATTCTTAAAAGATACTTTTTTCCTTTGATTTAAGGAAAAAGTTAAAATTTATTTTTTAATAAATAAATTTTTAGAATAAATAGCTTATTATCTCAATTGATATGTAAAAAATACATGAAAGATTGATTGTTACATAACATAAATATTCTCATGTAAAAATTTAAGTTGGTATGATATAACTTGAATAACTGCAAACATCGCCTTAAAAAGATAGTTGTTTATTATATAAATTTGGTTTAATTGTTAATTTTTAGCACACAAAGCATTCACGTGTTTATTTATTTATTTGTTTATTCTTCGTTACATTTAAGGCTTTATATTACTATTCACAAGTTTAATTGACAAATGCAATATTGTATAATATGCATAATATACAAGTAAAATATTTTAAAATTTTTTTATTTAATACAAAAGTAATATTTCAACCAAAATTTTAACATTATTTAAAATATCTAGTAATTAGCTCCTTTTTAACTATATAAAAGAAAACTCATCTGTATTCTTGGTTGCATAATTTTAAGGAGTAAAATCGATTTTAATTTTGTTTTTTTATAATTTAAAGATTAAATAAATATTTAATTTAAATAAAATGATGCACATAAAGAAATAAATATAAGTAATTTAATTTTGTTCTCAAAATTTTAATTTATCATATATAACTATTTTAATAACAAATATAAAATAATGTTAATTAAATTGATAAGCAAACAAAAATACTAATCTTATAATTGAGGTATAAAAAGTAAATTGAACATAAATTAATTAACAATTGTTGAAAATCATTTTCGACACTGAATTTATTAATTTAGTATAATATTTTTAATTTAATATTTGTCAATATATTGTTTTTTATTTAAGATAAATGAAAAATAAATTACATAACATATATTAAAATACAATAATAAATACAAGGAATAAGGTATTTTAAACTTTTAAAGAGGTTTTGTTCTCTAATATAGTGTTTCTATTGCTGAAAAGAATTAAGAAAATTAGTTAATTTATTATATTTATTATCAATTTGAATTTTACTAGCTGTCAATTTATATACTTATGTTTTTGCATAGTTCAATTTTTATTTATATTCTCAGAATAAATGATTTTTTTTCTTTTAATTTTATATCGAGAATTTTTATTATTTTGATAAATAATAAATATTCATTATCCTAAAGGAGTGTTAATTACGTTGTATTAGATTAGATTAGTTGATGTTATTTAAAAATTGGAGACTACGAAATGGTTATATATATTTTTTTGATTTTTCATGGAAATGGATTGCAGTTTGTTTCAATTATGTGCAAGCGAACCGTCAAATGTGACGGACGGCGGCGGGTCGTGGCCCTTCGGCCCGGTCACCGTCGTTATTCATTTATCTCCATATTTATTAACATAATTGATGGAACGAATGTTGGTGAAAAAATGATTTTCCAAACGTATTTATAAAATGAAAAGGTGGAGGCTTTGGGAAAATTAATTGCTATTTACATTCAATTACAAGAGCACGTTTTCGGAATATTGATTGCCAAATGTGAAGCGTATTTAATGTGGATGGTTTAAGCCCCGAGAGAGATCGGCTTTAAGGAAAAATACATCACTAAGTCTTCGAAGGATATATGTACTAAGACAGGGAGAGAGAGAGAGAGAGAGGGAGATGTAAAGAAAAGACAAAGAAGATTAGAAGAGTAGGTTGAATTCCCCAAGGAGGAGGAAGACGAGGACCTTTCGGATTCAATTTCGAAGGCTCACTGTCAATTCGGGGAGATAAGCCGATAGTCCAAGGAATGCTCGTACTCACCGAGAGGGTGTGAAATGGATGTCCTAGAGCCGTGTCCACGAGAACATCCGCCGAATCCAGGGCGAGGGGCAGGGAATTAACACTAGCCAAGTGGTCACTCGCGTCTGCGTCCGCGCCGGACCATGGCGATGACGGCGCACTCGGTTCGGTCTTCAGCTCCGTGCGTGGCAACAGTTCTGTTCCGGGAGGCGGCCGAGCTGAGAGCGTGGCCACGGAGCACGTCGATCAGGGTGCGAGGAAATGCCACTCGACCCCGGCTGCCTACAAAACCGGATTGGAGGCGTGGTCCAAGTGGGTGACGTCACGGCGCGCCAACACCCACGCGCATGCGTCGCTCCTCCTCCCCGTGGAGCGGCCATTCCCAAGGAGCGCGTTCTCGATGGACAGCCGTCAAGGTGGGGGGGTTACAGGAGGGGGGATCCTAACGGTACGCTACACGCGACCTCCCCAAGAACTACCCAACCGGCCATTTCAAATCACTTGTCCAGAGGTGGAATGCCAAAACAAAAGAGACAGACATTTATTTATTTCAAATAGATTGTAGCCAATTGAAATTGGGATCGAAAAAAAATCAATGTCTCCAAAATTATTGTCACACCTGAGTAATTTAACTAAATATCGACTGCTTACCTAAATCTCATACATAAATGTATATTCATAATTCCAATACATCTCGATTATATAATAAATAGCATAAATACCTAAAGATCAATCAAAGTCTTCTATAAATATATAAAGCAGGGATGGCAATTACATGGCACGTGTGCCAACTTTGGCACGCGAATAAAATTTTCAGGCACGTCAAAAAATTTAAAAAATTAAGTAAAAAAATTCCTTATTTTAAAATAGTTTGTTTTTTTTCAAAAAAATTTTTTTTATAGCTGCCTTTGCAAACGTACATATATATATATAATTCTTATATATTCTTTAATTTTACTAAAATTTGTGTTTAACTTTAAATGAAAATTTTTTTTGAATTAAAATGGTACCAAAAACACAAAAACTTCAAGATATTCGAAGCTTTGGATCCTCTTGAACGGTTGATTACGGTTTTTTTAAACATGGAGATAAAACTCGGTGCGGCCTGTGCTCTGAAATTATTGTATGTCGAACGTCTTCTATTAAGCGACTCTGAAATGAACCATAAAAATATCGCCGAAAAACATATTGAAGAAAGAAAAGAACCAATTTCTCAACGGTTAAAAATAGGTGAAAATCAATCGAATTTATTATCAAAATTTGTAAAAACCAACAGCAATGTTACGGAAGCTAGTTTTGAAATTTCTTATTTGATTGCTAAGAAATCAAAACCATTTTCTGTGATGGGGAGTTTATAAAAACGGTTATGTTAAAGGCGGCTGATAGTTTGTTTCAGGATTTTAATAATAAAGAACAAACAAATTGTAAAAATTTTCTATGATAATTATTAATAAAATTTATATAATTTTTATAAAATCTTTATATTAAATTAATGTTTTATCACATGATCTCTAATATTACAATTTATTTCCTTTTTTTTTATTGTATTTTTAATCAATTATTATAATCCATTAAAAAATTACATATAAATAAAAGGTAAACGGGCACGCGAAAAAAATTGCATTTAAATTTAGTTTATTTTGACACTTTGACCAAATCCTATTTGCTATCCCTGATCTAAAGTATACCTTTATTTCAATTTAATGATAAATAAGGACAATTTTTATACGATGTTGGTTAAATGTATATTTTATTACATAAGTAATGGATAATAAATGATAATTGGGGATGTATTTTTTAACGAATCTTGGTCTAGTAATAAAATAGTATTAAATGTAATTAAATTTAATAATAAACGAATGAAATTTAAACTGATAAAATTTTCAATTTCTAATATAAATCTTAGGTGAATGGCATGCATTTTATGAGGGCTCAGATATTGTGACGGCTATTAAAGCATGCAGAATGAGATACGTTGACTCGAGTGAATTTAGACAGATTGAATAAGCCTAGAAAGAAACAATCAATCCAGATTGAAAGAAGTGGTGGAATGATGGAAATTTGAAAGTTTGGAATGAATGAAAAAGCGATAAGCTATGCTAATAAAAAATAAAATTTTCAAAATAATTATATATTAAAAAATACTCAAATTATACTTATGGTAAATGTACCAGTCGTGGACCACTGTACCAGTAATGGACCATTTGATAGATTTTTGATCAAAATAAGCTTTTTAATTTCAAATTAAACTTGAGATATCGATAAATATCAAGAAGAGCCTTTTTCGGATTGCATTTATATTATTTATATTATAATTATGAATTTTTTAAAACACGAGGCAAGCGTTCTTGCATTTTAAGGTTCGTTTCTTATGCAAAACGTCAAGGATATGCTTCACTTTATTTTCAATATATTATGTTTTATTTAATAATAATTTCAATCGAAAAATTAAATAGTTGATACTACAAATTATATTTTTTTTATAAATTATTAAGGGGGTGGTCATTTACTGAAACAAATATCTTATTTTTTCCAGAAGTGGACCAGGGTGGCCCATTACTAAAAAATACGATTAATTTTTTTTTTACTAAAATCGTTTTTTTTTATTAAAATAAATGTGATGTATGCTAAATCTTTTTTTTTTTTTAAGTGTCTAAAACAATTTTATTCAGTAGTCAATTACTGAGATAAACATGGCCAATCACTAAATCAGATTCCTTTAGATAGCTAATTTTATGCTGATAATAAATTGTGTAAATAGGTTAATTCCCAATTTATAAACATTATTAAATTTATAATTTTATTTTATGAAATTAAATCAACAACAATTTATTATATTTAAACATCTTATTACTGATAATAATAAATTTAATAAAAGATATTTATTATATTAGTATGAATAATTATAATTATATTAAATTAATATTACTAAAATTTACAATATATTTTTTAAATTATATTAATGTCATTACTTTCTCTTATAGCATTAACTGACTTTCTTTCTTGTTTAAAAACCGCGCGTTGAAATATGGATAAGAATTGTAAATATAAAGAAACAAAGTGTAAATATAAAGAATAATTAAAATAAATTATAAAAAACTATAAGAAATTATAAAAAATATTAATAAAACCAATCCTTAGTGAATTTTATTCCATTTATTTATTTTAAACCCATTTTAGGTTGATGATCCATTACTGGATCAAAAAGTGGCCCACTACTGAAACTCTCGATTTTCAGATGGCCCACTACTAGAACAAAAAATACGTTTTGAGAAAAATTTAAAAAAAATATTTAAATATAAATTAGCCGAATGTTTGTGTTGTAGTGATAATTAAAAATAGTTGTACAATATGTGTTAGCACTTGTTTTGTTGTTTTTCTCACTTTTATTACAGAATAATAGTGTTTTTTAATGAAAATTTCTCTTAACATGGTCCACCACTGGTACATTTACCTTACTTTAAATATTTAAAAAAAATTATTAAATTATAATATATAATATATTGGGGTTTTTATTTAATCGATATCTTTACAAATTTTTAATGTTAGGATATAAATAATAATAAAGGTTTAAGATTTACAATTTTGGAAATTAATTCTAAAGACAAGACGTTACGTATAATTTATTAAAGAAATAAATATTCTAAGTACTGATTAAGTAGAGTTAGTGTTTGTATAATCTTGAGTGAAAAATATATTTTTTACTTTATCGCTCTTATTCAAAAATACGGGGAGATTCCTATCTAATTAAGTTTCACAGATTGTAATCTATATATATTTTATATAAACAAAGAACCAATTTCGCATTTATTAATTCCATGCTAAGTCAGTAACACAGTGATATTTTTATTTATTATATTTAGTTATTTTTTTAAATCATACCTTCATTCATTCTATATTTTTAGGAAATTGTACTTTAACAGAATTTTAAAGTCATGGTCACGTCTAGACCTTCGTGATATTTGTTTGCAAATACGCTATTGCATATATTTACATTTACGGTTTTGTCTACAAACCCTTAGGATGCTAAATAATAACATACACATATAATAACTTTTTATTAAATAAATACAATAGCAAAGAAAGGAAATGAGTCAATAGTATTTTTTAATTTATTAAATTAATATTTTAAGTAGATCGTCAATAAAAATCATCAATCAAAAAATATCAATAATATCTTACAATTAAATTTAGTTAAATAACACACGTTTAAAATAAATTTAAATTAATTTAAAAATTAAATTTTAATAATATTCTTAATAAATATTTATTTAGTAACGATGAATTAAAAATAATATAGATAAATAAATAGTGAAATAGAAAAATAGGAAAATAACTTTTTTTATTTTCATGAAGAATTATGAAATAAAATCAGAAAATTAATTAAATTAAAGTAATCAAATCAAAGAGAATTTGACATTAATCCTCTTTGATTTGATTAATACGATTCGATGTATACTTTAAAGAGAACGATCGAAGAAGACAGGACCCCACTGCTCCAGAATGTTTCAATTCGATCAATTGGTCAAAGAAAATGCGGTGTATCCTACATGAGACGTGCTATGAGAATAAACAAATTCTAACAAATAAACTATATATATAAAAAGGTTTTTGTATGCACATTGCCCAGAATTTAAAAATGTCTGTCTGTCTGTCTGTCTTTCCGGAAAATAATGAAGTTATAGACTCAAAATTACCGGAACTAATTTCTATGAAATTACATCACAATATTCTTATATACGTCTATAGTAACATAGGCTATAAATTTTATAAATATCTAATCAAATATCAGAAATTAATTTTTTAAAGTTTATATAATTCTCCGTGTTCTTCATTCAAGTGCCTTGCGTGGCCCACTGACCCTAGCGGAATCATTTTCACAATGTATATATATTAATTTCTATAGCAATTCGCAATCAAAGAATTATTATAATATTTAACTTTTTAACAGGTGTGAAGAGCGCCAAACCCGATTAATACCTGGTTCACCGAGTCACCGCTTGGTACTTTAAGAAAATTATTTAATAATATTTGAGATTAAGGCTATTTTTAAAATAAATTAACGACAAAAATATATGAACATTTTCAAATAATTTAAAAGAACATAAATTAAAATAAAATAATAATAAAACATGCACCCCTTAATCGAACATATTAATGCAGTTGCTGACGTCATTTAAATTTCCTATTTTAAATTACGAAAAAACTAATAAAGATGATTTTTCCCGAGGCTGAAACCAATACAGATTGATTTTTCTTTATAAAAATTATCTATGGTGTAAATTTCAAAAAAATTCTTCGAGCGGTTTAATATATCAAAAATACAAATATATATACTAATATATATATATGTTGGTTTATATATATATATATATATACAATTTTTGCTAGTATAATAAGATAAGTAATATATATGTATTATTAACTATATATAATATATATATTGAAATTAAATTGATATTGCTCTAACTATATAAAAAATCTGGAGTGTCTCCACTCGACTATCTCGCAAATTTGAATTGGATAAATAACATAATATATTATATTTAAATTAAATTTAATTAATTATAAAATATGAATTAAAATTAATAAATAATTATTTATTTATTAAACCAGCGCATGTTTTACTCTTTGTTGATGGCACCACGTCACATGTTGGCGCGTGAGATTTACAGTGTTAAAAAATTAATTCTGGTACTTTCAAAGTTTCAATCAAGCTGAAATTCTATATATAGCAGTTTTATACAATTATTAATCATGTGAAAAATTATCAAACATATATCTTTATTTTTACGGTCACTGTAGAAGAAAGAAAATCAAAACGTTGTAGGTAATGACCCTCTTCCGGTTGAGCTACATTTCTTAAAAGTTGATAGAAAACTACGAATTTTGAATAATACCAATGTACCAAATTTCATCATTCTAACTCAAATGTGGCGAGATAGTAAAAATGAATTGAATACTTTTATATTTAAAAATGACTACTGATATCGATCGCACATTTGGCATTGTTTAAATTTTAACCAAGACAAATAGATGTGTAATATACTTAGGTATATCCTTTTCCCACATAGTTATTACCCTTTTCATTTTGCAATTAATTCTTGATGTTATGATTCATTTTTAATAAATATTCTATTCGGTTCCTTCTTGTAATGGGATGTTGCCTTGGGCCCAGGATCAAATGTGCAATCTGATTATTTTTCCGCGATTTAAAATAACAATGGATAATAAATGAAGTAAATAAGTGGTTCAGGAAATGCATACAAGGGGTGGACATGATTTCTTCGAGGGTTCGTTGATTCCGGCGGAAGTCGGGGTCTGACGACCGCACGTCGCATAATTGACGGGTCATTTCCCCTTGTGGCCACCTTGCCGGGAAGCAACCCCTTTGCACTGGGAAACACCCCGTGGCTCGATCCTCTTCGTAGAGGCACAGGGGCTTATATTTTAATCGAAGCAACACTCAAGTGTGCCACGTGCAGTCGCGTGGCATGTCTCGCCCGGAGCTAATAGCTACAACAGAACGTGTGCCACATAATCAACCTCCCCTCTCCACTATCCTACTCAACCTCCCACCACTCGCCCATGCTCATCCACTCATTAGATCAGTTGATTTTTCGAATTACTATTCTCATACTTACTTTCAAGTGTTTTATTTTTTTTTTATTTATTTGTTAGAAAAGTGAGTAGTCGGTCATTAACATGAAAATTTTTCTGATATTTATTTATAGTTTTATTTTTCCTCAAACATCATAGAATAGAACATTTGGTTTGAAAAAACAAACAGAAATTCAGTCATAGAGATGAATAACAAATGACAATTTAAGTAAAGAGTTGTTTGTGTGAATAGAAAATTGAAAATTCAAAAAACAATGACGAATGTAAATTTATATTGAATAAAACCTCGTTATATTAAAATTTATATTTTTTATATTTCACCAATAAATATATATATACTAGCAGATCCGGCAAAGCTTCGCTTTTGCATGTGTGTCAGTATATATATATACGTATGTGATAACTGAACACTTAATAATAATAATAATAATAATAATGTATTATATGAATATAATTGAAATTTTAGTTTTAATTGCACTTTTTTTTGTTTTTTTATTTTTATTTATTTTTATTGGAATTATTACAAATAATAATCATAATAATAATTTATTAAATGAATATAATTGAAATTTTATTTTTTATTATTACATTTTTATTTGTTAGAAAATTATTTCTACTTTATTAATTAATAGTAATAGTTATTACATTTTAATTAACAGTATTCGGAATAAGTATATTCTCTTATTATAGAGATACTTATTGTTTGTCTCACAAGTCTACCTACATTATTTCATTACCATTGTATGATTCAAAATAAAATTTCAAATATTTAATAGGACATGACATGATCTTACTATTTTTCCCATCCCAAAATATTTGCTAATATTACATGTTGGAGTTCCAATTACCTGCATATTGAATGGCAATTTCAATGCTCAATATGCTTTTAAATAAAAAAAAATTGAAGAAAGTAATTGGATTTATTACTATTAAGAATCAACACAAATAAATTTATTAAATATACATTTAAATATGTAAATAAATCTATATATAAATTTAATAAATATTCAAACAATAATTGAAACAATATAAATAAAACGATTCAATATTTTACTTACATTGTGATTTATATTTTTATTTTTATTACAACTGTTATTATGGGTATGTTATTTTTGCCAGTTTAAAAAAAAAATTAAAAATATTAATAAAATTTATCAAAATAATAAGTTGAAAAGATTTCCAATAATTTTTATTTATTTAAGGTAAATTTTTCAATGTATCCATGGTAACCATGAATAGACTTTTACCAAAATATTACTAATTAAATTAATTTTGGATTTAACTACACTAAAACCTTCCTTGGTATGCCCACAACAATCCCTGTTTGAAAGTTTCATCGCAATCGGAGGGGTAGTTTTTGAATTTAGGCCAGACAGACAGACAGACATTCCCTTTTTATATATACAGATATATTACCATTTAAAAATGAGAACTTGAGTTAGAAAGATATATTTCTTTTTAAAGAATTTACTCCCTTCTATCAATTTCAATACTTTAATTTACAAAATTGGCCTCTCTCCGCCGCGATGCATTTAAATTCATTTTCCACTCTACATACCTCTATCAAAATCTTTTTTATAGTTTAATTTTTCAACGAGAATTTATTTTATCAAAAAGTATGTAATTTTATGTTATTTATTTAAAATTAAATTTATTTATTTTTATTATAATTAGAAATAATTATTTTCTTTTTCTAATTTATTTATTAATCTATTAATCAAATTCTAATATTTATAAAAATTATTATATTTCCTATTTGATGATTAATAAAATGTGAAATCATATGACGATAATAATACGAGATTTGTTCAAAAGAAAAGGTGAATTTTTAATTATTTCGAAAAGTATTTATTTATTCATCAATATCCATTTTGTCCCCTTCAAAGTAATTCCCCTCAGATATTATGCACTTATGCCAGCGCTTTTTCCAATCGTCGAAGCACTTCTGAAATACGCTTTTTGGTATGGCCATCATTCTTTGATTCCGACTTTATCCCATCAATTGTGGCAAAACGCTTTCCTTTTATTAGTCTTTTCAGTTTTGGTAATAGGAAAAAGTCGCAGGGAGCCAATTCTGGTGAATACTGTGTTTGAGGCATGATTACGGTGTTGTTTTTGGACAACAAATCACGAACATGTGTGATGAGGTGCATTATCGTGATACAGAATCCATAATTTGTTTTTCCACATTTCCGATCGTTTGAGCCGTAAAAGCTTCACACAAATGTTGCATAACTTCCTCGCAGTATTCCTTATTAACAGTACGACCTTTTTCAACTCATGATGCACCAAACCATTGTAAGCAAAAAAAAAAAAAGTAAGCAAAACCTTCACATTTGATCGAACTTGGCATGCTTCTGTAAAGCGCTTGTTCCACTTATAAACATTTTTTTGAGACAAAGTAGATTCGCTGAATGCCACAATGTAGCCAATGTTGATTTGCCATTTTGTTTGTGACGAAAATCAGTACTTAATGTTATAGAGACCCCTATATTAGAGATAACATCAACAATAGAAATTAACTATGGATATGTTACTTCTTAAAAGCTAAATTGAACCATTGAGAGGACCTATTATTGTAGTTTTAGTATTTCAATTCGGAGAGCATATTGATTATAATTCTTTTGATTACTCTTCTTTTGTCTAATTTCTAATTTTAATTTTAAAAAATTGAAAATTTATTTTGTTATTATCAGCAACATTCATCATCACTAATAATAGATATTGTCTTCCTTTTATTTTTTAATATAATTTTAATTTCAAATATTCATTTGGCATATGATAATGTTTTCTATTTGCCAGGATTTGTATTTTACATATTATAAAATATTTAATTTATTAATTTTTTTAGTGGTGAGGATCCAAAGAATACTACCTACCTATTCCAGATTTACTACCTGGAATACTTTTCTGGAATTTTTCAAATTATTTAATCCATTCATAAATCTTATATTTAAATATAAATAATATATTATAATTCTTAAGGTTAAATGAAATCGATAAAATAATCCAGAATGCAGTAGATAGATATATACATATACGTATTTATAATTTATATATATATATTAATGTATATAGTTACATATCTATTATAATATTATCATCATAGTATCGCTGATGTTATCATCTCTAATATTGTTAATGCCTCTTTAACTGAAATAATTGAGCCATTAGAGTCATTTATATTCGGTAAGTATTTTACTATTGATTAAGTAATGATTTTCTTTAATATTGAAATCGCAAATGGACATTAAACATTTTACGATATTTCTATACATTATTAATTTTTCTTTCAAAATTCTTTTTAATAATATTGATTTAGATTTTTTTAATCAAAATGAGCATGCAACAGAATGGATTAAAAAGTATCAATCCTATTTATTAAATAAAGAAAATAATATTATATAATTCATCAATTTTTAATAAAAATAATATTTCCTCTTTCATTCTTTTTACTTTTCCGCATACTTCGTATAAAGGAAGTATTGGAATCGTCAAAATTTTCGACTTCGAGATTTCGATAGATCTTGACGTTTTAGACCTCCCTGAGTCGGAAAATACCATTTTTCGAATTATGTCTGTGTGTGTGTATGTATGGATGTATGGATGTATGTAATGTTTGTCTGTGAGCAAATTTACTCAGAAACTAATCAAGATAGGACGTCGAAATTTGGTACATAGATATTATTCACAGTTTGTAGATTTCTATCAAAATTTCGTCAAAATCGGTTAACCGGAAGTGGTACTTTACCTACACTGGTTGCGTTTACCTTTCAAGTAAAGTACCAGTTTGCTTCGAGATATTTGCTTCATATTTTGTATATAGATTTAAAAATATGAAAAAAATTCAGATACCAAATTTCATCATGATCTGACTACCGGAAGTGACATTTTACCTATACAAGTAGCGTTAGGTGTAAATTATAAATATATATATAATAGTGTTAAACCATTTTACTTTATAATTTAAATTAATTAGTTTGTTTATTTTTATTGTTGTTAATTATTTATGTTTTATCGTTCTCAAGATAATGGTTAAAAATAACTTGTAATTTAATTTATTCATTTATGTATTGTATTTCTATATTATTATTTTATTATATGCGGGAAAGTCTAGGGGAGGACACTCCCGATTTTTATTAATTTATTAATTAGATTGAAAATGGACTGAACTAGTGAGAAAAGATCAGATTTCATTCTTTGTCTGATTTCATTAGGAATAGTTTCTTGGTCAGGTGCTTTGATTGTTTTTAATTAAAGACATCCGACCTCGCCTGAGACCAGGAGTCAGCGTGGCACTTGTTGCGGGGCGTGCGCCCTCTGTGCAAGCACTTGTCTCTCACGAGGCCCTCGAATTAACCCTCCACCCACGCATGCATACAACTACTCTAAACAACCCTACAGCCCTATAGTCAAGCCCTAATGAGCTTGATGGCCGGCAATCAATCTTAGCTTTGGCTCTTGTAGACTCACCTCCATATTTCCACCCTCAACCCTCATCTTTCTTTTGTGGATGAAGGGGAAGAGGGGCGGAATGAGCGCTTTCATATGAGTCAAAGGCCAGTTGTCGATCATCATTTAGAAACTCCTTTTCTTGAGAAAACAAGAGGAAACAATCCTAATAACCTTTTCCGAATTCGATCTTGACAACTATTAAAAATAATAACCTATAATTAATCTAGATCAGAAACTATAATTTTGTAGTACAAGCTTTAGGTAAAAAAATGTACAGGTATGATGTAATCAATCCCTTTTGTTCATTAAAAGAAAATAATTTATGAATATAACTTAAAATCTTAAATATCAATATAAAACTTAAACGATTAAAAAAAACTCAAATTTTCTAATTACTACAATTCATATTAAAAGATTAGAAAAAAATTTAAACTTACAGATTTGAGAGTGAACTTTTTAATTACTATCTCGCCAGAGACTATTGCGATCACGAAAAATTTCAATGTTGAGATTTTAATGTCTTTATACGTTTTGAAGGTTCCTGAATCATTTTCACTAAGGTTGAGAAAAATGTCTGTGTGTGTGTATGTATTTAACCAAGATTACGCAAAAACGGTTTGAGCTAGAATGATGAAATTTGGTACATGGGCATTATTCAAAATTTATAGATTTCTATCAACTTTTGAGAAATATAGCTCAACCGGAAGAGGGTCATTACCTACAACGTTTTGATTTTTTTCTTCTAAAGTGACCGTAAGAAAAAAAGATATATGTTTGATAATTTTTCACATGATTAATAATTGTATAAAACTACTATATATAGAATTTCTGCTTGATTGAATAGCTGAAATTACCAGAATTAATTTTTTAACACTGCAAATCTCACGCGCCAACACGTGACGTGGTGCCATCAACAAAGAGCCAAACATGCGCTGGTTTAATAAATAAATAATTATTTATTAATTTTAATTCATATTTTATAAGTTTCAAGTGTATAGTATTTTTTGTGTGGTTGTGAGAGGCGTAAAGTTTTTTTGCTATCGAAAAATATGGATCAAAGGATTTGCATCAAATTTTGTGTAAAAAATAAAATAAAGTGCTCCAAAACACTTGAAATGTTCTCAGTGGTATACGGTGAAACTGTTCTGAGTAAAAAATATGTTTACAAGTGGTACAAACTCTTCCAAGATGACCGGGAAGATGCCAATGACAAGCCTCACTGTTTTCTTCGATTACCATGGCGTGGTCCATCAGGAGTTCTTACCATATGGTCGTACGATCAATAAACAGTATTATCTTGAAGCTATGCGCTGTTTTCGAGAAGCAATACGAAGAAAACGTCCAGAATTGTGGGAAAAAAATTCATGGCTTTTGCATCTCGATAATGCCCCTGCTCACTCATCTTTGCTTGTGAGAGATTTTTTGGCCAAAAACACACAACACCACAATTATGCCTCAGCCACCATATTAACCAGATTTGGCCCCATGTGATTTTTAATTGTTCCCAATACTAAAGAGACCTATGAAAGGAAAGGAAATTTGCAACAATTGAGGAGATAATGGCATCTCCGCCATCTCATCTTTCTTTGGTCCATAAATGCTGCAAACAATCCTAATATTGACCACCCATATAATCTAAAAGGCAAAATAATTGTTTTAAATATTTCAATTTTCATCCATTTTGTTAAAAATTTTGATGAGTTTTGATGAGTCTCTTTACTGTATGATAACAGACGTTACCCGATTGCGACCTCGATTTAAATGCTTATCCAATATTATTATCCTTTGTAATTATAGAATTTAAGTATTTAAATTTTTCTACATTTTCAAATTCTACATTTTGTATGTTAAGACTTTGTGTGTTAATAATGTACATATTTCTCTCTTACTAAATATTTTGTTTTATCCCTATTAATGTCAATCCCCATCTTATTTCCTGCCTCAATTCCATCATACATTACGTGTATACATAAGTGTCGGTTAAGTGAGAAATTTTTTTTTGATGTTCAATTGTTTTTGTTTATAATTCTAAATTACCAAGTGTCGGTTAAGTAAGAAATTTCTTTTTTTTTTTGTTTCTATGACAGCAAAAAAGTAAACAAATTACATACATACAAACACTCTCCTTTATATATATAGATTGTGTATTTTTTCTCTTTTTTTTATTTTTCCGCGTGTCCTTAACTTTTAATTAATTACGTAATATTTCTCTTATTTAGGCATTACCAATAACTTAAATGAAATAAATATAATTATAACACAGTATTTATTTTCTTTCCACAACATAAATTTATTTAATAGTCCTAATAATTAGTAAAACGGATTTTAATCCAAAAATATTTTCATGAGAATTTAGGGTTGATTCTTTTGAGAAAATTGAAAAAAAATATGAATATTTAATCCATTTCTACGAACGAAGAATATCTACTTAAATTTATTGCCCCTTGTCTCCGTGATACAATAAGGGAAATTGTATTTATTAAGGTGAACACCCATAGTCTCATTTTATCCCCCAGATAGATGTCTAAAGTATGACGATTGTTGCTCGCGAATACCTTAAATAAGATGTAAATTCCTCCCCTTTGGAGTGAGCGGATCCGAGGTCATATATCGCAGCAAGAGGGGTTGTTTGAAGAAAAAGGATAAGGAAGAAGCGAGAGTGAATTCTTGGAAGTGGCGGAGAATGGAAGAAGGAGAGAGAGAAAGAGATAGAGGCCGGGGAGGAAGTGGGCGGCGAACAGATTGAGAAATAGAACCAGGGTGCGGGGTGGAGAACATGTTATATCAATATCGTGGGATTTTGGGGGAGATTTCCATAATCTTGCAAAGTGACTCCTCTTTGAAGGCTGGAACCTATGCAAGCTAACCAACCGAATATTGAACCAAGGAGATGGAGCCCTTGCTCAATTCGAGACAAAGAGGCGAATTTGGGCTTAGATAGCTAACGATCCTCGATTACAAATATATCCATTAGCAGACTTCAATTTAAAAAGCAACTTGACTATATAAAGAGAGAGAAAGAAAGAGAAGAAGGGAGCTTAAGACATAATCTGCTATCAGAAAGAAGAATTAAAGAAAGCATATATCACAGAGAAATTCGATTAATTCATTCTGTCACAAATTTCAATTTTTTTTTTTTTTACTCTTTAAAATATCGTAACTCGTAAATAATTTAATTCCTTTAAAATCAAAAAATGAAGAAAACAAATAAAGAATCGTGACTCAAGATAGAAGTATTGAATCTCGCCAAGTTCATTAATAATTTAAAATAACTAATTTTAAAAAAATTAATAATAAATAAAAAGATTTAGTGAAATCAGATTAGATCTTGATAATTCATAAAGAAAAAAAAAATTAATTGAATTACATTAATATAAAAATAATTTAATATATTAAAAAAAAAATCTGTCTCCACACTCGACTATCTCGCAAATTTGAATTGGAATAATTAACACATATTATATATTTTAATTAAATTAAATTAATTAAATTATAAATTTTTAATTAATAAATAATATTTATTAAATCAGTGCATGTTTGGCTTTTTGTTGATGGCACCACGTCACGTGTTGGCGCGTGAGATTTGCAGTGTTAAAAAATTAATTCTGGTACCTTCTGCAATTCAATCAAGCTGAAATTCTTTATATAGCAGTTTTATACAATTATTAATCGTGTGAAAAACTATCAAACATATATCTTTATTTTTACGGTCACTTTAGAAGAAAAAAAAACAAAACGTTGTAGGTGATGACCCTCTTCCGGTTGAGCTACATTTCTCAAAAGTTGATAGAAAACTATGAATTTTGAATAATGCCCATGTTTTAAATTTCATCATTCTAGCTCAAACCGTTTTTGCGTAATCTTGGATTCATACATACAGACAGACACACACACACACAGACATTTTTCTTAACCTTAGTGAAAATGATTCAGGAACCTTCAAAACGTATAAAAACATAAAATCTCAACATCGAAAATTTTCGTGATCGCAATACTATCTCTTACGAGATAGTAAAAAATTAATTTAATTACATTAATATAAAAATAATTTAATATATTTAAAAAAATAACAGTTTAGATAGAAAAATTGACTATACATAAAACTGAAAATCATTGGACAAATGTTTATAAAATTTAATTTATTATTAAAAGTTTCAAAAAAATGATCTATTAAAAATAGTCACAGTTGTTATATAAACATTTGTTTAGTTACTAAACAAAACAGCTATCTGTTTTTTTTTTTTTGTTTTTTTTTTTATTTTATTTTGAAACAATCTTTGAAAATCAATCATAAAAGCCAGCTCAGTAGTTTGATTAATTAATGAATTCTATCGAGTGAATGTATAGTCTAATTATTGAAGTCTTTTGTATGTTCGAAATGTTATCGAGAACACAAACTTTATCTAACGTATTTACATGGTCGAATAGCCCTTGAATTGTTAAAGAAGATCTATTTAAATTATAAAAGAGTTAACAAGACGATCTATATTTTTCATCGATTTTATCGACTCTTGAAATAGACACTGACGATAGGACAAGGTAATTTGATCTTTTTCTACTCAATGTCATCGTAAAGTCATCAACTTATAATTTTTTTTTTTTAAATATATAATTCTCTTATATAAATAAAAAAAATAACCTATAAAAATAATGAAAGTTAATTTTATAGTAAATTATGTGCTCCCTTAAAATATTGGTAATCAGTTCGATCGAAAACAAATCAAATTTGAAAATTTGGAAAAAAGTATAATAGTTTTGTAAAATAATTATTTTCCTATTTATATATAAGTAATTATATATTTAATAAAATTTAATTTTATAGAAATATCTAGATCAGCTATTCTCAAAAGGGTCCATGTGGACCCCCTGGGGGTCTATGAGACTTCATGGGGGGTCTATGATCACCGAGGGATCTATTGGGGGTCTATGGATGTCTTTTTAGTAAAAAATAAATTAAAAGGGGAGATTTAAGAATAAAACTTAGTAATTTTAGGCCAAACATAAAAGAAATCGCACAAAAAAGTCAAGTCCATCCATCACACTAATATTATAATTTTGTAAAATATTAATGTCTTTTTTTTATTATGTGTTAAATTTAATCATTAAAAATATAGATATAATTATTGATATTTCAGTTTCTTTCTTCTATACCACGGATGGCAAACCTTTTTCAATGTCCGTGCCACAAAATTATAAAAAATCTTTTTGAAGTAACTAAAGTGCCACAAAATTGTCATTTTTTTCTCTACCACCTGTACCCCTTTTAGATTGAATATATAATCGAATATTTTTGTATAAATTCTAACTATCCTGTAAAAAAAGTGTTATAATTTTAAATATTAAACTTTATTCCAACAAAATAAAATGATTATTAAAAAATTTGGAATTTATTTTTGGTAAAAATATATCTTTCCTAAAATTTTTTTTATTTTTATTGTACGGAAATTCTTTAATTGATTTTAGTTTGTAGTTTTTAGTTGTAGATAATGACAAAAAAGCAAAATTTATATTTGATACCGTGAACCACTTACATTTTCTTGTTTTGATAATGATATGTTAAATTCTAAAAAAAGATTGCGATTCTGGCACTATTCTCCAACCGTCCTATGCGTAAAGTAAAGCTTGATATAAATTTTATAAAATTAATTTTTCTATTTTTTTTAATAAATATTGATAAAATTTACAGCATATATTAAAATAAGAGCATATAAGAATATTCTTTTAATAGGTGTATTTCATCGCCCCAATCAATTTTGAGTTTATAACTTCACAATTTCCCAGACAAACAGACAGATAAAATGATATGTATAATTTGCCGGTTTAATCTACAAAGATAGATATATAAATAAATATTCAGTACTTCAAATTTCATAAATTTTAATTCTAATGTGATTTATTCATTTTTAATTTATTTCTATTGTAAAAAGTTATAATTATTAAAAAAATAATTTTGTCTTTATGCGTGTCATGAAATTTTTCAAACGTGCCACTTTTGGCACGCGTGCCAATAGGTTCGCCCCATCCCTGTTCTATACAATTTCCCCTCATTTTCCTATTACTATGTGTTTTAAAATGAGTATTCTGTGGTAGCTTTTGCACACACACACAATTAGATGTATGTATATATATATTCCTTAGGTAGGGGTCTATATATTAAATAAAATTCCTACAGGGGGTCTATGAAAGAAAAGGTTTGAGAACCCCTGATCCAGAGTTATACAAATAGTGTTTTGATTAAAAATTGAACAAATTTATGTATATATTTTATACATTGAATAGAAAACAGGGTATAAGATAGGATAAAAAATAAAACTAGGGAGATCAAAATAATCCCCATTTTGAAATAAAAGTAATAATATCGAATAGCTATGAATGGATATAAAGATCAAGGAGAGCAATTGAAAGGAGGAGGCCGGCTTAACTTGATTAGAGGATAATGGCGATGCTTTGGGAGTGTTATGGCAGTCAATTGTCTAGGCTTTGATGAATTGCAAGTAGAGTCGGATATCGCCCCCCTGGATTAACTTGTTCCTTCTGTTTTACTGTCAGACCAAATGTGGATTTATTTACTCTTTATTAGATTACATAAACCGAAAGACCTCTCTCTCTCTCTTTCTCCACTACCTCCGACGTGGCTTCAATAAGCCAAGGCAGAAGAAGTCAGAAGAGTGAAGAGCGAAGATGGAAGAGAGGGGCACCCTCTTCGCCAATTCGACGCTGCCAATAAATATATCCCCTTCCCCTTGAGAGTCTACGTATAGATGTGTTTCCCGGATCCATCCCCTAGGATCGGGGAACCACTTTGCCATAGCTTTGCCCTTTTTCTATCTCTCTCAGACCCCTTGAGTCATTCTCTGCCCACAACTCACCGGGCATTTCCGCACATCCTCTTCTCATGCAATTTTGATTTCGCACAAATAAATTAATTACTAACCACGAGTTGTCTGAACCAACAAGATTCAACCAAGTATTAAATTAACTCTTTCAATGAATCAATTGTCACGATTATATACCAAGAACTTATATATAAAAAAATCTGGAGTGTCTCCGCTCGACTATCTCGCAATATGAATTAAATTGGATTAAATAACATTTATTATATTTAAATTAATTAAATTATAAATTAAAATTAATAAATAATATTTATTAAACCAGCGTATGTTTGGCTCTTTGTTAATATCACCACGTCACCTGCTGTCGCGTGATTTGCAGTCAACGTATTAAAAAATGAATTCCGGTACTTTCAGTCTATTCAATTAATCTGAAATTCTTTATATAGCAGTTTTATGCACTTTTTAATCATGTGAAATTCTACCAAAAATATATCTTTATTTTTACGGTCAGTTTAGAGGGAAAAAAATGAAAACGTAATGGTAATTCATTACGACCCTTAATTACTTACTAATCACGAGTTGTCTGAACCAACAAGATTCAACCAAGTATTAAATTAAGTCTTTCAATGAATCAATTGTCACAGTTATATACCAAGAACTTATATATATAAAATCAGGAGTGTCTCCACTCGACTATTTCGCAATTTGAATTGTATTAAATAACATATATTATATTTAAATTAAATTTAATTAATTAAAAAATTAATTCCGGTACTTTCAGTATATTCAATCAAGCTGAAATTCTATATATAGCAGTTTTATACAATTATTAATCATGTGAAAAATTATCAAACATATATCTTTATTTTTACGGTCACTTTAGAGGAAAAAAATCAAAACGTTGTAGGTAATGACTCCCTTCCGGATGAGCTAAATTTCTGAAAAGTTGATAGAAAACTACGAATTTTGAATAATGTATGTATACCAAATTTCTACTTCAAACCGTTTTTGCGTAATCTTGTCTACCCACACATACATATACACAGACATTTTTCTCAACCTTAGTGAAAATGACTCAGGGATCTTTAAAACGTATAAAAACATCAAAATTTCGACATCGAAAATTTTTGTGAACGCAATACTCCGTCTGGCGAGATAGTAAAAATAATTATCTTTATAAATAGAATAAATTTGTTTTTATTTTATTTATCTATTTTAAATAAAAAATAATTTTTATACTTTGATTATTTTATAATAAAATTGAATAATTGGAAGCTTAATTATTAATTTTGAATATTTTTTTCATTAATTTTTTATTTTTATTTTTTAAATTATTATTAAGGTGTATAAAATTATATTTTTAGACAAAAAAATAATTTTTAATTTTTAGCAGCAATAAATTTGATGATATTGAACAATTGAAATAAATCTTTTAGAGTTTTTTTAAATCTTTTTATATTCAATTTAATTTTTCTGAACCAAATTCTTACGAAGAAATGAATGAAATATTAAATAGGTTCGTTGAACTATGACTTCGCTAATAATTCATTGATTCCCTTTCCAGAAAATGTTATATTTATTTAAACATTTAAAAAATTTGTTTACAATTACAAAGCTAAAGAGAGCAACAACTGTTGCAGATGTTGTGAAACTTTAATTGGCTTAATTAAATTGATCGATTTTTATGAGCTAATCAAATTCTTTTGGTGTATAGGTTCGCCAAGTTGACTAAGGTGTAAATGAAAAATTCACTAAGCTACAATTGACACTTTTGTAATTTGTCTAAGTAAATAAAGTAACGTAGCGAAGCCGTTAGGCGCAGCAGCACGTGAATAAATGATAAGATGCGATGCAGGAGAACGGCGACAGACACGTCCCGGATTGGAACTGGGAGTAACGGTATAGGGATAGGGAAGGCGTCGATTGCCTTAGAGAGCTATGGCTCCATAGGGCACACCGTCTCCGTCATCCCGGATGGAGATTTACCGCCTTAGCCAGCCACGGGTCAAAAAGTCCTAGCAAATAGACTTGCCGTCTTGCCCACCTCCCTCCATATCACTTTAGCATACTTGGACAGCAACTGGCTTGGAAAAAGAGATTACGCCCTCCCACTTGCATTCATTCTATTTATTATTATGTATACCTACTAATTATATTACATACTCCTTTAAGACTGTATATATTATAAAATACATAATAGAAAGGATCACTAGGATTTTATTTTAATAACATTGTCAACCTATTTTGAAATTTTAAATTCAAATTTTTCAAAAGTCTAATATTTCTAGTATTCGATTTTTATCTAATTACTTACTTGAATAATAGATAAAGAAATAAAACTATAATAATCAAAATTTGAAAAAAAAAAATAATCAAAAAGATAAAATCATTTTAATAAGAAATTTCTTTCTATTTTGATGGACACAATATTATTAAAGTTGCGAAGGTTGAAAAATAGAATAAATCTTGTGATTAAGTTAATACTTTATAAATTTTTACTATATCGCCAGAGATAGTATTACGATCACGAAAATTTTCGATGTTAAGATTTTGATGTTTTTATACGTTTTGAAGTCATTTTCACTAAGGTTGAGAAAAATGTGTGTTTTGTGTGTTTGTGTGTATGTATGTAACCAAGATTACGCAAAAACGGTTTGAGCTAGAATGATGAAATTTGGTACATGGGCATTATTCAAAATTCATAGTTTTCTATCAACTTTTGAGAAATGTAGATCAACCGGAAAAGGGTCATTACCTACAACGTTTTGATTTTTTTCTTCTAAAGTGATCGTAAAAATAAAGATATATGTTTGATAATTTTTCACATGATTAAGAATTGTATAAAACTGCTATATATAGAATTTCAGCTTGATTGAAACTTTGAAAGTACCAGAATTAATTTTTTAACACTGCAAATCTCACGCGCCAACACGTGACGTGGTGCCATCAACAAAGAGTCAAACATGCGCTGGTTTAATAAATAAATAATTATTTATTAATTTTAATTTTTAATTTAATTAATTTAATTAAAATTAATATATGTTATTTAATCCAATTCAATTTTGCGAGATAGTCGAGTGGAGACACTCCAGATTTTTTCATTATATGTAGGAGCATATATTTTAATTGTTTTCTTCTAGAATTAGACAAAATAAAAGTACACCAAAATTAACTCAATGAAATAAGCTTAAAGTAGATGTACAGTAAAAGTGAAAAGTAGCAATTATTGGCAAATAAGTCATAGAAGATTATTTTAATTTAATTTTATGTTCATTAAGAAGGACATAAAACAAGGAGGTTAAGCTTAAACTAAAAAACTAAAAAAGGTCTGGAATGTATTTTTAAATGGCAAGTGATATTTGAGTTGAATTGGAACTAAATAAACTCATGTCAGTATTATTAGTTGAAATTTATAAAATAAAACTACGTGAAATGTAAATTGTTAGATTATAAAAATTGCATTACAAAATGAAAATAAATCTATTTTTAAGTTTATTATTCAAGTCAAGGTTTTGTTAATAAAGAATGAATCAACAAAGACATAAAGAACAAAAAGTACTGCTTTAGCAAGTTTAACATATTGATTAAATTAACGGAAATATTTATTTTAATTATAATTATTACCTTAAATAGATACAATTCTAAACCAAAATAGTATCAAAGTAGAATTTCTTCTCCATGAATAAATGATAACAAAATCTGATACAGTTAATTTCTTATTTTTCAAAATAAGTTTTAAGTTAGGAATCTAAATAATCATCATCAATTGCAGGACGATGAAGTTTCAACATTAAAATCTAAAAAGTAACAATTATTGCTAAAGTCATAGAATATTATTTTAATTTAATTTTATGTTAATTAAGAAGGACATAAAACAAGGAGGTTAAGCTTAAACTAAAAAACTAAAAAAGGTCTGGACTTTATTTTTAAATGACAAGTGATAATTGAGTCGAAATTTTGAATTCGAATTTTTTTCAAACGTCTAATAATTTTCTAGAAGTGAATAAGTATATTAAAATTCTTATGTACCAATAAAAATGTATATTATATATATATATAATTAATATATTATATAAACATATATAAATATTAACGTTATTAGAAAATAAATTGCGAAAGGTTAGAGGAAATTAAAAGAACGAAGATAATTATTGAAAGATAATCAAAGTATCATTAGTTTCTCTATTGACTTAAGACAAATATCTGAAAATCAATTTAGAAATGATTGTGTTTATTTTTTAATAATGCCCTTAATTTATTTTTGAATTGATTTTTGAAAATAAGTATTATATATTTATAATATGTAGAAGAAAGAAATAATCTATATATTTAGATTAAACAATATCCTTTTAGACTAAATGGTTATTCACTCAAATTCGATTTCAAGTATAAATTAAATTATTTTAAAAATTAATAAAAATATTATTATTATTAAAAATAATAAAATTATCAGAATGAAAAAAATTGAATATTACAACTTAAATAATTCAATTAAGTTTATCAGTTCCTAAAAAATCATGAAGAATGTTCCTTTTGAAAAATCTTTAGAAAACATATGCTATCTTAAAAAAAAATGAAAAATAAGTTGACCTGTGGCCAGGTCCGAACCGACCGACAGTTTGAAGTAGATTAATTTCCAGCTACAGAAACAATTTCGATTAATTTTAATATATTATATTAATGTAATAAAAAACAGATATGGATATAACATAAATATTTTTAATTTTATTTTATTTATAATATATATGTAAGACCAGGCTCTGACGTCATATAATTTTAAATTAAGAAAAAACTAATAAAGATGATTTTTCTCCAGGATAAAACCAATACAAAGTGCATGATTCGTGGTGATATGTAAAAAATCTCCTCATGTGAAATTTGGTGTGAAAATAACCCTTCCCTTCCTATCGTCGATCGCTAATACTTCCACTTCCGGTTTCCGAATTTGCACCAAAAGTTGATAAATTCAATCATTCTGATGCATTAAGTAAATATACCAAATTTCATCAAAATCCGTTGAGCCGTTCAGGCTGTACACATCTTTACGGACGGACGGACAGACAGACGGTTGGACGGACAGACATCATGCTAAAAATACTTTTTTCTGTTAAGAAAATGCATGATTCGTGGAGATATGTAAAAATCTCCACATGTGAAATTTGGTATGAAAACAATACCTCCCTTACTATCGTCGGTCGGCAAAAATATCTTTGTCATATATAAATGAAATATACATTTTTTAAACTATACATACATCTTGTTTAATAATTAAATAAAAGATTTTTAGTATATTTATTTAAATTGAATTATAAATGTGAAATGCGTAATTGATTAAATAGACATCCCAAATTCTAATTTTAATGAATTCCGTTATTTTCTTTATTATCGAATTTTTTGGATGAAAATAGACTGGTGCTGTCATAAGATTTTTTAGATCACAATAAAGATTAAAGTCAACATGTATTATTTATTGAAAAAAAAGGAAATAATTATTTGATACTAATAAGTCCTAAACTGTGGATTATTTTGTGTCAGAAGTTAATTTGAGAAGCACACCTCAAAGAAAACGAACGGGCGTGACACCTCTGGAGAAAATAACAAGAAGAGAAAGTTTCTTTTCCTCAAAGGATTGTCTGTTTTATTCAGGCGATTCTTTCCCCGACTTGCCCCAGGCTTTGCCCTTTGGCCCCCTTGGGCCCCCCTCCGACAAGAAGCTGAGCATAGGCGCCAAAGCGACTCCACTAATAATAAATGCACTGGATGAAAGGGCTAATTGAGTCGCCGTTTTGGGATCGACGCATTCACAAGAAAAGCTGGCAAAAATACAGCTAACGCGCTGAATAATTACAGCGTGACTAATGAAATATGCAGTTTGCATTGCCACGTTCCTTTTCCTTTCTCGCACCTTTAAACTAAGACGAAGACGTTTACAAAAAGAGAAGAGCCAGACAAGCCAAGCAACGAGTAGAGAACGGAAACGAATACTCACTCCATCATTGCAAAAGACATTCGATTAATAAATAATTAACACGTTAACATTTTGAATGAAAAGAATTCAAAGCTTCAGAATTAATTAAAAACCATCCATCCATAAGTTCTTGTTTTTAAATTAGTTCTCATAAGCATAGATAGACATTTTATGTATCAGCCAGAAGAGGTCTTACAGTGGGAGGGAGGGATACAGTGGCGTAACTAGAGGGGACAGGGGGGACATATGTCCCCGGGCGCCAAATTTAGGGGGCGCAAAATTAGGGAAGTCAATTTGGAACAAAAATCAAGTAATAAATTATTCTTAAGATCTAAGAGATTAATATATTTTTTATTACTTTATTAGTTTCTCTTAGAATAGATGTGCGTGCATTCAGTTATTTGCAATATTTACTTATCTACGGACTTTTCGTTGCAACAATGCCGCCAATAAAGAAGAATTTCCAAAACCTATTAAATCTTGGATTAAAAGTACTTAGGTCAATTTAGATTTAAATAAAATAATATTTTTATTGTGCATATTTTGTGATTGTTTGTGCATATTTAAGTTTAATAATGGTGATGGAAGTTTGTATATATATTCAATGATAATACATTGATACAAAGTTTACTTTTTTAATATAAACTTTGTATTAAAACTCAGACATTGTATTAAACTTGCAAACGTTGCATTGAACGTGCTCTTTTATGTTTAATTTTAATATTTGAAAAAATTGATTTTAATGAAATTATAGATATTTTTGCCATGACAAAAGCCAGAAGAATTAATATTTAAAGTTAAACTGTATTTTGTGTAAGTCAATAAATATTATTTATACGCTTATTAAAACTGTTTCGTTATTCGTCGTTAATATTATTTAAAAAAAAATTAAATTAAATATATATATATATATAAGAAAGGGGGCGCTAATTTCTCAGTTGCCCCCAAGAAGTTGCAAGAACCTCACGGTACGCCACTGGATGGATATAAATACAATACTGCTGTGATCAAAAAGTAGTAAGACTTTTCAATGTAAAATTCACTTGTTATTCAAAAGCATATTTTTTTTTAGTTTGTAAGCACAACCTATACTGACATTTGTGTCAAATTTCATGACAAGACCATAAATTATTAATGAGTTGCTCTTGTTGACGTTTGACTCTTAAAAGTTTATTCTTCAATTATTCCATCTTATACGGCTTTGGTCAAAATTTCCACCAAAAACTCTACTAATATCGTTCTGCAACCGCTCAATTCATCTAAAATGGTTCCGGCTGTCATCTTTTTGATTGGATTGAGAAAATCGTTTGATTAAGTATTTTATCAGCCAGAAGAGATCTTACAGTGGAAGGGATGGATATAAATACAATACTGCTGTGATCAAAAAGTAGTAAGACTTTTCAATGTAAAATTCACTTGTTATCCAAAAGCATATTTTTTTTAGAATGTAAGCACAACCTATACTGACATCTGTGTCAAATTTCATGACAAGACCGTAAATTATTAATTAGTTGCTCTTGTTGACGTTTGACTCTAAAAGTTTATTCTTTTCCATCTCATACGGCTTTGGCCAAAATTTCCACCAAAAACTGTACTAATATCGTTCTGCAACCGCTCAATTCGTCTCAAGTGGTTCCGGCTGTCATCTTTTTGATTGGATTGAGAAAATTGTTTGTTTAAGTGTTATGGTGACGAAGAGGATTTCTTTGATGAAAATGAAATAAATGTTAAAAAAATTATTTACTATTTTTGATTTATTTTAAAAGTTGAACTACATTTTTTTTTTTTGATCATAGCAGAATTTATAAGAGCTCAGGCACTTTAATCTACAATCTCTTCTCACACTCTCGTATATCTTGAGAAAAATTTAACAAATATACTCTTTTAATTTATTTTTCTAATCGAAATTGAGCTATTAAGAATATAAAACATTTTGAAAACTAAGATATTTTCCTTCATTATTTTTTTCCGAGATAAATAATTTATTATAAATATTAATGATTAATAAGTATTCATAACATTAATCTCAAGCTAATAAAATTCATAGTTCTCAACTTAGAAACATGAATGTGAATATTTTATAATTTTCAAAATTCTACTTTTGCAGGATGTTACAATCGACATTGTCCTTTTATTACTTTAGTAATTTTAGGAGGAAATAACTACTAATCCCCAAGGAGCTAAATTTACTTTTATCACCTAACATCTATATCCTACAGAATACTTAATCCAATGCATTTAAATTTTGACCGAGTTTAGTGTAAATATAATTTAATATTAGTTTTACTTGTATCTATATGAAAAGTTGCTTCTGGAACAATTAAATAAGATTGTTTATAGTTATTCGTAAGCTAAATTGAATTTGTTGAAAAATATAAAACGTGTTCACTTATTTGAATGTATTGATTGAATAAAAAATAAGACTTTAAGCGTTTTTTATGAGTTATGGTATTTGGGCCCTCGTGCATTAAAGAGTTTTAACGAAAGTCACCTCACGCCATTTGAGAGTGTCGAAGTCAATCTATAATTTAAATTTACTTTTAAAACATCGCGCTAACTAGACGATATTTTACAGCTTGCTCACCGCGTGCTTTCAGCTCTTTACTTCACATCTGGATCCAGTGGTCGGCTTTTTGCACGGAGCATGGCGAAAATGTCTTTAAGGCTGCAGAAGCGGGGAGCTGATATCTCCGAGGGCAGGTAAAAAGTTGGGCCGTAAAGCCTTGCACGAATTACACACTCGACGAGCATTTACCGACCAGGGGCCACTGGTTAATTCATTTTTATGACATTAAAATGAAATTGAACAAGTTTATTGCTACAAGCAATTTCCCATTCCGAAGATTGTTGAATTCCACCTTGTTTTTCTTTTTTTTTTTTTTTTTTTGTTTTTTTCTTTAGGGGGCGGACATTCAGGCAATAGCCTCCCCTAGACAATCGGAAGATCCTCCAATGTTTACTTGCCACCACCCCTTCCTCATCTAATTTGCCTCCATCTAGCTCTTGAAAGTTTAATCTTTGAAAATTGGTTTTTCGATTTCTAACAAAAGTTAAGTGTTTTAAAATTATAACATTTTTTTCTGTTTTTTTTTTCCTATTTATGAGACACAATTCCAAATAAAACTATCAATAGTATTATTAAAGAAAGCAAAAAAAAAAAAAATTATAAACAAATAAATGATAAAAAAATATATTAAATTAATATTTAGCTTTTTTTCTAATTTTTAATAATATTTTTAACTTAATGAATGAATTTTCAGGGATATCTCGTTTCAAGCCTTTTTTCTACAGTTTTTCCGATTGATATAATATATTCCAATTATATTGAAGAAAAATACATTTTTATTGTTTGTAACATCAATTATATTCTTAATATTTATTTAATATTTTAAAATACTCGCTATACATCACAATTTAAGAAAAAAACAAATCAAATTATTGAATTATGTCAATTTCGCTTTTGAGAATAATTTAAAGTACCGGGACCCCGAGCCTCGGCTCGGTACTTAAGTTAAAAAAAATGATTCATTATTATTGGGTTTGGCTGGTAATATTAATACCTGGGATACCGAGCTGTCGCTCGAAAAAAAAGATCACACCGGGACCCCGAGCCTCGGCTAGGTAATTAAGTTAAAAAAAAATAATTCATTATTATATTGGGTTTGGCTGGTAATATTAATACTTGGGACACCGAGCTGATATACAATTCTTTAATTATTGATTACAATTATTAAATGTTGCATCATTGCATCAATCTGATTAAAATGAATGGAACTTGGGGTCCTCAATAATACATAAATATGTATTATTAGATATGTTTCTAAGTGCATGAATATTTTTTTTTTATTGGAAGAATGATAAATATATATCGTAATTTATAATTATAAAATATTATTAAAATATATATTTTTAATTTTATTTCGAAATTAAATAAAAAATTTTAAAATATTTTAAATATAAAAAAAATATTAATACAATATCTTTTAAAAAAAAGGCTGGAGTCAAATTTCAATATGAGTGTCATTTGTCCATATATAAATTAATAATAAATAATATTAATAAATATTAAATTTAATAAAATAACAATGAATAAATAAATATAAAATAGTAATTTATTAAAAAATAATAGATAAAAAAAAAAAAAAAAATTTTTTCCGCCGGTTTCAATCCTGCTAGGTTGACTATTCAAAACAGTGCCTTTACCCATTAGACTGATATATTTATTTAATTAACATGACATTTTTACTCTCTTTGCAAGAATTATGTTTTTTTGTTTTTGTTTTTGTTTTTTTTGAGAGTGATTAATAAATATATATATATATTTTATTAAAAATAAATATTTTTAATTTTATTTCGAAATTAAATAATGAATTTTAAAATATTTTAAATATATAAAAAAATGTTAATACAATTCATTTAAAAAAAAGCGGGAGTCAACCAACCGTATTTTATTTTGTTAATAATTAATTAATTAAGATTAATAAATATATATATATATATATATATTATTAAAAATAAATATTTTTAATTTTATTTCGAAATTTATTTTATTTTAAAATATTTTAAAAATAAAAAAAATATTAATTGAAGTAAAATTGATGACGTCACACCCATATATAATTTTTAATTAAGAAATTAATAATGAAGCTGTAAGTTTCAAGAGATGTGATCAATAAAACTCAATTTTTCTTTATAAATATTATATCTAGTGTGAATTTGAAAAAAATCGTTAGAGCGGTTTTTGAGAACCAATGGTTATAGATAAATAGATATATAGATAGATATATAGATATATACAATTATAGCTAGCATAATAAGATATAAGATAATATTTATTTTTAATTTTCTATGTATAAAAAAAAAAGAAAATATATTGTAATTCTTGTGAAGATCTTCATATAAAGTTTTTTTAAATTTTATATATAGGTATATACAGTGGCGTAACGTGATCTATCATGTTGGGGGGGGGGGCACGGGGTGGTCCGGGGGTCTCCCCCAGAAAAAATTTTGACAAAATAAATTAATTATTTATTCATAACTTATACGTAATTTAGAGATGTTTTTTTTTCTTTTGGGTTCTCAGTTACAAAACTAATCACTTGTAAATTTATTTTTTGCACAATATTTGGGGAGGGGGGGTCACGTGCCCGACGCCATTGGGTATATATATATTTCATAATACAATATTAATTTTCATATACCTATAATTTTATATAAAAATTTTTTGTAAAACTAAAATAAATATTATATTTAGAAATTCAATATTTTCTTCTTTTTAAATCTAAAAGCCCTGAACTTATTGTACTGTGTTATTAGATTAATACATTTCTGAGGATTAACAGATTATGTGATATTTATCAGTTAACTTGAATGTTTTATATCTAATAATTTTAGATATTTATTGAAAATCTACCCCTTTGACTTTCCATTGAACTCATCATCTTAATAACTGGAACGCTTTTTACATCAAAGGCCTCGAGGATAATTTGTTTTTCCTCTCCCGTTCAAATCGTTAGATTTCTCCTTTCGGTTGAAATCTCATTTAGTCAAACCCTTCAAATGGTCATTAAAATCTTGTTGATCAAGGTTGGTATTTCCTTTTTCATGGAGCTAAATGAAGTATAATGACCATCATTCCTCTATTATATGATTACTTATTATATCCCAAAACATCAATTCCCTACGTAATCAATCAATTAAACTCAAATATTCTCTCTAAACTAAATGTACTTCTAATGAAGCTCGAAGTGAAAAATAACATGAATTGACATAATTAAAAGATAAAGTTAGTATTTATTAATTTTAGCTGGTGATTAATTGAAAATCTATTTAGAATATTAGAAAATCATTAATTATAAAAAATATTTAATAACTAATGGAATATAATAATAATAATTTAACTAAAAATTACCTAAATGAATGTGATTGATGTATAGAATTTAAAACAATAATAGAATATTTTTGAGAAAATATATTAATTAGGAATATAACATATATGAGCCACTCAGAAGCCAAAGCGATTAACTCTACATATAAACAATCGAAGAAAATGAAGCCCAAAGTTCAAAGTTTGTATTAAGTTTAGGGTTATTGATTACAGAAAAATGTATATTACATTGCAATATTAAGATTATCAAGTTCAATATTCACTTCATCTGTCGCACATTACATTACATTACATTAGTAGCAAAATTTTAAAAATTGGAGTTAATCGGTTTGGCTTCTGAGTGGCTCATATATATATATATATATATATATATATATATATATATTAATATCAATTATTAATTTTAATCAATTAATTTGCAAACATAATTGAGTATTTTTAAGTAATTTTTAATTATTTCTATTAACAATTTTTATTTTCACTGAAGTTAGATTTAGGAAGGTAAAGAATGTATATATATATATATATATATATACAAAAAATTTTAAGCCTACTTGATGTTTGTGATAAAAACTTGCCACTTTATTCTGTTTTATTACTGACGAGAACGGCAGTACGCTACTTTAAAAAAAATAATTATTTTAAAACTCAACTTTAAAAGGATTCTATCATTTTCATAAATTAATAATGATTCTTTTCATATTTGAAGATTGTTTATCATTAAAATCTGAAAATCACTAGAATTATTGTTTGCATACCCTTCCAATCACTATTTTTCAAATGAAATCGCCTCAAACTCCTTTTCATAATGTTATTTGAAAGAATGATTAATGGAATAACTAAAATCGTTGGTGTAATTATTATTAAAATATAAATTAAGCGTTAACATCATCAATATTAAAATAACCGCAGACGATTGATTCAATCAATTAGTTATAAAGGTTTGTCCTAAATAATAATTGTATACCAAATTAAATTTACAATTAAATAGAATAGATTCCATTATTTAGTTGGAAACGATGGATTTTCAAAAGAATAAGTTTTATATCATTAATAATTTAACAAAGATATTTAGATAATGTTTATTAATTGTGTTTAAAAATTTTGGTTTTGGTAGCTAATCGTAATTTTCGAATTAATTATCATTAAAAATATTCTAAAAATAAATAGGTGGAACATGGATAAATTGATTTGATGTGAAAATAACCCTTCCCTTCCTATCGTCGATCGGTAATAATACCACTTGCGGTTTCCGGATATACACCAAAAGTTGATCAATTCATCATACTGATGCATTAAGTAAATATATTACCAAATTTTATCAAAATCCGTTGTGCCGTTATACACGACTATACGTACACACAATGGACAGACGGCCGGGCTGACAGACATGCTAGAAATACATTTTTCTGTTAAGAAAATGCATGATTCGTGGAGATATGTAAAAATCTCCACGTGTGAAATTTGGTCTGAAAACAATACTTCCCTTACTATCGTCGGTCGGTAAAAAAATATTATTTTGAATGTTGAATATATAAATACTAATAGAAAGCATTTTACGGAAAGTTTTCCTTTAAATATTGATGGTCAATAAATTATTTCAAAAACTTATGTGATTATATTCTATTAATTGCAGTATGGTCGGTCACTAAATAGAACATGGTTTTGAATGAGGATAAAGGATAAAGGCATAAATATGATAAAGTGAAAGAAAATTATAATAAGTTGACCTGTGGCCAGGTCCGAACCGACCTACGGTTTGAAGTAAATTAATTTCCAGCTACAGAAACAATTTCTATTAATTTTAATAAATTATATTAATGTAATAAAAAACAGATATGGATATAACATAAATATTTTTAATTTTATTTTATTTATAATATATAAGTAGGGGCTGGCTGTGACGTCATGAAGGGCAGGATGACGTCATATAATTATAAATTAAGAAAAAACTAATAAAGATGATTTTTCTCGAGGATAAAACCAATACAAAGTGCATGATTCGTGTGTGGTGATATGTAAAAAATCTCCTCATGTGAAATTTGGTGTGAAAATAACCCTTCCCTTCCCTATCGTCGAGCGCTATTACTACCACTTCCGGTTTCCGGATTTGCACCAAAAGTTGATCAATTCATCTTACTGATGCATTAAGTAAATAAACCAAATTTCATCAAAATCCGTTGAGCCGTTCAAGCTGTACACATCTATACGGACGGACGGACAGTCGGACAAACATCATGCTAAAAATACTTTTTTCTGTTAAGAAAATGCATGATTCGTGGAGATATGTAAAAATCTCCACTTGTGAAATTTGGTGTGAAAACAATACCACCCTTACTATCGTCGGTCGGTAAAAATGTTTCATTAAAATGAATAGACATCCTTAATAAAAGAATAGTATTGTCTAAAATAATGATTGAATGGCAGTAAAATCGTTTCTCAGTTTATGATTTATTAAATAAATAAATAAATAAAATTTCATTGAAACATAATAATTTTAAAATTATTGAAACAATTGTAATAGATATAAAATTTAACAAGATCCGTTTTGAAATAAGAAATGAATATTTAAGCATAAAAAGAAGCGTTACACATGTTTTTCTTTTTTGAACATTTTCTTTTTATTTATTTTTTTTTTTTTATATAAATAAAAAAGATTCCAATACCAAGTGAATGGTTGAAAGAAAAAAGGATTTATTTGTAAATTTTTGGAAAGGAGTGCATGTTCAAGCGATAAAGGGGCGTGTGGCAAGAGTCCCCTGTTGATGAGGTCCCGTTTTGCTGGATCTCTCGCTCCCAAGTGATTTTGTCGTTTTGTCGTCGCTTTACCGCCAAGTGGCCATTTTTCATAATCTGCCTGAGCTCGATGCTCAATAATGCATTTGCGGCGGCGCATCCGGGCCTTCTGGGCGAACAATCCCGCAATCGCATATTTGAAACCTTTCGATGATATATCTCTATTTTTTGGCATCATTTATTAATGAAATAAATCTTGTAATGATTAGGAAAAAGAGGGAGTGAGTCAGAAAAATGAAGAAGAAGGATAAACAACACAAGTCCATACGACTCATTCAAATTTTTAAAAAATATACTTACTCTTTTGAGAGGTTGTCTTTCCCTCCATATCATTAAAGAGTATAGAAGCACGGCTAGGGAGCACAAATATCCTATCATTGATTATTAAGGTGATTAAAAAGTTTTTGTTTAAAAAATGGACAAGAAAATAAGATTTTAAATTAAGAAATAAATCGTATTTGTATTTCAAATTAGCCAGAGTGTCTCCACTCGACTATCTCGCAATTTGAATTGGATTAAATAACATAATATATTATTTTTAAATTAAATTTAATTAAATTATAAATTAAAATTAATAAAAAATATTTATTAAACCAGCGCATGTTTGGCTCTTTGTTGATGGCACCATTTGCAGTGTTAAAAAATTAATTCTGATACTTTCAGCTATTCTATCAAGCTGAAATTCTATATATAGCAGTTTTATACAATTATTAATCATGTAAAAAATTATCAAACATATATCTTTATTTTTAAGGTCACTTTAGAAAAAAACGTTGTAGTTAATGATCCTCTTCCGGTTGAGCTACATATCTCAAAAGTTGATAGAAAACTATGAATTTTGAATAATGCCCATGTACCAAATTCCATCATTCTAGCTTAAACCGTTTTTGCGTAATCTTGGTTACTTACACACACACACACACAGACATTTTTCTCAACCTTAGTGAAAATGATTCAGGAACCTTCAAAACATATAAAAACATCAAAATCTCCACATTGAAAATTTTCGTGATCGCAATACTATCTCTAACGACGAGATAGTAAAAATTAATAAGAAATTATAAAAATGAAGCTAACTGATTAGTAAATATATGACAGTAAATAGTGACAGTGTGATTTGCAGTGTTAAAAAATTGATTCTGGTACTTTCAGCGATTGAATCAAATTGAAATTCTATATATAGCAGTTTTATACAATTATTAATCATGTGAAAAATTATCAAACATATATCTTTATTTTTACGGTCACTTTAGAGGAAAAAAAATCAAAAAGTTGTAGGTAATAACCCTTTTCCGGTTGAGCAACATTTCTCAAAAGTTTATAGAAAACTACGAATTTTGAATAGTGCCCATGTACCAAATTTCATGATTCTAGCTCAAATCGTTTTTGCTTAATCTTGTCTACATACATACACACACACATACACACACAGACATTTTTCTCAACCTTAGTGAAAATGATTCAGGAACCTTCAAAACGTATAAAAACATCAAAATCTCAACATCGAAAATTTTCGTGATCGCAATACTATCTCTGGCGAGAAAGTAAAAAGAGTATTTTATTTATATTATTTTAATAAAAAATTAAATTAATTAGGAAAATTAATTATTTTTATTTATATTAGTTTTGTAATAATTACAAAAATCTTACGAGAAAAAAGTTAATTCCATTCTGAAAGTAAGTAACAGTTTTTTAATAATATTTATTTTAATTTAAGAAAATAAATAAACTTATAGGTATATTAATATTAATGTTTTTAAATTATGTATTTTCTATGTGATGTTATTTTTAGACTGATGCTACTTCCAAATATTCACAAGTAACCAATGGTTATTTTTTGGTTATAATAACATGCATTGAAATGAATTTTAATAAACTAAAAATCAATAATATAATTTTTTTAAGTAAATAATAAGAGTAAAAAATTAACATTTTCATCATCTAAATCTATATTATTTCAGGGGATGAAGAATGTCTTGAATTTTCAAATCGTATGAGTTAAAAAAAAAATGGAAATGGTCTTTTTACATATTTCTCTCTCTCTCTCTTCCTTAGTAATAATAATTTTTAATCAAGAAAACATTTTGTTTTTTATTCTAAATTACTATAAAAATTTTTGAATTTTTTTTTTTAAATTTAGTGTTATTTAATTAATAACAACGCAGAAGTCCTAAATGTATATAATTCCTTTTTTTGTCGTCGTACATATAAAAGAAAATTAAAATTTTTCAAAATAAAAATTCCATTTCATATGTGGAATTATTTGAATTTTATTAATTTATAAAATATATCCTCGAGCCCTTTAATATTAAAAGTTCATATTTATTCTGATTAATTTTTGTTTTGCTGTATTGATCCCAAATTATTTAATTTGTGAAAATCTAAACTTCAAAAGTTAACTAACATGTCCGAATAGGACTTTATAATAAATAATTAAATTATTTTTGCTTATTTTAGAACCCACAGTTACTAAAACCAGTTAAAAAATATTATGAATGAATTTAATTCAAATAAATAATCAGCCTAAATAATATTGATAATAATAATTTGATGTTTACTTTAATAGCTAATATTTTTCTAGTAGATGGCCAAGTTGGTTTGAATTTATTTAATTAGAAATGGAATGTTTTCATTAATAATCGATGATCGATGTGTAAAATATTCAAATCTATATATATACAGGGGAATATTGTCTGTCTGACACGCTTAAACTCAAAAACTATCCGTCCGATTGCGATGAAACTTTCAGGGATTGTTGTGGGCATCCCAGAGAAGGTTTTAGTGTAGTTAAATCCAAAATTAATTTAATTAGTAATATTTTGGTAAAAGTCTATTTATGGTTACCATGGTTACATTGAAAAATTTATACAATAAATAAATAAAAATAATTGGAAATCTTTTCAACTTATTGTTTTGATAAATTTTATTAATATTTTTAATTTTTTTTAAACTGTCAAAAATAACATACCCATAATAACAGTTGTAATAAAAATAAAAATATAAATCCCAATGTAAGTTAAATATTGAATCGTATATTGTTATAATATATTGTTTCAATTATTGTTTGAATATTTATTAAATTTATATATAGATATTTATTTACATATTTAAATGTATATTTAATAAATTTATTTGTTGATTCTTAATAATAATAATTCCAATTACTTTCTTCAAATTTTTTTTTATTTAAAAGCATATTCAGCATGGAAATTGCTATTAAATATGCAGGTAATTGGAACTCCAACATGTAATATTAGTAAATATTCTGGGATGGGAAAAATACTAAGATCATGTCATGTCCTATTAAATATTTTGAATTTTATTTTGAATCATACAATGGTAATGAAATAATGTAGGTAGACTTGTGAGACAAACAATAAGTATCTCTATAATAAGAGAATATACTTATTCCGAATACTGTTAATTAAAATGTAATAACTATTACTATTAATTAATAAAGTAGAAATAATTTTCTAACAAATAAAAATGTAATAATTATTAACAAAAAAAAAAAATAAAAAATAAAAATAAATTATTAACAAAAAAAAATAAAAATAAAAATGTTATAATAAAAAATAAAATTTTAATTATATTCATTTAATAAATTATTATTATTAGTATTAGTATTATTATTATTATTTTCACGTATTAAACGGTATATTATTATTATTATTATTATTATTATTATTTGTAATAATTCCAATAAAAATAAATAAAAATAAAAAACAAAAAAAAGTGCAATTAAAACTAAAATTTCAATTATATTCATTTAATACATTATTATTATTATTATTATTAAGTGTTCAGTTATCATATACGTATATATGTATACAGACACACATGCAAAAGCGAAGCTTTGCCGGGTCTGCTAGTTATCAAATAAAATTGTGAAAATTATAAATGTACGGTAAAAATTTTTGGCTTAGATTGTTCTTCTTCAAGAGTGTTATTAGATTTCATTGATTGGTTATGGCTATTTTAAACTTGGACGTATTTTCTTTAACAAATATGAAGGGGTAGTTGATGAGGGTGACATGAGTGTATCGTCCAGGCAATTTAGCATTGCGTTGTGGTCGACTTGCGTGTTCGGCCTGTCACGCGATGTGGCCTCCCCACGGGTTACAGAAAGATCTATCTTCTATAGCCTCTGCCTGTTCGGCCAGCAAATATTAGCATTTTGTTTCTGTTATTAGAGTAGTCATTTAGAGAAGTTGAATGCAAAGCCGACCTTCTACCTAAACATATAGAAAAGGTTGATTTTTCAAAGGGAATACTCCATCACGGGGCAAACACACGATAGGCCGCTCCCCCCCCCCTCTTATGCGCTACGGCCTCCTCCCTATCTTGCAGTCCATTATTCAGGCTTTGTTTATCCAGCGCCAGGGACAAAGCCCCCCTCGAATCATGCAACTATTGATACGACAAGCGATTTTTATGAATACAACAGACCGATTCCAGAAAGTATACAAAAGATTTGCTTGTGGAATATGTTGAATAAATGATAAGTACTAGATAATTAGATACTCCACCAGACATTGCTTAAACAAACACTTTTATTAGAAAACAAGCAATAGAAATATGTCAATGTACAACGCATTTTGTTGATTTAAAGATTTAATCATTCATTAACTCATTTATTTTAATTATTTTATCTATTGTAGAGTGGTTGAGATTTTTTCATGGTATATTTTATGACCAGTATTTGAAGATATCAATCGAAACACTATAATTGTATTTATATGTATATTTACTTTTGTAATTTGTATTTAAAGGAAAATATTTTTCCAATTTAATTGTTAATATTTTATCTATTATGTCATTATCCATGAAAAGATAACTTAATAAAAATGTTAATTCTTTACATGACATTCAAATATAAAAAAGCTGGAGTGTCTCCACTCGACTATCTCGCAAAATTGAATTGGATTAAATAACATATATTAATTTTAATTAAATTAAATTAATTAAATTATAAATTAAAATTAATAAATAATATTTATTAAACCAGCGCATGTTTGGCTCTTTGTTGATGGCACCATTTGCAGTGTTAAAAAATTAATTCTGGTACTTTCAGAAAATAAATCAAGCTGTTCATCTATATATAGAAGTTTTATACAATTTTTAATCATGTGAAGAATTATCAAACATATATCTTTATTTTTACGGTCACTTTAGAAGAAAAAAAATCAAAACGTTTTAGATAATGATCCTCTTCCGGTTGAGCTACGTTTCTCAAAACTATGAATTTTGAATAATGCCCATGTACCAAATTTCATCATTCTAGCTCAAACCGTTTTTGTGTAATCTTGGTTACATACATACACACATACACACACACACATACATATACACAGACATTTTTCTCAATCTTAGTGAAAATGATTCAGGAACCTTTAAAACGTATAAAAACATCAAAATCTCAACATCGAAAATTTTCGTGATCGCAATACTATCTCTGGCGAGATAGTAAAAAAACATTTTTTTAATTTAATTTTAAGCAGTTTCTTTGTAAATGAAAATATCGATAAATTAAAAAAAATTTAATAAGGAAGTAAATGTAAAAGATGTTTAACCCTGGATAATTAATTATTATTATTTGTTTTCAAATCTTTTAAATAATTATCTTATCTTATTATGCTAGCTAAAATTGTATATATGTATTTATCTATATATCATGGTTCTCAAAAACCGCTCTAACGATTTTTTTCAAATTCACACTAGATATAGTATTTATAAAGAAAAATTAAGTTTTATTGATGATATCTCTTGAAACATACAGCTTCATTATTAATTTCTTAATTGAAAATTATATATTATATGGAAAACGTCAAAATTTTTAATACTGCCTGCTAAGACAGTAAAAAAATGACAATTTTTTATCTAAATACATATAGTCCAGCGGTTGGACTGATGTTTTAACGAGTGGATTTCGTCGGTTCGAAACTCGCCGGGTGAATCGTTATTTAAAAATGAAAATAATGATTTTGTTATTTTTTTTTCTTTTTATCTATTGTTTACTTTTTAATTTATTTATTCATTGTTCTTTTATTAATAAAGTTTTAGATAGTTTTATAAGTTTTAATATTTTTTCAATAAAATATTATTCAATATATTTATTAATATTATTTTATTTATTATTATTGAGTACCCGAAGTTCCATTCATTTTAATCAGATTGATGCAATGATGCAACAGTTAATAATTGTAATATTGTAATAAATTTCTATCTTGAAAATTGTTACATATTATTCAGGATATTTTAAAAACTATTTCTTTCTTTAATTAATATTCATTTTTTCTATAAGTCAGAGATATTTCCAAATATTAAATAATTTTTGAAGTGAAAACTTCTTTAGCGGCGTTGAGCACTTTTGCGGGATGGGGAAAAAGTATAGAACTCGCGTGATCGTGACCAACACCATGAAACCATCTGCTTTCAAATTTCTTATAACAGAGCGCGAAATTTGAATTGTCATTAGAACTGTTTTATAAATTATCTCTAACATATAAATATATATTTATTATGTAAAGTTCATTTCATATATACATATATAATCAAAATTATACGAAATGAACTTCACATAATAAATATATATTTTATGTTAGAGATAAGAATTATAAAACAGTTCGTATTGCAATATTTTAAACAAAGTTGTGTATTTATATATATATAAATATAAGTTACAAATTTGTTTAAAATATATGTTTAAAATAATATATAAGTTATATATATATACATGCATATGAAATTCATCTTTCTCGTGAAATAGCGCGAATTTCGTCTGTTTTAAAATTTCTTACGCAGAAGTTTTCACTTCTGTCGGCCAGTCCCACGACTGCCAATTTTGCTTTTTTAATTCCGAAAAGCTGCAAAGCACGTTTTTTTGTCTTTAGTTTGTTTTATAACCACTTGGGGCGCTAAACAGTTTTTCAAAAAAACACTATAGAAAAAAAATATATGTACCTATATATTATATATTTATGTATTATTGAGGAGCACAAGTTCATTAATTTTAATCAGATTGATGCAAATGTGTAACATTTAATAATTGTAATAAATAATTAAAGAATTGTGTATCAATATTTTTTAAAGGGTAGAGCGAGAGCTCGGTGTCCCAGGTATTAATATTACCAGCCAAATCCAATAATAATGAATCATTTTTTTTAACTTAAGTACCGAGCCGAGGCTCGGGGTCCCGGTACTTTGTATTTTAAGAAACATAATATATAATTATAGAAAATAATGAAATACCTATATATTAATATATTTATAATAATAATATTAAAATATTTTTATATAAATAAGAATGCAGTAAATGTAAATTATTGGAATGAGAAATATAGGTATATATATATATGGAAAAAATTGTTTAAATTGAATTAAATCCAAATAAATAAAAAAAATGTGGTTTTTCAGATTTATATGATAACTTTGATTATTAACAATTGTATCACATGTATATATTCTTTTGTTAAGTTTACTAATTTATTTTTATATATGATTAATGACTGTCATCAACTATATTGTTTAACAATTATACTTATAATAAGATTATATATATCAAATAAATTTTTATTAATTAGCTTAATTATAGATGTTTTATTTAATAAAAAAATTTTAAATCTCATAAATTTTAGAATATCAAGAATATTGACTTTTCTACTTATGATTATAATATAATTTTGTTCTGTATCATATGATCATTTATTTATCATTTGGAAAGTCTGAAAGGAGATTTAATTCTTGAATTTTTACCGACCGACGATAGTAAGGGAGGTATTGTTTTCACACCAAATTTCACATGTGGAGATTTTTACATATCTCCACGAATCATGCATTTTCTAAACAGAAAAAAGTATTTTTAGCATGATGTCTGTCCGTCCGTCTGTCCGTCCGTCCGTCCGTATAGATGTGTACAGCCTGAACGGCTCAACCGATTTTGATGAAATTTGGTATATTTACTTAATGCATCAGTGGGATGAATTGATCAACTTTTGGTGCAATTCCGGAAACCGGAAGTGGTAGTATTAGCGATCGACGATAGGAAGGAAAGGGTTATTTTCACACCAAAGGAGATTTTTTTATATATCCCCACGAATCATGCACTTTGTATTGGTTTTATCCTCGAGAAAAATCATATTTATTAGTTTTTTCTTGATTTAAAATTATATGACGTCATCCAGCCATTCAAGACGTCACAGCCTGGTCTTACATATATATTACTAGCTGATCAGAGCGCCTTCCAGGCGCTCTTCACACCTAGACGGGGGCTCCGCCCCCTGTACCCCCGAGTGATACATAGTATTTGGTTGAAAGTCTGTATGTAAAAGGTTTTCATCCATTTTGTTTCAATCAGTATAAGTAGATAAGACATATATTTGTTTTCTTAGAAAATATATATTTTAATTTAATCAGTAAATTAATTATATATTATTATTGTATATGTTATATTTATCTAACTCTGTGTCTATACAGTTTTCGAAAGTTCTTAGCCGCAGCATCCACTTTTCTCTAAGAGTCCCTATCCTGAGCTACAACCAAATCCTACCCTGTCCCATCTCTCCCATGTCCCTTCCTTCATTGTCCACCCACCTTGATCTTTGGTCTTCCACCGGATGTTTCCCAATATTTGCATGTGTGTCTGCATACATATCTACGTATATGATAACTGAACACTTAATAATAATAATAATAATAATGTATTAAATGAATATAATTGAAATTTTAGTTTTTATTATTACATTTTTATTTTTATTTTTTACCGACCGACGATAGTAAGGGAGGTATTGTTTTCACACCAAATTTCACATGTGGAGATTTTTACATATCTCCACGAATATTTCTTAATTTAAAATTATATGACGTCATCCAGCCATTCATGACGTCACAGCCTGTTCTTACATATATATTATAAATAAAATAAAATTAAAAATATTTATGTTATGTCCATATCTGTTTTTTTATTACATTAATAGATATATTAAAATTATTTGAAATTGTTTCTGTAGCTGGAAATTAATTTACTTCAAACCGTCGGTCGGTTCGGACCTGGCCACAGGTCAACTTATTTTGTTAATAATTTATTTTTATTTTTTATTTTTTTTGTTAATAATTATTACATTTTTATTTGTTCGAAAATTATTTCTACTTTATTAATTGTTAATAGTTATTACATTTTAATTAACAGTTTTCGGAATAAGTATATTCTCTTATTTTATAGAGATTTTTATTGTTTGTCTCAAAAGTCTACCTACAATATTTCATTACCATTGTATGATTCAAAATAAAATTCAAAATATTTAATAGGACATGACATGATCTTAGTATTTTTCCCATCCCAGAATATTTGCTAATATTACATGTTGGAGTTCCAATTACCTGCATATTTAATGGCAATTTCAATGCTGAATTTACTTTTAAATAAAAAATTAAAAAAATTTGAAGTAAAAGGAATTATTATACTTAATAAATCTATATATAAATTTAATATATATTCAAACAATAATTGAAACAATATAAATAAAACGATTCAATATTTTACTTACATTGTGATTTATATTTCTATTTTTATTACAACTGTTATTATGTGTATGTTATTTTTGACAGTTTAAAAAAAATTAAAAATATTTGAATTTGGAAGATTATATGTAGCGCCATCTGTCGATAGTTTTGTGACACTATAGACTTTTACCAAAATATTACTAATTAAATTAATTTTGGATTTAATTGAAACAATATAAATAAAACGATACAATATTTTACTTACATTGTGATTTATATTTCTATTTTTATTACAACTGTTATTATGTGTATGTTATTTTTGACAGTTTAAAAAAAATTAAAAATATTTGAATTTGGAAAATTATATGTAGCGCCATCTGTCGATAGTTTTGTGACACTAAAGACTTTTAACAATATATTACTAATTAAATTAATTTTGGATAAATTAATTTTGGATTTAACTACACTAAAACCTTCCTTGGTATGCCCACAACAATTCCTGAAAGTTTCACCGTAATCGGACGGGTAGTTTTTGAGTCTATAAGAGACAGACAGACAGACAGACAGACACACAGACACACAGACATTGCCTTTTATATATATATATTAATTATAAATAAAATAAAATTAAAAATATTTATGTTATATGCCTATCTGTTTTTTATTACATTAATAGATATATTAAAATTATTTGAAATTGTTTCTGTAGCTGGAAATTAATTTATTTCAAACAGTCGGTCGGTTCGGACCTGGCCACAGGTCAACTTATTTAATTATGATTATGATTTTGAAGTCTAAAATACTAGTACTAAAAGAAGAAAAAAATTTCATTTGCCCATACTTATCAGAGATGAGTAAGTACGACTGCCTTCTTTCTTTTACTCTCATATAAACATCTAATAATCAGTCTTCTTTCATTTCCTTTTATATTACATAAATCATTAATGTGCTGTGAGCATTATGATTATGTTTTGAAGGAATTTGAAGAATTTGTATCTTCTTTATAATCTGAGTTTTATGTTTATGACTAATTTGTATAATTACTTATTACTTTTAAAAATTAAAATATTTTTAAAAAAAGAATACTTCTTTTATAATTTCAAATTTCGAAAAACCCAATGGTAATATAGTAATTTACAAATCAATTTATACTCATTGATCATTAAAAAAAATTATTTAATTTTTCTTTTCAATAAGATGAGCAACAAACATGGGTGTTGGCTGTTATGCTTCAGACAAGATGTATGTATCTGTTTGCTACAGACTGTGCCGTCTATCGACATGGCATACAAAGACACCTCGGGAGATGTTAAAAGCGATAGAGGGGTGAGAAGGGCTGTGCCCCAGGGACCGAGTGTGTCGTTCGCTATACATGGATATTTGTTCTTTCTATGCGTTGGTTCCTAACTCCCAAGGGTGACTGACAACGGAACCGACTTGAATGCGCGAATAAAAATATACGTCATGGCTTTAGACAAGCCAACAGAGAGAGCAAACAGAGTTTTAAGCGACCCCTTCCCCATTCCCTTTCCTCCACCTTTAACTCCCCTTCTTAACATGACAAGTTTCGATTTTAAAGCTGTCCTGGAGGTCGAAACTACCAATGAAAATCCAAAGGAATAAAATCATTTTTATATTCTGAAACATTCTACAAAAATAAAATTATAAATAACTAAAATAAGGCGCAGATTACTTAGATTAAATATATTATTAAACTAAAAAAAATGTATTAGCCAATGAATACTCAAAAATTTCAAAACTACAATGATAATAATATTGTGTTTATAAATTAATTGTATTTAAGTTAAATTGACACAATATTTCATTTCTTAATTAAATTAGGTTTAGGTAAATTATCTAGGTATATTAGATATATACTACATAATTAATAACACAAATAATTTTTTAATTTTATATTTTCTCAAAAATAATTGTTTTAATGTAATTATTGTGAATTTAGACTAAATTTTGTAATCAAATAGTATATACTATATAATTAGCACGGATGGCGAACCATTTTCAATGTCCGTGCCACAAAATTATAAAAAATATTTTTGAAGTAACTAACGTGCCACAAAATTGTCATTTTTTTCTCTACCACCTGTACCCCTTTTAACTTGAATATATAATCGAATATTTTTGTATAACTTCAAACTATCCTGTATAAAAGTGTTATATCATTTTAAATATTAAACTTTATACTAAAAAAATTAAATGATTATTAAAAAATTTGGAATCTATTTTTGGTAAAAATATATCTTCCCTAAAGATTTTTTTTTATTTTTATTTTATGGAAATCCTTTAATTGATTTTAGTTTGTAGTTTTTAGTTGTAGATAATGACAAAAAAAGCAAAATTTATATTTGATACCGTGAACCACTTACATTTTCTTGTTTTGATAATGATATGTTAAATTCTAGAAAAAGATTGCGATTCTGGTACTATTCTCCAACCGTCCTATGCGTAATGTAAAGCTTTATAAAATTAATTTTTCTTTTTTTTTATAAATATTGATAAAATTTACAGCATATATTAAAATAAGAGCATATAAGAATATTCTGGTAATAGATGTATTTCATCGCCCCAATCAATTTTGAGTTTATAACTTCACAATTTCCCAGACAAACAGACAGATGAAATGATATGTATAATTTGCCGGTTTAATCTCTCTCTCTCTCTCTCTCTACAAAGATTGATAAATAAATATTCAGTACTTCAAATTTCATAAATTTTAATTTTAATGTGATTTATTCATTTTAATTTATTTCTATTGTAAAAAGTTATAATTATTAAAAAAATAATTTTGTCTTTATGCGTGTCATGAAATTTTTCAAACGTGCTACTTTTGGCACGCGTGCCATAGGTTCGCTATCCCTGCTATATAGTAATAACATATTTTTTTATAATAAATTATATACAAACATATATCTATTATATAAACAAAAACAAATTATTATTTTAATAAAGTTTGCTTTACAAAGTATTAGTTCTATTATTTCTTGTTGAGTGGTACACGAATGATACAGGAAGTGCCCCTTTTGAATTAAATTAGACACTTAAAACTCCTCTTGTAACGAACACAAAGTGTTATTTCGATGTATATTATGGCTTGTTAACATAATAGGCGGGCATAACAATAACACTCAAGATGCATCGCTCGAAATGAGGGGTAAACAAGCATTAGAGGGTCAATCGGAGATCTCGAGATGCTAGCAGAGGTCATAGACACAGGGAATTTTGGCATTGACTATTTGAAGTTAGTTTTTCTATTGCAATTATTCCTATCATTAAAGCAACTGTCGTATAAACAAATGAATGAAAATTCTTTAATTGTAAATCAAATTATAAAAAATTCACTGATTCATTCAAGCAAATTTCAACTTGTAATTATTTTATAGTTACAAATCTAACATTAACTTAAACATTATATTTTTATTTTTTCCCTCTAAATATTATAATATGTTTATCTTTAAGTTGATATTGATCGATTTAATTATGAATAACAAAAATTTTCATATTCTCAATTACATTCTTTAATAAATTAATAATTTATCATTTAAAAGACTAAGAACAAGCTATTGACATAATTTTAATTTCCAATCAACTTATATCAATATTAAAAACTTGACTTTTTAATTATTTAATGAGACAAATGACAATTTTTGAATAAATTTTCTTTTTGGTTTTTGTTTATTTTTTCAAAGATAAAATTCAAATCTATTTCGATCTTTATCTATATATACTTGAATAATAGATAAAGAAATAAATCTATAAAAGTCAAAAATTAAAAAAAAAAAAAATAATTAAAAAGATAAAATCATTTTAATAAGAAATTTCTTTCTATTTTGATAGACAATATTATTAAAGTTGTGAAGGTTGAAAAATAGAATAAATGTTGTGATTAAGTTAATACTTTATAACTTTTTTCATTATATGTAGGTGCATATATTTTAATAGTTTTCTTCTAGAATTAGACAAAATAAAAGTACACTATAATTAACTCAATGAAATAAGCTTAAAGTAGATGTACAGTAAAAGTGAAAAGTAGTAATTATTCAGTAAGTCAGAGAATATTATTTTAATTTAATTTTATCTTATCTTATTATGCTAGCTAAAATTATTTGTATATATAGCCATGGGTTCTCAAAAACCGCTCTAACGATTTTTTTGAAATTCACACTAGATATAGTATTTATAAAGAAAAATTGAGTTTTATTGATCATATCTCAGGAAAAATACATCTTCATTATTTTTTCTTAATTTGAATTTATATATGGATGAAGTCACAAATGACATCCATATTGAAATTTGACTCCCGCCTTTTTTTAAAGGATATTGTATTAATATTTTTTTATATTTAAAATATTTTAAAATTTTTTATTTAATTTCGAAATAAAATTAAAAATATATATTTTAATAATATTTTATAATTATAAATTACGATATATATTTATCATTCTTCCAATAAAAAAAAATATTCATGCACTTAGAAACATAATAATACATATTTATGTATTATTGAGGACCCCAAGTTCCATTCATTTTAATCAGATTGATGCAATGATTCAACATTTAATAATTGTAATAAATAATTAAATAATTGTATATCAATATTTTTTAAAGGGTCGAGCGTGAGCTCGGTGTCCCAAGTATTAATATTACCAGCCAAACCCAATAATAATTAATTTTTTTTTTAACTTAATTACCGAGCCGAAGCTCGGGGTCCCGGTGCTGTTCATTAAGAAGGACATAAAACAAGGAGGTTAAGCTTAAACTAAAAAAGGTCTGGAATTTATTTTTAAATGGCAAGTGATATTTGAGTTGAATTGGAACTAAATAAACTCATGTCAGTATTATTAGTTGAAATTTAAAAAATAAAACTACGTGAAATATAAATTGTTAGATTATAAAAATTGCATTACAAAATGAAAATAAATCTATTTTTAAGTTTATTATTCAATTCAGAGTTTTATTAATAAAGAATGAATCAACAAAGACATAAAGAACAAAAAGTACTGCTTTAGCAAGTTTAACATATTGATTAAATTAACGGAAATATTTATTTTAATTATAATTACTACCTTAAATAGATACAATTCTAAATCAAAATAGTATCAAAGTAGAATTTCTTCTCCATGAATAAATGAAAACAAAATCTGATACAGTTAATTTCTTATTTTTTCAAAATAAGTTTTAAGTTAGGAATCTAAATAATCATCATCAATTGCAGGACGATGAAGTTTCAACATTAAAATCAAAAAATTAATTTTTAATTTTATTATTCTCTTTACCACATAAGGATAATTACTATAAAAAAAAGTATCAATGTCATTTAATAATTGTTTAAAAAGTTTTTATTTAGAATCAGTTTTCAAAGTTTTAGAAAAAGCGATTAAATTTTAATCTGAACTTATAGGAAGACTTTTAATGATTCTATGTTCATTTAACCACAATTCTTATAAATAATTCACAGATGAACAACTCATAAAAGTTCACGATGGTATAATGATCTGTCCGGAAGTAATAATTCTAAGGGAAGCATATCTTTTTCAGGACAATCTTTAAACGGAGATACTGAACACAGGACTCAGTCGTAATTGAGTTGTAACCCCAAACGGGCTTTGTCTTGTCCTGTTAGCGTCACTCACTCCTGCCCTGATTTCGCTAACTCACCAAGTTATCTTATAGGCCTTCGGGGTCAGCTCCTCGTTGAGAGCGATCGTTATGGCCCCTCAACTTGAAAATCCTATAAAGTCAGATTTGCTAAGATTTGCTCTTTCATTCTATCCCAAGTGATTTGACCTTAAAAATTCGTTGAATTAAATACATAGGAAAAAAAATTTAACCATATTTTTAATTAATTTAGAAATTATTTAAATCTTATAAAAAATAATCAATATATCTTATTAAAAAAAAAGTAAAAGAAGTATATAAATGATTAATTTAGATTATTTGGGACTTAAAAATTTAAGGTTAGAACAAAAATTATTATGTGATTTAGTATGGTAAGCAGGGTTTCTTTTGGATTGAAAATAACGATATAAATTGTAGTTTTATTAGGTGAAATTTATAAAAAAAAAATGAAATGAAAATTATTCTATTAAAATATTTTTTGGGGAGAGAGGGGAAGAATAGCGAAGATTCAGATATTATATCAGAACTTATATAGGTTGAAGATGACAGCTTTCACAAATTATCAATAATCATTTTATTTTATATTGAAAAATAGATTACGTATATGAAAATTATAAACATTGAGGAGAAACAAAATAAAAGAAATGTGGAACCACACAAATGGTCATATAAATTTATTTTGAATTAAAAACATGTCATAAATATATAGAAGTGAACTTCAATTCAAATTAAAAATATAAAAATTTTATTACTAAAACTAAAAAAATAATTATGTTAAATTAAAGACAAAAACTGCATTAAAAAATTCGGGAGTGTCCTCCCCTAGACTTTACCGCATATAAATAGGTAATTAGGTTATTATTATTATGTTTTAACAACAATAAAAATAAACAAACTAATTAATTTAAATTATAAAGTAAAATGGTTTAACACTATTATATATATTTATAATTTACACCTAACGCTACTTGTATAGGTAAAATGTCACTTCCGGTAGTCAGATCATGATGAAATTTGGTATCTGAATTTTTTTCATATTTTTAAATGTATATACAAAATAGGAAGCAAATATCTCGAAGCCAACTGGTACTTTACTTGAAAGGTAAACGCAACCAGTGTAGGTAAAGTACCACTTCCGGTTAACCGATTTTGACGAAATTTTGATAGAAATCTACAAACTGTGAATAATATCGGTGTACCAAATTTCGAAGTCCTAGCTTGATTAGTTTTGGAGTAAATTTGCTCACAGACATTACATACATACATACATACATACATACATACACACACACAGACATAATTCGAAAAATGGTATTTTCCGACTCAGGGAGGTCTAAAACGTCAAGATCTACCGAAATCTCGAAGTCGAAATTTTTGACGATTCCAATACTTCCCTTATACGAAGTATGCGGGAAAGTAAAAAATGCCAGTTGTTTAAAAATTCATTTTACCTGAAAAATCCTTTTATATATAAATTTTATTAATTTATTTAATTGGTTATAGAATTGATTAAAAAAAACATTTAGAAAAAAAAAATAATAATTTCATTAAAGAATGTATTATTATTAAAAATAAAAAATTTCAAAATTTAATATTCAATCAATTGAAAATAGGGAAAAAAAATGTTTTTCCTCACTTGCATTTTATATTTTTTCAGTTAGTTGAGTTTCTCTCTGTGTTTCGAATAGATTAAAACCATAAAACTTGGCCTATTTGTTTGAACAACCGGTTGAATATTTAAAAGTTATTGTGGTTGAGATTATTTTTTTTTAGATTTTCATTCAATAAAATGAAAGAAAGTATGCACTGTAGATATAGAAAAGAACAAAGTTATTAAATTAAAAAAAAATCACAATTATAATAAATTAGTATTCAAGAGATAATAAAAACGTTATAAAAATAAAAACAAAGTATAATCGTTGTGATCAATATTCAAGTTTATTGAAAACATTTTTTATAAAATATATTAGTATAGGATTTTTAGGGCTCTTTTCGTAAAAATCGTGGTCCTATTGGATCTGATATGTTGAAAAGGTATCTGAGATTATCAAAACTTACTTATAAAAAAGCTGGAGTGTCTCCGCTCGACTAACTCGCAAATTTGAATTGGATTAAATAACATATATAAATTTAATTTAAATTAAATTAATTAAATTATAAATTAAAATTAATAAATAATATTTATTAAACCAGCTCATGTTTGGCTCTTTGTTGATGGCACCAAGTCACGTGTTGGCGCGTGAGATTTGCAGTGTTAAAAAATTAATTCTGGTACTTTCAGAGATTCAATCAAGCTGAAATTCTATATATAGCAGTTTTATACAATTATTAATCATGTGAAAAATTATCAAACATATATCTTTGTTTTTACGGTCACTTTAGAGGAAAAAAATCAAAACGTTGTAGGTAATGACCCTCTTCCGGTTGAGCTACACTTCTCAAAAGTTGATAGAAAACTATGAATTTTGAATAATGCCCATGTACCAAATTTCATCATTCTAGCTCAAACCGTTCTTGCATAATCTTGGTTACATACATACACCCAGACATTTCTCTCAACCTTAGTGAAAATGATTCAGGAACCTTCAAAACGTATAAAAACATCAAAATCTCAAGATTGAAAATTCTCGTGATCGCAATACTATCTATGACAACGAGATAGTAAAAATATATAAGAAATTATAAAAATGAAGCTAACTGATTAGTAAATATATGACAGTAAATATAAAATCATGTGAGTCCAAAAAACATAAAATCCAAAGTCTCCCAAATGGTCTCTGGTAGACATTTCGTATTCATGTATATATACCTGGGATCTTACAGAAACTTCTTAATCGTATAATCTGAAAAAAAATATAAAATCTCTCAAATCATTATATAATAAATAAATAAATTAGTATTTTTTAACTAAAAATAAATAAATAAACAACTAGTAATACGCATGAAAAAGCAATTTCTTAAAATATTAATTTATTTAAAAGATGTATTTGCTTAAACAAAAAATATAATTAAACTTTGTTGTTAAGGCACGCCCTGATGAAATTATTTTAATTCATTATTGAAATACCTAATACTAAAAGTATTGAATACTTGATACAAACATTTGTCATAAGAAATTATTTTAACTTAAATAAAAATTTCATTATATTCTATTTATTTATTTATTGTACGGTTAAAACACACAATAAGAACTTATCTCTTTATTTTATTACCAACATTTTAAATCATGTTAAATAAAAATGGCGAAATTTATAAAAGTATTTAATATGTTTAATATGAGACAAATATTCTTCATCTATATTCCATCTTCTTCTATATAGGTGTAATAATATATAAAAAAGGTTTGTCTGCAAATTGCTCAGAATTTAATTTTTTTTTTTTTTTTTTTTGCAATTCTTCACGTTTCATGACCTTTAGAATCCAAAAGTTAATTTAAAATTTTAAAATTGTGACGTTATAAACTCAAAATTGTCTGAACTGATTACTATGAAATTACATCATAATATTTTTATATACATCTATTTGAACATAGGCTATAAATTATATCAATATCTAATCAATAACCAAAAAAATTAATTTTTAAAAATTCATATAATACTCCATGTTGTTCATTCACTTTCAGTGCCTCCATAGGCTCAGTGAAGAAGTCGATTCATTTCCATCAATGAATATAAAATTAATAATTCTAGCAATTCCCACACAAAGAATTATTATATTTAAATTATTATTTTATTTCTAATATTCAAATATAAATTTAAGTAATTAAATAATTTATTCTAAAAGTTCTTATTTTAATTAATATATTAAAATATTTACATTATATTTATCTTAAATTATTATTATTTTATTTCAATATTTCTTCTTTTACATTTAAAATGATAGAAATTTTATTTGCCTAATTTATTTATTAAATTATTTTTGTGATGTGATATTAATAAAAAATAAAAGTAAATTGTATATAAATTTAAAAATTACAAAATTTGAATTTGTTTAAAGTTTAACACATGTAATCCTTCATATCTAAATAATATAGAAAATTTTGAAAATAATAGTTATTAATTGCCAATATTTAGGTGTCTCATGTGTCTTGGATGAGTAAATGAACTGGTCTGGGTTAAAACTAAATATCAATATCAAGTCTAAATCTAATCTCGCTAAGAACATTCAATACTTATATATATCAATATTATTATTATATTATGACTCACAATTTTAAATTAAATCGTATTGTAAGGGGGGAGGCCCACAGTGGATGCCAACAGGCCCCTTACAAGGAGGAGGGAAGAAGGGGGAGAGAAGGGAGGGAAAATGTGATAGAAGAGAGAAGAGGGGAAATGGGAGAGGGAAAAAATGGATCTTATGTGGAGAGGGAAAAAAAGGAGTTTAAGGTCTCCACAGGTAAACAGGTGGATATCTTCTTGAAGGGGGAAAATATTACCCGCAGCTGCAGAGAACAAACTACCTTTCCTCCAATGGTCCAGCAGAGATGAAGGTTAAATGGGCGCCATGCTATACTCAGAGGTAAAGCAGATTTTAATGAGACTGGTCAATAAGGATGTAGTTTAAGTTAAATTGAAAAACGGTTGTTTAAAAGAAAATGTATAATTATAAGAAATATTATATTACTTCTCCACCATGGGAGTCAAAGAAAATGTATAATTATAAGAAATATTATATTACTTCTCCACCATGGGAGTCAAAGAAAATGTATAATTATAAGAAATATTATATTACTTCTCCACCATGGGAGTCACAAAGGATCCATCCAACATGGAGGATCATCAAAACACGTCTTTACACAAAGAACGTGGAGATCATACTGGCTATATAATGCCAAGTCACCAACCGTCGTCGGAATCCCCTAGACGTTGCCATTCAGTCATGCAACAGCGCCTGGGGTGACTTTGTCATATATATATAATAAATATACATCCGTTACATCCTCCCCCTCTGACTCCTGAAGAAGTCCCAACGAAGGAGTCAGAAAAAGAGAAAAGCGAAAAACAATATTTAATAATACAAAAAAAAAAAATAATTCATAAAGATTAAAGAAAAGGATATAATAATTCTTAATACTTAACTAAACAATTAATAATATAAAAAAAAAAGTTCACAAAAATCAAAGAAAAATATACAATAATCTTAATAATTAATTAAACAATTAATAATATAAAAAAGTTCACAAAAATCAAAGAAAAATATACATATATCTTAATAATTAATTAAACAATTAATAATATAAAAAAAATTCACAAAAGTCAAATAAAAATATACAATAGTTCTTAATAATTAATTAGAGTCACCCTTTCGAGGTCGACCTCTCTTTTTAGGAATATATCTCCTATACCAAGAGCAAGTTTGTATAGGAAATGACAATTGTTGAAGATTTTTATCATTGCAATTCTTATTTTTTAATTGCTTAGATTCGATTCTTTCATTTATAACTTTCAAATTATTTGCGAATCTCTTTAGATAAGGGGTGATTTCTGGGACGAAGTTGTCATTGTAAATCACCTGTCCATTTATGTGCTCACCAAAAGGTGCAGGCTCTCCCCCTGCAGTAAAGATATTATTGGATTCCTTCAATAAGGGATTCGATTTCTGCTTTTGGGAGACGTTTAACATTTTGTTAGTAATTAAAATATTCGATAAATAATGAATTTTAAGAGGTTCAGAGGTGAAAAGGGGTTCCTCTTTCTCAAAGGGGTATTTTAATTTCATTCTATTATTAAAATACCATTGGTTTGAACAAAGATCAATAATTAATCTTGCTTGTTTTAAAAAATCATTTCCCAATAAGGTTCTGGGGATTTTTTGATTTTGAAAAAACATCAGCCTGGTGGGCACTATTTTATTTTTAATATTTATAGGTAATTCAATTAAATCTACTTGATGCTCTTGGCTAGAGCCATCAGCTAAACTAATAGTTACTGATTTATTATAAAATGTAACATTTTTATTTTTTAAAATATTATATAATTTTTCACTCCCTATGGAATGAGAGGCACCAGAGTCAGCACATGCCGTACCCGTGGCATCGCCTATTTGAATGGGGAGGAGAGGGAGAAATCCTTTTTGTTCATTTGAAGATATTTTGATAGTATTACTAAAATTAAAAGTAGGATCTACTTTATTAGTTTTTAATTGGGGATTGCAATCAGTGCATTTGGGCTTAATAGTACCTATTTTCCCACATCCATAACATTTTTTTACATTTTTAAAAGGTTTCTCCATAGAAACGGTATCAGTGCCACGGGGGGCTACTTTATTTACAATTTTGCCATCCGTATTTCGGAGGTTGTCATAATTTTCAAGTTTTTTTATTAATTCAAGAGGCTTATGTAATGTTTCCCATTCATCTAAAAAGTGCTCACGACATTGTGATGACACATGAGTTTTTAATTGATTTGTAATAATTAAATCCTTTAATGCCTCGAAGTTATTGATATTCAATTCCTTTATCCATGATTCAAAATGAACCAATAAGCTATGATAGAAATCAGTCCACGTGTGAGTGGGACATTTTTTACTGTTGTAAAATAATTGACGCATCTTTTCTTTAGTGATTTTAAATCTTTGCATCAAAAGGGTTTTAATATAATTAAAATCCATTAAATTTTTATCCGATTCTCTATATAACAACCTTACTAGGTCTAAAGGGAGGGTTGTAGATAAATAAGATACCCAATTTTCTTGAGGTATTTTAAAAAAATTCATCTGTCTTTCAAAGACCATTAAGTATGAATTAATATCATCATTTTTATTAAGTTTTGGGAGGCGATTGGCTAAATCTATTTGGGGAAAGGGGGCTCCTACAGGTGGAGGGTTGTGATGAGGTGAGTTAAGTCTAATTTTTTCTAACTCTAGCCTTTCAACTCTCTGTTCTACAATAGAATTGAGGATACCCTGAGCTATCTCATCATCAAAATCATCATGTGCTAATATAGCATCTTTAATTTGAATAATTTTCATTGAATTATTAATTTCAATGCCCAATTCATCAGCCAAAACTATTAAATCCTCCTTACGTGCTCTAGTGAGGAAAGCCATTTCTTAACAATAAATTATATACCACAATATACTACTAATTATAATAATTAATTAATTGTATGTAAAAAAACTATAATATAAAAATAAAAATATATAAATTGAATATTAAATTAAATATAAATCCTAATAACTAAATAATAAATAAATACAATGAAAGTAAAAATAAAAAATAATAATAATAATACAATATCAATGTAACTGAGAAAGAGAGAGAGAAAAAAAAAAAAATTCAATTCTCAAACAAAGTATAAATAATAGAAAGAAAGAAAGTTTTTTTTTTTTTTTTTTTTTTGAAAATAAAAAAAAAAAATCGTAGGTTTTAAAACCAAAAGAAAAAAAAATATATATAAATGTACTTAAGTGTGGTTGTTCCTTAGGGCGAGTGTCACCATATGGTTGATTAATATTCACAAATTATTTGCACTAATATCACTTATTGCCTTCACAGGGGTGGGGAAAACAGGCCTCGACGTTGGGCGTCAATTTGTAAAGGGTGGGCCACGTTGGGTGCCAATTTGTAAGGGGGGGAGGCCCACAGTGGATGCCAACAGGCCCCTTACAAGGAGGAGGGAAGAAGGGGGAGAGAAGGGAGGGAAAATGTGATAGAAGAGAGAAGAGGGGAAATGGGAGAGGGAAAAAATGGATCTTATGTGGAGAGGGAAAAAAAGGAGTTTAAGGTCTCCACAGGTAAACAGGTGGATATCTTCTTGAAGGGGGAAAATATTACCCGCAGCTGCAGAGAACAAACTACCTTTCCTCCAATGGTCCAGCAGAGATGAAGGTTAAATGGGCGCCATGCTATACTCAGAGGTAAAGCAGATTTTAATGAGACTGGTCAATAAGGATGTAGTTTAAGTTAAATTGAAAAACGGTTGTTTAAAAGAAAATGTATAATTATAAGAAATATTATATTACTTCTCCACCATGGGAGTCAAAGAAAATGTATAATTATAAGAAATATTATATTACTTCTCCACCATGGGAGTCAAAGAAAATGTATAATTATAAGAAATATTATATTACTTCTCCACCATGGGAGTCACAAAGGATCCATCCAACATGGAGGATCATCAAAACACGTCTTTACACAAAGAACGTGGAGATCATACTGGCTATATAATGCCAAGTCACCAACCGTCGTCGGAATCCCCTAGACGTTGCCATTCAGTCATGCAACAGCGCCTGGGGTGACTTTGTCATATATATATAATAAATATACATCCGTTACAGTATTTAAATTAATAAAATAAATATTTGAATTTATTTAAATTTTGTTTCGATGTGGAGAGATCAAATAAGTTTAAAATGTTTTAGTTTTGGTTTTATAAATCAAATAAATGAAAACTTATTACAATACATCTAGACTTCCAACCATATATTACGTATTACTTGCGGGGGTACAGGGAGGGAGCAGAGCCTCCTGACTAGGTGCGAGGAGCGTCAAAGGCAGTCTTAGCAACTAATTTATTATAAATAATATAAATACAAAAAAAATTTATAAAATAACGTTTTTCTCATGGACTAAATAGAATAAAATAATTTTTCTAAAAGCCTGACAAAGTTTATGGATGAATTTCTTCATATACAACGAAAAACGTTGGGCTCATTTAGTTTTATTTATTTATATGAAACATCAAGTCAAATTTTTGTAATAATAAAAAATCTTATTAAACACATAAACTGACAATTTTTTTTATTATGCAATAAAATTGATAGATTAAGATTTAAGAAATTAATATTTTATTATTTTTCAATGTAATATACTTATATTAAAGTATGTAACAAATTTTGAAAAAATGATTATTTTCTTAAATTTACATATTATCAATCAATGTCAAGTATATTATATTTATAAATAAATAATTAATATTAATATGAGATTTTATAAATGCACGTATATAGGATATTGTACTCATATTGTCTTCATAAAAAAGGTTTGATTTTATCCCTTGGTTTCATTTTCGGGACATATATAAAATAAGTTGACCTGTGGCCAGGTCCGAACCGACCGACGGTTTGAAGTAAATTAATTTCCAGCTACAGAAACAATTTCAAATAATTTTAATATATCTATTAATGTAATAAAAAATAGATATGGATACATAAATAATAAATATAAACATTTTTAATTTTATTTTATTTATAATATATATGTAAGACCAGGCTGTGATGTCATGAATGGCTGGATGACGTCATATAATTTTAAATTAAGAAAAAAACTAATAAAGATAATTTTGCTCGAGAATAAAACCATGAAAATGCATGATTCGTGGTGATATGTAAAAAATCTCATGTGAAATTTGGTGTGAAAATAACCCTTCCCTTCCTATCGTCGATCGCTAATACTGCCACTTCCGGTTTCCGGATTTTCACCAAAAGTTGATCAATTCATCCCACTGATGCATTAAGTAAATATACAAAAATTTCATCAAAATCGGTTGAGCCGTTCAGGCTGTACACATCTATCCGGGCGGACAGACGGACAGACGGACAGACGGACGGACAGACATCATGCTAAAAATACTTTTTTCTGTTAAGAAAATGCATGATTCGTGGAGATATGTAAAAATCTCCACATGTGAAATTTGGTGTGAAAACAATACCTCCCTTACTATCGTCGGTCGGAAAAAAGGATCTTTTCTCTATGCCAGAGGTTCTTAATCGTATGTACTCTGCGGACCCCCACTTGAAAAAATTTTTTTTGACGGACCCCATTCCAACTTTAGGTACTTTACGTCATTTTATTAGTTAATTTCTGGCTTACGATCTCATAAGAACAAGGATATATGATGAATATTTCTAACAGTGATTGGTGAATAACGATTTTTTTGCATTGTAGAACACATTTTATTAGAAATTATAATATTGAAGAAAGAAAATTCTGCTAAATATGAAGATGGAAACGGTAGCAATAGTTTTCTTGCACATTTCGTTGAATTTGGGTATTTGATCTCTGTTTCCTCACAAAGACATGCCATCGCTTCTTTTATATTAAATAAAGTTTTAACCGATTCATCATTTTCTCGTGCACCTGTACGATGGCTTTGCGGACCCCCAATAAAGGCTTCGCGGACCCCCAGGGGTCCGCGGACCACAGTTTAAGAACCTCTGCTCTATGCCATTTGAGGGGAAAAAAACCCAACTTCATTTATTAATAAGAATTCATCATTAATTTTAATGCTATAATGCATTAATTACATTTAAAATGAAAATCTATCCTGAAATAAATATTTATGCATCAGAATTGGTTGAAAAAAAATTAATTGGAGCAATATAGTTACTTGCAAATAGAAATAAACATAAAAAATAATTAAAATTAAGTAAATGTTATTATTTAATTAATGTTTTTAAAATATATTTATTATAATTATTATATTAATTAAAAATTTATCTTTTAATGTTATAAATTATTTTGAATTTCTTTCAAAATGAAAACCAACTCAATATTTATCCATCATATGGCTTGAATGAAAATTCAAATATTAAAACAATTAATGTTTAATTACATTAAATTAATTAATTATAATTAAATTATATTTCTTCTATACCTTCTATATAGGGGGGGATCCATTCAAATATCTAAAAAAATCTTCAAAAGTAACTCAATATAAAGATGATGAAAAATCGATTTCAATTTGTCAAAAGAGCGAACAGACAAACATGAAGCGGAGTTGATAAAAACGTTATAATTATAATAATTATAAAAAAAGAGTCTCGTTCTCTCATATTAATAGATTATTATTATATTTATCAAATTACTATTTTTTCATTTAATTTATTTGATGTAAAACTAAAAATAGTTCAATCAGAAAATCTATTTCTCTCCATGACCGAAATGCAGCTAAAAATGGTTCATATTGTGTAATATTCTTAATAATTACCAATTGTTTTTTTTCTTTATTATTATATTATTATTCGACGAATATTTAATTTTAAATATTTAAGAAGTATCGTTTATATACAATTGTAGATTTCTACGTTTGTGCTTTTCCAATATATTCTCTACATTTTGTATAAAATGTTAAAATTTCAATTTTTAAGACTACTATCCCTAATAAATAATATTGTTCGATTAAAATTTATCTTCCTGTAATATTCGGATTGTTTTTTTAATCACACAGGGAGAAATTTGTATATAGAACCAGGGGGAACTGTAAAAGATTTTTCAAATTAAATCAAATTAAGTGCGATTGGCTTGGTCGTAAAGTGGGCCATTCGAGGGGCCCTCAGTCAATCAAGACAAAGTGTTTCTCTTTCAATCGGATTATGCTGATTAGATCAATGGCTATCGCACAAACAAACAGCCACTCACGCTATATATACTTCCACCAGGCAGAGGCAATTCAAATATTTTTTTAGATTGTATCTCTTTTCGAGATGGGTTCAATTATATTATCTCTGGAGGTTTCTCCCCTTCCATACTGTCGTTTGAATCATACGTGTCGATGTAATTATAGATTTGTTTCTGTACCCTCTCTGATAACTGATAATATCGGGTGGCCGTGTTAATATATGCCCTTGCGGGGACAGGGGTGGGGGACTGAATAGAAGGGTAGGCGGTCGCCTAGAATGAACTTATTTCAATCATACAATCACTTAATCCTTTTCAGCAGACCAAGGAGTAAGCAATTTGAATCCAGTAAAACCGCTTGATGAACGAATCTCGGGCTCCCTTCTTTTTTGGGGTTGTATGGACGCGGCACATCCCCCAAATGCTTCTTCCCTTAAAAGTGATTGAATTAAATGTGAAACAGCTTATACTACATGATTCTAGCGTCCATTAAACAAGAATTACAAGATCACTGAATGCTAATGCTTCTCTGAGACAATTTCAATAAATTTGAATGATTCATTTACATAATAAATGAAAGGCTTTTAGAACATTTTCAAAAGCATGTCTATTTAACACAAATAAAGTTTATGGACCAGAAGAAATCATGAAATAATAATAATAACCACATCATCAAAATTTGTGGAAAAAACTTTATTTAAAGCGAGTTTTGTGATATATATAATTTATAAATATATATATATAAATTAAAAAAAAATCTAAATTTTTTTAATATATTTATTCAGGAATATTTTCTAAATTATAAAAATGAAAAATTCTAAAATCGAAACATGTTTTTTATGATATAGGTATATAAAGTTTAAAAAATTTTAAAATAAAAAATTATTTCTATTATTTTACATTCATATTTGCACACATACACACACAGAAATTTTCTTTTAGTAGAAGATGAAATGAGTGCTCAGGAGCAGTGGCGGATTAAGTTGATTGGCCCCGGGCGGTAAAAATGATATGGGCCCTCTGTTATTTACAATTATAATTGAAAGACAAATTTTGTTTATATTATAATTTAGGCTGTTTTATACTTACATATATAGTACTTTTGTAAAAAATACATAATTTTTACTGTGGTCGCCGAGACCCAAAATTGATTATTTTTTCTTAAGTAAGTCGGGGTTCAAACAAGACCGAATAAAAATCTGTTGTTCAATAAAGATAAGTATAAGTATAAAACAGCCTAAATCGATCTGTATCAAGAATAACTTGTTTTATTTAAACTCCGATTATCCATAAACTCAACAGTTTTTTTAAATTTTTTTTAAGGAAATATTTTTATTTAGGTTTCTGTGGGCCCCTCGGGCTGGTGGGCCCCGGGCGGCCGCCCGGTCCGCCCGGCGTTTAATCCGCCTCTGCTCAGGAGAGTATAAAAGTTTAACATTAGTGACTAGTAAAAACTAAAAAGCAGTACCTATTATGTTATTGAGGAATTTTTATAAAATATCTCCCGATTAAAAAAAAATTGTCTAGAGAAATATTACAGAAATTAATTCGTGATTATATAGAGATATAACATATATATCTTATTACAATAGTACACAAGAATTTTCTAATTTGATTATTCTTCCCTTGACAAGTTGTTTAACTGTTATAAATGTCACTAACAAGACACGTGACCTTCCCGGTTAGACAGGCACATGTCCCTAAATTCCTCTCAACCCTTGGGATTCAATCACAATGCCAGTTAATGGTCCAATGAAATTATCAAGGACCAATCGATTATTATCCGAGGGAATAATTCAAAATGGCATTTCCCTTTAATTAACTAATTAGTTAAAATTTCTTGATTTTTATACATTGGCTCAATAAAATAAGGAATTTTAATGGATTTTATATGATATTTAAAATATATTTTAAGAAATTCTACTATATACAAAATATGTAATAATTGAATCAAATTTGAAAATTATTACTTATAATCCAATTTATTTATTAATAAATAATTTTAATTGAATGTTATGTAAGGAACATAAAAAATTTGAATTCCAGAATAGAAATAGGTACATATTGGAATTTCCCTTAAATTGGAAAATATTATTTTTGTCAATTAGTTTGAGTATTGAATAGACCAGTGCTTCTTAAATTTTTTCAACTCACGACCCCTTGAGGTAAGGACCTATATAACTAGAATATAATTTTTGAAGGCACACAAAATTTTTTTGGCAAATACTAAAATACAATAGCCAATTCTATATTATATTTATTGAATTACACTTATATAGTAGTATAATCTCAAATTTAAATAGCAGTAATATTTACATATTTGAAAAATAATATAAATATGAAAAAAAATTTATAAAATAATGTTTTTCTTAAGTACTAAAAAGAATAAAGTAATTTTTCTATAAGCCTGACAAAGTTTATGGATGAATTTCTTCATATACAACGAAAAACGTTGGGCGCATCTACGTTTATTTGTTGTTGTATATGAAGAAAAATGTTGGGCGCATCTACGTTTTTTTTTTGTTGTATATGAAGAAATTCATCCATAAACTTTGTCAGGCTTATAGAAAAATTATTTTATTCTTTTTAATCCATGAGAAAAAAATTATTTTATAAAATGTTTTGTAATTTTCAAAAAAACGTAGATGCGCCCAACGTTTTTCGTTGTATATGAAGAAATTAATCCATAAACTTTGTCAGGCTTATAGAAAAATTACTTTATTCTTACATTTTTTAAGAGTTATTTGAAAATTACTCTAATAAAATTATCAAATTTTTTGATTTATTAAAACAAATGGATTTTTAAATATTCATATTAAAAGAAATATTTGGGGACCCAAGAAACCAAGCTATTTTGAGGACTAGAATAAAACCACTAGGACTAGAATAAAACCACTTAGCTAGAAAAATAGAAATAGATATTTTATTAAAATATTTTTAGAAAAATTAAAACAAACTTAACGAATTAGAATGATATCAATGAATTTATAAGAATATACCTTTAGAGCAGTCAGCTAGGCTCTGACTGAGCGACTATTTATATAATTAATTAATTAATTAATTAAAATATATAATATAATTATATAAAAAAAATAACATTAATAATAAATGTGTTTTTCATTGTTATTTTTTTAATATAAATTCATATTCATAATTTGATAATTTAATTTTTATAATTTTCTAAAAAAGTATTAATAATTATTTTGATTATTATTTATTTAATAACCTTATTTATTTATTAATTAAATTTAATATAAAAAATAAAAAAGCATTGATTTTATATATATTTCCTTTTGATTTCTCTTTAAACCAATTGCCTTTGGTTTTATAAAAATAAAACTACTAACTGCGTCTTATTTTCAATTTCGCCCTTTGTTATTTTATGTGAAGTTGCACAAAATCTATGCTAAGGCAGGTTGTTCCCATTAACAATTCCATCTCGGGAAAAACGACTCAACCTGCAATTCTATATATTAATGGCTCTCCATAAAAGAGCGTATTGTGCTGGTTGAATGTCTTACAGCACACGAATATCCAACCAAAGGCTGGTTTTCTCCGATTTATGTTATCAACAGAAATGGAGAGGGGGGAATAGGCTTCTAGCTCACCTAACACTCGAGACTCGGCTAATAATTTGTTAATTCATAAGCTCTGGAGCGCTCGGTTGAAATCTCGCAGCTTGATGCGCCCCGAGGATGAGAAGGAAGAATGTCGGGAGTGGAAGGGGGGCTTACGAGGGTTGCTTGCTCGATATGAAGGCCCCTTTGCGCTTCTACCATTTCTCTTACATTCAAAGAAAACTATATCTAAGGAAAGAAAATAGAATACGAAAAGAAATATAAAGCGCGAACAAATAAAAAGATTCGGAAAACAAAAACAAAAACAAATATCTACACTATATCAACATACGTTACATAGTAAGTATAATAATGCATTGAATAGGAATTTTAAATTAATACACAAATAGTCAAGGTGTAGACAATTTTCTTATGACAATAATACCATGTCTATTATTAATGTGGATTTGTTAAGTATGAATTATATATCTTATCTTATTATACTAATAAAAATTGTATATATGCACGTATATATTTGTATATTTTTGAATTAATTTATCGCTCTAAGGATTTTTTTTGAAATTCATACTATAGATAATATTTATAAAGACAATTCGATCTGTACTGGTTTCAGCCTGGAGAAAAATAATCTTCATTATAGTTTTTTTCTTAATTTAAATTTAAATTCGTCATTCATATTTGGCTTTTACCATTTTTACTATCTCGCCAGAGATAGTATTGCGATCATGAAAATTTTCGATGTTGAGATTTTGATGTTTTTATACGTTTTGAAGGTTCCTGAATCATTTTCACTAAGGTTGAGAAAAATGTCTGTGTGTGTGTGTGTATGTGTGTATGTGTGTATGTGTGTATGTGTGTGTGTATGTGTGTATGTGTGTGTGTATGTATGTAGGCAAGATTACGCAAAAACGGTTTGAGCTAGAATGATGAAATTTGGTACATGGACATTATTCAAAATTCATAGTTTTCTATCAACTTTTGAGAAATGTAGCTCAACCGGAAGAGGGTCATTACCTACAACGTTTTGATTTTTTTTCCTCTAAAGTGACCGTAAAAATAAAGATATATGTTTGATAATTTTTCACATGATTAATAATTATATAAAACTGCTATATATAGAATTTCAGCTTGATTGATTCGCTGAAATTACCAGAATTAATTTTTTAACACTGAAAATCTCACGCGTCAACACGTGACGTGGTGCCATCAACAAAAAGCCAAACATGCGCTGGTTTAATATTTATTATTTATTATTTATAATTTATAATTAATTAAATTTAATTTAAATATAATATATTATGTTATTTAATCCAATTCAAATTGCGAGATAGTCGAGTGGAGACACTCCAGCTAATTTACTATCTCGCCAGAGATAGTATTGCGATCATGAAAATTTTCGATGTTGAGATTTTGATGTTTTTATACGTTTTGAAGGTTCCTGAATCATTTTCACTAAGGTTGAGAAAAATGTCTGTGTGTGTGTGTGTATGTGTGTGTGTATGTGTGTGTGTATGTGTGTATGTGTGTATGTGTGTGTGTATGTATGTAGGCAAGATTACGCAAAAACGGTTTGAGCTAGAATGATGAAATTTGGTACATGGACATTATTCAAAATTCATAGTTTTCTATCAACTTTTGAGAAATGTAGCTCAACCGGAAGAGGGTCATTACCTACAACGTTTTGATTTTTTTTCCTCTAAAGTGACCGTAAAAATAAAGATATATGTTTGATAATTTTTCACATGATTAATAATTATATAAAACTGCTATATATAGATTTTCAGCTTGATTGATTCGCTGAAATTACCAGAATTAATTTTTTAACACTGAAAATCTCACGCGTCAACACGTGACGTGGTGCCATCAACAAAAAGCCAAACATGCGCTGGTTTAATATTTATTATTTATTATTTATAATTTATAATTAATTAAATTTAATTTAAATATAATATATTATGTTATTTAATCCAATTCAAATTGCGAGATAGTCGAGTGGAGACACTCCAGCTAATTTACTATCTCGCCAGAGATAGTATTGCGATCATGAAAATTTTCGATGTTGAGATTTTGATGTTTTTATACGTTTTGAAGGTTCCTGAATCATTTTCACTAAGGTTGAGAAAAATGTCTGTGTGTGTGTGTGTATGTGTGTGTGTATGTGTGTGTGTATGTGTGTATGTGTGTATGTGTGTGTGTATGTATGTAGGCAAGATTACGCAAAAACGGTTTGAGCTAGAATGATGAAATTTGGTACATGGACATTATTCAAAATTCATAGTTTTCTATCAACTTTTGAGAAATGTAGCTCAACCGGAAGAGGGTCATTACCTACAACGTTTTGATTTTTTTTCCTCTAAAGTGACCGTAAAAATAAAGATATATGTTTGATAATTTTTCACATGATTAATAATTATATAAAACTGCTATATATAGATTTTCAGCTTGATTGATTCGCTGAAATTACCAGAATTAATTTTTTAACACTGAAAATCTCACGCGTCAACACGTGACGTGGTGCCATCAACAAAAAGCCAAACATGCGCTGGTTTAATATTTATTATTTATTATTTATAATTTATAATTAATTAAATTTAATTTAAATATAATATATTATGTTATTTAATCCAATTCAAATTGCGAGATAGTCGAGTGGAGACACTCCAGCTAATTTTTAATTGAAAATGTATTAATAATTTTGTTTAATTTAAAATATTTTAAAATTTGTTATTTAATTTCGAAATAAAATTAAAAATATTTATTTTAATAATATTTTATAATCAAATTACGAAATATATTTATTAATCTTTCACCAAAAAAAAAATCTAAGTTATCTTTATTTGTCTTACAAACATTGTAAGTTTATTTATGATATTTTAAAAACAATTTTTTATTCTGTTTTGTCGTTTAAATTTTTGTTAATTCTTATAAATTATAAGTTAATTGTATATGTTTTTTTTTGTCTATTTGTTATTAAACGAGTATTTAATAGTTTGAAATTGGTGAATTGATTGATTGATTGGTAAAAATAACGTTTTTCTACCAAATGTTATAAATGCTTTTGAATATTCTAAATTTACACAATTTAATAATTTTTCAAATAATTGTTTATTTAAGTTGTGAATTCGAACATATTTTGATGTTTTGGAATTAAGAAAATAAACCAAATATTTTGAATAACTACCACTATACTTGCCAGAAAATATATTTTTATATATTTGATCAATTCAGATCAAGTCGGATGAAGGGATTTTCTTAAATAACGAATAGCCTCTTGGATCTTGTTATCAGCATCATTTTCATTGAAAATTTCTTTCAATTTTTTATCAATATAATTGAAACAATGATCCTCCAAACGGATTTTTTGCTTTCTTAATTGCATGATCTGAAATGCAAGATTTATTTAATTAGAAATGATAAAGAAAAAATTCAATTAAAAAACACTATTCTAAAAAAAGCTAAATTATGATATTTTTATAATATATTTTTTTATATATTAAAATAAGTAAAAATATTTTGTTTAGAAAATCCAAAACTGATTCCTTATAAAAGAAATGATTATGATCTGAACAGAATTGTTGCATTTTTAAAAGCAGCAATAATTTTAAAAAGCAAACAACTTTAAAATAAAAATAAGGGTTTATATAAAAATGAAAGAATGAAATGTAAATGTAGGGTTTATATAAAAATGTAAAGAATGACATATGGTAAATCTTTCTTTATCGTTTTATAAACCTTAACTATAATATTTTTTTATTTAAGTAATATACTAATAAAACTAATGATAATTAAAAAGATAAATATTATAAGAATTTTAATTTAATTTAATGTTTGAGTGTAAATACTTTTCTGTAATTAAAAAAATGTAACTTAAAAATAAGAATTAAATCGACTTTTTAACTATTTTCTATTCTATTTTATTTTTATGTATATTATACATATATATATATATATATATATAGGGGAGAGCGGGGTAATAAGAGACCAAAGGGGTAATAAGAGACAATTTTTTTTCAAATAAATATACCTCTGGGTTTAAGGAACTGGAGAAACTATGGAATGCATTAAATAATTATAGAAACAAAGTGTCACGTTAAGATGTGTAAACAAAAAAAGGTAAGTTTCTCAAAAAAATTTCTAGAAAAGTTCCAAAATGCCATCTCTAGGGGTAATAAGAGACAACTGTTTCTGTCCCCACAAAACACAGTGTATAATATGAGACATTTATTAGTATGTTACTAATTACCCCTGAGAAGACCCACCTCGAGAAAAATATTTATTTAGGAAAAATTGAAAAGTTAAAATGACCTTCCCCAAGGTGTGCGATAAAATTTGAAAGGAATGACTAATATAAGGCAAAAAGTATCTAAGAATTCTTTATTTGATACAGAAAAATAGAATATGCTTAGTCTAGGGTCTAGGTCATAAGAAAAAGTGTAAAATTAAAAATATGGCATTATTGAATACAAAAAGAACTTAAGTCTGCGGGGATGTATAAATTTTGGAACCTGTATATATATATATATATATATATGTGTGTGTGTAGACAAGATTACGCAAAAACGGTTTGAGCTAGAATCTTGTACTGAAATAAATTAGCCTTAAAATGATTATTAAAAAATAAATGCATGTAGAAATATATGTATAGTGTATATTTATATATTTTATTAAACATATTATACGAGAATTGAGTGTGAGAATCAAAATATTTTAATTTAGAAAATCTTATGATAAAAAGAATCTAAAATAAATAATTGATAAACCATAATGGAATTTTATTTTGCAAAATTCGATTTTCGTCTTTTTACTATCTCGTCAGAGATAGGATTGCGATCACGAAAATTTTCGATGTTGAGATTTTGATGTTTATATACGTTTTGAAGGTTCCTGAATCATTTTCACTAAGGTTGAGAAAAATGTCTGTGTGTGTGTGTGTATGTAACCAAGGTTACGCAAAAGCTGTCAAGCTGTACACATCTATACGGATGGATGGACGGATGGACAGACATCATGATAAAAATACTTTTTTCTGTTAAGAAAGTGAATGATTCGTGGAGATGTGTAAAAATCTCCATGTGAAATTTGGTGTGAAAATAATACCTCCCTTACTATCGTCGGTCGGTAAAAATGAAACAATTTTGCATTAGAAAAGACAACCATAAAATTAAAAGACAAACATATCCAATGAGGGTTATTATTAGCAAGAAAGAGATTGGTATTTGAATCAGCTCAAAGTTCTAACTCGTTACATGTTGCCCTGCTTGGAAGAATTTAAGAGAACTAAATCTGCCAACAAACTATATATATAAGAATATATATGAAACTGATAAGGAAAGGTAAATCGGCAGACTATAAAAAACAACGGTTGATTAGAGAAAATCGAAAATAGAAGTTGCAATACCCATGGATGTAGGGGTGTGTGGATGGATGATAGCACAAAGGCAAAGTCAGAATAGGAGAGACAATATACTATAGTACGTACAAGAAGGGGAAGATGCAGGGTAATTCAAAGTGCGCGAGAATTTCTCCCCGAAGGCCGAGGGAGGAACAATTGCGACGCCTTGCAAAGCGATCCATTGCAATTCAAGAAGCAACTCATAAAAAAGTAGCGGGCGGCCAACAGCAAAGAAGTCAAATCCTCTTCTAATTATCAATTCAATTCCAACATGGATCTCTATAGTGATTATATATAATATCAAATCTAAATAAAAATAATAACATAGAAAAGAGACAGAATACAAATAATAATAAATAATTTTTAATTTTATAGTATTGAATTGATTTGACTATATTCGTTAATTAAAAACTGATTACTGGCCAAAAATAATAAAAATTATTATTTTAAGGATTTTCTTTATATCACCAGTCAACATTATAATTTATATACCATTTGTATATAAATAAAAATCTGGAGTGTCTCCACTGGATTAAATAACATATATTAATTTAAATTAAATTAAATAAATTAAATTATAAATTAAAATTAATAAATAATATTTATTGAACCAGCGCATGTTTGGCTCTTTGTTGATGGCACCAAGTCACGTGTTGGCGCGTGAGATTTGCAGTGTTAAAAAATTAATTCTGGTGCTTTCGGCAATTATTCAATCTGAAATTCTAGATATAGCAGTTTTATACAATTATATTAATCATGTGAAAAATTATCAAACATATATCTTTATTTTTACGGTCACTTTAGAAGAAAAATAAGTTGACCTGTGGCCAGGTCCGAACCGACCGACGGTTTGAAATAAATTAATTTCCAGCTACAGAAACAATTTCAAATAATTTTAATATGTCTATTAATCGTCGTATCTATCGTCGATCGCTAAAACTACCACTTCCGGTTTCCGGATTTGCACCAAAAGTTGATCAATTCATCCCACTGATGCATTAAGTAAATATACCAAATTTCATCAAAATCCGTTAAGCCGTTCAGGCTGTACACATCTATACGGACGGACAGACGGAAGAACAGACGGACGGACAGACGGACGGACAGACATCATGCTAAAAATACTTTTTTCTGTTAAGAAAATGCATGATTCGTGGAGATATGTAAAAATCTCCACATGTGAAATTTGGTGTGAAAACAATACCTCCCTTACTATCGTCGGTCGGTAAAAAATCAAAACGTTGTAGGTAATGACCCTCTTCCGGTTGAGCTACAATTCTCAAAAGTTGACAGAAAACTATGAATTTTGAATAATGCCCATGTACCAAATTTCATCATTCTAGCTCAAACCGTTTTTGCGTAATCTTGGTTACATACATACACACACACACACACCGACATTTTTCTCAACCTTAGTGAAAATGATTCAGGAACCTTCAAAACTTATAAAAACATCAAAATCTCAACATCGAAAATTTTCGTGATCGCAATACTATCTTTTAAGAGATAGTAAAAAGCTAGCAATAGCTGCATTAACAGTATTTCCTTCAACCTACTTTTGCGAATTATTATTTTCTCAAATAAATGTAATTTTAACCAAAACCAGAAACAGAATACATGTAACATACCAAATATAGACCACTTAGCGTCACAATTTATAAAAAAAGATCTCATACTGGGCAACTTTAGAAAATATAGTGTTTCTTTCTAATTGAATTAAACTTTTAATTTTTAAATTTTGATATATTATTTATTTTTTATCGTTTAGTGTTAGTTCTTGATTTTTTTTTTTTTGATTACATATATAGGAGTTTTGAATAAAATATAAAAACAATAAGTACATTTTAATTTCTGATATTTCAATACTATTTTATTTTATGGCAAGCCAAAATATTGGATTGAACAGAAACATATTTTTTGGCACGATACCCAAAATCTAATTGCGACCACTGCTTTAGAGTCTAGAGCTTTTATGAAATGAAAATTATTTATTTTTTTCCAAACAAATTTTATCACCGATTCAAGTTTTTAATGAATTTTCGTTGTACGAAAATACTCATAATTCTTTAAATTTGAACAGAAGAAAAGTATGAAAGGAGATTTTCAATTAAGTTTCGTAATGAATAAATTGTCAAATAAATAAAAATAATTATTAATAATTATTGCAAGGTATTCATTGGTGGGTATTAAGATGGGTCTTTGTACAAGGTTTATTGACAAATTTTTAACATTTATTTTTGCAAAATTTTAGATTTAATTATGCATTTTTTCTAAAACTAAATATAGGTTATTTAAAATCAATGTTAAATGATATATAATTTAATTGAATCTTATCTATTATGCTAGCTAAAATTGTTTGTATATATATATAGCCATGGGTTCTCAAAAACCGCTCTAACGATTTTTTTCAAATTCACACTAGATATAGTATTTATAAAGAAAAATTGATTTTTATTGATCACATCTCAGGAAAAATACATCTTAATTAGTTTTTTTCTTAATTTAAATTTATATATGGAACACGACACAAATGACATCCATATTGAAATTTGACTCCCGCCTTTTTTTAAAGGTTATTGTATTAATATTTTTTTTACCGGGTCCCGGTATGTAAATTTTAATATACATATGTTTCCCATATGAAAAAATAAAAATTAAATTAATTTTATAAAATCTATTTTATAGAGGATTAAAAAAGTTTATTGTTTGCTAGGATATATCAAATATATTTTTTAATATTTAAAATTAATATTTTAATTATATATAAATTGTTTTTTTTGATAAAGTTAAAATATCCAATAAGGTTGGGGAAAGGAATATAAGGAGTTTTAATGAAAAATTCAAAAATTAATTTACTTATATACAAAAATATTTATTAAAATATAAAATTAAGAATACAATTATATTAATATACATAAAAACTATGAATTTTGAATAATGCCCATGTACCAAATTTCATCATTCTAGCTCAAACCGTTTTTGCGTAATCTAGTCTACATAATAATATACATACACACATACACACACACACAGACATTTTTCTCAACCTTAGTGAAAATGATTCAGGAACCTTCAAAACGTATAAAAACATGAAAATTGAAAATTTTCGTGATCGCAATACTATCTCTGGCGAGATAGTAAAAATTTAAAAATACTCTTGATATTGAGTAAAGTAAACACATCTATTATCAGGGAGGAATAAAAAATATTGATATAAAATCAAATTTTATTAAAATCCAATAAAACAAATAAAAGAAAAAATATTACTTCAAAAAATATAGTTTTAATTTTTTTAAAATATCTATGATATTATTTATATTTATAGTTTGAATTTTAACGGAATTGTAAAGTGTAAATTATGTATCTTTTATTGCAATTTAAGTTATTTTTTTTTATTTATTTAGTTCAATACTTTGAGAAGTCTATAAATGGTAAAATATATTATTCAAACGTTCAAAGAGAGAAATAAAGCTAGGTATTTGTATAACAAGTCTAGGTTAGATTCTGAAATCCCTACTAAATATATATATATATATCTATATATATATATATATATTGGATATCCAAACACCCGCAAGCAGCCGAGCGACTTGTCAATTTAATTTCCAATGTAACTATTTGCGTAGCAAGCAACTAATATGTAATTAATAATGAATATTAGTTTAATAAACTGATCAGGACTGTAAGACGAGGAAGAGCCGCCCAAGGCGAAAGCTTTGGGCTGCTTCTATCCTAGATGCTCTCCGGGATGTAATCTACATAGGAAACAAAGCCCTATATTTGTATAGTTGCGAGGCGCGATGGTTATCTTAGCCAGAGGCGGCCCTTTAGGCGAAGCTTCTCTTGACAGATTGCTGTTTAATTGGTAAGGGAGGGATGAAGGATGAGGGATGGTTTCTGGCATGCAAACATACGAGAGTTGGTAATTCAACAAGCGTTGATTAACGCGCCTCGCCCGGGGGTTGGAACGCTTTAAATCAGGCGATGGTCTTGCCAAAGGGCCGAAGGTTGAAGTCTGCTTTACATTTTTTTTTTTTTTTTTTTTTTTTTTACTTTATCCATTCGAGTGGCTAATTCTTCGGTTATACTTTTCACTCACAGTAGTATGGAAGGAAGGGGCTGGAAGCAACCTACCAGCTAATCACATATTAATCGAATCATGTAGATTGTTGATTTTTTATTTGGACGAAAAAATATACAGACAACGGCCAATTAATGGTGAAAAAATTAATGAAGCTTTTTGTAAAATTATTTAAATATTTGCGTACGGGAAAAAAAAAGTATTAATATATATGATTTTTTAAGATCTAGATTACATAATTAATAACTGTATGATGTCCATTTTCAAAATGAAATAAATAATTCTATATCTAGAATAACAAATTATCATATAATATAATAGAAAATGGGAGCTAAAAGGTTATGAACAATATGTAGTGTAAATAAATAGGGATGTAAATTATTATATTTTTAATAAATATTTATAACTGATATATCTCTTTGTTTTGTTTTTTGTAAATTTTTAATTATTATTATCATTATTAAGAGTTTTAAAGAAACTTTATATGTATGATAAAGCAATCAATTTAATAATTCTCATATTTAATCATGGTTCCCGATTCTTCCCTCACAAAAAATAAGTTATTTGAATTTTGAAAAATTATAAACAATTATTGATATATGAATATATAGGGTAGTCGAAAAAGTCTTTTCGTATTTCTAATCATGTGGTACCCACACATCAAGCTTCTTTTTGTAGCCAGCCTTTTTTAAATGGTTCAAAACCGTTTGATGATGAATGTTTAGTTCCTTGGCAATGTCATGGCTGCTTATGTGACGGTCCTTGTCAATCTTTTCCATAATTTCATCGACTTTTTCAACGATAGGTCGATCAGAACGAGGTGCATCTTTCACATCGAAATTTCCAGAACGAAAGCGAGCGAACTGATATAGCATCGTCTCCGTGAACTTCACAAATTTCATTGGCGGCTTGCGTGGCATTCTTCCCTTTTTATACAAAAATTTTAAAATTTAGCGAATTTCTTCATTATTTTCACTCATTTTTTAAAAGCTGTAACTTTTGTTCAGCTTCACCAAATTTAATTTTCTTCAAGGTTAAATGAAGCTTGAAATTTCACCTTTCCAACACTAGAGGTTCTTAATCTTATGTACTCTGCGGATCCCCACTTGAAAAAATTTTTTTTGAAGAACCTCTGCTATATGGTATAACACAATGTGATTGGTAGCACTGGAGATATACGACTCCAACGACATCTATGGACAAAATACGAAAAGACTTTTTCGACCACCCTATATATTGTTAATAATCCGTATTATTTCATTACAAATATTTTAATTAAAATATGATAGACGAATTAACTAATTAATATTTTTATTATGGAGTTTGAGGGTAGAGGTGTAGGGTGGTGAGAATAATATTAATATAAAACGGTTTTACCAACTAAGTTGACAGATCGTTGAAGGTTGGTGTCCAATGTACTTTACTTTTTGCGTTTTGCATAAAATGTCCGAAGAGTGTTTATCTTAAAGACATGAATGGTCGTATTCCAGTCTGCGTAAATTTTAGACTCTAAAAATGTACAAAGAAAAAACTCTAAATAGCGAGCACAGTCAATTTTTTTTAGTTTAAAATCCACATCATACAGTAATTAATACGTTAAAGAAGCATTTTTATAAATTTCCTCTATCCTAAAGGATGAATTTATATATTATTGAATACTTTAACTCTTACTATATAATATATTTAAATTTTAAAATTTTAATTTAGATATATATGTATTTTCTATCAATATTAATCTTTCGTGAATTTTAGGATACCCTTTATGTATGTTTGCTTTACACACTTAAGATTTGTAAGCAACATCTCATCTTTTCCCATCTCTAATATACTCTAAAAATAAATATTTTAAATTCTAAGATTTGAAAAAATTATTTTAGATAGCAATGCACTTGTACCAATATAATTATAATAACAATCTCAACTCAGAAAAGTGTTTAGACATTTTTTTTCTTAAATATATATTCGAAAAAATTTCCATCCAAATAAATCTTTGTTTATACTAAAGTTTGGCTATTTGACTAAAATTGACTTTATTTTGAATCAATAATGTTAATTCAATTTTTTTTTAATACTATAATAGATTGTGAAATATTTGAGAGTATTCATAAATGTTTCTTAACCTAAATTTTCTTAACTAATTTAATATTTCGATCATTTCAAATAAAGAATTAATCTAGGAAAATTTTAAAAATCAAATACCAATATCAATTATAAATAAACATATTAAAAATATAATAAGTTTACTTTTAGTTGTGTTTTAAAAATAATTAAATGCTTAAATAATTTTTAATGAATAAAAATACTTTCCATTTATTAAAATTTAAAAATAAAAATGTTAACACTTTTTTCACTCTCTTCAACTACCTACTACAATTTATAATTAATTATAATATTTAATTATCAATGAAGAAGAATGGGGTGTAGAAAATGCATTAAAAGATGGATAATGAATACAATTAATTACCTATTATACAATGAAATGGATTATTGATTTATCTATTTTGAGTTTAATTAAATTTCCAACCTAACCTCTCTTAATGTATCTTAGTATATAAGCTTTTATCGATAATTTGTTTTGGATTAATTATATTATATTAACGTAAATAGCATTTAGATCAATTATACATTGTGTTTTAAATACATTTTTAATTTAAGAGATTAGTCTACTTAAAGGACAGGATGAATAATTTATTTACATCTTTGTTCAAATATATTATGTTTACATTAGTAAGTATTGTTGAAATTATTGTTGTTGAGAAATATCCACTAAATTAGCTGATTTTGGAAATTCCCCGGTTTAACTATATATAATTTTGAATGTAATCAAGGATTTATTTAGTTAAGTATAAGCAATTCATTAGATGTAACTTTACACATCTCCTTCCATAATTCCTACCGTATTATTATAATAATAGAAACAAAGAGAATTAAATTATATATGAACATCAAATAATCTAATTATCAAGAAAAAACTAAATACCTCGAATGGCTCTATCAGCTGCAATGGTAGTGAAATCATATATGTTCAAATTAATTATAGTTAATATTATTGAATTATAATGCATTGGCATGGAATTAACAATCTTTACTTTAATAAATAAATACAGGAATATAGGATAAATAGAATAATTCACTTAACTATGAATTTTTTGTCTCCCTTGGTAAAGAGGGAAAGGCAGACTCTCTCTAGAAAAGTAATTCAAATGCTATAATGATTGAATATGATTGACATTTTTTTTAAACTAAAAACAAATTAAAATTTTTTTTATTGTCTTTGTTTTTAAAAATATTTGTTTTTTTAAAAAATCAATAACTAGATATTTTTGTCATTGTTTTATTTGAATTATTTAGTAAAATTTGGAGGATAAATTATAAATAATCATAATATTTATTATAGAATAATTAAAAAAAAATAGTATACATCATTTCTTCCCAATATATATGTATATATATTGAAATACAAATTAATAATAATGATAAGAAGGATTGTAAATTCAAACTCAATGAGGAAGGGATAAAAATATTTTGGTTTGTTTTTCTGTCTTTTGAGAATATAGATTTATGTTTTTGTTTTTTTTTTTATAATAGTGGATTTATGAATTTCTTATTTGTTCTATTTTCCTTATTCTAGTTCCTTTATATCAGGGCTTCTTAAACTGTGGGTCGCGACCCCCCTGAAAGGGGGTCGCAAAGATCTGATACTTTTGAATCATTATAAATAAAATTTTAAAATTATTAAATTATATATATGTGAAATGAATGGGTATGTATTCTTTAATCCTTATTTTATTTACATTGTAAAATAGTGCGATATTACATCTACATCTACGGTTAATATGATATATATTTCATTATATGGAGGAGGGGGTCGTGTAAAATTTCCTAAGCTTGAAGGGGGTCGCTATATAAAAAAGTTTAAGAAGCCCTGGTTTATATTATTTTTCTATTTTATTTAAACTGTTTTATTAATTAATTTTTCTAAAAGTGTCTTATTGATGGATGATAAATTATATTTTTGAAAAACGAAAATATATAATTATATATTTATTTACAATCTATAAACTTTAAATTTAGAAAATAATATTTTTACAATAAAGTGATTTAAATAATATGCAATTTATTATATCAATTCATGTTATTACAATCTTACTTTAATTTATCCCTTAAATCTTATTTTTGTTTTATTAAAATTAATGATTTTCAAGACCGAGTTGTTTCAAATGTAAGAGGGAGAGGAAAAATAGCGTTTTAGAAATAATTATTCGGTTTATTCGTTCGAATGGATGTTAATTGTGCACCTCAACTTCGTTGTCGAGATCCCATTCGTCTCCATTGTGGTGTCGACAAAGTAAAATGCTCCCTAAGTGAGGTACAACATTGAAATATTAGGGCACTTGGACTCAACGCCCCAATCTGTCTGTGTGTCAGCCGCAGCCCTGCTACAACAGACCGAGCTAATTGCATGGCCAAACTCATTACAAGTTTTCCAATGTCGATTTATAACATACGTATCAACTGAACCACCCCCTCATTCGTTTGAGTCCTGGGCGGTGAACTCAGCTGCTAGTCTATTCATTTGTAACCATATGTTCAAATAGAGAACATTTCGTTTTTTTTTTTTATTTATATAAGTATATATCAAATGATATAGTTGCTAATAGATTCAAATAAATCAATTCTATATAAATTTATGTCAGTAATATCTAAACGAAATTATTATTTTTAGTATCTAATATATTGGTTTTTATAAAATATCACTATTGAAATTGAAAGTATTTTCTTCTTTTATATTTAAATGGTTTCTGGTTTATTTTAAGAAATGTTAAAATAGGCAATGATATATAAAAATAATGAGATTCATGATTGTTAGTTGGGCTCCGTTAGTAAAATACTATTCATTGCTTAAACTATAAATATATTTTTAATTTCACCCTCTGATAATGCTTAGTATTTAATAATAAATAAAGAATAGAAGTGATTTCTTTTTACTATCTCGCCATCACGAAAATTTTCGCTGTTGAGATTTTGATGTTTTTATACGTTTTGAAGGTTCCTGAATCATTTTCACTAAGGTTGAAAAAAATGTCTGTGTGTGTGTGTGTGTGTATGTGTGTGTATGTGTGTGTATGTAACCAAGATTACGCAAAAACGGTTTGAGCTAGAATGATGAAATTTGGTACATGGGCATTATTCAAAATTCATAGTTTTCTGTCAACTTTTGAGAATTGTAGCTCAACCGGAAGAAGGTCATTAACTACAACGTTTTGATTTTTTACCAACCGACGATAGTAAGGGAGGTATTGTTTTCACACCAAATTTCACATGTGGAGATTTTTACATATCTCCACGAATCATGCATTTTCTTAACAGAAAAAAGTATTTTTAGCATGATGTCTGTCCGTCCGTCTGTCCGTCTGTCCGTCCGTATAGATGTGTTCAGCCTGACGGCTTAACGGATTTTGATGAAATTTGGTATATTTACTTAATGCATCAGTGGGATGAATTGATCAACTTTTGGTGCAAATCCGGAAACCGAAAGTGGTAGTATTAGCGATCGACGATAAGAAGGGAAGGGTTATTTTCGCACCAAATTTCACATAAGGAGATTTTTTTACATATCACCACGAATGTATTGGTTTTATCCTCTGGAAAAATCATCTTCATTATGTTTTTCTTAATTTAAAATTATATGACGTCACCCAGCCCTTCATGACGTCACAGCCTCGGGTAACGCCGGCAACGCCAGCTACTTCAGCTATATATTATAAATAAAATAAAATTAAAAATATTTATGTTAAATCCATATCTGTTTTTTATTACATTAATAGATATATTAAAATTATTTGAAATTGTTTCTGTAGTTGGAAATTAATTTATTTCAAACCGTCGGTCGGTTCGGACCTGGCCACAGGTCAACTTATTTTCTTCTAAAGTGACCGTAAAAATAAAGATATATGTTTGATAATTTTTCACATGATTAAAAATTGTATAAAACTGCTATATCTAGAATTTCAGCTTGATTTATTTGCTGAAAGTACTAGAATTAATTTTTTAACACTGCAAATATCACGCTAAAACCCGTTACGTGATGCCATCAACAAAGAGCCAAACATGCGCTGGTTTAATAAATATTATTTATTAATTTTAATTTATAATTTTTAATTAATTAACTTTAATTTAAATATAATATATGTTATTTAATCCAATTCAAATTTGCGAGATAGACGAGTGGAGACACTCCAGCTAATTTTTTTATCATTGTCAATTTTTAAAATTTTATTTTAATTAAGATATTCCTTTTGGATTGTTCATTTAACAATGAATTTTAGTTTTTTAAATTATTTGTATTTTGTTAGAAAGGATAGACTCAATTTGTAATAGAAAAATAATAAACAATAACAATAGATAAGAAATTGAACAAAGTCATAAATATTACAAAATGTCAAAATTTTAAAAATAGCCTAAACATTTTCAATTATATTTATGAAATTATATGAAAGAAAAAAAATATTTTTTTTTTTCAAATTTTTGTTTATTTTGAATTGAAAAGATTTACCTGAAAATGTTGGCTATTCAAAGGGTCAAAACAAAATAACAATACAAAATGACCCATGCAAATTGGATTCCTTTGTTAAAAAGGGAGTATATATACAGAAAATTTGTGTTGAGATTCATTCAGTGCTCAGTTCTCTTAGCAAGCAGTTGCTCTCAAGAAATTTTCTGACCAACACAACCAAACAATCTTCAATTTTGCTTCCCTCATCGGTCCTCTTCATTTTATTATATATCATTAATTATTTTTGTTTTTTTTTTGATTTCAGAATGGATTTAAAACAGGAGTGGAATGTTCTTCACAATATCATAGAAGAAGGACTCAATTACTATCATCATAGACGACATTTTGACGTTTTCCTCGATGAATCAATAAGAATTGAAACCCCGGAAAGGTTAGTTGGTGGTGACATCAATTTATTAGATATAATGGCAAATAAAGAAAATATTCCGCCGAACGAGGATGACATCGAGACGGTGATCAATCACCCGATTAATCGTCGGCGAACCAGGAGAAGAAATCTGGACTTAACAAGTAATGTAGTCCATAGAAAAAGAAATTACTTTTATAATTTAAGAATTTAATTATTCTTTTATATAATATCTAATTTTTATTTTGTAATAAATAATGTAAAATCTATATAATATTACTATTCTCCAATCCTATGTAAATATTATATTATATTAATATAATTGTATTCTTAATTTTATATTTTAATAAATATTTTTGTATATAAGTAAATTAATTTTTGAATTTTTCATTAAAACTCCTTATATTCCTTTCCCCAACCTTATTGGATATTTTAACTTTATCAAAAAAAAAACAATTTATATATAGTTAAAATATTAATTTTAAATATTAAAACATATATTTGATATATCCTAGCAAACAATAAACTTTTTTAATCCTCTATAAAATAGATTTTATAAAATTAATTTAATTTTTATTTTTTCATATGGGAAACATATGTATATTAAAATTTACATACCGGGACCCCGAGCCTCGGCTCGGTACTTAAGTTAAAAAAAATAATTCATTATTATTGGGTTTGGCTGGTAATATTAATACTTGAGACACCGAGCTGAAATACAATTCTTTAATTATTTATTACAATTATTAAATGTTGCATCAATGCATCAATCTGAATAAAATGAATGGAACTTGGTGTCCTCAATAATACATAAATATGTATTATTAGGTATGTTTCTAAGTGAATGAATATTTTTTTTTTATTGGAAGAATGATAAATATATATCGTAATTTATAATTATAAAATATTATTAAAATATATATTTTTAATTTTATTTCGAAATTAAATTAAAAATTTTAAAATATTTTAAATATAAAAAAATATTAATACAATAACCTTTAAAAAAAGGCGGGAGTCAAATTTCAATATGGATGTCATTTGTGTCGTGTTCCATATATAAATTTAAATTAAGAAAAAAACTAATTAAGATGTATTTTTCCTGAGATGTGATCAATAAAAATCAATTTTTCTTTATAAATACTATATCTAGTGTGAATTTGAAAAAAATCGTTAGAGCGGTTTTTGAGAACCCATGGCTATATATATATACAAACAATTTTAGCTAGCATAATAAGATAAGATTCAATTAAATTATATATTATTTAACATTGATTTTAAATAACCTATATTTAGTTTTAGAAAAAATGCATAATTAAATCTAAAATTTTGCAAAAATAAATGTTAAAAATTTGTCAATAAACCTTGTACAAAGACCTATCTTAATACCCACCAATGAATACCTTGCAATAATTATTAATAATTATTTTTATTTATTTGACAATTTATTCATTACGAACCTTATTTCAAAATCACCTTTCATACTTTTCTTCTGTTCAAATTTAAAGAATTATGAGTATTTTCGTACAACGAAAATTCATTAAAAACTTGAATCGGTATTATTTTATAAATTTCAACTAATAATACTGACATGAGTTTAATTAGATCAAATTCAACTCAAATATCACTTGCCATTTAAAAATACATTCCAGACCTTTTTACTATCTCTTAAGAGATAGTATTGCGATCACGAAAATTTTCGATGTTGAGATTTTGATGTTTTTATAAGTTTTGAAGGTTCCTGAATCATTTTCACTAAGGTTGAGAAAAATTTCGGTGTGTGTGTGTGTGTATGTATGTAACCAAGATTACGCAAAAACGGTTTGAGCTAGAATGATGAAATTTGGTACATGGGCATTATTCAAAATTCATAGTTTTCTGTCAACTTTTGAGAATTGTAGCTCAACCGGAAGAGGGTCATTACCTACAACGTTTTGATTTTTTTTTCTTCTAAAGTGACCGTAAAAATAAAGATATATGTTTGGTAATTTTTCACATGATTAATATAATTGTATAAAACTGCTATATCTAGAATTTCAGATTGAATAATTGCCGAAAGCACCAGAATTAATTTTTTAACACCTCAAATCTCACGCGCCAACACGTGACTTGGTGCCATCAACAAAGAGCCAAACATGCGCTGGTTCAATAAATATTATTTATTAATTTTAATATATAATTTAATTTATTTAATTTAATTTAAATTAATATATGTTATTTAATCCAATTCAAATTTGCGAGATAGTCGAGTGGAGACACTCCAGCTTTTTTATAAGTAAGTTTTGATAATCTCAGATACCTTCTTTTCTACGTATCAGATCCAATGGGACCACGATTTTTTCTAAAAGAGTCCTAAAAATTCTATACTAATATATTTTATAAAAAATGTTTTCAATAAACTTGGATATTGATCACAACGATTATACTTTGTTTTTATTACTCTTGAGCTAAACACTACAATAATTTTGAATATCTATTTGTAAATATTTAAAATGTTAATTAATAATAATATGTGAGGACAGGTCAAGTCCGTGAATTTTTGAATGAAACGCAGGGTTTTGAATAAAAAAATTATTTTATTTTTCTTCTTAGTCTCCTTCGAGCTCTATACACTTCGTCCAAGATTTCTCTAATTTTTTTATCCTTTCCAAAAAATAAGATTTGTCGAGAACATCAAAATAGATTTGTTTGTGAGATGATTTCTTTGTTAGAGTCAAATCTCTTTCTTCCGAACCATTTCTTCAGGCTTGAAAACAAGAAATAGTCACTCGGAGCTAAATCTGAAGAATAGGACGGACGAGGGAACATTCGTATCCCAAGTCATGGAAACTCACTTTTTTCCATTTTCTTCTCAAATCACGAGTTAATCTACTATTAATGAATGTCAAACAATAACTAAAAGACCCAGCTGGTTCAAATTTCGACAGGAGTCAGCTCATAGTTGTCCGCTGACAGGATCAATGTTGCCATTTCATTTAAGTGATAGGAAATTCAAAAAATCACTGACTTATTGATCTGCCCTTGAATATTTGTATATCCAAATATGGAAAATTTTAAGTTGATGCATAATTATTGAGATAAATTTCCGGGTTTTTTTATTTCTTGTTAAAATTGGGGTTTTGTTTATTACTTTTCCATAAAAATAATCTTCTCTCTTTCATTTATAGAAATAGGTATCAAAAATCATCTTCATTTTCGCCACATGATACTCTACCACTTTGAGAAAGGTTGGAAGACGGCAGTCTTTTTCCGATCTCAACGGATTTTTGTCATGTTGAAAGATAATTCTAGAATCTTACAGATGAAGAAGGACCATCGGAGTTCAATCACCAGACCCTTCTAGCGGCCATAGAAGTACATATACGAAAGTCTGAGAACACGAATGCTAGTAGATGACTCCAATGTCAACCAGTCGATCATTGTCTCAAAAAGCTATATGCCTCAACTCACGCTGAAATCGAATCGAAAAACCACGAAAAAGAAACATCGATTTCCACCACGATAAAGTTCGCCCAAATAAGAGATGACATCTGCTCTCATATCTGCCATATTCGCTAAGGTTTGTATTGGCCGTTTTAAACTTCTAGAACCTCTACATCTTTCAACTTGGATTTTGCTGATTGTTCCCTCGTTGAAAAGTTATTGAGATCACAAATTAGAATCTTACTTCTTCCAATCTTTCGCAAAGTGGTAGAGCAGTGGTTCTTAAACTGTGGTCCGCGGACCCCTGGGGGTCCGCGAAGCCTTTACTGGGGGTCCGCGGTCCTCGGAAAAAAATCATCGTAAAAATATATACATATATAAATATTTAAAGTTCATTGTTTAACTATATCCTCCTAGAGAATTACGGCTATAATTTAATACTATTAATAATACTATTTTATTTTATTAAATTGATAATTATGTCAATTAATTTTTTGTGAATAAATAAACATATATAAAAAACTATATATAAAATTTGAATTTTCATCCATTCATTCATTTAAAATCATTTTTCGATTGTTCCTTTAAAATAACCCCTCTTAGGGGCTCGGAAGGGGAGGCATATAAGGGAATTTTCTTTCACTTTGTTATTGGGGAAAACCAGGGGAGGGGACAGTCTTACCCGGAAAAACCCAAATTGTCAGCGTCCACTCTGGGGTTTTAAACAGTTTTAAAGCAAATGTTAATTATAAGTTCATTTCTCAACGAGTTGTATCTTTAAATTATTTTTATTAATGTTAATTATAAGTTCATTTCTCAACGAGTTGTATCTTTAAATTATTTTTATTAATTTAATTAATTATAATTAAATTATAGCTAATAATAGTTTATTATAGCTAATAATTTTTTTTAATTTTTAGTGTAATTTGCATGATCATTATTTTATAAAAACACTAAACACATTTTGCAATTTCCCAGAAAGGCTGTTTTTGAGAGTAAGTATAAGTTAGTTTTATGAATAAAAAATATTTATTTTAATAATATTTTAGAATCAAATTACGAAATTAATAATATTTTAGAATCAAATTACGAAATTAATAATATTTTAGAATCAAATTACGAAATATATTTATTATATAAATTAATATTCATTTAAAATGATATTAAATCATTTATTTAAAATGATTTAAAACATTTATTAAAATGATTTAAAACATTCATTTAAAATGATATTAAAACATTCATTTAAAATCATATTAAAACATAGCTAGTAAATAATAATTCGTTATATTTATATTATATTTATATTATATTTATATTATTGTAGTTCAATGTTAATAAATTACTCCATAAAATGGATCGTTGGCTACAAACTGGTTCAACACAGAAACGGAAAGAATCAGATGATGAGGCATCAACAGCAAACTCTACCAAGAAACGCAAAACTAGAAAATATTCGGATGATTATTTATCATTTGGATTTACTTATATTTGCAACAATGATGTGGAAAGACCAGTCTGCGTTCTATGTCAGGAAAGTTTATCCAATGAAAGTATGAAACCTGCTAATCTCAGACGTCATTTACAAACAAAGCACAGCGAGCATGTTAGTAAGTCTATCGAATTTTTTAAAATGAAAAAAGAAGAACTTAATTCAAGTCAGAAATTGATGGTAAAGACGGGATCTGGTGGTATGAGTAAGAAAGCAGTAATGGCATCATATGAAGTAGCTCTACTTATTGCTAAAGCAGGAAAGCCGCATAATATAGCAGAGCAATTAATTCTTCCTGCTACAAAAGTAATTACAAATATAATGTTAGGAACTAAAGCAGCAAACGATATAAATTTGATTTCATTATCAAATGATACGGTTAAGAATAGGATTGAAGACATGTCATGTAATATAAAAGAAGAATTAATATCGAGAGTGCGCAAAAGTCACTATTACTCATTACAATTGGATGAAAGTACTGATGTCACTAATAATGCCAATTTGTTAGCTTTCATTAGATATGAGTTTGAAAATCAAATACAAGAAGATGTATTGTTTTGTGATTCACTACCTTCACGAACGACAGCTAATGACATATTTAACAGTTTGAATAATTTTATAACCGAAAATGAAATAGAGTGGCCAAAATGTGTTGGAATTTGCACTGATGGTGCTCGTGCAATGTCAGGTACAAGAACTGGATTGATTGCTCTTATTAAAAATGTTGCGCCTCAGGTTGTTTGGAATCATTGCTGCATTCACAGAGAATCATTAGCAGCCAAAAATATGTCACCAGATTTGAAAAGAACATTAGACGAAGTAGTTAAAATTGTCAATTTCATTAAGGCTCGTCCACTTAATTCCAGAGTTTTTAAAATTTTGTGTGAGGAAATGGGTAGTCAACATACACATTTATTATTACATACAGATGTACGTTGGTTGTCCCGCGGGAAAGTACTCATTCGCCTTTTTGAGCTTCGAGATGAAATACGATTGTTTTTAATAGATGCGCATTTTGAACTGACCGAATGTTTCAATGATTTTATCTGGTTAGCTAAGGTGGCTTACTTGACTGATATTTTTACAAAATTGAACGAACTTAATTTGAGCCTGCAAGGTACTGTTGTAAATATATTTAAAGTTGAAGATAAAATAGAAGCAATGATTAAAAAAATCGACTTGTGGTCGAAACGCATCCAGAACGGTGTATATGAGTCTTTTCCAACTCTCAATGATTTCATAGAAAGCTCCAGTGAAAAATTGCTTAATCAAACGCGTCAATTATTTGTTGAACATTTAATTACTTTGAAAAGCAACTTCAGGAAGTATTTTTCTACTCCTGATCCTTGCAATAACTGGATCAGAGATCCATTTAATATGGAAATTACAAATGCTAAACATTTATCTGCACCTGAACAAGATATTCTCGTGGAATTATCATGTGATACAACTTATAAACTAAAATTTAACAAAACTGAATTGAGCAACTTTTGGTTACTTCTCAGGTCAGATTATCCTGCGCTTGCAAATAAAGCACTTCAACACTTGATTCCATTCTGCACAACATATTTATGCGAACAAGCTTTTTCGGTACTATTTTATATTAAGTCTAAATATAGAAACAAATTAAATGTAGAGCCGGATCTTAGATTAAAAGTTTCCAATATTAAGCCAGATATTGAGATTCTTGTTTCAAGAAAACAACTGCATACATCTCATTAAATATGTAAGTTATATTTAATGAGATAGATGCAGTTATTTTTTAAAATATTTCTTATTTAATATTTTCTGAAAAAAATTATAAAATATTTATATGAATTTAATGTAAGTACCCATTATAATTTGTGAGATTTGTTGCTATGACAATGTTTGTATTTTCTTTCTTCAATATTATAATTTCTAATAAAATGTGTTCTACAATATGCAAAAAAATCGTTATTCACCAATCACTGTTAGAAATATTCATCATATATCCTTGTCCTTATGAGATCGTAAGCCAGAAATTAATTAATAAAATGACGTAAAGTACCTAAAGTTGTGATGGGGGTCCGTCAAAAAAAATTTTTTCAAGTGGGGGTCCGTGGAGTACATAAGTTTAAGAACCTATGTGGTAGAGCATAATGTGGCTAAAATGAATTTCGATGCACATTTTTTTAAATGAAAGAGAGAAGATTATTTTTATGAAAATATAATAAACAAAACGCCAATTTTCACAAGAAATAAAACATCCGGAAATTTATCCCAATAATTATGTATTAACCTATTATATTTTATTTCAAAAAATGAAAAGTTAATATAAGCTTAAAGGGAAACAGGAGTTCTAATTCTGAAGGTGGAATTGGCTATCATTTCTTCAGTTTTCTCTGGTTTCCAAAAGTGGGTCAAACAAACACTCTCCAAGTATAATCTTACATTCTCTTTTTTGTTCAGTTCATTTCAGAAATCATTTCATATTATTCATCCATATTGGTTGCTCGACCCTAAATGCAAAACCTTATACAATATATAATTATTTCTGGTCGGCCTCCAACAAATATAGTCTCTTTTGTGTCGTTCTATTCCTTTGTTTTTCTCAATTGTCTACACAAAGGGATTAAAGATTTAAAAACTATTCCTAGATTATTTATAGGTTATTGATGAATTGTACTTAGAATTTCACATTGGTTCTCATAATGAATAATAAATATACAAAGCGGAATTATTCTGAAATAATATAAAAAAGAATATAGAAAATTGTATTTAATTCAAATTTTCAAAGATAAAAATATAAAATTGAATTATTTTATTTTTTTACCAAAGAATTAATTATATATGAATTTCTTAATTGAATATTTTTTAGTAAAATAGATATTATTAAATTATTTAATTAAATAATTATTTCAAAATATTATTATTCTTTAGTATATGGAACATATATCGTCTAGTTAATTATTAAGATTATATTTAATTAATTTGAAACACCTACATTCATAAAAAATAAAAAAATCTCATAAAAAGAATCAAATTATTTTTCTAATATCAAAATTAATTCGTAAGATTTTCCATTGATATTAAATGTGGCCATATTTTAATATTTTAATAATTGCACCTTTATATAAGATTTTCTGAGGAAGAAAAATGATCATCTCACAAATATAATATATTTTAATAATTCGATTAAGAAAATATGTATGTATTTTTGTTTTTAGAGTTATTTCTATAAAATAAAATCACCTGTTAATTTTACAAGTAAATAACAAAAAACACAAACTTTCTCTAGTTTTAGTTTTATTTTTATTTTAATATAAAAAGAGTAAACAATTGCTGTACTATACTATTTTTTTACAAATTCGTTATGTGCTTAAAAATTGTCACTAGGCCAACTAAATTTGTACACAAAAGTGTTTTTAATTAGTTAGTTAATTGTTTTTTCCTTCTTTAATTGATTAAAATAATTAATTAATAATTAATACATTAAATTATCCATAATTTAATCAGTTATTAAATTCAAGTTTTGTATGTAAACAAAAATATTAATATTACTTTTAATATTTAAAATCAAATAATTAATATAAACTTTGACCACAATATTATAAATAAAAAAAAAATGATCAGTTAATGTGAGTGTGTATTTTTAGAAAGAAAATTTTTTAGTTAGTTTTTTTAAATCAGCGAGTCTACCTGCCGTGACCATATCTGCGGTCTGGCGTCAAATGCGGCCTTTGTGCCATAAGGCACGCAGCTCAGACGGCATGGCGCACCTGCCATATACGATCAGACTCGATCAAATATTGAAAACTCTTTCTAACCGCACAAACCGTTTTAATAATAAGTGTGGAAACGGTCGGGCTGGGTCCAACCAACCTCACCCCTTCTACCCTTCTTACTAAACCCCCCATTCCCTACATTCCGTAATTACTATATACGTGGCTCGTTGAATATGCAGCGTGTGTCTACCATACAGGCTTACCCCTTCTTTCAACTTCTTTCACCAATACTAAGTTGTACCAATACCTGATTGTCTTCTTCTATTGATCATAATGTGAGTTTATTTTTGTTTATTTTTTTTATATATTACAAAAAATATTAGATTGTTTTCGTGTAAAATTATTTCAAAAAAAGTATTATCATTATTTTGTTAAACACAAATAAAAATATAATTATTTATTTTATTTTTATTTTTTTATCCTCATTTGATATAATTAAGTTATTAGTTTTGCGTATTACATATTTATTTTGATGAATTTAAACAATATAATTTACTTTTTATCATTTACTAATTGATATGCCTTATGAAAATAATCTAAAAATTATTTAAAGTAATTTGAAGTTAAATCTATCAATTTATTACTTTACAAATGGTATGCTGTTTTATTAAACAATAATTTTATCATATTTGAAATTATTTTTCTTTCTCTTAAAGAAATTCGAGAAAATAAAAATAAAATTAATAAATAGAAAAATATATATATATATATATTACATCTTTTTGTAATTAATTTTTACCGACCGACGACAGTAAGGAGATTTTTTTACATATCACCACGAATGTATTGGTTTTATCCTCGGGAAAAATCATCTTCCTTATGTTTTTCTTAATTTAAAATTATATGACGTCACCCAGCCCTTCATGACGTCACAGCCTCCTTATTATGATCACGGGCAACGCCGGCTACTTCAGCTATATATTATAAATAAAATAAAATTACAAATTATTATGTTCTATCCATATCTGTTTTTTTATTACATTAATAGATATATTAAAATTATTTGAAATTGTTTCTGTAGCTGGAAACTAATTTATTTCAAACCGTCGGTCGGTTCGGAACTGGCCACAGGTCAACTTATTAAATTTTAAATCTAGATGACGATTATAATAATATTGCAATAATAATAGTTACATTTATGAAAAAGTTGATTCTCTTAGATGAGTAATTAATTTCTTAAAATATAATGTAAATGTTATCATTAGATACTAATAAATTTTTTGTAAATTGAAATAATAATACCCTAAAAAGACAAACTATGGGTGAATAAAAATATAAATATTAAATATTATAATATATTCTAATGATTTATATGTTAACTTAACCTTAACTCTCTTATATAAATATTAAAGATTAGTTGATTTTTTTTTTCTATTTTATAAAAAAAATTTCAAATATTTTCTTTTGGTTAATTTAACTTTCGTCTACTCTATTTCTATTGTCCTCTTTACTTTTAAAGTTCAATGAAAAAAAATTAAACTTATCATTTATTTTTTAAATATGACGAGTTGGGATAATAGTCAAAATTGAGCTCATAACATGGCGAAGAATGGGTTGAGGCTGGGCGAAAGCCTCGTCGTGACGCTCCAAAGCTGCGTGACCGTCACAGTAACAAAAATGCCCTGCCCTTATGGCACATGAATATTTAAAAAGTGACAAGAAGAATCGTGGATTCAGAACTATTATACAGTTATTGGCTTCTCGACTTTCATATGGTACTAGAAACAGAATTATAAATGAGACCCAACTCTGTCCTTCTCTATTCTTTCACTCCTATTGTTACCCCCTGGATCCTGTTTTGGCCTCCTCTTTAATACCCTTTCACTATAAATAATAAATTAATTTTTATATATTATATCTATCTATTTATATTAATTTATATTTATATTGATTTGTAGTAGAAATATTTTCATTTAGTCTAACAATTTAATTATAAATTTATATAATTAATTTTAACAATAAGAAGTTTTTTTAGTAGAACTTTCAAATAATCCAAATTCATAATTATAATTTTGAAATTTTAATAAAAATCATTTGGTGAATTAATATTATTTATTATTTTCTGATATTTATAGGAAACAGGGTTGCAACATTCAGAAAGTATTGCGCTCACGAAAATTTTCGATGTCGAGATTTTGATGTTTTTATACGTTTTGAAGGTCCCTGAGTCATTTTCACTAAGGTTGAAAAAAATGTCTATGTGTGTGTGGGTATGTAGACAAGATTATGCAAAAATGGTTGAGAAGCTAGAATAATATAATTTGGTATACGAGCATTATTCAAAATTCGTAATTTTCTATTAACTTTTGAGAAATGTAGCACGACTGGAATAGGGTCATTACCTACAACGTTTTGATTTTTTTTTCATCTAAGGTGACGGTAAAAATAAAGATATATGTTTGATAGTTTTTCACATGATTAAAAATTGTGCTGGGATATCGCACTCAGTTATCTTATTTTCTGATACTTATGACAGTGAATAAAATTTTCAATCAAACAAAACAATATAGAAGAGTGACCGAATATGAATTGCAGTCCTAATATATGATAGCCCTCCGCAACCTCTGTGTGACCTAACATCATGCGTATTCCTTATCCATTGATTCCTAGGGATAATTTCTAGTAAGGAAACAACAAATCACCTCCTCTCACAATCCCTGAGGCGAACAATAAGCATTAATTGCTGCCAAGTTGTAAACAAATGTTTTTCTAGACACTTTTTAAAACAATCCACAAATATTCAGCTAAATTTTTCACAATTATATTTATTGGAAATTGTCCAGTGTATATTTTCCATTTTTTTCAAATTTTACGTATTCAAATTTTTTATAAAATTAACTAAATATATTTTATGAAATGCCTATATATTGATACAACAACAGGTCTAATATCTCAATGTATTCGCTGGTCCCACGAAGATTGTTGAGAAATAAAAAATTCTGTGTTTTTCTTCTGAGACTTCATTAATATACTCAAATGAGAAATATTTCTCATTTTCATGTGTATTTTAGAATTTTTTTAATAAATTTTTTAAATAGAAGTATCTGCATTGTTTTAAACATTTTATTTCGAGTTAATAATTGTTATGAACTAAACAATTTTGATTGAATAAAATTAGTATATTTTAAAATACATGTTTTTCAGAAAACTTTTTGAAAATTTTACTATTATAAGACATTCTCATTTTAGGAACCTGTTGTCTAATCAGATAAACACAACATTTGTTGTGAATTAATTTTTTAAACCATTTTAATAAAATTAATGGATATATGAATACACATATTTATGTTGAGTTGTAAAGAGTATTTATAAACACAAATAGTTAAAAAATCAAAATTTATCATCGTTTTAAAAAAATATCCCATATTAACACACTTTTCCTTATATGTTTAATAAAAAACTGGAGAAAATAAAAATTTTGAGTAAATTTTTACAAACCTTTATATTTTGGGTGATTTAGTAAACATCAAATGACTTTTCTATATATAGAGCATTTTTCATTAATTAACTATTCCAAAGTAATTACTTGGATTAAAGAATTTTTTTTTTACAAATAAAGTTCATTTTGTTTAAACCACAATTTCAGAAAAGATCTAGAATTCAAATCGGGTATCGAATTGGCATTTGACATCACTTTCTCGTTACTTGCTCCCTTTGTTAAATGACACCTTAATATCCCTTTTGCCAATCTCAAAGGACAGGGAATCTCGCTTTAACGGGCCTCTGTTAAATTTATATCTGAGACACACCTGATGAAGAGGGTTCCGAACAACAAGGACTGCTTATCGGCCAATAACCGAGATTGACAGCTGACATTAAGAATGGATGATAGCCTATGCCTAAAAATAAGACCTTCTATAACAGTTATTTCCAATATTTTGCATAAATTATATATAAATAAAATATAATTTTAACCAAAGTCTATCTCTCGCGCGCGTGACCAGAAATTTAAAAAAAATTAATCACTAAATATAATCTAAATATAATTATTTATATATTTAAATTTGAAATAGCCAGTAATTTAATTAATTTTAATCTTACATATATAAATTTAAAAACGTTACCTGGAGAAAAAATAGCTCTTAGAAATTTAAATTTCTCCTATACTTAAATTACTGTAACTGTAAGAAATGAGGTCAATTTATGGATAAGACAGATAAAAAGTGATTTTTGGGAGGGGTATACTAAAGATCTGGAGAGAGATTTTTATGGCCAACAAAAGAAAATTTGGAGAATGATTCGAAACCAGATGAGAGAAACCTAGGAATATATTTCAATTAACAACTTTGGACGACCACTATTCCGGAGACTTAGAAGAACCAGGGAACTTTGACGAGGAAGCTCCACAAATTGAACTAAAAGATACGGACATATTAGAATCAATACAGAAATTAAAAATCGCAAATCTCCTGGGGAAGATGGTATTACACACATATTAAGAATGAAGGAGGATAGGTTAGTGAGAAAAGTAAAAGACAAAACCCCTGACGGAAAAAGAAGTCGTGGTCGTCCAAAAAAAGAGGTAGAAAGACGCTTTGGTCTAAACAGGTCCTAGACCTAATAAGAAGCAGAAGAAGAAGACTTAAATTATTTTAAATTTATATATAAAAAAGTAATTATATTTTTAAACAAGGTCAATTTTAAATATTTAGATAAATAAAATAAATAATCATATTTATAAAAAGAAAACTTATTTCAATTCAGTTTCTAAAGTTTTCAATATAAGACTCTTTAAAACTTTTTATAATTTGTTTAACGTTTGTCTAGATTTCCTCAATCAAGAGGTGCATTTGCAAATAAATTTATTTTTGCTAAAATGGTAAATAAAATTAAAAGTTTTTTTTTAACTTGATATTCAATTGCGTTGAATCAATAATAAACTGAGAGGCGATAATGATATTACTTTCATGACATCGGATATTAAAGATAATAATCGAACTTATACAAAGGATAAATTTTAATATCTAAGAAATAATTAGAATTAAATGTTTGGAAAGAATGGGATTTAATTTTATATTATATTAATTTATATAAGGTAGCTCAAGCTGCCCGATGTCAAAATTTTCATGATCGCAATACTATCTCTGGCGAGATAGTCAATTACTGAAGACTGAGGGGCTTGGGCATCAAGCAAGTTCTGGGACTGTCAAGGGAAATTTCCTCTTTCTGGTACTAAGTTCAATAGTAATTATTAATTTGTATAAATTAAAAAAAAATGATAAAGAGCAAATTAAAAAGTTCTACCATTGACCTGTGGCCAGGCGCAGAATCGACCGACGGTTTGAAATAAATTAATTTCAAGCTACAGAAACAATTTCAAATAATTTAAATGTATCTATTAATGCAATAAAAAACAGATATGGATATAATATAAATATTTTTAATTTTATTTTATTTATAATATATAAGTAGGAGCTGGTTGTGATGTCATGAAGGGCTGGGTGACGTCTTATAATTTAAAATTAAGAAAAAACTAATGAAGATGATATTTCCCGAGGATAAAACCAATACAAAGTGCATGATTCGTGGTGATATGTAAAAAAATCTCCTAATGTGAAATTTGGTGTGAAAATAACCCTTCCCTTCCTATCGTCGATCGCTAATACTACCACTTCCGGTTTCCGGATTTGCACCAAAAGTTGATCAATTCATCCCACTGATGCATTAAGTAAATATACCAAATTTCATCAAAATCCGTTGAGCCGTTCAAGCTGTACACATCTATAAGGACGGACGGACGGACAGACATCATGCTAAAAATTCTTTTTCCTGTTATGCATGATTCGTGGAGATAAGTAAAAATCTCCACTTGTGAAATTTGGTGTGAAATCAATACCTCTCTTACTATCGTCGGTCGGTAAAAATGATTTATTTCTCATATTATAGAAAATTAAAATTAATCTGATTAATTCCTTAGTGAAATTATTTGAAATTAATATTTATCTTCTATATACCATAACAATGTGATAAGATTTATAAATTGTATTAATATAAAATTCTTTCTGATATATACATGATTTAATTATCATCCATCGTCTATTCTACTTTTTCATTCTTTCAGGTGAGAATAAATCAATCATATTTGAATCCGATTCAAATCATTCAATCATAAAAGTTTTATCCTATTCAATGTTGCTTTTTTATAATTCATTTTTACTCCCTTAAAACATGAACATTAGAATTGTTTAAATGATGTTATATTATTGATAAGATCACATTATGCATTTTCTAAAATAATTTCTACACCTAAATATATGAAATCATGAAAATTCTACAAGTATAATGTAAAAATTCAAAAATTTCTTGTCTTAAAGAAAGAATATTTTATTGTTATTATGTTTTAGGATATTAATATTGATTAAAGTATTATGATTAAATATAGAAGCTTCTTCAATTCCTTACTTTAAAATCTAAAAATGTCTCTTTTTATCTCTTTAATGAATTAATACTATCCTTTCTAAATATCTTAGGTTGTAATTTTTATTTATTTAATAATACTGTGCATTACCGTCCCTTCAAGAGTAAATAATAAATTGAAATAAATATTTTAAGTCACCTTTGATCTATTTTCTTAAAAAATGTATAGGGAAAACATTAAAGGTATATTGAGGATATTGTTTCTTTAAAATAAATAATCTGAAGAAAATAAATAATTTTATTAAAAGAAATATTAAAATTATTTTAATTATATAAATAATTTAAATTTTCTCTCTCTTTAATTTATAAAAAAAATTAAATAATATGATAGAACCGAACAAATAATTTAATTATAATTAAAAATAAATTAATTAAAAAGTAAATTGACACATCGGGTGTTCCTAATTTATTATGCAACCATACTTTTTCTTAATAAAGTTGAAATTTATCATTTATCATTCTCTTGTATTAATTCTATATAAATTTAGTTTTATTTCAAATCAATTTATTAAATGTTTGTCATAATTATAGTTCTGATACTTATATTCGCAGGAATATTATATACAGATTTTAAAATTAATTTATAATGTCTAATAACGATAGGCACTTTGATTGAAATGATAGTTAATAAAAAAAACCCGGCCTTTTAATATAATATATGAATCTTATTTTTAGAATTCTTTAAATTTGAACTAGGTTTTTGAGACCTGTTCGGACTGTGATCTATAGTGTATTTTGTTCAAGGAGGTAGGGAGGCAAGCTTTGGAATCAAAATTGTCGCCTATCTGACGTCACAGTCGCCATATTGTGAGGAGCAAAACATTATATTTTCCATTGAGGCCATAGGGCCTTTTTTGTGGAAAATTATGTGAGCAAAAATTTTCTAGTGAAGAAAAAACTCTTTTAAATTTAATTTTATTTCAACTCCAGGTCGTTTTGATATGCATATATGTATAAAAAAAATTAAATGTTGCGGCAATCATTCTCTTCCTAATTAGTCAATAAAAAAAAAGAAATTATCATTAATTTAATGGAAAAATGATTACAAAAAATAAATTATAAAAGTAGAAAAATTATTAAAAGAAATCTGGAGTGACTCCACTCGATTATCTCGCAAATTTGAATTGGATTAATTAACACATATATTATATTTAAATTAAATTTAATTAATTATAAATTAAAATTAATAAATAATATTTATTAAACCAGGGCGTGTTTGGCTCTTTGTTGATGGCACAACGTCAACGGCTCGGGATTACCAGTCAACGTGTTAAAAAATGAATTCCGCTACTTTAAGAGATTCAATCAAGCTGAAATTCTATATATAGCAGTTTTATACAATTATTAATTAGGTGAAAAACTATCAAACATATATCTTTATTTTTACTGTCACTTTAGAGGAAAAAAATCAAAACATTGTAGGTAATGACCCTCTTCCGGATGAGCTACATTTCGCAAAATTTGTTAGAAAACTACGAATTTTGAATAATGTCCGTGTACCAAATTTCTACCTCAAACCAGTTTTGCGTAATCTTGTCTACACACACATACATACACGCAGACATTTCTCAACCTTAGTGAAAATGACTCAGGGACCATCAAAACACATAAAAACATCAAAATCTCGAAATCGAAAATTTTCGTTGTCGCAATACTATATCTGGCCAGATAGTAAAAACATAAACAAATTAATGTGAAGACTATCCTAAATTTTAATTTACAATAAATAAATAAAAATAATTGGAAATCTTTTCAACTTGTTTTGATAAATTTTATTAATATTTTTATTTTTTTTTTAAACTGTCAAAAATAACATACCCATAATAACAGTTGTAATAAAAATAAAAATATAAATCACAATGTAAGTAAAATATTGAATCGTTTTATTTATATTGTTTCAATTATTGTTTGAATATTTATTAAATTTATACATAGATTCATTTACATATTTAAATGTATATTTAATAAATTTATTTGTTGATTCTTAATAATAATAATTCCAATTACTTTCTTCATTTTTTTTTTATTTAAAAGCATATTCAGCATTGAAATTGCCATTCAATAGCAGTTAATTGGAACTCCAACATGTAATATTAGCAAATATTTTGGGATGGGAAAAATACTAAGATCATGTCATGTCCTATTAAATATTTTGAATTTTATTAATCAATCCAATACAATGAAAATAAATTAATACTAAGATTATGATGTCATGTCCTATTAAATATTTTGGATTTTATTTTGAATCATACAATGGTAATGAAATATTATAGGTAGACTTGTGAGACAAACAATAAGAATCTCTATAAGAGAATATACTTATTCCGAAAACTGTTAATTAAAATGTAATAACTCTATTACTATTAATTAATAAAGTAGAAATAATTTTCCAACAAATAAAAGTGTAATAATTATTAACAAAAAAAATAAAAAATAAAAATAAATTATTAACAAAAAAAATAAAAAATAAAAATAAATTATTAACAAAAAAAATAAAATTTCAATTATATTTATTTAATAAATTATTATTATTATTATTATTATTATTTGTAATAATTCCAATAAAAATAAATAAAAATAAAAAACAAAAAAAAGTGCAATTAAAATTAAAAGTTCAATTATATTCATCTAATACATTATTTTATTATTATTATTAAGTGTTCAGTTATCACATACGTATATATGTATACAGACACACATGCAAAAGTGAAGCTTTGTCGGGTCTGCTAGTTATTAAATAAAAAAACCTATAACACACACTCATAAATAAAAATAAATAAACAAGTATATATATTAAATGAATAAACCTTTACCAATAGTATATGTTTGAATCTTAATCTGTTATGGTAATTGACTAAATCATTTATCAATTAAATTTAAACTACAGTGAAAAGAATAATAATGATAAATGTATTCCAGTCCCTCTCTTGTCTTCTGTAGACAACGGATACTTGGGGCGTGGACAAGTGTAGTAGGGACAGATGACGGGAACAATAGACATTATTATCTGAACCGCAAAGTATGTCTAACCTATTTTCACAAATCAATTTGTCTAATTGATACAAAGTAGGATATGTCATTAATGTCCGACGGATGGGGGTGAAGCGCCTGCAGGGGTCGCTGGTTGACTCATTTTGTGTGGTTCAAGTGTGTACACCTGACTCTCTTCCCTTATCGAGGGTGGTCCCTCCCCCGTTTCTCATTTTACCCTTAACCCGCAATTGAGCCCCTTGCTCAACGGTTGACAAGTCGCCTACTTTTACGATAATTATTTGAATCGCATGCATGCTTGACTACAACACGCGAACACATATATAGATCTTTTAGTACTTGTACTTTATATTTATATAATATCTCTCAATGAATCATTTATTTCAATTTATTTTATTTATCTTTTCTTTTGATTGATTTATTGAAATATTGTTAAAGAATTTGAAACTTTAAAATATATTTATTTTTGTATATTTCAATTCTATATTTAATTTCCAGAGATTGAGATTGCAACTATTACATATCTACTGTTATTATTATACCTATTTGGAGTTAATGGAGTTATTTTAGTGACAATGACTCCAAAAATTGCATCCAATATTTGAATTTAATATTCAATATTTTTTTCCTAATATACACACACATGTCAATAAGTGTCAATGAATAATATTTAAAATGTTGGTATTTTTACATTTTTTTTTAATTCCAAAATTTATCATTTAGTTTTTTATGAAAAAATATAAATTTATATTTTACTAGCAGTCCCGGCAAAGCTTCGCTTTTGCATGTGTGTCTGTATACATATATACGTATGTGATAACTGAACACTTAATAATAATAATAATAATGTATTAAATTAATATAATTGAAATTTTAGTTTTAATTGCACTTTTTTTGGTTTTTATTTTTATTTATTTTTATTAGAATTATTATAAATAATAATAATAATAATAATAATAATAATATACCGTTTAATACGTGAAAATAATAATAATAATAATAATATGTAAATAAATCTATATATAAATTTAATAAATATTCAAACAATAATTGAAACATATAAATAAAATGATTCAATATTTTACTTATTTTGTGATTTATATTTTTATTTTTATTACAACTGTTATTAAGGGTATGTTATTTTTGACAGTTTAAAAAAAATTTAAAATATTAATAAAATTTATCAAAATAATAAGTTGAAAAGATTTCCAATTATTTTTATTTATTTATCGTAAATTTTTCAATGTAACCATGGTAACCATAAATAAACTTTTACCAAAATATTACTAATAAAATTAATTTTGGATTTAACTACACTAAAACCTTCCCTGGGATGCCCACAACAATCCCTGAAAGTTTCATCGCAATCGAACGGGTAGTTTTTGAGTTTTTGACAGACACACACACACAGACAGACATTGCCTTTTATATATATAGATTATTTACGTACATTCACACTTCTATTGTTTCCATAATAATAAAAATGTTATACCAAAAATAATTTATTAATTAAAAATAAATAAAGAAAAGGCTTACAAATTTAAAATTTATTTATTTAACAAAATCAAATTTAAAAATTATAACTCAATTTTGCAAGATATATTTTAATCTTAATTAAAACTAAAGTTAATTTAATTTAATCATATATCACATAATAACCACATTGATATTTCTTAGAAACCTACTATATTATTAATTATAATCAATGTGTTATAGTTTAAATTATTATAATCATGCTCTAACCTTAATGAATCTGTTCATTTTTTTTCTTTTATTTTAAATTGAATTGACCTCCACATAAATATTTATTTTCCAATAAATCTCAAAAAGACAAAATTTTTGGTTACAATTATTTTAAAGTGACAAAGAACATTTTATATCACATTGAAAGGTTTTTATATGTGAAAATCAGTTTAATTTAAGCAAGATTTTAAAATTTTTATATATATTATTTATTATTATATATATTAATTAATTTATTTATTCATATATTCATGATTCAAACTAGGTGCATGGATACCCAAAAAAAGTTTGCGAATACTCTTCAAGCAATCCATGAAAATAGTAACTACAAACATCAATCTCAGATTACCTAAAAAATTATTTACAAAAATTAGAAGAAAATTTTTTTTTACAACTCTATATGGATTCAACAGTTCACTAACAATCTTAAGAAGTCTGTCCTTTATAGATCTTCTCATACTTCGAATTTATAAAGAACAACTATTTTAGAGTTAAAAAAGGAAATTATTTTTCAAAGCTCAAAAAATTAAAACTGATGTTTCCCAATGATTGGTCGTCAATCTATTACTTATTTTATAATAAGTGATTTATCGATTCCGGTTGTTTCTATTATAGTGAGATTTGCTAAACCGCACTAATAACAGAAAAAGATGTAACTCACAAATTACAGAATGCCATCATTCACGTGCATAGTATTACATCTTTGTTCATTAATAATCGAACAATACCTTTGATAAATTTTATAAAATACCTCCGCATTTCCTTGGAAATTTTTTGAATATCTTCAGGTTTCATGTCCTGGAGAATGTAAAATATAACTTATTTTTTAATTTCCGTCTGTCTGCCTGTTCGTTAAATTAAAAAATTTTAATTTTTACTTTTTTTCACCCTAATAAATTTATATAGATTTATTATTTTATTTTTTATAAAGAAAATGATATTATAAACCAATTTTACAAAAATTTAGAATTTTACAAAAGCAGTTAGATATTTATGATTTGCGTATTAAGAACTGTTTTTCCTTCGAGCCTCAATCGACCCCTATTCGACCGCTTCTGTTGTTAAATAGACCAGAGCTTCTTAAACTTTTTTATATAGCGACCCCCTTCAAGCTTAGGAAATTTTACACGACCCCCTCCACCATATAATGAAATATATATTAACCGTAGATGTAGATGTAATATCGCACTATTTTACAATGTAAATAAAATAAGGATTAAAGAATACATACCCATTCATTTCACATATATATAATTTAATAATTTTAAAATTTTATTTATAATGATTCAAAAGTATCAGATCTTTGCGACCCCCTTTCAGTAGTCTCGCGACCCCTAGGGGGGTCGCGTCCCACAGTTTAAGAAGCCCTGAAATAGACCACTTTGGCGACCCCTGGTCTAGGGACAAGCTGGAAATAATATTAAGTATTAAGTTGAGGAATAAGTTCGTTCGTTTTTTTTCAAAAAGCATTATTCAAGTGATTTGTTTGTATTCATTAGAAAGTGCTTTTTCTACTCTACAAAATTGTATTATTTATTTTTTAATATAATTTTATTTTATCCTATTTTCCAACCTTAGAAATAGATTATTCACGAGGTAAAAATCAGCATTTTCGACACCTACATTTCATTGCTCGTCAATGCAATCAAAAAGCAGTTGAAGCCGCTCGTGGCATATGCAACTTTTGTGGAGAAGGTGTCATAAGAGAACGCGCAGCTCAAAAATGGTTTGCCAAGTTCAAAAACTCCGATTTTAACCTCGCAACGGATGACCTGCAGATTTCGATGAAGAGCATCTCATGGTGTTTTTTAATTGAAAAAGTGAATTGACCGAAAAAAGAAGGATCCTTAATTATCTTTATTCAGTGGGATTTAGCGAAAACTCGGAACCTGGGTGTTTCACGAGCTTAACGAAATCGTCTGCTCAACACCTCATACGCCATCGAACAACACGCGGTCATAGACATCGCTTTTTGTACCGAATTGTTACGAATGATAAGAATTGATGTCTGTACGTCCATATGCAGCAAAGAAAGGAGTGGGTGGCTCTAGGAGACACGCGAGTCGAGACTCAAGCAAGGTCTCCACCCGAAAAAGACCATGATCTGCGTTTGGTGGGACTGGGAAAGCATAATTACACTGGGAAGAAAGAACGCCACGGTCAACAAGGAGCTAGCTCTACATCGTCCAACTATGCCGCGTAAATGAGGCTATGCGATCGAAAAGACTCGATCGACAAGGCCAAGGCATCTTGTTACATGGCAACGCCAGACCCCATGTTGCACAAGTCGGCAAAACCGCACTTCAAAAGCTCGAACGGGAGGTTCTTTAGCATCCACCGTGCTCTTCGGATCTTGTGCCAATCGATTATCACCTTTCCCGCTCCATGTCGAATCAAAAGAGAGGTGTTCCCTCGACACATAAATTTTTCAGGAATAATACAAATTTTATTTGAATTAAAAATGCTATCACGGATTAAACAAGAAAGTTGAAATCTCAGAACCTTATTTGTATAAATTTACGAATATAATTTTATTACACATTATTTTTAGGAATACAATTTTATCAATAAATGAATATAAAATATAAATAAAACTAAATAATTGTATATAACATTATTAACATTATTTTAATGAAATACTGAATCAATTGATATTTTTATTTTACTAGTTTAGCATATACTTATGTTTTGTATTTCATTTATTATTTTAATAATTTGTTACTAGTTAAATTATAGATAATTTCACTCATACAAGTACTTATATATTATAAATATTATATAAGCAACCGATTTTATTGAGGGTAATGTAAAGACCTATTTAATAATTGCATTTCATTTTTTATTTTCATTATTGAGTTACCATGATAGTTACCATAATAGCGAAACATTCTAAGGCACCTAACACTTCCGTCTCTCTGTGTTATTTAATTATTACTTAATCAACAAAATATAAAAATATTAATCACATCTAAAATTAGAGAATTTATTTTATTTAATGAAGGCAAAAATTTGATATATCTTATATTCTTATGTGAGTAAAAATTGTTTGTTTCTCTGTCTGTTTCTCTGTTTCTTTGTTCTCAAAAACCGCTCTAACGATTTTTTTGAAATTCACACCAGAGATAGTATTTATAAAGAAAAATTGAGTTTTATTGATCACATCTCACGAAAACTACATCTTTATTAGTTTTTTTCTTCTAAATTTAAATGTATATATGTGACGTCACAGCCACCGCCTGTGAGATATATATATCTATTCTTAAAATAAAATTAAAAATATTTATATTATATTCATATATTTGATTTTTTTTTATTTCATTAATAGTTTTACATTTAAATTATTTGAAATTGTTTCACACAACGTTTAAAAGAAGATTTATCTTTATATTCGATTCGATATATAGTAGGAGAATTAAAAATGACGTTATCAATTTATTATACTCCGGTAAATATATTTTTAATATTATATATTAGCTATTGATTATATTGTAAATAATATCTTATATACTTACTTGAAAATAATTTAAAAAGTTTTAAAAGTTTTTTTTTATGAATTCAAATCGTCAATTGAAAATGAAAATCCAATTATGAGATCAAAATTAAAACTATTTATTCATATGATTTTGAATGTTTTCGTGTTTTATAAATAAAAACAAATATACATATTCTTCGAATAACAAATTCCATTTTATATGATCTTAATACATTGTTAGAATTAGATAATGTAGGCAGAACGCGCGCGAAAATGTCTATAATAAAGATATAAAGAATTTTAATTTTTATATAACCAAGAAATCATTTTTTCACTTAAAATATAGTTGTAAAGCCCAAATCTTCGATCCATATAACATCATCGACTGGGCCACTACCTTAAGGAGTCTTCTTTTGCTCTGACTAGGGCCACCTGTATTTGCCATTAGTCACGAAAAAATAATATTAAATTGTATATAAATTTAAAAATTAGAATATTTGAATTTGTTTAAATTTTAATACATGTAATCAATCATATGTATAAAGAATAGAAAATTTTGAAAATCAACTTTGTATTAAATTCAGAAAAAAAAATACTGATATATAGAATATAGACGATATTGGATTAATCTTATAATGCTAGCTAAAATTGTTTGTTTGTATTATTGAGGACCCCAGTTCCATTCATTTTAATCAGATTGAAGCAATGATGCAACATTTAATAATTGTAATAAATAATTAAAGAATTGTATATAAAAAATAATGAATCATTTTTTTTAACTTAAGTACCGAGCCGGGGCTCGGGGTCCCGGTACTTATACACATATATCATATTAAAACTATAAAAATAGTAAAAATTTTAATTTCAAAATATAATATTTATGATTAAAAAGAGGAAATTTATGATATAGAGAAAATGTCAAATGATATATAGACGTGTAAGAAAAATTTAATACGAGTGTATTTGTAAACACTTGAAATATACTACAAATTGTGAACATATCAGTAAATATAAATATATTTGTATAATTATTTAAATCTCTATATATATATAAAGGTTTTTGTCTGCACATTGCTCAGAATTTAAATTTTTTTGCATATCTTCGCGTTTCATGGTCTCTTAAATCCAAAAGGGACTTTAGAATTTTTCATGTCTGTCTGTCTGTCTGTCCGGAAATTCTAACGTTATAGACTCAAAATTTGCTGAACCGATAATAGAAAATCGGACAAAACTATTAAGTTTTTTGTAGTCTTTTATTTGACTTAGAAATTACGATAATTTTAGATAGTTTGCAGGAACTTAAAACATAGTTAAGCTTAAGAACGTTAATTATGTACAATAACTCCAAACAAACTCCAATAATCCGCTCTTTGGATTACAGTTATCTTTCATTTCTTTTTCAAGTTCTGCCAGTGTAATTTATTGTGGATCCCTTGTTTATATTTTCACAATATTGGCATTAATTTTTCTGGAATGTATTTTTTGAATATTTAGCTAACAACAGGGCCTATAGGATAGCTAATTATAATTCTTCTTCTTTATAATTAACTGGCGTTTTCCAGGCAAGTTTTGGATATCATTTATAAATTTCTCTATATTACAATCCAATTCATTATTACTTTTCATAGTTAATTTTAAGTTAATCTCTTTTCTTCTAAACCTTGCATAAAACTTACCCAATCTGTTCGTCCACTATTTAAAGTTAGGCTACTTTCTTTTTTGAATAACAGACATTTGGGTTAGTGTTAAAAACATTAAAATTAAATAAAATGTAATTTTTTTTATTTTTTATAAAATTATAATAGTAACTGTATGCTTACTATACAATTTTTACCGACCGACGATAGTAAGGGAGGTATTGTTTTCACACCAAATTTCACATGTGGAGATTTTTACATATCTCCACGAATCATGCATTTTCTAAACAGAAAAAAGTATTTTTAGCATGATGTCTGTCCGTCCGTCCGTCCGTATCGATGTGTTCAGCCTGAACGGCTCAACCGATTTTGATCAAATTTGGTATATTTACTTAATGCATCAGTGGGATGAATTGATCAACTTTTGGTGCAAATCCGGAAACCGGAAGTGGTAGTATTAGCGATCGACAATAGGAAGGAAAGGGTTATTTTCACACCAAATTTCACATGAGGAGATTTTTTACATATTATCACGAATCATTCACTTTGTATTTGTTTTATCTTCGAGAAAAATCATCTTTACTAGTTTTTTTCTTAATTTAAAATTATATGACGTCATCCAGCCATTCATGACGTCACAACCTGTTCTTACATATATATTATAAATAAAATAAAATTAAAAATATTTATGTTATATCCATATCTGTTTTTTATTACATTAATAGATATATGAAAATTATTTGAAATTGTTTCAGTAGCTGGAAATTAATTTATTTCAAACTGTCGGTCGGTTCAGACCTGGCCACAGGTCAACTTATTTTTTCTTTTGTTCAAGTCCAATTTTTTTTTATGAAAAAATTGAAATGATTTTAATTAAAGGTCAGAGTCTTTTAGTAAATTCATTTTATTTCATTTGTTATAGATTTTCTTAAAATAAAATAAATAAGTTAAAGAAAGAGATAATATAGCTTTCACCTCCTGATTTCTGTTCCCTTTTTCTTGCCATTAAATTATATTAGGAGAGAGAGGTGACATTTGACAGCGTTGGCTTGTCTGTCAATTAGAGGCAGAGTGCAAGAACATAGCCCGGACCTTGTCCACTCTGGGTTGCGTTTGCTTTATTTAGCAGACCGGACAGTCACCTTCTAGGTACAATGGACCTTTAATGCACAAACCATATCCTTGTCAGTCCACTAGGAATCACCATTCAACGTTTAATTTAAAATGAATTATTTTTTAATTTCATATTTAAGTAGAATTAAATGTAGTATAAAAAAACAAAATTTAATTATTTTTATTTATAATAACATTAGTTTTTTTTTCTTAATAATTTTGATAAGCTAAATTAAAGATTAAAGGACAAAAATATTAATATAATAAAAATTAACTAACTAATTAATTAACTAACTCGAATAAAAAGAAAGGCTGACAAATTAAACTAAAGAAAATTGTTCTATGTTCATGGAAATTTGGTTAAAGGTCACTTAAAAAAATATTCGTTAATTTGAATGAAATTTTGTATTTTAAATGATTTCATTGATATTGGATTTTATTGAGAAAGTGTAAAATTTATATTTTAATTCATTTACAATAACATAGTTTGTTAAAAGATATAAAAATTATAATACGATTTTCTTATAAGAGAATCGAAAGGTTGAAATAATTTCATCGGTAAGTTTTTATATATTTCTATTACAAGCTTAAATGTATATGTAGTTGTATAAACATAGAAATTTTCTATCAAATTGTAACAGACCATTCTAAAGGATTTTTTTGTTAATTTACGTAATACACATTTAATTCCTATTTTACTATTTTATTGTTAGATATATTTAACGTATGAGATTTTAAAAAGATAAGGAGACTTCTGTTTCTAGATGTCGGTACAAAACGGTCTCAGTGAATTTTAAAATTAAAACTCCTAAATTTTGTATTTTTCCAAGGGTAAAAATTTTACTTTTTTTATTTATATACATATTAATCTATAAATATAACTTTTTTATTACGATGTTCTCTCAACACCTTAATCCCCCTATTGTATTAAATATCTAAGTATAGGAGTATTTAATTAAGTAGATAATTGATAGAATATACTAAAGAGGGCAGCTCTATTCAAAGCCGCCTGTAATTTAGATTAATGTTGAAATACAAAGTTTATATGGTTGCATATCAGATTTTTCCGTTCCTATACAATTAACTTCAATATTAGTTTAAAATTAAATAAGCTGGAGTGTCTCCACGCGACTATAATAAATAGGTAATTGTAAATGCTTATAACAAGTTATGGATTTTATTTATTTTTAGAAAAAGCGTCTTATTTGAAAGACCATATATATCTCAATTTAAGCCAAATTGATTTTGTAATAAGAATATGTTAATGAATAAAATATATAATATAATATTTTTTTGAAATAAATGTTTCAATTAGTGTTTAAAATATAATATTTAAATATTAATATTATTAATGACTTAATTCTAGTTGTATATAAATAATAAAAATTAAAATGATTTATAATTTTAATTGTTTTAATATAAGTCAGATTAGAAATTCAGTTACTTTTTTTAAAAATGTTTCTATTTATTTTTCTATAAAATTTTTTAAAGCTTAATATTTCCATTTAAAAATGTATTTGAGCTTATTGTTAAATATATATTTTGTATATAAATAATACAATAATTAACACATATATTATATTTAAATTAAATTTAATTAATTATAAATTAAAATTAATAAATAGTATTTATTAAATCAGCACATGTTTGGCTCTTTGTTGATAGCACCACGTCACGTGTTGGCGCGTGATTTGCAGTGTTAAAAAATTAATTCAGGTACTTTCAGCGATTCAATCAAGCTGAAATTCTATATATAGCAGTTTTATTCAATTTTTAATCAAGTGTAAAATTATCAAACATATATCTTTATTTTTACGGTCACTTTAGAGGAAAAAAAATCAAAAAGTTGTAGGTAATAACCCTTTTCCGGTTGTGCTACATTTCTCAAAATTTGATTGAAAACTACGAATTTTGAATAATTCCCGTATACCAAATTTCATTATTCTAGCTCAAACCGTTTTTGCGTAATCTTGTCTACATACATACTGACATATACACACACACACACACACACACAGAGACAGACATTTTTCTCAACCTTAGTGAATCTGGCGAGATAGTAAAAAAAAACGTTCTGTATATGTAATGTAATGTTTTGTGCATACTTAAAAATAAAAATTGATAGAATTCGGATAAACTTTCGGATTAGTTTAAAACTCTTAAGAACAAGACAATAATAATATTTCATAACAATATATATGACCAGATTATTTGAGATCAATCTTTATAATTTATAACTCCTTTATATTAATAGAAATCAGAGATATAGTCATCCTCAAAATAAAATTTGTCTTATGATATTATTAACTTCACATTACTTCTTTAACCAATTTACCTTGAAAAGTATGACTTAAACTAATGACAGTTTAATTATTTAATATATATTCTATACAGGGAGAAAATTTAAAGATTAAAAATGTTTCTAACTATTAAGATTTACCTTTAACAGATTATCTTATTTAATGTATAATTTGTGAGAAAAATAAATTTATATAAAATAGATAAATGGATAGATATTATTGTGAAAAGTTTTTGGACAAGAAAACTTCAGGTCTTCTAAAAACAACTGAATGTCTATAAAACAAAGTCATGGATATTATTATACATAGGTATTATATATAAACATATATATTTAAATTTTAGTGCCAAATTATTAATACCAATTAGTTCCATAGATGGTGCTAAAATATATAAGTAAAAATAGTGAAAATTACCTAATTACTTAATTAAATGTTATTATCTATAAACCATATAATATATTGTTATTTTAAAAATAATTATTAATAATATTTGCATAGAACCAGTATTTCTATTTTTATTATCTTTTTACTTTTATAGATTGCTTAACTTCCGCGTTGCTATGTTTATGTTTAATGACATTTGTCAATGTAAATGTCAAAACCAAAATATTCTTAACTTATAATTAAAAAATTTCTAAAAATTATAGACATAATCCTAATCAAAAATATAAATGTTTTAATTAATCATTATTAATTTTGATATCAATGGCATCTGGAAACAATGTACTTATACTATTCAATAATAATTTTCTGAAAATTATTTAATCAATTATATTATAAAGTTGTGAAAAATAACTTTTTTTTTGTTTTTGCGAAATATAATCCAAAATGGAAGAAGGGAAAATATGTTTTATTACTTGATTATTTATTAATTTTAAGGTAATTATTCCATGTTAATCTGTAAATTAACTAAACTTAAAAATTCAAGGGTATTATGTGATTACTATTTTTGAATATTATTGTAAAAAATACATTTTCACTTATATCTAATTTAAATACTATATAATCACTATTTGAATATTCATATATTTAAATTCGAATAAAATAATATAATATTATTAAAGAAGTTGTACCCCTTAAAGACCCTCAAATATCCTTATATATATTAAATAAGGATATTTGAGGGTTTCATTACAATAATATATTAAGGATTATATATTATATTTTCTTAAAAATATATTTTTATTTTTATAGGCATATTAAAATGTCGATTTCAACGAAGAGGTGTTCTTGGAGGCATGGCTAATGTAAAACAAACCTCAGGTGGGGTTCGGAGTAAGCCCCCTCTCGTACGTTCGTGTTATATGTTAAGAGCACGTTCAGGAAATATTGACACTGGTCATCCTTCAGACGGGTAGATATCATTTAATCATTTATTAGTATGACATTTATAATTCTTTATATTTTAGTTAATTTATTTTGGGTTTTTATTTCTAGTGATAAAGGTGTCATGTCTAAAGAAATATCAGAATGTTTGAGTTGCTGGTTAACATATTTACAGGTAAAATTTAAAAATTTAATTTATTTTAATAATTTTATTGGGTTTTCTAAAAGAGCAAATTTCGAGGATTCATATGTATCATAAAGATAAAAATAGAATTTAAAACCTATATTCAAATAATTTTAAAATAAATTGTTTAGACATAAACAATATCTGGATGTTATAGATGCTTAATGGATTATGCTGTGCTGGTTCGCGGCTTAGTCATTGTTTAGCTTCTCTAGTCAACAATCTTAATTCATCGTGTGGAGATACTTCGAATTCTCATATTGCTCATCATTGCCAGGCTTCATGGGACGAACTTTCAAGAGCCACTTCATTGGCAAGTGGTTTAGTTAAACATCATGTTCTCGGACCGCTTCAAGATAATCCTGATGATTCTATTCAGGTGCTGACATCAAATTTATATAAAATATATAATTAATTATTTGTATTGGATGAAATTAAGTTTAAATATATTTTTTGAATTATAAATAAACTGAAATAAGTTTGTTTATTTTTTAACGAGGGCTGATTATGGAACTTATTCCGAAACATGGTCTTCTGTTTTCTAAATTTTTTTTTAAATTGAAATATAAAGATTTAAAGATTTAATTAAAATAATTATTTTATATAGACTTATTTCTATTTCTTTTTTAAATTTGTATTTAGGCAATTGCAGCGAGTGTTTCTACATTTGCTCGTCTTCAAAACCAATTTTGTTATCGCTGCTGTGAACTTCTAGCTTCTGTGACTAGTTCTTCAACTACACCACCATGTTGTTCATCGACAGAAACCAGTGGCAATCGTCATGATACTGAATGTCTTACTGCAGCACTTCTAGCCTGTTTTTCTCCTCCTCCTCCCCAAGCTCTTCCTAATACAATTGCCACACAGCGAAGGTGTTTATTTAGTTTATAGTTAGCATATTTACAAAATATTTTTTTTAATTTTTAATTCATATAAAAAATTTTAGATGGAGTGAAGCAGCCGCTGCAGAAATGGGTGGTGAATCATCCTCTGAAACTCAACGACGATGGAGTATGCCTTGGGAATCAAGTAGACAATGGCGAGGTAACAAACTTACAGTACCTTCAACTTCCTCCCTTGCTTCCGCAGTTTCAGGAACAACCACTGTCACAACTCCAATTCCTCATGATCGTAGTCGATCAACAACACCAGGTAAAAAAGTAATAATTATTTAATAATTTCCTCTTCATCATGTTAACATTATATTTCTTTAAGATTCAGTATGGCATGCTTCTCTTGCAAGTCAAGAAGAGCTCCATGAGGTAATTGAACTATTGTCTTGTCGTCCTTGTTGTTCTACTGGATCCCAATCAACTCAACTTTGTCATGGAAGTCAACATCTTCCAGGTACATAAATGAAAAGTCTTTATTCCCTAGTTCATTTTCTTTTTTCTTTATTTTTTATTTATGTTCAACATATGGACTATTATATAATATATTATTTATAAAATATTACTTAAAAATAAACTTCATATCATTTCTTACATAATTACATACATAGTTTTAACATTAACTAGTAAATATATCTTACAGGTGTTACCCTTACAAGTTGTTCTAATGATCTTCCTACTGATGGTGGACCTGCTGGAGGATCTCGTTCTAGACAAGGAAGTCTTTCTCCTCGTCCTAGTTGGAGTTCTGAATCTCCCGGCTACAAGTGAGTTATATGGATAATTTAATGATAAAAATAATTTTTATGACACACCTGTTGGATTTCTAGTTGGAGTGATCATGAAGGAGTCATGTCAACGCTTGAACTTGCCCCAGATCCTCATATTTCTAGGAAAAGTTCTTCTTCTACAGATTCATCTTCAAATTATTCTTTACAAAGCCGTCATTCAACAAGTTCAGAAGGAGGGGTATTTACAATTTCACTAATTTTATCAACATACTTATTTGGAATAGGATAATATATTTATTTAATTTGTTATATTAATCTTGATATATTTTTTAGGAGACAAGATCGCAATTATATTCTATGTGGAGTGGAAGTGATCTTTCTTTCATTAAATTGGCCGAATCAAATGAGTCACAAGATTCTGGCCACACGGAAACAAAGAAATAATGTAATATAATATATTGCTGATTACCTATCTAGTCAAATTTTAAACACAGCACAAATTTAATTTTAAAGAATTCACTAGTTTGTTTTTAATAATTTTATTATTAAGTTGTAACAATTAAATTCTCATTTTTTTTAAACGTTCTACTAAACAATATCTTAACAATTTAAAAAAGTATAATTACTATTTTTCAAAATATTTTGTTTTTTTGAAAACATTTAGCATCGAATTTTTGCCCATCTAAAATTATATTTGATATATATATATATATATCAATATTAAGTAAATTTTATACTAATCAAAAACTTGTTATAAGCATTTACTAATTACCTATTTATTATATTGTTAAATTTAATATTTATTTTTATTTTTCTAGTCATCTTAAATATTAATTTCTGTTAAAGTATTAAAAAATTTAGGCCTAAATATAAAAAGTTTAATTATTAATTGATCGAATGTTTAATATAAAAATTTTTTAAAAAAAATATTTTATTACCTTATAAAGCAAGTTTATAATTTACAATTTTTGTAAAAATTTCCAAAATTTTATAAATAATTTATATTAGTCATATTAAGCTCTACTATTCCAATAATGATATCTAATAATGCCATTTATTCCATAAATCCGTTAAATTTTTTGTTATATTTTACATATAATCTATTATTAAATGGTTTTATATTTATCATTTGAGCACAAATAATTATTGTTTGTATTATTTATATACAAAATATATATTTAACAATAAGCTCAAATACATTTTTAAATGGAAATATTAAGCTTTAAAAAATTTTATAGAAAAATAAATAGAAACATTTGTAAAAAAAAGTAAATGTATTTCTAATCTGACTTATATTAAAACAATTAAAATTATAAATCATTTTAATTTTTATTAGTTATATACAACTAGAATTAAGTCATTAATAATATTAATATTTAAATATTATATGTAAACACTAATTGAAACATTTATTTCAAAAAATAATATATTATATATTTTATTCATTAACATATTCTTATTACAAAATCAATTTGGCTTAAATTGAGATATATATGGTCTCTCAAATAGGACGCCTTTTCTAAAAATAAATAAAATCCATAATTTTCATTGGTATTTAAAGTATCAGTTATGACATTTATTAACATAAAATAATATCTGACAAATGACCTTTTGCTGCTTCACACCTTTTTTAAAATTTTCCTCATATTAATTAAGAAAAGACATTCAATTTGAGAGACATCTTATAATAACAAATTCAAATTTTAGTATTTATATTTAAATTCTTTTTATAAATGTTTTAGCAATTAAAACATATATGTTATTAATTAGGAAATATACAAAACAATTTTTTTCTAAATTGGTAAATAATATTAATTTAAATAGAGTAATAAATTTTATATTTATCACTTAAAAGTTTATCGAGTTGCTTTTAGGTGGTTTTCAAGTTTATTTCTTTTATATAAAGAATAAACCTTAATGAATTCATTTTTTTTCTTCCTAAAGTCATAGCAATCTATTCTTAGAAAACAATTCTCTTATATATATATATTTAAATATTTTAAACATTTATTTACTTACAAATTATGTTTAATTTTGAATATTAATAATCCTTAATATTATAAGAAATAATTTAAATATTAATTCACAATTAGAAAATAAAATAATAATATATTTTGATTTTTAATGTTTTAAATATTTTGATGATTCTTTAAATTATTCATTAAAAATAAAATTTTTAATTTATTTTTGATTTACAAAATTTCTAAATAACTCTAGAATTGTTTAAGTATAAAATTTATATTTTCAGGTACAATAAAATCAAAGGATGGGTCTTATCATATTTTTAATATTAATGATTCAACCAATACTTCCATCCATTTAGTTTTAAATAAATATTCATTATAATTTATAGTCTTTAAAACTCCTCTCCGCCATAATTTAATTGTTCATCATCAAGAGGATCTCCAAAATTGTCAAGAGCATCCGGGCATAATCTGCACCTGTAAATGATATTTTGAAAATAGTCATTCTTGTCTGATGATGACCTATATAAGATATTTCCATTTATTGAAAGTATTATGAGAAAAACACTATATTAAAATTAGTGATCCTCGAAATAAAATTTTCTTCCTAAAATTTCAAAAATCTTCCAAAATGGTGTACTGTCTCCAGCATCGCATTTTTCTCTCAAAAGTTTTATATAAATTTAGGAAAAACATATTTTCTCGGATTTGAAGCCGGAGAGAGTTATAATTAAGTAATGATAAAATAGGTAAAATAAATGTGTGAATCCTATGATATGATAGTTAAAAATAATTTAAAATAAAATTATTTAAAATATTATATTGAATTTCAGAAAAGAAGAAGACTAATTTTTTATTTAAGATAAAAATAAAAATAACTGGTAATTCTTAACTAGTTTTTTCATCTTTTATTATTATTTATTTATTATAAATATGAACTCTCTTATACTTAAAAATTAAACAAAATTTCTTATTAATATATATTATAACTATTTACCTGTTTTCATTTTTTCCATAATTAATACAAGTGTCCCCTATACATTCACAACAACCATCATGAAACCATCTATAACTTGAGGCACCAAGGGATTGACAATTGATTTTACATTTAGCATAAGACATACATTGTGCAAAATAAGCTACAGTGCAATTCATTGCAAATTCATTTTGCTTTTCATCGTCTAAAGATTCTAAAATAAAAATAAAAAAATATTTTTATTGAGAAATTAAATTAATTACTTTTAATATTATTCTATTTAAAATAAAACTCAAATGGTAAAGTTATGAAATTTGGAGAGAGAGAGGTTCAAACCTCATCACGTGCATAAATTTAAAAATTGATTCATAATATCGGCATCAAAAAAATTTATAATAAAATGAATAACAATGTGTAGTTTGACGGATATGGCCTTTCCCAAAGTATTAAAAAATATTAATATTATAATTATAAAAGAACAATTAAAAATATTTTTTTTATATTGATTAATTAAAAAATAAATAAATTTTTACTTACGAAATTCTTTGACTTCATTTTCAATTCGCTTTGTATTTAATACAATTTCGAAAGTGAATGAATCCCATCGACCTTCCGGGTCAGGTTCTTTTGTAAGTTCTCTGAAAAGTGGAGGAAAATTGTGGACAAAATCTTCCACGTGAGATTTACCACTTAAATCTAAATCCGAAGTATGGTTAGTTGGAGGACACAATTCTGAAACAAAAGAATATTTTCCACTTATTTAGAAAAAATTCGATTTATTTTTCAACCCAGAGTTGAAATCTTTTTATATATCGTAATTCTCATTTCCTTGAGGTTGTATAAAAATAATTCTGTTTTAGCTCTGTTATATACATAAAATTAAAAATCTAAGTACCTTAAAGTTGTTAAATAAAAAGATAGGCATATTTTGTTTATCAAATGATAATTTTAATAAGGAAACAACCACAAATACTTAAAAAAACATATCCCTTACTATTGATCTCCATATCGATTTATTTATACCATATTTTAAAATTATCACTTAAACATTTTGCAAATGATTTAATATTATTATCCTTCATTCTAACGATTCTAATGATATATAAATCTATACATATAGATTAAAATATAAATAAATTAAGAAAATCGCAACTATATAGTATTAAATATAAAAAAAACTTAACAAAATATGCTAATTCAATTTGTAAAGATTTGTCTTTTTAATAATTTTAATTAGAGAGAATTGATATATTTATTATTTATTTAACTAAAAGAAAAAGAAAAAACCTCTCGATTTTTGAACATCCTATGAAAGAAAACCACCTATCAATCGGTAGCTGTCTAAGCGGGAGAGGTATTTTATGATCAGTACAACTGATCCTCTAAACTTTGAGATTGTTTTTCCTTAATTGGAGGGCGATACACCATATTTCAAGTAGCTTCCCAAATTTAAATCTCGTAACAGACCCCAGGAATAGAAATAACTCATAAGACCGTGGGACTTTTCTATTTATCTCATAATTATGTTTTTAATTTAATAAATAAATTATAAATATAGTATTATAATGAAGTTTTAGCAAAGTACAAATATTTATTGTAATATTAAAATTTAAGATTATAGGGTTGAAAGAAGTTTATAATTTAGAAAATTGGGACTTGAAGTAATAATGCAATAATAACTAAATTTTATTTTGACTTACCTACACAACTACAACATTCAGAGTAGTAAGTACTAAGACATTGAGCGCACTCTAAACAACAACTGCAGTTGCTTAAATCACATTTGCAGCTTTGAGTGAGCATGCATTTACTAACCACACTCGCGCAAATAGCTTCATTGCATCCTTCGACATTCCATGGTACGATGGCTACTAAGGCGCATACCAAAATAATGGTTGCTGATAGAATTACTCTCATTTTGAGTTTTCTTTTCTTTTCTTTTTTTTTTAGTATTTTTTTAGAAACCTAAAATAAAAAAAAATTTATAAGAATTTAATAATTTTTAGATATTAATAGATAATAATTATTTTATAGATTATTACTTGTTCAATAGATTGATAAAAAAATCAGAAATATAGAAAATTTGATTTAAAATATTTTATTATTATTATATTATTTATATTTTTCATAAATGATTGAATAATTTCAGTTGGGAAAATTTAATATAAAATTTTGAACTATATTGTTAAAAAATTTAATATAAAAAAAATATGAAAAATATGAAAATATTTTTAAATGGTATGAGTGAAGAAATGTGATTGATGGTGAAGATGAGTGAACGAGTGTGCCTTTGTGGGAGGTCATTTGGGCGTGGCTCGTTGAAAGGGCAACTTACAAATTTTCCAAGAAGGACCAGGTGAAAAAAAAACTTTAATCAGATAAAACATAGAGTATCCATTCATTCAAGTTTGCCAGATTTTTAAAAAAATCTACTAATTGAAATGTTTTTTTTTAAGGAAATATTTAATTTTAGCAATTTAAAAAAAATTAAAAAGAATTTTATCATAAATCTTATATAAGGTGTTGGATCTTTATAGGAAAGAATTAATTTATGAATAACTATATTAATTTCTTTATAAAATTGGTTCAAAAGATAAATTTTGCTGTGTTATCATTCTATTTCTCATAAAATGTTGACTTGGTTAAAAAAAAAAGTTTTCTTAAAAATTAACAATTTATTATAGGTAATTAGCTGAATTTCATTAAAAAAAACATTATTTTATTCAGCATAAATATAATGTATTTACTTATTTATAAAATGAGATGAATCTATATTTTTACATGAAGAAATTTGCATTTAAATCAATTTTTTCTACTTTTTAGCAAAATTTAATTTCAAAACTTTGATATTATTAATTAGCAACACTTTATTAGCTCAACAATTTTAACAAAGATTCTAAACTTTAAACACATTTCATAATAAAATTTTGAATTATGATTAAAAGTATTACAACCTATAATTTTTAAGTGTAAAAATCTACCTAAGATGAGTAAAATGAGAATGTTATAAAAGAAAGAGAATGATGAAAATTGAGGGGAATCATATTTTATTTTTTATATTTATTTTTATTATATTTTTTTAGATTTTAGTTCAATTGTCAGTTTCAAACTTTAATCCAAATCTCGAAAAATCTTGAAAATAATTCGATAACTAGACGTTGTAATAAAAATTACAAATGCAAATTTTAATAACCCAGTCAGAACGTCGACGTCTAGGATATCTAGATACGTTTAGATCTAGATTACGTCTAGATATATCAATTTAGACGTCTATATAGAATTTAATTTAATTTTATTCAATTTAGACGTCTGATCTAAATGTACGTCTAGAAATATCAATTTAGACGTCTATATAGACATCTAGAAATATCAATTTTCAGTTGTTATATTTCTAGACTTAATCTAGATCTAGACGTATCTAAATCTCCTAATTGACGTCGACGTTCTGGCTGGGAATAATAATCTTTGAATATATATATTAAAAAAATTATTATTAATAAAAAATTTCTCCTAACAATTTAAAAAATTGTTCTATCCACTTAATGCCAAACAATTATTTTTTTATTTTTTTTTAATCTCAATGGTACAAAGTAGCAATCATATCCAAAGCTACACATGTTTGAGTTTGGAAGGGCTTAGTGCCTGAAGGCAGACTTGAGGTTTCTCCCACCCACTTGGAGAGAGCCAATCCGCCAAAATATTATATAAATGATGCTTAGCTTGATGAATGATTTGGAGGCGAGATCGTAAGTTTTTTTTACGATCGTTTAAGAATTTCATCTTGATAAGAGAAGAGATTTTGAAGAGGTGAAAAATATAAGAGAATAATATATCAGATTTCGAAGAATTTATATTATGTAAATTAAATATTTTAGAAATATGAAGAGCAATCAATTATTAACTATAACTAAATCGAACTAATTGAATAAAAGGTGTAATTTTAGCTATCAATCACGACCTTTCGTAAGTATTTTATGATATTATTTGTCAATTAAAGTTTTCAGTTTGAAGAAATAATTACTTTAATGTAAATTTTGAAAATATATGAATAGATATAAATCCTTTTATTTAAAATAATAAATGAATATTTGTAAAGTTTGGGAAATAGTATTTTATAATCAATTCATTTTGGGTCACCTAAGTTAATAAACAAGAGGTTCAATGGAATGAATTTCAGGAATGCAGCCCTTCGAACCCCAAAAACAAAAAAAAAAACAACTCATCTGTCTGTTTACTAGAATTTATAGAGAGTAACAGAATTATGCATTTATTCTTATTTTTGTGTCTAATAATATATATTCATATTTGAAATTATGAATTAAAAGGAGAACACATAAACATTTTTGAGTGTGAAAATAATACAAAAATAATTTATTTTAACTATTATTTGTTGCTAGTTATATGTTTTACTATTCCATTGGAAATTTAAGTTCCCATACCAAAAACTGTTGCTTTTTTGTGACAAACGAATAATTTTTAGAAACGTTTCTCAGCAAATACATACATATCTTACCAATATCAATAAGTAAAAATTGAATGGAGCTAAAACTAATTAGTTTAAGTTTAACCAATTTTACAGTTTATCTCCACAATTTGCAGGAATTTTTACTATCTCGCCAGAGATAGTATTGGGATCACGAAAATTTTCGATGTTGAGATTTTGATGTTTTTATACGTTTTGAAGGTTCCTGAATCATTTTCACTAAGGTTGAGAAAAATCTCTATGTGTGTGTGTGTATGTATGTAACCAAGATTACGCAAAAACGGTTTGAGCTAGAATGATGAAATTCGGTACATAGGCATTATTCAAAATTCATAGTTTTCTATCAACTTTTGAGAAATGTAGCTCAACCGGAAGAGGGTCATTACCTACAACGTTTTGATTTTTTTTCTTCTAAAGTGACGGTAAAAATAAAGATATATGTTTGATAATTTTTCACATGATTAATAATTGTATAAAACTGCTATATATAGAATTTCAGCTTGATTGAATCGCTGAAAGCACCAGAATTAATTTTTTAACACTACAAATCTCACGTGGTGCCATCAACAAAGAGCCAAACATGCTCTGGTTTAATAAATATTATTTATTAATTTTAATTTATAATTTAATTAATTTAATTTAAATTAATATATGTTATTTAATCCAATTCAAATTTGCGAGATAGTCGAGTGGAGACACTCCAGATTTTTATCATTTGGTATCAGAAAATCAATGACTACCGCAAATCTTAAATTAGGATTAATTTAATCGTAATTAAACATGTTCAATGTTATTTAAACTATTGAGTTGTATAAAATTTATATTATAGTATGATCTAAACTATTATCTGATTATAAAACAAGAAAATGTCACTAATGATGTATGACGAATATACTCGGAAAATCATGAGTTTCATTTGACTCTCTTCAAATCGAAGACTAACCCTTAGGCAATTTAAAATTTTAATGAAATTCCAAGAACAGCCACTAAAGTATATAATAATGTTCAAGTCACCTCAAGTGAAATGTATCTTTTCAGTTAATTTAATTTTAATTTAGAAAAAATGCAATGCTCATGTCAATTAATAATTTTGCTTCGCTTATATTTATTTTACACTTGAAATAAAATTATAAGGCAATCTATATAAATTTTATATTAAATTAATATAAATCCTAATCTAATGTTTATTACGTATATTGAGTTTTTGAAGACTAATCCCGGCCCCTTGATATGTCCAGAATACCTACTCCACAACCTACCTTTAGATTTTATAAATACACATTTAAAATCTTTTATTCCTGTTATATAGTATACATGAATATTAAATTATTAGTAATTATTATAAATATGTGTTTTTTAAAATATTTATTTAAATAATTATATACATTGAAATTTCAGGTTACGAGTCGCATGAACGCTTTTGGCGGGATTTTTTTTCCCATTGTGCTGCCTGCGCTTCATGTAGCTTCATGCGCTGTGGTTGTCTTAAGCCCAATTTACACGGGCTTAGTACTTACCATTAATTCAGGGGTAGGCAAATACTTTTAAGCGTGGGCCAAAATGAAATTTTCAAAATGTCTTCCGGGTCGGAGGAGCATATTTCGAAAACACTAATAAAAAATATTTTTCTTTTTTTTTAGAGACATATTGAACGAAAAATCAAACTTTTCAATGAAACTTTTTCAACGGGCCGGCGGGCGTTCAAAAGGCTCGCGCTTTTTTAAAAATAAGTATTTGCCCACCCCTGAACTAATGACAAGAACTAAGCCCGTGTAAACTAGGCTTTAAATCAGCAACATTGTACTTTACTTAAAACTCATCAACACAGAATGGCAAGATGTCATAAAAAGAACATTCAACCCAGTGAGGATAAAGTTGTGTCCTGAGGTGGTTTTAAAAAGAAACTTAGAGGACTGTTCGAATAAAAAGGAGCCTGTCGTAGAAATTGTGTCACTAGGAACTAGGAAACTAGTGTTTCTCAATCTTTTTGGACCAAACGCCACCTTTGTAAGACCCGCTTCTTAATTTGCCCCCCTATAAATTTTTACAGATAAAAATTGCATGATAATCTCTAATATAAGGAAGGTACACTAGATCAGTGCTCCGCAACCGGTGTGACGCGGCACACTGGTTTGCCTTAAAGGAGATACATGAATATAAGAAATTTATATTTTTTTGATTTATAATTATATTATATGCGGATTTCTAAGTTTCATTTGATCGCGGCGGCACACCTGTATCTCCTTTAAGGCAAACCAGTGTGCCGCGTCACACCGGTTGCGGAGCACTGCACTAGATGATACTTAGAGCCATATTGAAAAATCGAGTTTCAGAACCTGATTGCAAAATCATCTAACCTTTTTTTTAGAACCATTTTGAAAAAAATTGAAAAAAAGAGGAAATGTTTAAAAAGTCTGTTCGCAAAATCATCTTACCTTTTTTTTAGAGTTGAAAATGATTTCGCCCCACAAAAATAACTTATCACCCCCCAAAATCGTATAGTCAAATAATCGCCCCCTTTAAGATGTCGATCGCCCCCCAAATGAGTTCTTTTATTCGGTGTACGAGCATTTCGGGTTAAAAGTCCAATTCCCGAATTCCAGGTTTCACTGTAATAATTATTTTATATTTTTGATTTAATTTAAAGACACTTTAAAAATAAATTATTTAATTTAAGCAAATGATAATTAAAATATATCTAATTTAAGAAGTTACTCGTATTGTTCTTATATTCTTTTAAGTTTTTATCTTCAGATTAAGGAGAGGCCGGTTTGTTACATTATATATTTTTTGTTGAGTTGAGGTGATAAGTCGTGATTATGGGTTACTTACAAGATTCCAAATAGTGTTTAGATTAAATATTTTAAAGATACGCAAGTATAAAAAGAATAATAATTCAATTAATATTGTCATTAATATTGTAATATTAATATTAAAATAATTAGAAAGTAATTTATTTACTTTATTTAATGTATATAATAAAGGAAAAAAATGGTGTATCTATACTCGACTATCTCGCAAATTTGAATTGGAATAATTAACACATATTATATATTTAAATTAAATTTACTTAATTAAATTATAAATTAAAATTATTAAATAATATTTATTAAACCAGCGCGTGTTTGGATCTTTGTTGATGGCTCCACGTCTCGTGATGGCGCGTGATTGCCAGTCAACGTGTTAAAAAATTAATTTCGCTACTTCCAGAGATTCAATCAAGCTGAAATTCTATATATAGCAGTTTTATACAATTTTTAATCATGTGAAAAACTACTAAACATATAACTTTTACGGTCACTTTAGAGGAAAAAAATCAAAACGTGGTAGGTAATGACCCTCTTTCGGATGAGCTACATTTCTCAAAAAATTGATAGAAAACTACAAATTTTGAATAATTCCCGTATACCAAATTTCATTATTCTAGCTCAAACCGTTTTGACGTAATCTTGTCTACCTACATACACACATACACACATACACACACACACACACAGAGAGACAGACATTTTTCTCAACCTTAGTGAATCTGGCGAGATAGTAAAAAAAAAACGTTCTGTAGTTTATAGAAGTTTTAAGAAAAATTTATTTTTAATTTTGTTAAAAATTAAATATAAATAATCATCGAAAACTAAATATAAAAATTGTAATATTTATATAAATAATATCAAATATTAGTAAATATAAAAATGTTTGGGGGTTAAACAGCTATAAAAATATTTATAAAAACAAATGAAAGAAAATATAGAAGTGATGAATTTCAATTTATGAATATTTACAAAATATATGTAATGTAATGTTTTGTGCATACTTAAAAATAAAAATTGTTAAAATTCGGATAAACTTTCGGATTAGCTTAAAACTCTTAAGAACAAGACAATAATAATATTTCATAACAATATATATGACCAGATTATTTGAGATCAATCTTAATAATATTAAAAGACAAATTTTATTTTGAGGATGACTATATCTCTGATTTCTATTAATATAAAGGAGTTTTAAATTATAAAGATTGATCTCAAATAACTTCACATTAATTCTTTAACCAATTTACCTTGAAAAGTATGACTTAAACTAATGATAGTTTAATTATTTAATATATATTCTATACAGGGAGAATATTTAAAGATTAAAAATGTTTCTAACTATTAAGATTTACCTTAAACAGATTATCTTATTTAATGTATAATTTGTTAATAATGCCTGTGTACCAAATTTCATTATTCTAGCTCAAACTGTTTTTGCGTAATTTTATCTTCATACACACATACATACATATATACACACACAGACATTTTTCTCAACCTTAGTGAAAATGACTTATAAAAATATAAGAAAATAATAAACATATAAAAATGTCAAAATCTCGACATCGTAAATTTTCGTAATCGCAATACTATCTCTGGCGAGAGAGTAAAAATTAGCAATATTCATAAATTCAATTAAACATTTTTCATTATTTATTAAATCACTATATTACTTTTACATTTTATATTTAAAAACCCATTATTTTTTCTAAAAAAAGTGATTTTGTATCGATTTAACAATGATTATTAACTTTCTTAGTTAACTCATAAATTTCACTTTATCTTAAATAAGTTGACCTGTGGCCAGGTCCGAACCGACCGACAGTTTGAAATAAATTAATTTACAGCTACAGAAACAATTTCAAATAATTTTAATATATCTATTAATGTAATAAAAAACAGATATGGATATAACATAAATATTTTTAATTTTATTTTATTTATAATATATATGTAAGACCAGGCTGTGACGTCATGAATGGCTGGATGACGTCATATAATTTTAAATCAAGAAAAAACTAATAAAGATGATTTTTCTCGAGTATAAAACCAATGCAAAGTGATTGATTCGTGATGATATGTAAAAAATCTCCTCATGTGAAATTTGGTATGAAAATAACCCTTCCCTTCCTATCGTCGATCGCTAATACTACCACTTCCGGTTTCCGGATTTGCACCAAAAGTTGATCAATTCATCCCACTGATGCATTAAGTAAATATACCAAATTTCATCAAAATCCGTTCAGCCGTTCAGGCTGTACACATCTATACGGACGGACAGACGGACGGACAGACATCATGCTAAAAATACTTTTTTCTGTTAAGAAAATGCATGATTCGTGGAGATATGTAAAAATCTCCACATGTGAAATTTGGTGTGAAAACAATACCTCCCTTACTATCGTCGGTCGGTAAAAAGGGAAGGTTCTCTTAAATTTTGACTATTTTATTAAAGTTTTTGTACACTCATAAATATATTCAGTATTATTTCTTTTAAAAATTAATCAACGGTTTAGAGTAATGTAAACTCATTTAGTTTAAATGAAACTACAATTTTAAATATAATATAAGTCATGTTACTAACCTATGTTTATTGATTAAGAAATAAAACAAATAATAAAACTTTGGTTTATTTGAAGAAGTTATCTTTAGATTATGACGCGCTATATTTCACCTTACGCGAAATTCTTTAGAAAGGTCTAATAAATAAAACAAAACCTAAATTAGACAAACTAATTGATGTAATTTTCTTTTTGAAAAAAAATGAAAATAATGAAATTAATAAATTTAAATAAAAATTTCCAATTTACTGTTCACTAACTAATAATTAGTTAAGTTTACATAATTAATATTAAAAAAATATTAATAATAATAATATAATAGTAATAATAGCATTCAAATAAATTTCAAATTTTCGATATTTAAATTAATATATAAATTAATTGGTGAAGTTGATAAAAATCGACCCCCAAAGAAATAAAGATATAATAATTCTTATGTTACTTATGTTACTTTAATTTTCTCAAAATGATATTATACGTATATATTATAATATATGAAGAAAGAAATGAAAGTTGTTTTCACCATACAAGTTAAAATTCAAAATTTCAACCTCTTAAGATCATAACACGAGTTAAAAAAAACATTATATGTATAATTCTTTATATTTATACAAAAGCAAAATCTATAAATATATTAATTTATTGAAAATTTATATGTATTTAAGATAGATATTCTATTACATTGTGACTAATACTTTCTTCATTAAATTTGTGAAATGGAAGTTCGAGTGAACTGTGATTTTAAATTTTTGGTGATTTTTTCTTAAAGTATAGAAAAATCCTTGGGATACAAATTTTTTTATTCTTATCATTATTATCCAAATTGTAGCGATTTTTTTTTAACTCTTAGATTTCAATATAGACTGTTTTGAATTGGTATCACACTTTTAATGTTTATTTTAAATATGAAATCAAAGTATAAACGAAATAAGGACAAATAAAAAAATTTTATTAACTATGAAATTACATCTTTTTAGTTTTTAAACTATTATTTTTTTCCAACGAAAATAAATTCATTAGAATAAATATAATTTATTTATTTATTATAGAATGTCTTAAATGAAAATGATTTTCTAAAGAAATTATTGACATGTAGCTATTCAAAAATTAAATTAAAATTTAAATTGAAATAGTATCTGTATATAAAATTCTTAATTTTTTCAATTTAATTTATATAAAATGATAGATTATGAAATCATCAGATATGGTGATTGGAGATTTGTATTGAATTTGAATTAATTTAAAAAAAATAAAGAATAATATCTTAGAGCTAAAGAAAATAAATGTTATTAAAGGGAATGTTTAAATTTAGACTATAAAAGAAAATGAATTTATTCTTTCCATTCGATGAACGGAAGAATCTCTAATCGATGAAATTTTTCAGGAATTAGTTTTTGTATGACAAGAGTGAGTTGACTTTGCTTACCTGGCCTTGTGAAAATTTGTCAATTGTCGTAAAACTGAAATGGACGTAATTAATGTGGGTAGTAGTTGGTTCGACACATCCTGCTGCCTTGGAAGCTTCTTGGTTTGTGAGGAATGCTGGAGTGACGCACGCACTCGCTAATCAAGAGAGCAACGAAGGAGGGAAGAAGAATCCTTTGCTAGGATGGCGCAGCTACCTGCATCACTGGCTGGCCTCGATGCAATGAAAAACCTCGGACCTTGTTCATGCTCCTCTCTCCCACCTTTCAACATGAACCCCGCCCCTACATCTTTCAGATGCCGCTTAGTGACTTGCGAAGAGTGCTCCAAGCCTCTTGAACATAGAATGGCCAACTTCTTTCTTATTTATATCTGACATCATTCTAAGGCACATGAAAGATTATATTCTAGAAGAAATAAATATAAATAAATAATAAAACAAATCGGAGAATACATAGCTAAAAAGAAATTTTTTTTTATCACTTTCTTTGCATTGGAACGTCATGATTTCAAGTATTCATGATATAATGCACACGAACAGGGAGACCCAGGATTAGAAATAATTAAAATATAATTAAAAGACTACAAAAACCAGACCCAAACAAAGTCAGACGTCCTCCAGTGTGTGATCCATGAAGGTAAATATATAACCTCCACAATCCCGGCCATGGGTACATATCTAAAACAATTATACATTTTTATATTTATATATAATATATACAGGGTGGACCAAAAGTCCGGTAACATTTGAATCGAACGCTGCTTCGAATTGCGGGGGATAGGGGGGAGCGGGGCGTTACTAAACGCGAGAGCGGCTAGTTGGAATTCAGTGCCATGGCGTCGTTCAGCGGAGCACAACGCGCGTTTTGCGTACGCGAGTACTATCGCAACAACGATTCTGCGACTGAAGCGTGACGAAAATTTTGTACACAGTACAACATACGAAATAAAAATCAAGCTCCATCAACTCGTGCAATTAAAAATTGGGTACAGAAGTTCGAGGAGACGGGTACAACATTAAATCAACCAGGATCCGGCCGACCTAGGAGGTCGACAGAGCCCGTAAACATAGAGCGCGTACGAGCATCTGTGAGAGAACAACCTGGCCTCTCTACTCGAAAACGGTCTAGTGTTTTAAATGTGTCCACGACATCTTTAAATCGTATTCTTCACACATCAACGAACATGGGTTCAACAAGATGTCACACCTCCAGCGACTCAATAGGTTTTAGTAGCTCATAATATATTATACCCTTTTGATCCCACCAAACGCATAGCATTGTATTCTTTCCAAAACGATGTGGTCTTGCAGTGAATGTTGATGATTGGTGATTTACGACGCTTAGAATTCTGACAATATATCCACTTTTCATCACCTGTCACTATTTGATGATTTTCTTTTACATCTGATGAGCAGTATTTGACAAGTGGTTTTGCGATTTTCTTATTGTCTTTTATTCAGTTTATGTGGTACCCAATTCCCACTCTCTGAATCTTTACCATAGCTTTCAGACGAAGAGACACTGCTTTTTGCTTCACATTTAATTGTTCCGCGAGTTCTTGTTGAGTATTCATCCAATAAGGCTTGCAAGTCCTTGTCTTCAAACTTTTTCGGTGGTTTCCCACGCTCCTCGTTTCTCACGACAATAGGATATCCTAATTATATTTAACTTTATACGGGGGTTGCCTTTTATATTTCGGGATTGGACAACCCTAGTGTTGTAATGTGGCAACTGACAGCTCTATCGTAAAGTTTGACATTTTTGAAGTTATGCGTACTCAGAACGTTTTGATATACGAGCGCTATTTGAGTTGTTTACAGTAACTTAAAAGATTCATCTCGGCTAAATAATGAAATTCAATCTTGAACATTTTTGCGATTATTTTTTACAACTTTCGTCGTGGATTAATTCAGCAACACTGCATGGGTGAACTGAATTCAATTTTTGGCGATGAAGCTCCATCAAGGACCAGTGTTTATCGATGGCATAGTCAATTCGATCGAGGTACTCCAAGACGAATTCTGTGAAGGTCGTCCAAAATCAGTTGTTGATGCTGAGCGCGAACTGATATTGCAAGATCATGTGACCTATCGTAAAAGGTGATGATGAATCTTGGATTTACGCGTATGAGCCCGAAAGTAAACAGCAGTCGACTGTATGGGTGTTTGAAGATGAGCCAAATCCAACAAAAGTTGTTAGCGCACGAAGCACTTCCAAGCAAATGGTTGCCTGTTTTTTCGGAAAACCTTGACATGCCGAAACCGTACAACTAGAACAACTCATAACAGTCATTCCTCGCCGAAAACGGATTACTCTTCATCACGACAATTCGAGCTCTCACATATCTGATCAAACAACTGCATTTTTGAACACTCAAAATATCGATTTGATGAGTCATCCGCCGTATAGTCCTGACTTGGCACCGAATGACTTCTTTTTATTCCAGTACGTAAAAAATCAAACTGAGAGGTCAACGTTTTTCGAAACCTGAAGAAGCGGTTGCTGCGTTCAGAATGCATGTTTTGGAGATACCTCAATCAGAGTGGCAAAACTGTTTCGACAACTGGTTGAAACGCATGCAAATAGATCTTCGTGGGGAATATTTTGAAAAACAATAAAGTGATTTTCGATGATTAATATTTGTTTTTGTTCTCTAATTCCGAAATATAAAAGGCATCCCTCGTTCTAACAGCTTAGCGTATCCTTGGTTTACCCATCGGTGATTTCTCAATTGGTTTTCCTATATATCTATCCTTATCCTTTAAAACCAGAATCAGAAACTTCTAAACACTATGATTTTATGAACTATGTTCGAGGAGGTAGGTATAGAGATCACGAAACATTTAATTTTGCAAACATTAATTATTTTAATTTGATATTTTATTTGTTAATAAATTCTACAAAGAATCCTTTAATCGATTACTCTCAATCAATTCATATTTCTTAAAGTTATACGTAGATATAAGAGTGATAAATAATAGATTTATGATTTTTTAATTATAAATATTGAATAATTAATCAATGAGAAACTCTTTTCTTTTTTTTTTATTTTCGGCTTATATTGTAAAAACAAAAGAATTTTGTTTTAATTATTAAATAATTTCATTCTTATTTAAACCTTTTAAGTACATTTTAAGAAAAAGAAGAATATATAGACCTATTTATTTTTTAATGTTTTTTTTATTCATTTATTATTAATTGAAATATTTTCATATTTAAATAATGCGCTCTTAGTCAATTGATAGTTCATTTAAAAATAAGTATTTGGTACAGTTTATATAATAAATGTTTATTCAAAATTTTTAGTATTTCAATTATAATATCTTTAATTTTATATTGATTTTCCTTTATTATTGTATTTGAATAAATTGTCTAAATGGGAATGGGTTGTTTATTTGAATGTTTGTCCAATGGGCTGTCAGGATCAAATCTTTTAAGGTGGGTGCAACCAAAGCCGTTGATTGGATCTTTACTCATATACGAGTATTTTTTAAATCCATTTAAATAACGAGCATTTTTAAGTTGCGTATTGGACTTGTGGTTGCAGATGATATTTTTTAAAAATAATTATCATATATTTTTATAGACTTATAATACATTTTTTTTTATTTAACTCTTTACATTAATTTATATTTTGATTATCAATTTATATAATGGCAGCAATCCAAAAAGAAAATATTTTAGTAAGTATCTTTATTTGTAAAATAATTTTTTTATTGAAGTTGATCTATTAAAAATAATAATATTTATTTTTTCAATTAAGCTTGGAGTAACGAAGAATAACTTGAAAACAAATTCTTTGGTTAAACCGACTCAAAGAAAAGCCCTTACTACCACTACTAATTTTCCACAACAAGTTTCTAAAAAGTAAGTAGATTAATATAATTTTTTATTTTCTTAATTATATTCAAATTTTATATAAATTCTTGAATTATTAATCAGATATAATATAATTAAAACGTGTTCATTTAGAAAATAACTAATTAATATCACTTAATTACACATATTTTTAAAACATTTCTTTGAAAAAAAGATAATCTTTATATATATATATATATTTATTAAGAAGAATAAAATAAAATAAAATATGAATAATTATTTTTAAATAATTGTGTTTTAGTATTAAAATTAAAGATGCATTTATTCAGCCCCGTGATACTTATACTTCAAAATTAAGAAAAAATACAGCAGCCAATATTAAAGAGAAAGAGAAACTAATTCCAAAGTCTGTTAAAAATGTTGTTAAACCTCAACCTCCACAACCATCCCAAATTCCAATTAAACCAAAACCAATTAAAGAGAAAAAAGAAGTAACAGTTGATAAAAGTATTATAATTGATTTAAAGAATCTTACATTACAAGTTAGTTCTTCTGAAATTGAAACTTTGCCTGTAGAGGAAATTGATGAAAAGGATTATAATAATCCAATACTTCTTGGAAATTACGTACAAGATATTTATAATTATCTTTTTAGTTTAGAGGTAATATCAAAAATAAACTATTTTTATATTTGTTAAAATATCTTATTTATATTTTCTTTATTTTTATTATTTAGAAAATAAATGTTGTTCGACCAAATTATTTACAAAATCATCCACACTTAAAAGATAGTATGAGATCAGTTTTGATTGATTGGCTAGTAGAAGTGCATCAAGAATTCAAATTACAGCAAGAAACCTTGTTTCTTACAGTCGCAATTTTAGACAGGTTTCTTCAGGTAATTTAAAAAATTAAATGATAAATTGTAATTGTGATTATATTGAGACAAGGATATCATCGACAGCTTTATATGAATATAGAAATGGAAACTAACCAGAGATTTAAAATAGATATTTTAATTTTATAATTTTGACCTATTCAACTTAATTATAATAATCATTAATCTTTAATATAAATATATTTGATAATTGTGAAAATTAAAATCAGCATTCTTGCCGTTTATATTAAAAAATTTTTGTTTAGAATATTAAGGCGAAACATTTATATATATGTGGTTCTAGTATTTTAATTTTATTATGTTAATATTTATAGTTCTATTATTAACTTGATTTTCTTCTCATTTTATTTTGTAGTATTATAAATCTTTTACTCTATTAAGTATTATTACAAAATATAAATCATTTAATAATTAATTAAGTTATAATTATATCTTTTTTAAAACAGTCCTCGAAAATAGCTTCGAGATCTAATCTTCAATTAATTGGAGTTGGATGTATGATGATTGCATCCAAATATGAAGAATTATGTTTTCCTGAATTAGCAAATTTTGTTTATATAACTGATAACACCTTTTCTGCTGAAGATATAATAAGTATAGAACGAACCATTCTTAAGGAAATTGATTTTACACTAAGTATACCTCTTCAGTCTAATTTTCTTCGTCGTTTTAGCAAAGTAAGTTACTTATTTTTATTCATAATTATTTCTCAACAATAACTATGATAGATTTAAATTTAATCATTCTCTGAGTTTCAAATAACATTATAAATTATTATATATAAATTATATACAATTTATAATCTATTGACTTCATTTTTAGTGCATAATTTTTTTCTTTTTACTATCTCGCCAGAAATTCAAATTTGCGAGATAATCGAGTGGAGTCACTTCAGATTCTTTACCTTAGTCAGGTTTTTTTATTATAATTGTTTTGTTTCATCTATTACACAATTTAGATATATCGGAGGCCAATCTTGTATATTATTAAACTTTTTTATAATCACTCTTATTGAGATGAGCACTTTTTTCGAAATATTTATACAAGTATTTATTTAATTTGAATTATTCATTTCAGCTTGCCAATGCACATATGCGACACCATACTTTGGCAAAGTATCTAATGGAACTAACTCTGATAGACCATGAATGGTCTCATATTCCTCCCTCTGCTGTAGCGGCAGGCTCTCTATACTTGAGTTTGTTAATTCATTATAATTTTCAAGAAGGTCTTTGGACTAATACTTTAAGCACTAATTCACGTTATTCAGACGAAGATCTCAAACCCGTAATTTCATTATTGGCACGCCTGTTGATTAAATCACAGAAGTCTAAATATAAGGTTGGCATTTTATCTTTTTTTTTATTTTAAAAAAATTATATATATATTGTGTGAGTGTGTATCGCCATTAAAATTGTGGAAATTATTACTAATCTATTTTTTGTTTTTTTTGTTTTTAGGCAGTAAATGAGAAATATAGTTCTTCAAAACATTCGAAAATTGTACAAAGTGTTGCATTTCATTCTCCTAATTTATTAAAATTGGCTGCACTTTAATAATTAAATTTTTAACATTAATACAATTTTATTATTAATATATAAAATGTTTTGTTTTTAAATTATTTACTCTTTTCTTTCTGAATATTTTTTATTATTCTGAATAAATTTTTTATTTATAAACAAATAATTTTGAATTTTTATAATTTACATGTAACACATTTTTTAATGAAATAAAGTTTTTACAAATATTTAACGATATTTAAATTTTGAAAACCAATCATTATTTTATATCTTTAAAAAATTTAAATAATATAGAAAAATGTCCAATAATTAAATTTTTTAAACAAAATATTTAATGTAAAATTTGTTATATATATTTGTAATAAGTGATATAGAAAATTGACTGACCATTTGTAAAATTATACATAAAAATATTGTATTGATTATAATATGACTTAATAAAATGTATTTTTATAATAATCTTACCATTTTTAGTTATTTAATTTAAAGACACTAGTATTTCTTCTTTTTTTTACTTTAAAAGATTTGAACTTTAGCTTTCAAGAGTTAATATACAGATATAAATTTTCTTTGGCCTTAAAAATTAGATAGATTAGGGAATAGATGTTTTACAAGTCTCTTGGCCCCCTTCCATGTCCATATTTTCTATTATCTAGTTAAAATAAAACATCAAGATTTTCATTGTTTTTACTTTTGATAAATAAAAAATACAAATATATTTAATAATATAAGATTGAACTTAATATTAAAAAATATTTTTAAATTCTATAATTTATATAATATAAATTGAAAATATTTAGATTTTTTATATTAAAATAAAATTATTTCTTTTATTTCAATAAATTTGATTGTTTTAAATGTCACTTGTAAATTAAAATTGTGCGGTGCTCGATCAAGAAAAATTATTTTTAAAAATGAATATAATTTAACAAAATCTTTTAAAAATTAATATATTTAATTTTTAAATTAAATTAAGAACGAGAAAGGACAAAGGATAATAAATATAAATTTAAAAAGGATATTGAAAATGGAAAATCACATTAGTTATATTTAAATAAAATATACTTAGTATTATTTGTCACATGAGAATTCATATAAAATATCCTCTAGAAAAATAGTTTCTTTCATTTTTAAGAAGAAACAAATTTTCATGAAGACTTGTTTAAAAATTTCTTGAAAGGAAAATATATGGAATAAAAATAAATTCCCGGTCAATTAGTTTTGATTTTATTTTAATATAGGATCGTAGAATCTTCGATTCTAATATAAATAAACAAAAAATATTTTAGCAAAGTATTTTTTTTAGTATCTTAATTAAATAATTGCAGTCAGAAATATTTTTATGCGTGTAATAAGGCATAGTTTTTTATACTTCTTCCCACTACTATTATAACAAAGTATAAATACTTATGGACAATTTTAAAATTTATTCAATAGAATTTAAAAAATGGAAATTGTATTTAAAAGTGATTAATCTCTTAATTTTCTGAGCAATGGTTGATAATTGAAGAAATTTTAATTCCGGATATATGCTTGTTATTTTGTTGTAAGATTCATTATCATTAAGAATTTAAATAACTTTGTTCTCAGATTAAATTCCTTATATACAAATACAACATATTAACAAGAAAACAATTACAGGATTTCGTAAACTTAATAGCCATGTGAATATACATACAAAATAATAAAATATAATGATTTAATTTGCACATTTTAGAGCAAATCTAAAATTTTGGGATAAAAATCATTGTTTTATACTTTAGAAAGTTTTAGCAAACAGTTTCATAAAATGCATAAATGTTTTTTCATTTAAGTCAAAAAATATGTATTTCTTATTGTGAACCACTATCACACTAGATATTTTCATTGACCAAGAGGAGTTCCACCAAAATTAAAAGATGTAGGCACTGTTTGCTGGCTGAAGACATACCCTGAAAAATATAAACATAGTTTATATTCCAAAATAATTTTACCAAAATGAAAAAATATAATATTTTACTTAAGATCATTCATATTAAAATGAGTGAATATGAAGGTTTTTTATTTATTTATTAATTTTTTTTGTGTTTGTGGTTTTATTTTATTTTTTTGAATGTAAATATATATATATCTAACCACTCTACCTCGAATATAGATTGAGCAAAAAAAGAGAGCTTTAGTGTAAATCAGGATTGTCAAACTCATAGGTACACTTGGACCAAACAAACACGGTTTAACTTTAGGCGGGCCGTAAAAAAAATCAATATTCATAGAAATTCTTATCGCGATAAACATTTTACCTTGTTTTTTTTTAGAAACAAATTGAAAATTTTTTTAAAAAAAAGTCGAATATCTGGTCGCGAGAAAATTTTTTAAAAAAGTCAAAAGTTGTCGCGGTCAGCGAGTTTGACACCCCTGGTGTAAATAGTCTCTTTAATTAAATAATTACTAAAAAAACAAAAAAAAACAAACTGTTTTTACTTTTTTAATAATAAAATAAAATTGAACATAATAAAAAAAAATTGTCTAGAAGCATAGGGTGCTAATATATTATCAATGTAATATATTTTGAAATTCAATAATAATTTATACATTATTTTTAAAAAAAATTTTCGTTTTTTGGTATTTATTAAATTGGCTTAAATTTAACTTTTTTCTAATATCACTTGTCATAAATGAAAATTTTGTGATGTTCTCTCAAGAAAAAATATTTTTATTAAATGAATATAATTGAACAAAATCTATTTATATTTAAAACATTGTATATTCGTTACGCGTTATTACCTCCACTTTGTTCTATTCGTTTTGATTCCGCAGCTGCTTTTCTTTGGTCTGCTAAGACAATGACTTCATGCAAAGCTTTTTGTTGTTCTGTAGTTAGTCCAGTTGTTAACATTTGATACCAACCTGGATCACTAACTTCAAGATCTAAAAAACAGTTAACAATTATTTTTATTATTTACATTTATATTTTGACCATCAGGATGGATGGTTTCTATTTATTGAATTTTATTTTAATATCGGATTTTTAAGAAAGGATTTTTAAAAAGGAATTTAAAACCTATAGCATGCATTTCATCTAACTACATTAATAATTTCTTGATTTTTGTTTCGGATAATTGATTAAAGGTCAAATTATTTTAATAAGATTCAAATAATTTTTTTTAAACTATATAAAATATTGAAGTTAATTATTTTTGAGTTTTTTTCCTTCAAAATTACATTATTAATTAAAACTAACTGGCTATGGATCAAATTGTCAGAAATAAGATATGATAATTATTATTTATCAATTAATTATATCTTACTTTGCATTATTTCTTTAAACACAATGTATTCATCAATTTCACAATTTTCTTCGTCTAATGGAGTGGTATAACATTCTAGGGCCGTTTCTTCAATTGGTTCATAATCTTCGTCATCAGAGTCATCAGATTCTTCCTATAAAATATGAATTTAATGTATTCTAGTTCTCTGAAATAATTTAATATAATGGTCTGATTTATATATATATATATTTACTTGGATGTTTGCATTCATGCTAAAAGGCGAACCGGTTTTAATAATTTTATCTTTCAAAGACTCAAGATATTGAGGTCCATTTTCATCAATATCATCTTCATCACTTGACAAAACTTCTGAAAATTAATAATTAAATAGTAAAATAATATTCCAAATAATTAATCAAATTATTATCTTTAGCTAAATATTTTGAAAAGTGGAAAAAAATAACCTTAGATTGAAACAATGGAAATAATGAAATTACCTTCATCAGCGTCATCTTCTTCATCATCAGAATCTTCATCATCACCTTCCTGTGCTTTAGCTAGAATCCGAAACATTTATTAGCAAATAATTTAAAGTTTAGTATAAAATTAAATTTTTTTTATCAAATTACCTATATATGCTCTTTTAAGACCATCAAAAAGTAATATTATAGAAGGAACTATTTTGATTGCAAATTCTCCTGCAATAGGTCTAGCTTGAGCGCAAGTAATTAAAGTACAGAGACCAATGACACAAAGTTTCCGATCATGAAGTCCCAAAAAACAATCTGTATCATGAAGCCACTGTTTAACAAAATGTTTTGCAATAGATTCTGATTCAGGAGTAAGTGTTGATTGTAATTTATCCATAATTTCCAATAATAAACTTGGGTTGTAATACATGGCAGCTATAACGACCTAAAGAGTAATAGAATATGAAATAAGTTCACAACTAATAAATCATAATGAGAAATGATAAGAATACCTGGAGGCACATTGTTCGAAGTTCTGACGTTTTAACTTCTCTTGTAAGTCTAGTAAGAACTAATTCAACAAATGAAGGAATACACTGAAATTTTGAATGCAGAATTATTATTTACATGATTATTCATAATATAAATTAATATTATATATATGATTATAATAATATAAATGGATATTTTAAAAATTATTTTATAATTTTACCTGATCAATTCGTCCTTTACATTGAAGAATTATAACTTCAATTAATTTTGCGGCATGGCATTCTGGATCTTCACCAACATCACTGGATAGCACCTAACAAAATATAGTGAAAGTATGTGTAATTTTATTCATATTATCTCAATCAATCAAATATATAAAGTATATAACTGAATATAATTTAAAATTAAAGATAAAAATTCTTACTGCTTTGCACATTCTAAACATAGCCAAAACATTTCCTTCGTCCATTAAAAACATATCAGTATCTACTGTAACATAATTATGCAATGTAGGCATCATATCAGTAAAATAATCAATTCCATCTTTTTGAAAAACCTATAAATGAGTGATAAGTTAATATATTTTTAAAAGAATATTTCAAAATTAACTTACTTGATAGATTAAAGGGAATATTTTCCATAGATCAGGGGAAATAGATTTACTTGTAAGGTCATAAACTAAAGAAAGAGCTTCTTCGTAAAATTCTAAGTAAATAAAATTTATATCAATTAATATTATATTAATTTAAAATAAAAATCAAATAAAAAAAAATTAATACCTAAAACACTTGTCGAAAAAATATGTCCAACAAGATTTAACACAGTTGGTTGTAGTTGAGCTAAAATATCAGGATGGTCTTCAATAACAGTAAGAAGGGTTTCAATTGTATTTAAAAGTCCCATTGCAGTTATCGCTTTTTCGTCTGAACCTTCATCTGTTTCTAAAACTTGGCTAAATGTTGCAGCCTTAAAAAGAAATAATATATCAAATTATATATAAATATATCAAATAAATTAATCAACTTACTAAGTGTTGACACATTTCAACAAATATAGGCATTAATTGTTCTGTAAATGTACAGACAATTTTCTGCAAAACTGTTGATAAATCGTCATTTTCTGTTTTACGGATAATATTTAATAATTCCATTGTAATTAATTTAATCTAAAAAAAGAGAAAAATTAAATATATTTTTTAAATCAATTCACTGAATCAATAAAAAAAATTAATAAAATTTACCTGGGGTTCTACAAATTTATGAGATCGTTCATGTTCTCCTAATAAAACTTTTAAGGCTATTGATGCTTCTACTTTTACAGGCAATTCTTGATCTGTCAAAAGTGCGTTTATTGTTAATCTTACAGCTTCACCAAGAACCTGTTAAAAATGTTAAATGTTAAAAATAAAATAAAAATTTAGAAATTCATAATAAAATTGGTATTCGTATAATTGATTTTTTTTTAAACCTACATGTTCATTTTTAAATTTTATTTCACTGAAATAATGAAGAACCCAACAAGCTCGGGCCCGCATATGACCATGAGGAGAGGCAAATTCAGGAAAAACATGTCCACATAACATCGTTTCCATTTGATCTTTATAAATTTGTTTTCTTAAAAGTACATCAGCCAAAGTTCCAACCTAAATTATTATTAAATATATATAAATATATATAAACTTAAAAAAATTTTAATTTTTTAAACAAAAAGATTTTTACCATATGCAAAGCTCCATCTTTTTGTCTAGGATCCGCATTTGGAGAAGTTAACACTTGATATACTAATTGCATTGATTTCTCAAGCATATCTCTGCGTTTTTTACAAGCTGTATGTAATAGAGATTGCGCTGCAGTGACAGGTGAAATTAGGTCTTCAAATATATCTATCAGGAAAAAATTAAATTTAATTTAATTTTATTATAATTTTATTTGGAAATTATTAACCTATATATTATATTTATTGACAAATATATTTCGAAAGATACTCACCAAATTTCACTCGGATGTACTCATAGGGATCAGAGTTCCATAACTCATCATCAGCTTGTGAATAAGACATAATTGGAAATAAAACATCTTGAATAATAGCAAACATATGTGGTTTTATAAATTTCCAACAGAAGGCATGGGCAACAGCTTGATTAATATAATTAAGAGTTTGTTGTAAAACTCTAGGAGACACATATATTTTAAGTCTATATTGATCAAGAATTCTTAAAAGAACTTCAAGAATTCCTATAGAAAACGTTTGAAGATACCATTCTGCAAATTCTTTATATTCATTTGAAGTATTTCCTGGACTTCCATACCTAATAATAATAATAGTTATGAATAAGATTTCACATGTAACAAAATAAAATCAAAAGGATATTCTTTCTTATCTATTTTGTGTAGAATGATTCATAAACAATTTATACAACAGTTTAAGTTTTTTATAAATATACAATCAAATTTATAAAAAAAAAAATTTAATTGATATTTAAATTGTTAATAAATTTAACTGCTAAGTTTTAAAATTGAGATTATATCATATATTTTAGCTTTTCAAATCGGAATAATTAAAATACCATTTTACATTAAAATCATCCGTTCAGTTATATAATGAAAAAGTAAAAAATACACCAATGAATATAAACGAATAGATCAAAAAATTTGAATTTAGTTTTAAGAAATATAATTTTTAAAATTTTTCTTAATATTAGATTTTATTTTTTAGTTGAACAATATAGACTTGACACCAATCAGGGAGAATAGTATTCGAGGAGTTATTAAAAAGTAAGGTGACTATTGAAATTGCGTTCAGATTCAGCTATATAGCTTTCTTAATTTCTTTGTGTAAGGCTTAGAACTTTTTTGCATGTTGGACTATTTTCTGCTGTCGAAAAAAATCAATTGCATCATTTTATGTGTAAAAACTGTATTGAAGTTCTCCAAAAAACTTGAAATGTTGACCGTGACATATGGTGAATCTACTCTGATAAAAAATGTCAATAAAAAAGTCAACAATAAGGTTTAGAAGATGTTAAAGATGGAAGCCGTCCTGTCAACGTTAGGCTGTTTTCCTAGATTTATATTTGGCTTAGTACTAACTACAAGGTCTTATGATTAATAAGTCAATTGGAAAATAAAAGTGGTAATAAACGAGTTTTTTTTAATATGCGAATTCTTTTATACTTAACAATTTCTGTAATATAATTTTTTTATACCTTAAATTTTAACAGCGAAAGGGAAGATTGTGTCAAAATGATTTTATTTTAATAATCAAATTTGAATTTGAATTTTGTTAATATATATATTTAAGTATCATTTAGAAAATATTAACAATAACAAAAGAGGTCGAGGTTTCTGGTCCTTAATGAAATCAAATATTTTTTTAAAAAGATTAAATAAAATTTAGTTTTAATCAATTAATTTTTATTAATTTGTCATTTTTCATCAAAAAACAACCGTATATAGAAAGATCAAGCTTAGTGGAAAAACGATTTATGGATTTAGCATCATAATAATGAATCTGCTCATGTTGATTATAATTTTGGCCAAACATGCCTGATTCAGCAACTTCCTGTTTCCAAAACTGAAAAGACTAAGAAGGAAATGCGAAGATAAAAATTGTATCGCTGGAATAGCTATGTTATACTCTAAAAAGTGCATAACAGAAGTACTCGAGGGTTGGAAAAAGCACTGGTAGAAGTGTCTTAGGGGGATAACTTTTAGAAGGGGGAAACATAAATATTGATGAATAAATATTTTTGGATAAAAATAGTCACCGTATTTTTTGAGCAAACCTATTAAGTTAACTCATGATAATGAGAGGCTTAATTGAAGATTAATTTATTTATTTATTCAGTTATTTAACTTAAAAAAATCGGTAAAACTTGACTGCATTAAGAAATATGAAATTTCTAGAATAGCTACTTCATGACTCAGTCTAAACACGCGTATGAATCACATTGAAAATGTTTTAAAAATAACAAATTTCTCTAAAGATATTAATCATTCAAAAGAATTACTATATAGACATATGTATATATGATAAATAGTTTACATGATTTTATAGTGTTATCTGCAGTTTTAACTTTATTTAGATTAGATAATATTATCATAGAAATTGTTATTGTTGTTGAAAGTTTATAATAAATAGTTATAAGTTGATTTACTAAAAGATAAATTTTGAAAATTCACTTTAATCTATTCAATAATTATCATTTTATATTGTTAAAAGTAGTATGAATATAGTAAAGCATAAATGATAATTAAATACCTTTCAAACATTCGTATTAAAATATGAAGAGCCCATTTTTTACATTTCCACCACGGAAGTAAAATTCGTTCCTCCTCATCTACTGTATTTGTTTGTTCAGGCACAGGTCTTTCGGCAATTTGTCTAATGATTTCCATCCATTGGGAGAAAACATTTTTAGAAATTAATTCAAGGGGTAGAGAGTACTAAAATTTAAATATTAATTAGTTAATATATAATATTTATTTATATATATAATGAAAGATTAATATCATATTTCAATACTTGTGTCAAAGCATAATATATTTTTAAAATAAGTTTTTGAAGTAAAACGCTTTGTTCTGATTGGTCTGGGAGAATTTGTACACATAATTGATAGATTAAAGGAAACAAGAGATTCATAGCCTCATTTAGAGGTCCTCTTTCTTCAGGTTTTTTATATCTATAAAAAAATTTATATATAAATATATATTTCGTTAAAATAAGTAAATAATAAAATAAATTAAAAAAAATCAAATTTACTTACTCAAAATTTTTAACCAATTGATATAAACAAATTAAAGCACCTCCCCATCCATTAGCATCTGGATTTTGAAGATAAATACTAATTTTATCTACAATTTGTGTCCATCTTCCAGGAAAATCATGTTTAACAATATTACTTACACAAACAGAAAGTTGTATTCTAGAAAATAAATAAAGATAGAAATAAATTATATTTTTATTATTTTAGATAATTTTCTAATAAATTTAATTAATCAAATATTGATTAACATAAAATGTTTGTTCCGATTACCGTGGCGGTTTCCAGCCGTTAGAAAACGTCAGAAGGAACAAACATTAAAGAAGAAAGTTATCAAAAATTCAAGTGTATTTAGAGAGGGTGTAACTTTTTCATGTCATGGGGCTAGAGATATTGAGTATTGTGTTAACAATTCGCATAACAATAATTTAATGCAATTCTATCAATCTCATTTTAATCGAGATAGGGAGCAAGGAAAACTTGATATTCCCAAAACGAGTTATTTTAAATAATGCATTTTACTAGATTTTTTAGTCCTTGTATCTTGGCTTGACTAATTTAAACAAGCTGAATGTTACTGAAGAAAACATGTTAGACTGCCATTATAAGCAAATCTAATATAATCACTTTTAAGATAATTGGTTCATTTATGACCAAATTTCAAAGACAGAATATAATCTATAAGGATGACTGAATGTGTAATATAAAAACATCCATAAGGTACTTAATGATTGAATTAATGAGTAGATTAAATTTATTAATTTTAAGTTAAAAAAATGTATATGGCAATATGACAATTTCATTTCTATAAATAGAATATTACTTTTAAATTGCTAATTATAAAAACTCACTTAATTAAATCAGGAGAGTGTACAACCGCTTCTACTATTGAATCTCTAATCATAGCACGATCTTGTTCATGTATACTAAATGGTTGAACTGGCTCTCCAGAAGCATCTCTCTCTGCCCAACTCTGGATGATTAAATTTTTTAAATAAATAACGCCTAAAAATGTAGAATAACGAATTATTATTGTTTACTTATTTTGGTGTTTAATTTACTTGTACACGTGTATTTATGATAGATGTATAGTAGTATATATTATATTACCTGCATGTCTAACTGGCATGTCTACCTCGTTAAGCATTACCACTTGTAATAATGAAGGTGCAAAGCCAATAATTTTGTGTATCTAGTAATAAAACAATATAAATCTATTAAAAATTGAAAATTAGGAATTGGTTAATAAGTGATTTGGGAAAGGCAAACAAATTGTATGAATTAAGACTTTTAGTAGGTTCATTTTCAAGATATTTAAATGTAATTGTAAATCTAATATAATTATTTATTTTCATATAAATTATAAAAGACATGGCCTGAGAAAGGTCAGAATGAGCGCCACATGTCTCGGGGAAAATACCTGATTGAGTTGTTCCTCAGCCTGTTGTCGTTGATTTGGGTCAATCGTTCCCCTTAAAAGTTGTGTTAATTTTCTTGTATCCATCGTGAAACAATTGACTATCTCTATTATAAAACTATTTCAATTAATTTGGAGATTATAACCCGGTAGTGTAATCAGAAAAGACCAAGTCACGTGATTTTAATGTAACATGGCGGGATTATAACCGAGATCAAAATAAATCTAAAATAAATTATAAAATTATAAATTTTGTATAAACTGAGTTCTAAATGTAATAACAATAAGTTTTTTTATTTACTATATTGTTTTCTTACCGTATCGAAATTTTATTTGATACAATATTTTATTTCATAATAATATTTTCTTTTTTAAATTATCTTCTTTCAAAAAATGTCTATATTACTAAATTCTATTTTAGAAGTAATTTGTCGAAAAAAAATATTAAAGATTTAGAGATTTAAATAGTCTATTTTTCGAATTATAAAATAAAAAAAAAATGAGGCAATATATGAAATGTCAATCTTTTATAAGATATGTAAATATTTTTTGTTGCCAAGAAAGAAAATACAATAGAAATAATTTCTCAACTTATATAAATAAATCTGAGAAAAAGTAATCACCTTCTAAAAGCATTTTTTTTTTGTCATTTTAAATTCAGAAATTATATTAAATATATGAATTAAATATTTTGTTTCAGAAAAACATTGAAAAGTGTAGTTGGTCTTGAAATTCATGCACAAATATCATCAAAAACCAAATTATTTTCAGGCGCAGCAACTGATTTCTGTTCCTCTGTAAATAATTCTGTTTCATATTTTGATTCTGCTATTCCAGGAACTTTGCCAGTAGGTCAAATTTAGTTAATAAACTTAGTTATCAGTTTATCTTTGAATTAATAAATTTATTTATTAAATTATTTCCTTCTATAAGCTGCAGTTAGAACAAATTATATTTTACTCATTTGCTCACATTTTAAATCTTATGTGGATCCTAAGAATAAATTATCATTTGATATTTCTTAATAAAGTTTTTACGAATACCAATGAATTTAATATTAGTATATATGATATTTATGGATATCTCATAATTAGATTTAAAACAATACCTCCCTTACTATCGTCGGTCGATAAAAATCCTAAGAAAAATTTGGATTCTTCGAGTTAATAAATCCTTATAATTTTGTGTTATTCCTATTTATTTATTTAACAATATACTAGATTTTTAAATATTACTAACAAGATGTCAAGTACTTATGTCTGATAAATGATGAGACTAACTGATTTGAAAACTATTCAATTAATCATCATTATTTCTTCAGATGATCTTATTAGCTTTTTTAATTAAAGTTTCTTTTCTTTTAGTTCATTAATGTAATTTTTTTTAATAAATTATCTCTAACCACTTTTATTTAAAAGGTTACTTGTCAAAGATTTTATGATGTGGTATAGAAATAAATTGTAAATTTAAAAGATTAAGCCCAACCAAAGCATTATATATTTTATTTTATTATTTTCATAACTATCAATTTCAATAATCTACATTTGTTTTCTCAGAGCCTAAAATAGCATTCCCTTTTTTATCAATTTCGCCTTAAATATACATATATTTAAGTTTTTTATATTCATTTTTATTTCAAAATTTTTAGATTTATTATTATACTTATAGGTCCTAAATAAATACTGTGTTGAAGCAGCAGCACTTACTGCTTTGGCATTATCTTGCACAATAAACCCAATATCAGTTTTTGACAGAAAACATTATTTCTATGCAGATCTACCGGTAAGTTCATAATTTTATTATTACTTTATTTGATCTCGAATTTATGATCATCGACTCAACCTTCTTCACACTTCCCAATTCTATTCTACTAAGTTCGTCTAATCTCAGTCAAACTCATCATGATTCTTTATATATATATATAAATTAATCCTATCTCTCCTTGAAGTCTCTTTCTTTATATTAATTTTTTAAACATTTTTGTTTTAGGCTGGTTATCAAATTACTCAGCAGAGATTACCCCTTGCAGTAAATGGCAAATTAGAATTTCAAGTATTGTCTTCTGGAATTTACAAAAATGCATATAAAAAAATTTCTAAAATAAAACAAATTCAATTAGAACAAGATAGTGGAAAATCTTTACATGATGCGATTGAAAAAAAGTAATCTTATATTTAGTTTTAATATAGTTTTTTATATTTATATTTTAACAGGTTTTGAAATAATAAAATAAATATCTTGTATTTTGACCAAAATAACATTTTTCATTAAAGACCAACAAAACTAAATAATAAATATGTAATTTATATTTTAAAGGAGTTTAGTGGATCTGAACCGAGCAGGAATACCCCTTATGGAGCTTGTATTTGAACCTGATTTAAAAGATGGAGAAGAAGCTGCTTCTCTAATTAGAGAATTAATGTTGATCCTTCAGCGTCTTGGGACATGTTCATGCAAAATGGAAGGTAATATTAGAAGAATTTATTTTTTTAAAAATTTTTCAAATTTATCATATTAAATAAATATATCATTTGATTTGTTTTAGAGGGAGCACTCCGAGTCGATGCAAATGTCTCTTTGCATTTCGAAGGTGAACCTTTAGGAGTGCGAACCGAATTGAAGAATCTTGGAAGTGTAAGAACTGTTGCTAATGCGATAAGTGCGGAAATTAAACGACAACAAAAATTAATAAGTCAAGGCCATGAAATTATAAATGAAACTAGATCTTGGGACCCAAATGCCAAATGTACAATTCCTCTTCGCGATAAAGAAGTAAACCAGGTTATTAACAATTTATCACTATGTATTTTTGCTTAATTTATTTTTCTCTATTGAAATTAACTATTCAATATTCTTGAAACCAAAATTTATAAATTAATAATCTATATTTATTTATTTATCTATTTTTTAGGATTATCGTTTTATGCCGGAACCTAATCTTCCGCCATTGCATATATTAGTAGATGAAAAAGACTTAGACAATTCAAAAAATAATGACATAATTAGAATAAAAGACTTGTATGCAAAAATTCCAGAAATGCCTGAAGAAACTAGAGAGTTTTTAAAAAAGAATTATGGAATTAAAAATGAATATGCTATTATTTTTGTGGTAAAATTAATTTTCGTTCTATTTCTTTGCTACTCACTACTTTCCCTCTCGATTTTTTCTACAACTTTAATTATGTCTGCTATTTTAGATTTAAAATCAGTTTTTTATATTTTAGAATGAAGAAAATCTCGGAAAATTTTTTATTAAAGTAATTAATGATAATCCAAAACGTAATCCAAATCAGGTGGCTAATTTAATAATAATGGAATTTTTACACTTTCTAAACAAATCTAAACAAAATTTGGATTCTTGGTATTTATTTTCACAGGCCTGCAAAAATAAAGTTCAAAAAAATTGTTTGAAATTTGATAACTGGCTTTCAGCGCTGATTTCAAAAATGAAATCCGTTTTTTTTCTATCAAGTCAGGTTTTCTTAAAAAAGGAAATGTTTTTGGGTATAATAATAACATTTAAGCAATTTTTCACATTTTTCCAAATTTATAACATTTTATTTTATTTATAAATCAGGTTCTAAACTACACTTCCAGTACACTTGTATTTCTCTTTAAGTTTATAGTCATTATAATAACGTTATCTCTTGCTGTCGAAGCTTGTTTTGTTGCATTTCCGGCTGTGGACTCGTTGAGGACCATCTCTTTTTATCATCCAGCAGTAGTCCGCTATCATGTTGACGTTCCTTGGTATCTTCTTTCCATTTCCTTTGTCTTGGTGGAATCTTTCACCCTGCTCATCACTGAGATCACCAAGGTTTGCAAGGAAATAGTCAAGGTGTGAGTGGGGAAAATGCTCATATTACAATCAAGTTTCTTAAAGTTGTCGAGCATGTATGCGACGATTGTCTTGAGGTTTGGATCTTTTTTGTTTCCTAGAAAACCGGTAACAACCACGTTAAAAGATATCTAGTCTTCTTTTTCTTTTGTTTCCATTTTGTCCTCAAAATTGGTATCTCTAATTAGTTTTCTAATGTCTGGTCCGACAAAGATTCCTTCAATCAGCTTTGCCTCGGATAAACCAGGAAACTGTTGTGGAAGTAAGACCTTTTTCCCTCTCAACATTTTTAACCCCAAACATTAAGGTTTTTCTCAAGGGCCAATCTTTTTTTATGTTGTGATGCTTTCTGTCCTGCTGTCCCATTCACAGAGAAAGCAAGGAAACTTTGTATAGCCACTTTGTTGACCAAGCAGCATTGAAACTACTTTTAAATCACCACCACCATGTATGGAAATATCGACAAAAGCTAAAACTATACAAGCAATTTGTGAAATAACTGTACGTGATGGAATTTTTTAAATATTTTTTTCTGAAATCAACGTTGTAAACACCATAAAAATCAGTTATTAAATTTGAAACAATTTTTATGTCGAAGGCCTGTGTTTTTAATTAGTTTTTTAAAAAGTATTTTTTAATAAAAATTTATTTTTTTAGTATAATAACTCATTCTACTTTTGGTGAATTGGTTGATTTAATTCTAAGTGAAAAAATAAATTTGTTAACTTTTAAAAATATTCTTCAACAATTATTTGATGGTAATAATTTATCACCATCAAAGGTAAAATTTATATATATATTAAAATTTTCAATTATTTTAATTAAAATGTATATTTTAGATAATGCAAAATAATAATTGGGAACAAATTTCTGATCCTGATCAATTGAAAAAATTATGTCTAGAAATCATAAAAAAAAAATCTACTATAGTTCAACAATATAAAAATGGAAACTTAAAAGTTTTAGCTTCTTTAATAGGCCAAATTGCTCAAGAATCAAATCAAAGAGCTAATATGAAAATTGCAGTAAGAATCCTTAAGGAACTTTTAGAAAAATAAAATCGTTTCTTTTATTTTTCATGAAAATATTTGAGGATATTCACTGTATTTATATTTCAATGGAAACTGGATGAAAAAAATGAAATTGTATAGTTTTTCTTTTCATTTCTCAATAACTACAAACGGCCCAAAATAAATGGTTATAATAAATATTAAAATTTAATATATTTAAGACAACGATTTTTGCAGCCCGCAACCACTTTCGACTTTAAAAAATTTTCAATTTGTCTCTTAAAAGGTAAAATGTCTATTTTCGGCCCGCTTAAATTGAAACCTTGTTTGATTGGCCCAAGTGTACCTATGAGTTTGACACTCCTGATGTAGATATATAGTAGAAAAACGAGTTCTGATACATTAGGATAAAATGTTTTTCAGGTGCTACTAAATGTTTAAAAAGATAATTAAAATAATATGTAAATATATATTTATATTTAATAAGTATTAAAAATTATTTATTATAATAAACATTTTTATTATTTTTCATTTTTCAATGGGGGGGAGGTCTCTATACAAAAAACCTCTTTTCACCTTTATAAAAGTTTATTCTCAAATTCCATACAGCTTAACTGATTGTATAGAAAACTGAAGATATAAAATCCAAATGTATTTATATTTTTCAGATGAGAATTTGCTTTTACTTTTGTTACAGTGGATGTATAGTAGAAAAACAAGTTCTGATTCGTAAAAAACAAGTTCTCTAATTTTTCTAGTTGAGAGTAAAATTTATCTAAAGATCTAAAGTAATGATGATATTTTATATGATATCTAACCCCGCTACTGCTTAACTGGACTGCGTTCATAAAATTTGTATGCAACAAAATAACAACATAGCTATTTTATTTAATTATTCCCATTCCCATTTCAGTCCAATTTATTGTACAATTTTTACTATCTCGCCAAAGATAGTATTGCGATCACGAAAATTTTCGATGACGAAATTTTGATGTTCTACATTTTGAAGCTCCCTGAGTCATTTTCACTAAGGTTGAGAAAAATGTTCGTGCGTGTGTATGTGTGTGTGTATGTAGACAAGATTACGCAAAAACGGTTTGAGCTAGAATAATGAAATTTGGTACACGGGCATTATTCAAAATTCGTAATTTTCTATTAACTCTTGAGAAATGTAGTTCATCAGGAAGAGGGTCATTACCTACCACATTTTGATTTTTTTCCTTCTAAAGTGACCGTAAAAATAAAGATATATGTTTGGTAGTTTTTCACATGATTAAAAATTGTATAAAACTGCTATATATATATGGCTCCGCATCTTATTCGATTTTAATCTGAGAAAGAAAATTTATACCCTAAGGAAGAGGAAATAACTACCGATTTGACTATTCCAGTTAAACTCACCGGAGAGAAGTGATCAAGGTACAGTGTCCTAGATTCCAAATTTCGTAAAGGAAAAGAAACAAAAAGGAAAAATCTTTTGAGATAATACTAAAAAAAATGAATCCCTCTTTTTTAAAGTGATTAAAAAGAAATTTAACTTTTGATTCGTCATATGTAAAAATTTTGAAAATTCGTTCAAATTAAAGATAAAAATAATATTGAAAATAATTGAAAAAGTTAAATTCTGTCTTTTCAATATTAGTTGTAAGTAATATGAGTATAAGGCAAACAAATAAATCCATTTTAAATTTATATGGTTGATTAAATTTTAATTAACATTACTAATATGTGGTCATTAAAGATCTTTCCATCTTTTTTGGCCTGCCTCTTGCGGGCAATTCTCCAACGCAATCCAGGTGGTCTTGTGTCATTCGTTCCCCATTCTCCTCTTCTCACATCGACTTAATCAGCAATATTTTGGATCTACATTAGATCGCTAAGTTCTTCATTTATGATTCTTTCTCTTAAAGGAAAAATAGACGAAAGCCTAAATCAAGAAGACTACTAAATGTTACTTTTTAAATTTTGTTTTAATTTTATAACTTTTAATAATAATGCGTTCAAATAATAGATCTATTCGAAAAAAAATAAAGGCAAAATTAATTTTATGGTATTTAACGGAAGATAAAATATTTAAAAAGTGTCAATTAAATTAATCAGAATCAATTATTTTTAGACTTTCTTGATTGTTTACCATTTTAATAAGACCACATCACAGAGCATCCATACCACATACCACCACATACAAAGAAAGCCGAAAAGTTGTAAGGCAGGGATTCTCAAACTTTTTGAAGTTGGTACAACAGAAACTTTAATCAAAGTACCACCAGAGTACCACTAAAATAATTTCGTTACTAAAAGTAACTGTAGTCTGTGGTACAGTAGTACAGTAGTTACCCCCGTCAGGTTATAAGAAAACATCAGTTTGAGAACCTCCGGTATAGGAGTTAGTATTACAGCTAGCAGTATAAAACAATTATAATTATATTTTGTTAATTTTTTAATTCTGTTAATTTTAAGTAATAAGTTTGACTTTTTTATAAATATTATTTTTTTGTTTTCTTTTTTAAATTAAATATTTATTAAAATTATTTGTATTGTTCCTATTCTATAAATATTAAAAATAAATGCCCATATATATATATATATATTATTTTTAAAAAATTATTATTAAAACATTGATTATAGTTATTTTTTCTAAATAAAATGCTGAACAAACTTGTAACTTCTTGATAGCGTCATTAGTGCCATCTTCTCAGCACTTCTCCGCTTTATATGACAACATAAAAACCACAGACTATCTATAAGATGCCCCCACTCCGGGTTAAATTTTGAAGCAAAGTTTTAGCACATCGCGCCACCTGGTATCGCCAAGGACTAACTAATTTTATAAAAAATCGGGCTAGTGTGTGTGCGTGTGTGTGATTTTTTTTTTTTTTTTTTTTTTTTTTTTTTTTTTTTTTTTTTTTTTTTTAAGGAATATTGTGAATGTTGGGAATTAAAAAATTGTAGAATGAAAAATTATCTATTTGGAGATAAATATTGGTTTAATTTCCAAATAAATAATTTTTAATTAAACTGAAAATTTTCTACAATCTTTTTATGTAATTAACATATCTAAAAGAAACGAATAATTTTTTATGTATATAAACAATATATATTTGAAAATTAATAAAAATTATAAAATTATATTTACAAATTATGTGATCTCACTATTAAACATATCTTATTTACATATTGTTTTTTCATATATTGTGAGACGTATAAATTTACACCTTTGAAAATAGTTTTATTATTAAAAACACAAAACATATTATCTTGGGTTACTTTCTGAGGTATCACTCCACGGTTTAACTTTTTCTTCTTGCTTGTTGTAAAATCGCTGTTTTCATGATTAATCCATCTGAGAAATGATAACAAATAATTTTAAAATAGTTTAATATATATGTTTGGAATATCGAATTTTAAGTACATGGGTTGATCGACAGGTTATAAATATGGTCTGTTTAATAAAAACTTAGCCTATTGTCTTGGATCAGGTATACGAAGAATAGTTAAATTAGAAAGAAACTCGTTCATTTTCAATAGACAACATATAATAATAATATATTCAAATATTTTATTTTATATGTACATAATTCAGTAATACTGATTATTAATGTAAATATAAATAATAATAATTAATATGGCAAATATGTAAAATTTTGTAAATAAAAAAAATATTTAATAATATATTAATAAATTTAATATTAATATAAAATAATTTATATAATAAAATTTTACTTACTGTAGGCATGTTTGCAATTGCTGCCTTCGGATTTCGAATTTTTATGCACGATGTAGTCTGTGGCGATGGGACAATGACACACATGGACTCACAACTGGGGGATGATTTTACAAGTCCAAGAAAATAAATTCAAATTTTGTCTTCTGCAGCAGTGCGATCTTGAGAGCGCCTGGGGAGTTAAAAATTGGATGCCTGCAGCGCCAACTATTCATGCCAAGGACACACTAAAAACATGGGTTCAAAGGCTGCCCAGGAGTGGGATAGCCTTGATAAAAACTAATTTAAATCCTGTTTAAATCAAATCATTTTCTAACCTTTCTAACCTCATAAAAATCAGCCAAATTTCATTGTTTAGATTCAATCTAAATAAATCTAATAAGCTTTATACATTTTTAAAATGACGGATCAAATTCAGAACTTAAGAGTTCTATTAGGAAATCTAATAATGGGAGGTGGAAGTCATAATGATCTGGCAGACAAGTAAATTTATTTGCTTTGTCAAAACTTATATATCTGAAAGAAAATGTTTTATTCAACTTCAATTTTCATTTTTAGATTTCGATCTTTATTAGATTCTCTTTTGCAAAATAGTGGTGATTTATTAATTGAATCTTTGCAAGTATTTATAGAGTCAAGTAAGTATTTTTTTTAAATAATAATAATAATTTTATATATATATATATATATAAGTATTTAAGGAAATTATCTATACTCTATATGTATATATAAGTAGTTTTTAATTTTATCATTTGTATTTCAGTGGTTAATGAAAATGTGAGTCTGGTAATATCGAGACAGATTTTATCCTATACTTGTGTACAACTTACTGACTTACCAGATGACATTTCGAAACCTATTTCACATTTTATCCTAGACAAAGTTCAGCCACGAGTTATTTCTTTTGAAGAACAAGTGGCTAGTATTCGACAACATCTTGCAGATATTTATGAAAGAGAACATAATTGGAGAGATGCTGCAATTATTTTAGTAGGAATACCTCTTGAAACTGGACAAAAGTAATTTGTGAATTTGATTTTAACTTGAATCACATAATATTATTTTACTTACTATTTTAGACAATATTCAATCGATTATAAATTAGAAACCTATTTAAAAATAGCTAGATTATATTTGGAGAATGATGATCCTGTTCAAGCTGAGGCTTATATTAATCGGGCTGCTTTATTACAAGTAATTAATTTTATATTTAAAATTTTATTTGAAAAATAAATTTAAAATAATAATAAAAATACATATTTTTAATAACTATGATTGAAATTTATAAAAAAAAATCTTTCCTTGCATGGGTACTACACCCAGGAAGTTTAAGTATTCAATAGAACATTCAAAATTTCTAATTTTGAAAACAATCCTGAAAAAGTCAGATGAATTTATATAAAATAATTTATATTTAACAAAGGTTATATAAGTTAAGATTTAAGATAATATTTTAATAAAAAAATTGAATTATAAAAAAAGCAAAATTACTTTTTATCATTCACCAAGTTAAGGAATTGATAATAAAGTATAATAAAATAATATTTGTATACGATTTCTTCAATAAATAAAACTAAACATTATATTTTTTTATTCCAGGCTGAAGTTCCTAACGAACAATTGCAAGTTTATTATAAAGTTTGTTATGCAAGAGTTCTAGATTATAGGCGAAAATTTATAGAAGCTGCCCAACGTTATAATGAATTATCATATAAAATCATCATTCATGAAGAAGAAAGGATGACTGCTTTAAGAAATGCATTAATATGCACTGTTTTAGCCTCTGCAGGTAGCATCATTAAATTAATTTAATCAATATAATGGATATGTATTATCTAATTAATTTATAGGACAACAACGAAGTCGAATGCTTGCCACTTTATTCAAAGATGAAAGATGTCAAGGACTTCCTGCCTATTCAATTCTTGAGAAAATGCATTTGGATAGAATAATTCGTCGGTCAGAACTAGAAGAATTTAGTAATCTTTTACAGTCTCATCAAAAAGCAACTACAACTGATGGTAATTTTTTTCTATTTAAAATATATTTTTAAATTTTATCTTTCTTTGGTTATTTGCTCTTGATCTCCATTAAGAAATTAAAATTAAGTTCCATTTCATATTAAATTTTAGGGTATACTATCTTAGAACGAGCTGTTATTGAACATAACTTGCTCTCTGCGAGTAAACTTTATAATAATATATCATTTGAAGAATTGGGAGCTCTACTAGAGATTTCTGCTCAAAAAGCTGAAAAAATTGCATCGCAAATGATTACTGAAGGAAGAATGCATGGATACATTGATCAAATTGATTCTTTTGTACATTTTGAAAGTAAGTCTTATGAAAATAAATATTTTTTCCATTTTATTTTATTTAATCTTAAAATTAATATTCTAGCACCTGAAATCCTTCCAAGTTGGGATAAACATATCCAATCGCTATGCTTACAAGTAAATCAAGTTATTGAAAAGATATCGATTAATGAACCTGGATTTATTCAAAAAACTACAAAAGCCTTGGAAGAACAAATGATGTTGATGCAATGAAAATTTTTTTAATTGTTATAAATTATTATTTATTCCCTCTCAAATGAAATTTTTTTAATTAATAAACTAAAAAAAAAACTTATTTTTTACCTTTATTAAAAAAAAAATAATTACAAAATATATGTATGTATGTACAAACATTATTATTATATATTATATATAGGATATATAAAAAATTTTTAAATTTAATTTCCTTTCCATTTTTTTATTATTATTTTTATTTTTTTGATTTTATTAAGAATGTCGTTTGTAAAAATCAATCATAAAATTTGTTAATTGTCGAGTTTCTGAAATCGTAATTGCATTATATAGTGAAGCACGAATTCCTCCCACACTGCGATGTCCTTTCAATTGCTCATATTTTAGAGTTTGTACTTCTTTGAGAAAAGTAGATTCCAATTCCGAGTTTCCTGATGCACTTCCTACTCGGAATGGAATGTTCACACGACTTCGACATCGAGGATTATTTACAGCGCTCACGTAAAAACCTTTGCACGTCTACAAAATAATTTTTAATTAAATTCAATTTAAATTATAAATAAAAACAATTATAAAATGTGGATAACCATTTAAACACAAAAAATTATATTTATAATTGCTATTACATTTCAAGAGATTTTCTTTTTTTTTAAATTGAGCTTTTTTATTTGAGCTCTTAAAAATACATTTATTTATACGATAATATATTTAATCGAGTATCTACATAAATATAAAAAAGTATAGAACTTAATTAAGGCCTGTTGAATAAATTTAAATTAAAAATTTTTATATAAACATTCTTACTTCCATCGTGTTGTAAATTAATTTGCTTTTTTCTTGGCTATTTTTTTCCATTTGTTCAATTCCACCAGATCTTTTGACCCATTCAAAAACACGAGACATAACATAAACACTGAAAAAAATAGAAAATAATAAAAAAATTTTCAAAATTTAAATAATTATTCTATAAAAAAATATAATTATCATTTTATTTTCAAATTAAAATCTTACTCTCCGTAATGCAGGTATTGTTAAAATAATTTTCACAAGTAAACATAGTCAAGATTTTCACATAATACTTTATCATAATTTAAACATATATTTAAATATATAAAAATATAATTACATGAAGGTTGGAGGTGTATTCATTAAAGAGTTTTCCTTATCAAAGGCAGCAAAATCCATCACAAGGGGACATTGAGGTCGGGCATATCCTAAAAGATCAGAACGAATGATCACCACTGTAATTCCAGCAGGACCAATATTTTTTTGAGCTCCGGCAAAAATAACAGCAAACTAAAAAGAAAGGTTTATATATAAGAATAAGTACCTGGGTCACCGAGCCGTCGTTCAAGTAATTTAAAAGAACAAATTAAAAAAAAAAAATAATCATAAACATACAGCCCTTAAACGTGAGTATTAATGCAATTAAAGAAAAGTATGGCCTGTGGATAGAACAATATATATTTTGTAATTTTATTTATATTTATAATATTTTGTATTTAAGGAAGTGGTGTCCTATTTCAATGTTGTAGTCTTTGGTTAATTAGTGAAGAAAAACATCAATCTCAATGACAAATTAATGTCTGTCAAAAAAATTGTCAATTGATATCTCTATCTATCTCTGGCTCTACTTAACTCGAGAGTTCTTGGCCTCAGCAATCACATTTCTCCAATTGTCCCTATCCTGAGCCACAACCAGACAATCCCTACCCTCTTCCATCTCTCACGTCCTTTCCTACATTGTCCACCTACCGCGTCCTTGGTCTTCCAAGCGGACATTTCCTAATCTGTCTCCCCACAAATATATTTTTCGCCTTCTTTCCTCTCCCATTTTAGCCACGTGCCCTGCCCATCTCAGTCTTCTCGATTTTATAACTCTAATTATGTCTGGAGATGAATAGAGGTGATTCAATTCTTTGTTATGCAGTCTCCGCCACTCTCCGGTGACCTCATCTGTCTTTGGCCCAAAAATGCTGAGAAGAATCCTATTCTCAAATACTCTAAATCTACTCTCGTCCCCCAGGGTCATGGACCATGCCTCACACCCATATAATAATTGCCGAATCTCCTATTATATTTAAATCGTCTGAATAACCTAATATTTGAATTTTTTGTTTAATTCGATTCCGTTTGATTTTTTTCCAAATTTGTTTAATCACATATTCCAGTACTAAATTAAATAAAATGTCGATAGTGCGTTTCCTTGTTAACTTATTGTTAACTCCTGTTTAACTCATTCCGAATATCGAAAGTTTCTGATACAATTGATTCCCGCATCTTACTCTTCCTTTACTACCTTCAAGACAAATTTGAATCTTACAATTGATATCTCACTTTTGAAAAAAGTATGTTTCTTTAATTGTTCTCAAATATTTTGTGATTTTATGTAATTTTTCTATGATTATTGATATTTTTATATGTATACATAAATAAATTGTTCAATATATAAAAAGTTAATACTGAATTTTATTATTTTTCCAAAAAAAAAATTTGGTCCGCGTAACGTTTTCGGTTGAGTAACGCTGCTCTATACCGTCTTGATCATTTTTTACTTTCCCGCATACTTCGTATAAGGGAAGTATTGGAATCGTCAAAAATTTCGACTTCGAGATTTCGATAGATCTTGACGTTTTAGACCTCCCTGAGTCGGAAAATACCATTTTTCGAATTATGTCTGTGTGTGTGTATGTATGTATGTATGTAATGTCTGTAAGCAAATTTACTCAAAAACTAATCAAGCTAGGACTTCGAAATTTGGTACACCGATATTATTCACAGTTTGTAGATTTCTATCAAAATTTCGTCAAAATCGGTTAACCGGAAGTGGTACTTTACCTACACTGGTTGCGTTTACCTTTCAAGTAAAGTACCAGTTTGCTTCGAGATATTTGCTTCATATTTTGTATATAGATTTAAAAATATGAAAAAAATTGAGATACCAAATTTCATCATGATCTGACTACCGGAAGTGACATTTTACCTATACAAGTAGCGTTTCTTTTTTACCGACCGACGATAGTAAGGGAGGTATTGTTTTCACACCAAATTTCACCTATGGATATTTTTAGGTACATATCTCCACGAATCATGCATTTTCTTAACAGAAAAAAGTATTTTTAGCATGATGTCTGTCCGTCCGTCCGTCCGTATAGATGTGTACAGCTTGAACGGCTCAACGAATTTTGATGAAATTTGGTATATTTACTTAATCCATCAGTATGATGAATTGATCAACTTTTGGTGCAAATCCAGAAAACGGAAGTGCTAGTATTGCCGATCGAAGAGAGGAAGTGAAGGGTTATTTTCATATCAAATTTCACGTGAGGACATATCTCCACGTGTTATGCACTTTGTATTGGTTTTATCCTCGAGAAAAATCATCTTCATTAGTTTTTTCTTAATTTAAAATTATATGAGGTCACCCAGCACTTCATGACGTCACAGCCAGCCCTTATATATTATAAATAAAATAAAATTAAAAATATTTATATTATATCCATATCTGTTTTTTTTACATTTAAAATATCAGTTAACCGGAAGTAGCACTTTATTCTATATATATATATATATATATAAATGTTACCAAATATCAAATTTGACACCAATAAACTAATACGAACTGGCTCTTTATCAATACCAAGTTTACACATTCTAAATATTCATTCACAACTCTTTATACCTATTTATATGCGGGAAAGTCTAGGGGAGGACACTCCCGCTTATTCTATTTTACCTTGGAAACATCAAAACGTCTTGTTAAAATATTTGAAGACATATCACAAACTATAGGAATCCCTTTAGTATCTGGAATTTCTGGAAATTCAATTCCTATAAAAAAAAGACATACGTGAATTATTATATCTTTAGAAAATAATCTTTTGAAATTGTTTTTATATAAAATCATATTTATAACTTGGAAATTCTTGCATGTACTACTTATATCAGTTTCTTCGCTATTAATTGTAGTATGGTTTGAGAACATTTTTTATATAATAATAAATATTTACCATGCACAGTCTCATTGTCACAATAATATACATATTTCGCATCTGGTGATAAATTCCATAAGGATTTATCTGGAAGTTCGTAGCGATCTGTTTTAGGTAAAACTCGATTAACGTTAACGTATTTGGTTGCTTCTTTTGCTGCTTTCTCCGACCAAATTCCTAGATAAAATAACATTAAAAAGTAATTATTTAATAATTAATTAATTATTTTTATTTATTTGACAATTTATTCATTACAAAACTTATTTTGAAATCTCCATTCATTTTTCTGTTCTGTTCAAATTTAAAGAATTATGAGTATTTTCGTACAACGACAATTCATTAAAAACTTGAATCGGTGATAAAATTTGTTATGAAAAAAATAAATAATTTTCATTTCATAAAAGCTCTAGACTCTAAAGCAGTGGTCGCAATTAGATTTTGGGTATCGTGCCAAAAAATATGTTTCTGTTCAAACCAATATTTTAGCTTGCCATGAAATAAAATAGTATTGAAATATCAGAAATTAAAATGTACTTATTCGTTTTTATATTTTTCAAAACTCCTATATATGTAATCAAAAAAAAAATATCAAGAACTAACACTAAACGATAAAAAATAATATATCAAAATTTAAAAATTAAAAGTTTAATTCAATTAGAAAGAAACACTATATTTTCTAAAGTTGCCCAGTATGAGATCTTTTTTTTATAAATTGTGACGCTAAGTGGTCTATATTTGGTATGTTACATGTATTCTGTTTCTGGTTTTGGTTAAAATTACATTCATTTGAGATAATAAGAATTCGCAAAAGTAGGTTGAAGGAAATACTGTTAATGCAGCTATTGCTAGCTTTTTACTATCTCTTAAGAGATAGTATTGCGATCACGAAAATTTTCGATGCTGAGATTTTGATGTTTTTATACGTTTTGAAGGTTCCTGAATCATTTTCACTAAGGTTGAGAAAGATGTCTGTGTGTGTGTGTGTGTGTATGTGTGTATGTGTGTATGTAGGCAAGATTACGCAAAAACGGTTTTAGCAAGAATGATGAAATTTGGTACATGGGCATTATTCAAAATTAATAATTTTCAATCAACTTTTGAGAAATGTAGCTCAACCGGAAGAGGGTCATTACCTACAACGTTTTGATTTTTTTTCCTCTAAAGTGACCGTAAAAATAAAGATAAATGTTTGATAATTTTTCACTTGATTAAAAATTGTATAAAACTCCTATATATAGAATTTCAGCTTGATTGAATCGCTGAAAGTACCTGAATTAATTTTTTAACACTGTAAATCTCACGCGCCAACACGTGACGTGGTGCCATCAACAAAGAGCCAAACATGCGCTGGTTTAATAAATATTATTTATTAATTTTAATTTATAATTTATAATTAATTAAATTTAATTTAAATTAATATATGTTATTTAATCCAATTCAAATTTGCGAGATAGTCGAGCGGAGACACTCCAGCTAATTTTTTTATCATTGTCAATTTTTAAAATTTTATTTTAATTAAGATATTCCTTTTGGATTGTTCATTTAACAATGAATTTTAGTTTTTTAAATTATTTGTATTTTGTTAGAAAGGATAGATACAATTTGTAATAGAAAAATAACAAATAAAACAATAGATAAGAAATTGAACAAAGTCATAAATATTACAAAATGTCAAAATTTTAAAAATAGCCTAAACATTTTCAATTATAGTTATGAAATTATATGAAAGAAAAAAATTTTTATTTTTCAAATTTTTGTTTATTTTGAATTGAAAAGATTTACCTGAAAATGTTGGCTATTCAAAGGGTCAAAACAAAATAACAATACAAAAGGTACCTGTATGACCCATGCAAATTGGATTCCTTTGTTAAAAAGGGAGTATATATACAGAAAATTTGTGTTGAGACTCATTCAGTGTTCAGTTTTCTTAGCAAGCAGTTGCTCTCAAGAAATTTTCTGACCAACACAACCAAACAATCTTCAATTTTGCTTCCCTCATCGGTCCTCTTCATTTTATTATATATCATTAATTATTTTTGTTTTTTTTTTGATTTCAGAATGGATTTAAAACAGGAGTGGAATGTTCTTCACAATATCATAGAAGAAGGACTCAATTACTATCATCATAGACGACATTTTGACGTTTTCCTCGATGAATCAATAAGAATTGAAACCCCGGAAAGGTTAGTTGGTGGTGACATCAATTTATTAGATATAATGGCAAATAAAGAAAATATTCCGCCGAACGAGGATGACATCGAGACGGTGATCAATCACCCGATTAATCGTCGGCGAACCAGGAGAAGAAATCTGGACTTAACAAGTAATGTAGTCCATAGAAAAAGAAATTACTTTTATAATTTAAGAATTTAATTATTCTTTTATATAATATCTAATTTTTATTTTGTAATAAATAATGTAAAATCTATATAATATTACTATTCTCCAATCCTATGTAAATATTATATTATATTAATATAATTGTATTCTTAATTTTATATTTTAATAAATATTTTTGTATATAAGTACATTAATTTTTGAATTTTTCTTAAAACTCCTTATATTCCTTTCCCCAATCTTATTTGATATTTTAACTTTATCAAAAAAAACAATTTATATATAATTAAAATATTAATTTTAAATATTAAAAAATATATTTGATATATCCAAGCAAACAATAAACCTTTTTAATCCTCTATAAAATAGAGAGATTTTATAAAATTAATTTAATTTTTATTTTTTCATATGGGAAACATATGTATATTAAAATTTACATTCAATTAAATTATATATCATTTAACATTGATTTTAAATAACCTATATTTAGTTTTAGAAAAAATGCATAATTAAATCTAAAATTTTTGCAAAAATAAATGTTAAAAATTTGTCAATAAACCTTGTACAAAGACCCCTCTTAACGCCCACCAATGAATACCGTGGAATAATAATAATTAAATTATTATCTCTCCTATTAATTAACTATTAATGATTTATATTTGAAAAGGGAATGGAAGATTACAAAGGGGTATTTTTATAAGCAAGGACGCGCGGATTTTTAACTTGATGCGCCAACACGTGACGTGCTGCCATTAACAGAGCCAAACATGCGCTGGTTTAATTTTAATTCATAATTTATAATTAATTAAATTTAATTTAAATATAATATATTATGTTATTTAATTCAATTCAAATTGCGAGATAGTCGAGTGGAGACACTCCAACTAATTTAATGATGAGAACTGATTTGGAATCGTCATTTACCGAGAAATTTTTAAACCTGTGTGGTGCGAGGAAATTTTTTTTTTTTTCATATTTTTATATAACGTGTACCAGCAAAATTTCGAAGCATACCAATCTTGGCACGCGTGCCACGTAATTGCGATAACTGCTCTAGAGAGAAATAGAAATTAAAATTTAATTTAACCTGCTGTTTATTTTATAAAAATTAATTTTAAACCTCTTAACAAACATAAATATAAAATTATTACAATTAAAATTAATTATCATTATTATTATTTTTAGTTTTCACCTGTTACAAAATAATCCACTTTGTCTCCCTCTTTAGTTATATTAAGAGGTATTGATGCAAAACAAGCGGTTGCACCTCCTTGAAGAAATAAAATTTTATAGTTCTCTGGTATTTGTCTATAATAAAAATGAAATTAATAAATTTTTAATGACATTTTAAATGATGAAAACAACTTACAATATTTCACGAAGACTGTCCATTGCATTCTGGTTTAGTTTCGTATAGGTCTCTCCACGATGGCTAAGCTCCATAACACTCATTCCTGTATTTCCATAATCACAAAGCTCCTTTCGCACTTCAATCAAAACCTAAAAGTCAATTTTAAAATAATTTCTTTTTATTTATTTTAATTTAATGGGGAATTTTTTACGGGTGCCATTTTTCAGCACATTTGAATATGGTATTTGAACATTAAATTTAAGCTCTCTAACACTAAAAATATATCATGAACATTTTTTAAAATAATTCACTTGAATATAATATATTGAACAGTAAAAAAAGTGGTTGCACATTAAAATAAGCTTAGAAACATTAAAAAAAATCTTTGAGCACTAAAACAATTTTAGGAACAATACAATTCTATTTAGGAACAATAAAATAAAATTAAAACACTAAAAATTTGTTACAGCAAAGACCAAACACATACTTTTCATAAATACAAATTTTTTTGAAATGGAGCGAAGAAAGAAATCCTAGTTGTCACAATTATAAATGTTTTGCATTAAAACCAGCTATAAAATTAATAGTATGGACAGATGCATTTCACTGGGCATTATCAAATAAAACTGTAATAAAAAAATCTAATAAATATTTTGTATGTTCCTCACAATCACATTTTCACAAAGTAACTTCTGAATTAATCTCGCAATATAATTCATTAAATGAAAAGTGGGAGTCATTTGAGGAATATGAAAATTTCAATTTTGGAATCTGGGTTATTACGAATCCCGAAATGGAAAATACAAGTACTTGTACCTGCCCTTCATTTGGCAAAGATTATATCTGCAAACATATTTTAGGCATGAAAATTCGATTGAAAATAGTAACTGTTCCACAAGAAGCAAAAATTGTTCCCATTGGTCAGAAACGAAAACGTGGTAGACCGGCTAAATCAACAAAAGCACTAATAATTGATTAAAATTAATTTTTTATGTTCCTATATGCACGACACCTTTAAAGGGAATAAGTGTGTTTCGATTATAAATATAAATGTTCCTATATCTATAATAGTCTATGTCATATATATATATTATATATTTATTATAATAAAATTTGTTAAAAAATATAATATCAGTATTATTTTTTTATACTTACATATAAATGAATAAGAACATACAATAACACACACCTTTCTCAACCTCTCCATGTGAATAAAATTAAACAAAATATAAGGTGGATCCTACACATTTTCCACTTTAAAATATTTTCAATGTTCATCTATATTGTCCTTCCTCTCAGATATAAATTAATGAACTCTTATTTTAATAACCAGTAAATTTATATAATGTTTAAAAAATTATTTTAAAGTTAATGGCAATGTTTTAATTGTTAATGTAATTTAATGTGCAAAGAATCTAATTTAATGTTTATTTTGACCTAATTTGATGGGCAGCTGGTTAGTGTGCAAGTACTCAAATTTAATGTTCAAATCAGATTTTTTAAATGTTTATTTCTCAATGTGCAAATCTCCTATTTTAGTGTGGAAATAACCTATTTAAGTGTGCCATTATATTTATCCCATTTTTTACAGATGAACAATTTTCTGGGTTGAATTAATTCAGTCCTTAACAGATTTATCTATCCCTGTGCCTCTACGGAGCTCGAGAGTTCTTGGCCCCAGAAACCACACTTGTCGAAGTATCCCTATTTTGAGCCAAAACCCTCCAATCCCTACCCTCTCCCATCTCTCTAACGTCCCTTCCTACATTGTATTTCACTGTTGTAGTCATTGGTTAGTTGATGAAAAATAAAAACAGCAATCTCAATGACAAACTAATGTCTGTCAAAAAAATTGTCAATTGATAAATATCTCTATCTATCTCTGGCTCTCAGCAATCACATTTCTCCAATTGTCCCTATCCTGAGCCACAACCATACAATCCCTACCCTCTTCCATCTCTCTCACGCCCATTCTTCCTACATTGTCCTTGGTCTTCCAAGCGGGCGTTTCCCACTCGGTCTCCCCACTAATATATGCATGCATTGAGGTCATGCAATTCCTCATTATGCAGTCTCCGCCATTTCCCGGTGATCTCATCTTTCTTTGGCCCATAAATGCTGTGAAGAATCCTATTCTCAAATACTCTAAATCTAATCTCGTCCCCCAGGGTTATGGACCATGCTTCACACCTATATAATAAAACCGGCAATATAATTGTTTTATACCTTAACAGTTCATAAATTATAAATTAAAAAATTAATATTTCTAACATTAATTAAAAAATTTTATCCGAAAGTGTATGTATTATTTAATTATAATAATTAAAAGAATATTTTTAACAAGGAAAAAAAATTAATTATAAGTGTGGGCGAACCCCAATAATTTATAAAAGTATATCAATGGCCTAATCACGCATTTTAGCTTTAGATACGTATTTGTTTATAAATTTAATATATTCAAGGGATTATATGTAGGTCCACGTACTATTTGATATTTTTATTTAATTTTGTCTCCTCCTTCCCTTTATTTTCTTCTATTTTAAATAAATCAATTAATGTTTATTGTTTTTATCTTCTATGGATTGAAAAATTCAATTGGAAAAAAACAGCGATATTTTATCATTAAATAAACCATTCGACTAGCTTTAGTCCCTCGTCATACCTTATGCCTATGACTTTAGAAATATTAACATGAATAGTAAATTCTAACTTTAAATATGAATTTAATTACAGAATATAATTTATATAGTTCTATTTTTCTCAAATTTTCAATTCATTAACGAAATTGTTTTGTTCATAGATTTTTGTGTCTTTATATCTTTATATTCTTATCTATTGACTAATTCTGCACAAAACAATATGTTATTCTTTTTGAATATTTTTTCTTGCAAGGTCATAGATAAAAATATATTATTTAAATCAATATTCTTTCATAAGTTATATTAATGACGTAAAATTGATATAGTGATAAGAATAACTTTTTAATGAAAGATTTATTTAAATTTTATGTAATATCTATTGATGGAAGATTTAATTTTTAATATTATTTATATCAATAGAACAAAATAGATATAAAAGTGTATATTTTTACACAATAAATTGAAAAATGCAAGTTAAAAAGAAAATATATACTTATAATAATTAATAACTTTTAGATAATTATAAATATAATAATAAAAAATCATTTTATAATACAAGTATCTAAATATATTCGGCTTTTGATTTTTTAATTATTAGTTCTAATTTGAATATCAATAAATATTAAGAGATACACCTTTTATTAACAATTATTTATAAGATAACATAAAAATAAATAAATTCTAAGAAGTTTAGTATAAAAATTGATTTTTAAATGTATAAATGTGTGCCTAAAAATATAAGCATTGGAGCAATATGGTCACATGTATGTACAATTAAGTATACAATGGTCCAAATTAAATAAACACATTCAAAGGGTAGGATTTTGAAATATTTATTTTAAGATTAAAAAATGTGTTTTAAAAGTGTATTGTATTAAATTGTATTAAAAAGTTAAATATATATATTTTAAATGAAAATAATAACAATAATAACTACTTATTTCATAGTTATATCGTACAGTAATTGGAAACTTGTATTCCTATTAGGCTAACCAAGCAAAACAATGAACTCACTTGAAATCAATTGAAATTAATTTACATTTGATGTTATTTCAAGGCTAAGATGAAACATAAATTAACTTTAAATAAAAATATAGCTACTAATTTTAAAATTATAATAGAATTTAGAATTTAGAAAAAAAAATTTAAAAAAAAAAGAATTATATTTTAAATGTATTTCAAAATTATAATTATATAAAAAAATTTAAAAATTTCATATATTTTATATTTTAATATATATTAATTATAGAATATTAAAATAATAAAAAAAATTATACTGTTTTTTTTTATATAATTTTTCATAGAAATATATATATATACATATATCACTATTTCATATATATAAATCACTATTTCATAAAATTAAATATTTTCTTAAATAATTTTTTATTAAAAAAACGTATATTAAAATGAATTAATTACTTTATTGTTTTAAATTTAATTGAATTGTATTTATATTGATATAGCACTTACTTCTTCCGGTAATTTTGCCGGTCCAGCACCGAAATTGATCACCTTATTTTGTGCTGACATTTTCAAAAAAATTTGTTGCTCGCTCTTTTTTAATTGATTAAAGTCGAGCAGTGGAATGGCTTGACAACAGATAGAAAGAACAAGTACTTGGTATAGTAATCCACCACCACCTCTCGCACTGTTAGGGGGGTCCAGTGTCAGTCACTGGTCAGGGTCATCTCCACCTCCTCTTCCACGTGACACGATACGATCAGCGCATATTTCAAAAAACAAGCTCTCTTAAATTACTCTCTCTATATATTATAGAAAGAACAAGTACTTGGTATATTAACATACTCTCTCTATATATTATATATAGAGAGAGAAATTTAAGAGAGCTTGTTTTTTTGAAATATGGGATGGGCAAGTTACTCGATTTTGAGTAATCAGATACAAAATACCAATTACTTCAGATTTTTGTAACGAAATACAAGATACCAATTACTCACGGGTTTGTGTAACGAGATACAAGATATCAATTACGTATTTCAAATACATTGAAAATACCGATTACAAACAAATTTTCCCTTGATTTTAAAATTCGTTTTGGTGGGGTAATTATGAAACTCTAAATAAATTTAGTTAGGAAAGTGGCAACTAAACTTATATAGGAGAATACCTTTGAAAAATCGAAAACAATAAAATTAATCATGATATTAAAAAACATTTATTTATAAAAATGTGAAAAGGTTATATTTTGTAAATAATACGATAATACCACATACTAATATTTTATTGTAAATTTATAATAATAAATATAAATAAATAAATATAATAATAAAATAAATAATAGATTAAGTGAAAGTAAACAAAGAAAATATGACATATAAACATATTAAGTATTATATACTTTGTAATTATGATTACCTTTCAAAAAACCCAGTATTCAAAAATTTTGTCGGATAATCTGGACCTTGATGGAGAATGAATGAACCCCGCAAATGAAAACAATCTTTCAACCGGGGAAGAAGAACAAAGATGTGTATTAAATCTTATAAATAATTCCTTTATTAAAGGATGATTGTTCAAAGAAGTAAAATGTTTGCTTTTATTATTAAAATAGGATACAATTTCTAAGTCCATTTTTGAGTCCATTTTATCTTCTGGCGAGCTCAATAAAACAAAAAAGTTGTCTTCCTCATCACTATTAGATGAAGAGTTGTCATTATTATTCATACATTCTTTAAATTGTTTTGAGGTATTTATAAAAAAATTATAAATTCTTATTTAAAAAAAAAGTATTTGGTATCTTGAATTTCAGATACTAAAAATTGTAACGAAATACAAGGTACCAATTAATATTGTATTTGGTATCTTCTATTTCAAATACATGTAAATGATTAACGCCCATCCTTGTCTATATATATACAATAAAATAATAATATAGTATATAATGTTTCTTTATGGACATCTGCGAACATATATAGGTATATAGGTAGAATGTTGATATTTGGTTAGCATCCTTATTAAAGAAAAAGAAAAATTCAATCCATTCAAAATCCGAAAGATTTTTTTGTATGAAAGATAAGACGAGAATAAAAATAAAAAATTTGATTCAATTTTTTTCATTAATTTTGACTATCTCGTAAGAGATAGTATTGCGATCACGAAAATTGTCTCTGTGTATGTGTGTGTGTGTGTGTGTGTGTGTGTGTGTATGTATGTAACCAAGATTACGCAAAAACGGTTTGAGCTAGAATGATGAAATTTGGTACATGGGCATTATTCAAAATTCGTAGTTTTCCATCAACTTTTGAGAAGTGTAGCTCAACAGGAAGAGGGTCGTTACCTACAACGTTTTGATTTTTTTTCTTCTAAAGTAACCGTAAAAATAAAGATATATGTTTGATAATTTTTCACATGATTAATAATTGTATAAAACTGCTATATATAGAATTTCAGCTTGATTTATTTGCTGAAAGTACTAGAACTTTTTAACACTGCAAATCTCACGCTTTTACACGTGACGTGGTACCATCAACAGAAACAAACATGCGCTGGTTTAATAAATATTATTTATTAATTTTAATTTATAATTTAATTAATTTAATTTAATTTAAATTAATATATGTTATTTAATCCAATTCAAATTTGCGAGATAGTCAAGTGGAGACACTCCAGCTTTTTATATATAATAAATATATATGTATTATATAGATATATATATAGAGAGAGAGAATATTTAGTAATTTAAATCACAAAGAATCAAAATTGGAAAATAGTATTTATCATTTCTTATATAATAACAATGTGATATTAACTATTTGCTGCTAACAACATTCAGGTAAATTTTATATTATTTTCTTCACAAAGTAAGATCATGCGTTTTTTTATTACTTTATAGTTATTAATATCCTTTTCTAAATTTATGTAGGTTTCAATAACTAAAAAGGAAATATAATGATTTGTAGTATTATTAAAGGTAACACAAATTTTAATTATGTGCCTGAAATAATTATAAAACAATTCATTGTATAAATATAACTAAATTGGGGAGGACAATATTAGATATATATTTTGTTTGGACAAAATAGGAAGTGTTAGCCAGCTGAGAGTGGTGAGTGCGAAATTTATAAATATTTATACAGAAGGTATTAAATATAAAATAGATCCAATGGTGATCTGTAGCATATGAAATTTAATGAAGGAAGAGACAATGATTCACGTGTTGTTCATATGTCCAATATACAAGCCAATGAGAAACCACTATCTGAAGAAATATATGAAGAAAGATATAATGGATGAGGAAAATCTGATAAAAATTCTGGAGATTGTGAACCGCGATAAATTGAAAGACATTTATTTATTTATCAAAATTGTTTTAAAGATTAGGTCATTTATCGAAAACGAATGAAACTTGGGTTATAAATTTAAATTAATAACTTATTTTGTTTTGCTTTGTGTTAAAAAAATTACTATTGAATTCAACTCCTTTGTAAAGCCAAAGGGCTTTAAATTATTTAATAAATAATAAAATAATAAATATAACTTATGATAAGATTGACCTCTCAGATACATTGTAGTTAATTTAAATGGTTGCGGATAATTAGGGGCAAATAAAAATATATTTAAGCATTTTACATGTTCAGTGGAACCCCACATACAAACACAATTTATTTAAGGAGTTAATTCGGATTTCGAATTGTTTGAAAGTAGAATAATTTCTTATATATTATTTAATGTAAATTCGATTAATTTGTTCCAGATTATTATTCATTTAAACTTAAGAAAAATTATACAAATTCAGAACCTTACTGAGGGAAATTGATGGCATAAGTGGAATAGAGGAGAAACATGGATATTGTGTTACTGTTTGTGAAGAGAGTCAGTTTCCACAAAAAACATCAGATAACATTCCTTCAGGTGTTTTCTATTTTTTTTAGGTGTTTCTGACAAGGAAATCCTACTCATGCATATTTTAATTAGTGAGTTTGTGTAGGTGATGCTATCGGAATTACCATGTCCAGGCGTATTTTCTTGAAAAAGTTGTATGTATAGTGAGATGTTTATATAAAGCGTGGTTCCAGTGGATATAGTAAACAACAAAAAGTTAATCAAGAGTTGAGTATATAATATGTATCTAGTTCGATGAGAGTAGACATGTTTTCAGTGTTGTAAATAATTAAACATATAAAATGAAATAAAAAATAAAATAAACAAACAATTTTCTCTTAAAATTTTATTTAAATTTAGATGGTGTTTTTATATACAATTTTCTTAAAAATATTTTATAACATAATTAGATAGTCTTCAGGTACATATTAAATTTATAATATAATATTCATTTTCTTCTCTAAATTTTAATAACAAAAGGAAATATATTTTTTTTTAAATATACTAGTAGAGAAGAAGCAATTTGGATTTTAAAGATTGAAGAATGCTAAACTAAAAAAAGTTTAGTAAAATTAGTTTTGTGAATTTAATAACTTTGAAACTTTGGACCCAATTCTTTTTTTTTGCAATTTAAAACTTTTGTCTAAGATGAAATATGCAAATTTCTTCATATAAAGAAGAAATAGTTTAGATTTATAATATTTGAAATGAAATAATTTTAAAAAGTAGAAAAATACATAAATGGAAAGACAGTGAAATTTTCAAAATTTAAAGAATATTATAATGTTAATAAAAATCATAATATTACTAATTTCAAAAGGATTTATTTAAATACAAGAAAGAATGATAATTTATGATTAAATATATAATTTGATTTATCTATGTAAAATAAATTTATTGGGTTAACTTAATATAATGTATATTAAATAAATGATTAATTTTATTAATTCTATTCGGACTTCAAATGATAACATTGGGATTTAAATTCATAAGAAGATTAATATTAAATGTATTTTGATTTTTTAAAGTAGTTATTTTTGATATGCTGTTTAGTTTTTAAATTTCTGTTAGATATAAAATTTCATTACTAAATTAAATTTATAGAAATATCAAAAACAAGTAAATTAAAAATAGTTATAACTATCAATTTATAGTCTTTTTTTGAATAGTATAGAAATTATTTTTATACCGATACTTGCTTATAAATTAAAAAAAATTCAAAACTTAATATGTAATTAATAGTTATTGTTAAATGTAATATTAAATAAATTATATTAAAGTTAGTAATATAGTAATTTTATTAAAATCACTTAATATATACGTCCAAGAAGTAGGAAATATATTTTATATTAACTAAAAATTAAAAAGTTTAATGGTATGTATATAGTATAGTCAGAATCATTGAAAAAGTATTTGAACCGAATAATGATTATTTATATAACATTGCCAAATAAATCAAATCTCGGTGGAATAAACTAAAGGCACAATGAATTTTCACTGTTTCTGACTAAACTTATAAATTACAAAAATATATTTTAGAATATAAAATAATATGGGATATAATTTTTAATTAGAAAATAAAAAGATAAATAGAATACTAAATTATTAGGTAAATAAAATTGAAAGTGATATGTTTTATATTTTAGAGATAATTCTTTTAGTCATCTGTACTTTTAATTCACTAATAATAATTTTTTTATTAAAACCCTGTAGTTGATAAAGTTATCTAAATCTATATTTGGACAATATTTAAATTAGTTTAAATATAAAATGAATGTATTAATGAAAATATAAATTCTGAATAATTTTCATCATTAAATAATTAAATCATTTATCAAATTTGCACTTATTTAGATGAATTGTAATACTTTTGTTTTTTTTATATTTTTTAAATTTTTTCTACAATGCCTTCAATTATTAAGTTTAGATATGTATATTAAATTATTAAGAGAATATATTATATTAATAATATTTTATAATACTTGTTTTAAAGAACAAAAATATTATTAATATAATAAAAGAATAAAATAATTTAGATAGATAATTGAGTTATAGATCAAATTTGTATAACAGCAAGGCATACTAATTATTAAAGAAAAATTATTCACTATAATAATTTTTTCATTCAGATATTGTATTGATAATTAATGTATTTACCCATTAATTATATGTTTATATAAATAACATTATTTTTTTAAATGAACATAAACTTCAGAGAATAATTTTTCTATTAATTTAACTTTTAATTAACAATTTATAATATTTAAGCTTAATTTGTTATATGTTGTTACTTTGCTTAACCCGTTTCCTATATTCTCAGTTTTCTATCTATTGATTTTTGATTTTTATCCGTCCAGTCGAAGTCGGTCGACTATGAATGTATATTATAATATACTATCTATGTATTTTGGTTATTAATTAGGATTAATTGAAAAAACAAAATTTAGAATCAATTTTAATATAAACAAATAGTTTAATTATAAAAAATTAAATTAACAATAGATCTATTTTAGGGAATCTTATATATTCAAATTAAAATTTGACACTATTAATTATAAATTAGAAAATTCCAAAATATATGATAAAAAACTTGATAAACAAAATTACACAAGGAAGACTTGAAATATAATGCAATTGAAAAATTAAAATGATATAAATATATCTATAATAAAGTAACAATAAATATAACATAAATTAAAAATTTAATGAATTATTTTATTTAATAAAGAGTTTCTATTATATATTTAATTATAAAGTTTATTCCATAATATAATATATAAAAAATATATTTTAACAAATATTAATATTATCTAAGGCTATTTATAAATAAAACAAATCTTTTCGCTGGAATAGACCTATAGATGCAAATAAGCTTTGAAAAATATATGTATTATTTTTTTGAACTTCTATAAAATAATATATATATATATATATTTAATAATTTTGCAATCAGAGGAAACAATTTATTGTAGGCTTTTTTAATAAACAAAATTAAAATATCTCATATCTTTATTTAAATTAATTTTTATTTGAAAATAGTTACAAAATTAAATTGTAAAAATACGAAAAATAAATAATTTAATTATAAATTTTTTATTATTACTTTGAGTAGATAAATTTTTGTATTACTATAATATCTTAAGGGGAGAGTAATATATGATTTTTTAAAATAAATTTATTGAATAATTGTTATAAAGTACTTCCTTAAGTACAGTAAATCACAGATATAGATTTGTAGTTTGTAGGATTAATAATATAGAAATATTTAATTAACTATATCTATTATATAAGAAGAGACATAGATTTTCAAAAGATATTTGAAAAAACTTATTTCATCATTTTCATTTATAAATGAAATCAAATTTTATAAATATTAATATAAATAATTAATAATTTGTTTTAAAAAAATTATACTTTTAATAAATCAGAATTATTTACATTAATTTATAATTATAATTGTTATAAAACAATTTTGAAATTAAAAATTAATTAGTAAAGGCACTAATTATAATTACTAATTAATCTTGTAATCATTGCTTTCCATATCACTTAAATTCATCCTGAATTTAACCATTTATACCTTAAAAGTATCCCATAATAAAAAGAGTGATCTTACTTAGAGCAATAATTAACCTGCTAATGGAGCCTCGGTGTAAAAGTCAGGTTCATCATCTTCTTTGTCATCATCAGCTTCTTCACTATCAAGCTGATGAATAAAATTTTATTTATTTATTAATAAATTTTTATCATTATAAATAACTTATTCAATATAATTTATATTCATTGATTTTATCAAAAAAAGTAAAAAATTAAAATTTTGAATCCTCAATTTTCAAAAATTTTAATTCTATATAAAAAATGTTTGTTTAATATTTTAGTCAAGTAATTTGATTACTAATTATTAGAAGTTGAATTTCTTGTGAAATTTTAATTTTAACTTACTGCTCTTAATTCGGACGGCGTAAAGATAAATCGTAGTTGAGCTCGAAGTGGTACCATAAGAATTAAGAAAAAAGGAAATGCAAGAGATGCTTGTGTAGATTTGACAACCCACAATATTGCTAAACACATAAGTTGGATCATAGTAAACAAATGCATTTTCATCGAATGGACCTGAAATTGAAAGAATTCAATTTTTAATTTTATTATAGAGAAAATGAATTATTTTTAAATATAAAAAAATGTATTAGCGTATTATCATTCATTATTTCAAATACCTTGCGGACGTAAGCAGCTTGAGGATGATGTTTTACAGGCATGAAAAAAAGTTGAAGTCGATCAAAAAATTGAATGCCATTCATCGATGAAATACCCATATATAAAAAGACTCCAAAAAGAACAGATATTGGAACTAAACGAAGTAATGGGGCCATTAACACAGAGAGACCTAGAAAATAAACACCATTTTAATTAAAAATATATATATCAAATATATGAAGTTTTTTGAATTGAGCTGAATCGTATATTTATATATATCATATATATTGTATCATAATTTGATATCCAATGATTATTACCTATAAGAACTGAAACCAGCAAAGCAGACAAGCGTTGTTCCTTGACCTCAATTATATGAGGTGCGTCTCCAGGCGCATGGGTTCTTGAAAGAACGGTAAGAGCAGAGACATGGGAAATGCTTCTTACAGTGGCAGCGCAAACCCATGGAGCCCCAATCAAGCCACATCCAACATTTAATAAACTCACGAGTACAATATCCAAATGGAAGCCTGAACCCTTTTTTAATTTTCTTTCCTTTTTATCAATAATTAATTCACAAATATGAGTCTCCATAAAAAGTAAAATATAAACTAAAGCAGCTGGAGCGATTGCGGCAAAGGCAATCCAAGGTTGACTGAGAGTTCCTGGAGGTATAATCCAGCCACGTACAGCCTCATTGGTAGGGCTTAAACCTTCAGGAACTTTTAACTTTTCAGTATACACCTGTGGATTTAAATAATCCAGTGTTACCATACTTATTATTGCGATAGGCACTCCAAAGTCACCGAGAGCTCGTCTTGCCTAAAAAATTTATTATATAATAAAAAAATTTCCTTTAAAAATCATAGAAAATATTCAAAATATTGATAATTATATTTAATTAAACTATAAATTTTGCTAAAACTAAATGATTCAATTATTTCACTTACACTACGACCAAGAAATTTACTATTTCGAAATTGTCTTAAATAATAAGCGATGAAAAATGTTCCAAAAGCTAAAATAGTACAAAATAATGCTGTATTGGGTTGGTTAAATCGTATATCATGTTGTATTTTGGACAATACAGTGATATTCGAAGATTCAGTTGTTTCATTCCTAAAAAGTGTTGATTTATATATTTATTATTTTATAAATTTGATTTTTACACAAATCACAAAATTGAATAATCTTTACCATTCCAATTCTGTTTCAAAAAATGGATTTTCAGTAATAGTTTCATTTACAATATCTGTTAAATTATTTTCAATAATTGGAAAATTGCAATAATCGTTTAAAAACGGATGTCGGAGATAAACCTGGAATAATTTATATATATTTAATAGAATAAAGAATAAAAAAGGGGTTTCAACTGGAAGAAAATAGTTATTTTTTGAAAAAAATAAAATAAAATGTATTCATTGTTTGAATAATTTTACAATATTTTAAATAAAATACAATCACAACTAAGATTTAGAATTTTATATTAATGCAAATGTTTCGAAAGAAATTAACTGAAAATACATGCAGGTGTCAGATGGAGATATAGAGATAGAGTGTGAGTCGTTAATAGTATAAAAAAAAATAAATACCATATATAATTTTACAAAGGCTTCAACAATATAGAGAACTGAAATTAATGCTGCAAAAATCTCTTCTGTAAACCGGGTGAATAACTTTACTAAAACACTTCCTTCAAAAGCAACAACCACGAGTGCAATTATGAAGATCCAAAAACCAATGTAGACACGTACAGCAAGAAAGTCAACATTATTCATGAGACAAAACTGCTTAAAAAATTTGGAAATAAATAACACTTTTAGTTAATTATTTTAATAATATTTCTTTTCTTACACTGTATAAACTTTCATCAAACAGTAATAAGGGGCCAGTAGCACCAATAACAATCATAGGCTGACCAGAAAGTAGTGCAAAAATTATTCCAGCTGTTGAAGTGGATACCAATGTTTCAGAAATGCCAATTAAATTTTCAGTTTTATCTCCTAAAAAGTATAATTATGGTTTCAAATAAGTGAAGTTTTCTTGAAAAAGTTATTTGAAATTATTATTTGTTCTTTTTTATTACAATAATATACTATTTTTCAATATAAATACATACAATTAAATTTCTTTATTTACTTAGAAATAATTTACCTATAAGACCACCAAAAGTAATCGCTCCGGATACTGCTGCAAAATACATAAAAATAGCTGCAGCCAAACACTGTGCATTTAAGCCATCAACTATGTCCGACATATATAAAGGCATCCGCCTTTTAATATCATTTAAAAGACCTCCAAAAGGTTTACGTGTTCGTATTAATGGATCGGGAGGAGGCGGAGGTCCAACGGCTTGTTGTAAAACTCCTATTATTAACAAATTAAATAAATAAAAAAATTCAATTAATAAGAAAATCATTCTAATAATAAAATTTAATATAAAACAATAAAGAAAAAAGCACATATTAAATAAATATAATTGTTATTTAATTCACTGTTTCCCAACGCGAGTGTCGCGGAATCTCATTTTATTGGAAAAATTTAAAATACAAATTAAAATTTAAAAATACGAGGGGCCTGCAATTTTTTTATAATCCGATTTTGTGATTTCCGCATTGAATTAATTAAATTCCGGCTTTTTGACGAATAATTTAAAATAAAGATTAATTAATAATAAAATATAAATATATTTACTGTAGCGCCGGTAATCCTCGATTTGTAAGCCTGCCTGACTTAGTCTGAACCGTTCGTTGTTCTCTCCTATCTTTCGCTGATAGGATGGATTCTTTGAGGGGATCCTTCTCGCCTACTTTTGGAACGTGGGAAATCATACTAATTGATAAATTCGGAACAAGTATTTATTCCCAATTGACTGGGCCACCAGTATAAAAATAAATTCCTCTCCCTCCCCATGGTCAGAGAGATATAAGTGCACTTATTACCTAGTTAATTGAACTAAAATTAGATTTAAGTTTAGTTTCTTGCTAATTAAAATTAGGTCTATAATTCCTTATTTGATTTAATTCTGAATAAAATAAATTTTAAAACTTTGTTAAGAATTTAATGTTTATTATTGAATGATCTTTTTAACCCTTCTTGATTTAATGGCATACAAAATAAACCTATAAGGTCCATTCGTTGGCGAGAGATAATAGATAGATGTTTCTTATAAAATATTCATTAAAACCTATTTTAAACCTTTGAACGAATTATAATCGATAAATCATTCTTCATTCTTATCCGCTTAAAATTCATACACACAACAGCGCCCCTCTGGTTTACATTTTTCTGTTACTATACATCTTTCCTTGTGAAGTTAATAAATATGTAAACGTTTATTGAGAATGTATTTTTACCCTAGAAATTTTAGTTTGTTGGATACAAAATAATAATATAAAAGTGTAATGAGCAAAAATGGTTGGGAAACATTGGTTTAATTTATGAAGAAAAATATTTATTTTTTTTAAACTAACCAACTTGTTGTTGATCAAGTTCAACTTTACGGCTTTTACGTCTTCTTATCATTTCACTTTTTGCTTTTAGCTCGCCAAAAGGTAAAAGAGCTTTTCGTTCCCAGTCACCTGGTGGAAGAACAATACTATCATCTAAAAACTCGTTGATTGCTGAAAGAAGTTCTTTTCTTTCATCTGCCTTGTAAGCTACTTTGTGAAAATGCTACAAAAAGGAATAAATTTATGAGACAAGAATAAATATAGTTATAAACGAAATTGTTTATACATACCTCATTAGCCATTAATGTAGAGATGGATCGACCGATTTCATGATAATCTAAATCACAAGTATTTGGTCCCAAGAGAATGAATAAAAATCGAACTGGAATAGTAACCTATGAAAAATAGAAAGTTTGTGAAATTAACATTTGGGTAGTTAAAAGTATAAAAAAAAACCCTTTATAATGACAATATTTTTTTATGAAGGAGGAAGTTTGATATTCCACCCTTCCCTCCCATGATGAAATATATCAATGGCTGTTAATTTTGTGAAATAAATTAATAAAATTAGTACCTCTGTAAGACTAGGCATATAAATTCCTTCTGCTAATCGAACAAAAGCTATTGTAGGCTGCTCTAGAAAATCAACAGCACCTACTAAAACAGTTGTGGCTTCAGCTCCCAAAGGAATGCGTTTTAATATACTCTCTTTTTGAACTTTTTTTAAATCTTCACTTGAGGATCCATATGTTAGTTCTTCTTTTATATCAATCTGAATTAAAAGTGATAATTAAATATCTTATTTTTTCTTACAATATATTCATAAATAAAATTCTGAATACTAATATATTTACTATGGCTTCAGATGGTTGCTCACTAAAACTATTATTTTTAAGTGTATGTTTGATTCCGGTTGAAACTGCGGCTGCTGCTGCAGCTATTGCAGCTGCATCTGTTGCTGAAGCAGATGGTACAATTCGAGGTTTGCCCTTTTCTTCTGTAAGATTCTGAAAATAAATTTAATTATAAGTTCGACAGTCATACTATATAATCAAGGATATAAGGTAATTTTATTATTATTCTGTTTTTACATATAAAATAATTATATTAATTAATTATTTATGTTAAAAAAATAAATACGTAATTATAAAAAATTTCCGATATTTCCATTTATCGGGGCTATTGGAGTCAAACATGCTTACATTCCTAAAATTATCTGAAATGTCTAAACATGCAATGAACATAACTTAAAATGTTACAAAGATCCTGGATAGAGATTATGTGTTAGCCTAAAAGAAAAACTTTTAAAAACAATGCAGTTAAGCTAAAAGAAACTATAAATTTAATGAGAAAATTAAATAGTATGCGTTTATAGAGAAGCTTTAAGGCTATTAGAAGAAAAATATTTGAAACGAGGTTCAAAATACAGGCTACAGGAAAGAAAAGAAAGCAAGCAAACGAAAAGACGTTTACATTGCTGAGTCTTCTCTCTGCAAGACACAGGCTGCACCGATCTTCATTCTCGTTGATGGAAAGCGACTGGAGCGATACAGAGAAAGTGAAAAGATAGAAGAGTTCAAAGTGTTTTTAACATTTAATGGCATTAGAATAAGCATTTATTTTGAAATCATAAGTCTACTAAAAATTATAAGATTTATTAAAGTTAGTAGTATATGAAAGAGAAAAAGCATATGTTAATGAAATTTAAAATAAGTTAAGAGTTGAGTTACACTTACATACAATTCTATTGTCTAAAAATACAACCTTATTTATCTAAAATATCTTCTAATAAGAATTTTTCTCTTAAATTAGATAATAAAATTTTATAATTATAAATATTAAATCACTTTATTTAATGTATTTTTGAATATTAAATAAATTTTCTAAAAAAATATAATTCATAATTTTACACTATTTATTTAATAACATAAAAAATTTAAATATATTTTGATGAGAGTAATATATAAGATAATATATAATGTACAAGATTTATGTTTAAGAACTTTTTTGCTGTAAAAAAAAATGATTAAACAATCTTATAGTTTCGAAAACTTAAGATTAAGATTGTTTTTTTGTAATTATAAAATAAATAAATTAATTAATTGTCTAACCTGTAAACTAGTATAGCTGGAAACATTTCGTCGCATTCCAAATCGAAATCGATCCCCACCATCATTGACATGTCGATGTCTTAATAAGAGTGCTCTCATTACTGTAGCTCGGTCTTCTGGATCTATGAGTTCATCAGTTACCATTTGTTCAACTACGCGATAAGCAACTCCTGGTAAATCGCGTTCATCAAGATCCAAGAGTACAACACCTACAATAAAAATATTTCATTGATTAAAAAAAAATCTGTTTGAAACAAATATCGCTGATTTGAATTTTTACTAACCATTTTCAAGACATCTTCTTAGATTCAATAAAGAATGAAAACTAAGGGATGCAACATGAGGTCTCCCCCATCTATCAGACCCTTCCATAACATCTTCTTCATATTTGATCCAACGAGCTGTTTCTTTCCATTCCCTTTCATCTCCTTCTCCATGGAGTTCATCCAATTGAACAAATACTTCATGTGGTGAATGATCCCATGATTTTTTAAAAGGTCCAGCAGCTGAACTATCATGTTTTCTACCAATATGAACAACTGAATTAGTAGATAGTTGTGATTTGAGTTTAGGCCTCCTAAGTCCTCTAGGATCTTCAAAACGATGACCTGAAAATAAATTGTAAAAAATAAATATCAAAAAAGAATAACAAAATGGGAAGAAAATAATAAACAAGAAAAAACAAAAGATGACATAAACAGAAAAAGAAATCATTATATTATTAAAATACCTATTCGACATATATTACAACGAAAATGAAAAAAATATGTTAAATTTGTCATTTTAGGTAGGAGTGTTCAAGCCTCCTAAACTCATGCTCGTTCACTCATTATGATATCTAAACAGGGGTTTCCCTTGAGAGAGGGGTATTTTGTATTTTCTTAAAGGCCTGAATTTATGAGTATATACTTTCTATTATTTCATTTTCATCGTTATTTTAAAATCTTAATTTTCATCGGTGCTTTTTTTAATTTTATATAATTTAATTGTTTAATTCAATCAATAAATAAATATTATATATTGTATAATGAGATATATAATCATATAATCTCTTTAACTCCATTTTATATGGATGCAAAGCCGTATCCAGTACAGAAGAGCAGCCACTTTTCTGGGTTAATTAATTTATCTATAATATCTATGCTATATATGGTCGTATATCTTTAAATAATTTTTTCAAAATTTTGGAAATTTTTCAGTGAATATTTCTATAAATTTTGTATTTATTTTTAATTTAGACACTGCCAAATAATTGATTATAATTATCTCTTACTTTTCCCTCTCAGTAATGCTCTAGAAATATATCTCTTTCTAAAAACTATTACATTTTACCTAAAATTGAATTGATTCAATCAATCAATTCAGTTTAGGCAATATATAAGTATGATCATTATAATATTTTAATTTTTTAGTATAATTAGATTTTCCTGATTTCTCTTTCTTGATTTGTCTAGCCTCATGCTAGTTTAAATCAAATTTGTGGTTCCCTTATTTGGAATCATTTCGGTTTTAAATATTTCTGATACTTAATTTCTTCATCTAATTTACTGAGTCCTATGAACTAGCCTTACTCCAAAAAATTATTCAGTTTTTTGTAGATATATTGTATATTTGTTTAAAATTGCTATTATCAATAGTTATTTCGTTTTTTTCATTTTATGGTGATATTAATGTGAAAATATGTAGTTAAGTATGCTATTTAGAAATAAAAACAAAAATTTACTTGTAAGATCGTCGATGTCTTGTTCTTGAAGAGTTACTGCCTCTTCTGCTTGAACACTCGTTCTTCTTGAGTCTCGAAGTGCAAAGTCGGAACCCAGTCTTTTACGACCTACAAGATCGTCTTGTAGACTAAATTTACGGGATTTGTGATGGTGATGATGGTGATGATGATGTCTGAAAAAAATAATAAAAGAAATTCAATGAATACAATAATTTCCGACGAAGAAGATCATAGTATAGATTGAGAAGTCGAATTGGTCATACAACACCTCAAACCTGTCAAGGTGGCAAGCGACTTGCTAGATCCTCTTTCATAAGATGTTTAACAAGAGGTAAATTAGCTGGAGTGTCTCCACTCGACTATCTCGCAATTTGAATTGGATTAAATAACATAATATATTATATTTAAATTAAATTTAATTAATTATAAATTATAAATAATAAATAATAAATATTAAACCAGCGCATGTTTGGCTTTTTGTTGATGGCACCACGTCACGTGTTGGCGCGTGAGATTTGCAGTGTTAAAAAATTAATTCTGGTAATTTCAGCGAATCAATCAAGCTGAAATTCTATATATAGCAGTTTTATACAATTATTAATCATGTGAAAAATTATCAAACATATATCTTTATTTTTACGGTCACTTTAGAGGAAAAAAAATCAAAACGTTGTAGGTAATGACCCTCTTCCGGTTGAGCTACATTTCTCAAAAGTTGATAGAAAACTATGAATTTTGAATAATGTCCATGTACCAAATTTCATCATTCTAGCTCAAACCGTTTTTGCGTAATCTTGCCTACATACATACACACATACACACATACACACATACACACACACACACACACACACAGACATTTTTCTCAACCTTAGTGAAAATGATTCAGGAACCTTCAAAACGTATAAAAACATCAAAATCTCAACATCGAAAATTTTCGTGATCGCAATACTATCTCTGGCGAGATAGTAAAAATCGGGAGTGTCCTCCCCTAGACTTTCCCGCATATAAATAGGTAATTAGGTTATTATTATTATGTTTTAACAACAATAAAAATAAACAAACTAATTAATTTAAATTATAAAGTAAAATGGTTTAACACTATTATATATATTTATAATTTACACCTAACGCTACTTGTATAGGTAAAATGTCACTTCCGGTAGTCAGATCATGATGAAATTTGGTATCTGAATTTTTTTCATATTTTTAAATCTATATACAAAATATGAAGCAAATATCTCGAAGCAAACTGGTACTTTACTTGAAAGGTAAACGCAACCAGTGTAGGTAAAGTACCACTTCCGGTTAACCGATTTTGACGAAATTTTGATAGAAACTACAAACTGTGAATAATATCGGTGTACCAAATTTCGAAGTCCTAGCTTGATTAGTTTCTGAGTAAATTCGCTCACTGACAAACATTACATACATCCATACATCCATAACTCAGACATAATTCGAAAAATGGTATTTTCCGACTTAGGGAGGTCTAAAAAGTCAAGATCTATCGAAATATCGAAGTCGAATACTTCCCTTATACGAAGTATGCGGGAAAGTAAAAAAAAAAAACAATAATAAATAATGTATTATAAATACCTGTGTTTTCTTTTAGGCCTTTTCTCGAAATCTCCTTCCCGGATAACATCAAGTTCTTCTCTTAATAACTCATCATCGGGTACTGTTGAATGTAGTGGACTACTAGGAAGAGGGGAGTCATCATCGGCACTACTAGGTTTTCCAATAATAAATTGCACTCTTCTATCCGACGAAGTTTCGGGCAAAGTGCTGGTAGTTGTTATTGCTGCCCGTTCCGAAACTTGAGGTTCGCTGGATGTATCAGCACCAGGACTTAAATTACTAATGTGTTGTGAAGTTGCCCCGTCAGGAGTGACAATCCCCTCTTCAACAACACTTCCACTATCCTCGTCATCAGCTTGGCTTAGAATTGTAGGTGGGGAAGTTCTACAGAAAGGTGAAAAAAATTAAACAATTTCTTATATTTCTCTTTAATATAAAAAAGAAAAAGAAACTCTTTCTTACCCAGTTAAACTATCTGAGGTTTGTAAAGGTTCTGTAAGTGGGGGTGTTGATTGTCCAGTATCTAACTTTAGGATAATCTCAGACATCTTCCTGGATCCCGAGGCCCCCTCCTAAAAGATTATTTGATTTATTAATAATCAAATAGTGATTTTAAATTAACAAAAGGTAAAAAAAAATTGAAGCATATTTATAAATTAATAGACATCTATTTAAAATTAAAGAATTTTCTTTATTGACAATAAAAGACAAAAAGTACATATTATAATATATATATATATACACATATATGAAAATTATAAAAACATTTAATATTTGTTAATGTTAAAATAGATGATGAATAGAAAAAGAGGTGATTAATTGAAGTAGAAAAGTCAAAGTGTATTTTAGAATATTAGTGTTTATTAGCATACATATATATATATATCTCCCCCTGAACCTCCTAGGTTGTACATAGTATTTGGTTGAAAGTCTGGATGTAATAGGTTTTCATTTATTTAATATTAAAACATTCATTTCTTTTTGTGTTCTTATTTATATTTTAATTTAATCAGAAAATTAAAATTTCATTTTATATGTTATAATGGAGTATAATATTACTTAATCATTTGATTTTGATATTTTATTTTCATTGATATATTGAATAATTTTAATTATAATGAAATTTAAGGAAATCTAAAGTTAGAGACTTGAGAAATTTAAAAAAAATAAAATTAACACTTTTAACACTTTATATAAACTTAAAACATATACATCCATTAATAATATTAATTTAAATTCATTAATTTATTTGTTTTTCCCCATGGGGTTTTCGTTTTTATTAATTTCTCAAGAACATAGTTGTTCTTCTCCCTTATCTATGTGGCGCTAGGGGGTTCGAAAATTATTAGCTACAGAAACATATTCCTCTAATAATCTCAGTCCTGAGTCACCTCGATCTAACTCCTATTCTCTACCAGTTTCATCAAGTTCTCCTTTATCTTAGTCTCTGGCTTGTCTTTCTCACTCTTCTTATCACGTGATCCGCCAATCGCAAACTATATCGCAAACTATATTTATATATAAATTTATATTTGATTGATTCATTGTATTAAAATTTAAACAAATGCAAATTTTCATATTTTTTCATTTAAACTAAGTCATAAGCTTTGCAAAAATACCCGAATAATTGGTGTTCAGAAATATTGAATGTTCTTAACGAGAATATTTAATCTAATATTGTCCGATTTAAAAAAATTATACGTCTAATCGATGTCGACGTTCTGGCTGGGTATGCAATATATATATATCAAATTAGTTAAAGAAATAAAGAAAGAATAGTCTCAAAATACTTAATTAGATGAAAGAAAAATTAAATTACAAAATATATCATTCGAGGGTATTATTTTAGTTATGAGGAAATAACAAAAATCAATTTAATGTATTCATACAAGTTTATTTTGGAATATTTTCCTATTTTTTCTTTAATTATCACCGTTGGTAAATAAAGTAGGTAAATTAAATATAATTTTTAAGATCAGGTGATATTTAGTTTAAATAATAGAAGATATTCTTATTCACTGAAGTGCATGAAGAAAAAGCGGTAAAATTTACTCACTTTATAAAAGCATATATGAAGGGTTAGTAGTTAATCACAAACATTCTAAAAAAAGGAAGAACCTTTTAGAAAAACACACCATTAAGATAAAAGGTTTTAAGAATATAAATAGTGTTAATAAATAGTAAGTTTTAAATAATTATTTGTTTTGACCTCTTGTTGAGCTTCTGATTCACTTCTGGGAGCTGAGATGGACCTTCTAGGTGGCCGAAGCGTTTTGAGAGGGACATGAGTATGGGGATAACTCTTCTTTCGATGCACTAAGAATAAACATTGATATATTTTCAGAGAAAAATATTATATTATTTATTTTAATAAAGAATTAATTTAAGACAGTGAGATAACGAAAATATTTTTGATTGTTCCTCCCTTTTTGTTTATTTAACGTAAACTTTTTCTAAATTGTAGTTTGTTAAAAATTATTGTGAGAAATTTTCTTTTAATTTGTTTCATATATGGATAAAAAAGTTCTATTAAGGTTCTTTATTATTAGGGAAAAGAATTGGAAATATTTTTTGAGAATGAATTTTCATTTAAAAATTTCACAATTTCATTCATATTTTTTTTTTATAAATCATTGAGATATAAATTCATATTTATATTTTCCTTCAGCTGTTTCCGAATTTGATTAAATAATTTTTCACACAATTTTTTATTTTATTTTTTTTCATGATAAAAGTGTTTAAATTTTCGAGAAAGTTATTTGTAAGAAAGAAAGTTCAAGAAGAAAAATAAAATAAATGTCTCGGATATGGATAATGAAAATAAATGCACAATGTTTTTGAAAACTTTGGAATTTTCCCACTCACTACTATAATCGAGTTCAGCAAATGCAGAACTGCGACGTGGAGATGCTTCAGCAAATGAGGAAGCACTAAATTGGGATTTTGACAATCCGGAAAATACTTTTTCCATTTCTTCATCAAGTTGCTGTCCAGGTTCTTCAGCCTGATCGGATCCATGGCCGGAACCAGTTCCGCCACTGCCCCCGGCTTCTGCCTAAAATCAGACATTTTTTTGATTAGATAAGGGATCTAAATTCAATTTTGAAATTGATATATACATACATGTTGATAAAGAGATGAACCATCACCGGTTTTAAAGGACATCCCATAAAGAGTAGCTCAGTGGCGACTTGATATAGGTACGATCATCATGCTATTCCATGCCCAAAGACAAGCCCAAACGATATTTTACTAAACATGCATCATCAATTGAGAAAAATCAATTATCAATTTTACATTTCTTAAATACTTAATATAAAGTTTTAAGTTATATATTCACCAAATATAAAAGTATTAAATTTGGAAGTTAATTAATAATATGAACAAAAAAGTGTTATATTAAATTGGGCATAAATAAAAAAATAATTGATGAATTAATCAACATTCAAGGAAAATTTCCGTAAAGTGGTTAAAAAATTGAAATGCCATTCTCTTCAAATAAATTTTCTGGGAAAAAAAGTTTACTGAATTGGTAAAACACCGGTTATATAAAAATGTAAATGTTCTGAATTCAAAAGAAAATGACATTAATAATATACCATTGACAAATATTTGTAAGTGAAATTGATTGTGATGCAATATTAAATTGACTCTTAAGATGTTGCATCTTCCCACAAGATATTCAAGATTGTTAAAATTCTAGATAAAAAAATCTTCACCAAAATTAGCCATTTTAAAATGTTGAAAATTAATTATAAAATAATAATTAGTTTGTATAAAATTGTTTAGATTACTCTAGTGTAATAGTATTTATTAGAAAGATGACTATGAACTAAAAATTAATTATTAGATTTCATTAATTAAGTAAGTTCTCTTGAATAGGATATGAATGGTAAATTCCTCTTTCCACCTTTAATTTAATTAAATTTTTCAATGAAACAAAAAACAAATGAACATGAAGTCTTGAGTTTAAAGCAGCGGTTTCCAACTTGGGAGGGACAGACTATTGCTAGGGGAGGCGGGAAATATTTTTAATAAAAAAGTAATTTATACTATTAATTGGTAATATAGTTGGTTGTGTATATTATCGTAATAAAAAAAATGTAAACTTCAAATCGTAATGCTATATTTTTAAAATTATTTAAGACAAATCTTGATTTCTCAAAGTTTTTATGGGTACAGAATTGATTTGTTGACAATAAAGATGAAGAATTGAATCATTGATAAAGAAAAACTGATAAAATTATAATGAGTTACCTCAGTAAAAGTAAAATAAGTTTCAAAATGAAACCGTAATTCAATTTTGGATGTATCTTAGCGAATAGACTTTCAGTTTTTTTTAAATAAATTATTATATCTATTAAGAAATAAAGAATGGGGAGGCACGGAATTTTTTTCCGGGAGGCATACCAGCTTAAAGGTTGGAAACATATAGTTTAAACCTTTACGCCTGCTAATTTTTTTTGTTTTTCTTAACTTCACTTGGCGTCTGCCTCTGTGTCTCTGTCTATTCGCTCTTTTGACAAATTGAAATCGATTTTTCATCGACTTTTTATTGAGATAGACTTTTGAAAATTTTTATAGATATTTCAATGGATCCCTAGAAAGAATAGAAGAAATATAATTGAATTATAATTAATGAATTGTAATTAATTAGCGATTAATTACTTTTAGTAACTAACTACTTTTGTATTGCTCCGATTAATTTTTTTTCAACGGATTTTGAAACATAAATATTGATTTCAGGATAGATTTTCATTTTGAACGTATTTAAAAATATGACATATCATTAAAATTAATGATGATTTCTTATTAATCAGCACTAGCGTCGATGAAGTAGGGGTGGGTATTAATAAAAATTGTTTATTTATAAATATAATATAATAATTATTATTCAATACAATTCAATACTTAATTATTATTCAATTCAATTCAATATTTAACATAAATACATAAAATCAATTTTATAAGATTAATATATTTTTTGTTTTATTAAATTTGCAAATTTTATAACTTCATCTTTTCTATTTCTCTTGTTATATTAAATAAATTAATCAAATTAAAATTGCACTAAAAAGAATAAAATAATATAAGTATAAAAAAAATTTATAAAATAACGTTTTTCCAATGGACTAAAAAGAATAAAATAATTTTCCTATAAGCCTGACAAAGTTTATGGATGAATTGCTTCATATTCAACGAAAAACGTTGGGCGCTTTTAGATGTCATTTAATTTCTATGCAATTAACTTCCTTTATAGAGCTATTATTCATAAATATACATACATACCACATTAAAACACTTCATTAACAAGTAACTCTATTTTTTCTAATATAATCAACCATTTTGGATTTGATTGATAATATGTAAATTTAATAAAAATTCTTTTAAATTTTGATACATACTTTGATATAAGTATATTACAGTGAAAAATAAAAAAAGATTAATTTCTTAGCTCTTAAACTATCAATTTTATTGCTTGATAAACAAATTTGTCAGTTTATGTGTTTAATAAAATTTTTATAATTACAAAAATTTGACTTGATTTTTCATATGAAAAAATAAAACTAAATGCGCCCAACGATTTTAGTTGAATATGAAGCAATTCATCCATAAACTTTGTCAGGCTTATAGAAAAATTATTTTATTCTTTTTAGTCCATTGAAAAAACTTTATTATATAAAAATTTTTTATATTTATTTTTGTGATATTTTAATCAATAATAAAATCATAATATTAATTTAAACGAACGGAAACAATCAATTTGGTCTTATCGGAAAATGTTGAAATTGAAGGGTAAATATAGACTAACTTAAATCATTTAAATAAAATGTTAGTTTCTTCTGAAGTACTAAGTTCAGAATGGTTATGAAACTATTGGCCTTTTTCTTGTTTTAAACAGATTTGTTTATATTATTATTGTTATACCCATTAACTAGATTATTTGTCCTTAATACCATTCCTTTAAAAGAAAATGTCTACCATTTTGATTAAATTAATTACCAATAATTAATGAATAGAAAATGTCATTAGTAATAGACATAGATTCTTAAATAAGTGAAGTGAATTCTTATAATTCAGGTTGTTGAGGTGGTCATAAGAAACAAACAAGGAGAGAGATAACTATGAAATTTTGTAATCAACAAATCATTATTCCACATATGTCAACAACAATCATTTCGTCATCTGAAAGAAAGGCTTTTATCTAGGAATGGTACAGAAATAAAATTCGTTATGCGTTTTTCTCAGATATGAAAAAGAGAATATTATCAATAAACAAACCCTAATTAAAGAAAATAATATAATAATTGGAACAATATTTAACAAATTTTAAATAATAAAAATCCACAAATTCTTAGGACTAGTAAAATAAAAAAACGATTTATAGGACTACTACTAAGAACATCAATAATCCAAAATTGAATTCCTCTTTATCCAAGAAAATTCCAGAAACACCTTAGCAAAATAATATTTTATTAAATTCCATTAAATTTAATCAATAAAGATTTTATCTTATTCAGAATGAATATTTGTTAAATTACAATAATAAACAAAATTATAAAGAAAAATTAATGTTAGGTGTTTATTTAATTTATCAGCAAATTTAAATCTATATAATCATATAATTAAATTTATAATTTAAAACATATTGTACGATTAAATGAAACAATTTGAACAATTAGGAGCAACGTATTTTTTTAATTTTGAATTTGAATTTTTGGTCTCCCTCGTATAGTATTTTTTAAGACGAATAATAAAAGCCTTAAATAATCAAAGTAAACACTGAATATAAAAATTAATCTACCAATAATTATCTTGCTTGGTGGATTTCCTCTCACTTGATAACTTTATATATTTTTCTAATCTTTGAATAAAACAATGATTAATAATAAAATAATAGAGAAATATTTATTTATTTCAAAATACCAAAATTTAACCTTCCAACAATATTGATTTCAATTCTAATTAAATCCAAATCTTTACAAAAAATTATTCAATATTTCAATTAAAAATATTGAATTACTCAAATACGATAAAATTATTAGTATTTATAAAGAGAGAGAGAGAGAGAAAATACTATATTTAACAAAATGTAATATTTTATAATAATTACAATTTATTATTATTTATTACTAAATTACCTAGGAATCTACATCCATTTAGCTAGCTTGCACATTTTCATATTAGTTATCTCATTATATTAAATAATATATATATATATATATATTTGAACTTGTTGAGCCTTGATTCCTTATCCTCAAATTACGTTACTGAGCGACGATAAACATTTTGTAATTCATTAAGTTATTTTTAATTAAAATTAAATAGACAAACAAAAATGCTTGTTTTATAAAAGATTCATTTGATGGAACATGAGATTTGTTTATATAAATGTTTAATATTTATTATCAATGACAATTGGAGTGAGTGTTTGTTTCCTTTTGAAATGCACAGAAATTATTTCTAAAAATTACAATATTATCACTTGAGGCAAAAGATAAATGAATATTTAACATTTTAAATCATAATATCATTGTTGAATAGCGAATATATCATAACAAAAATTAAATGGGTTTTAAGTTAACAAATAAAAATAAAATGAAAACTTAAGAATTAAAATATCATATGTAATATACATTATACACTACAATAATCTTATTATGTAATTAATAGTTAAGTCCAAGAAAAAAAAGACTAAATGAATTAATCCAAAATAAAAATCATAATTTTCTTAAACATATCAAAATTAATATGACTTTTTATGTCAGAAATTGTAATTCGTTTTTAAATGTTTCTTGATATTCCTTATAATTTGAATTATACTTGAAATTTTTAAACATAATTCAAAATTTATATATCAACCAGATTTATTTAAAAACTTTACATTTTCCTTTTGTCTTTATACTTTATTTATTAAAAGTAAATTATATTTATTAATACAAAAGTATAATAAATACTACCCTTTCTATGTAAAGATATTACCTATTCATATACCTCAAAAAAAGCATTGATAAAAATTAAAAAAAAAAAATACATATATAAAAAATTAAGTTAACTAAATCAAAGGGATCAGATTAATTATTCGATAATTATTTATTGGCAAATAATGATAATGAAATGGAAAGACAATTAAATAAAAACAGAGAGTTAAAATAATGATTTAATCTATTCATCGATTATATAAATTGTTTGATTAATTAAAAATATTAATTTAATATTTTATTTTGTAAAAAAAAAATAAAATTGTAAATCATCATGCAAGTAAATATTTAAACCCAATGATAATATTAAATCGATGGTAAATTAACTAAATATTTAAAAAGGAAACTTTTATATTAAATCTTAACCGCACCCAATTATCGAATAGATTTCTACTAACTTTAGGCCTACTTGGATTTATGGAAAATAATTTTTGTATATTCCCTTATTATCTTATTGGTCAATAATTGTTACATTTTAATTTAAGATAAATAAATCAGGGTAAATCATTTTTTTTTAAGATGATTTGGGACAAAAAACAAAAGAATATTAATTCGCCAGTGATTATTTATTTTTTTCTCACTCAATATGATCAGAGTAAGATTTTTATTTATGAATAAAAATTTAAAAAAATAAAATAAAAATTTAAAAAAATAATTTAAATATTTTTGTTATCAATAAAATTAGCTATTGAATACTTCAGCGCTCTTTGATCTCAGAAAGTGAATAACCGGAATACTGTTGATTTTGTCATTGGATAATTGTTGTTGTTGTAGGAGACGAGAAGGGTGGCTGAGTTCAGGATTAGAGAAAAGGAAGGACCAGACCCAAGTGGAATCATGTTGTCCGATCACCTGGGAGCAGCCGCCGCGAAGTGAAGGCGGATAACGGAGTGGGCGCTGGCGAGCGACTGCCGACTTTGACAGTCGCCACCCGCCAGAAACATCGTCAGTGGGTCGATAGAGGCTGCGCGGACATCCCGGACCAACCTGGCCTTGACATCCGATGATTGAACAAAGCCCTGGTGCCCTGGTTGCCTAAATCGCGCACCCTTAAACCCATTGAAGGCCCTCCCCACGATTATAGGAATTAGTCTAACTAATCACTTTAGTTCAATGAAATTTTACAAAAAACTCTTTTGTTAAAACGTGTTTTAGACAAAGCATTAGGTAATTAAAGAAATAATAATTTCGTTTAAATTGAATTTATTTTTCAAATTTACTATAATGAAAATAAGTTGACCTGTGGCCAGGTCCGAACCGACCGAAGGTTTGAAATAAATTAATTTCCAGCTACAGAAACAATTTCAAATAATTTTAAAATATCTATTAATGTAATAAAAAACAGATAGGCATAGAACATAAATATTTTTAATTTTATTTTATTTATAATATATATGTAAGACCAGGCTGTGACGTCATGAATGGCTGGATGACGTCATATAATTTTAAATCAAGAAAAAACTAATAAATATGATTTTCCCGAGGATAAAACCAATACAAAGTGCATGATTCGTGGTGATATATAAAAAAATCTCCTCATGTGAAATTTTGTGTGAAAATAACCCTTCCCTTATTATCGTCGATCGCTAATACTACCACTTCCGGTTTCCGGATTTGCACCAAAAGTTGATCAATTCATCCCACTGATGCATTAAGTAAATACACCAAATTTCATCAAAATCCGTTCAGCCGTTCAGGCTGTACACATCTATACGGACGGACGGACAGACATCATGCTAAAAATACTTTTTTCTGTTAAAATGCATGATTCGTGGAGATATGTAAAAATCTCCACATGTGAAATTTGGTGTGAAAACAATACCTCCCTTACTATCGTCGGTCGGTAAAAAGCAAATTTAATTGAAGATAGATTCAAATTCAGAAACTCAAATGACTTAGTAATAATATTAATATACATTTTTAAATAATAATGATTGATAATAAATATTAAATTAGATATATTAATAAGTAAATAAGTTTTAAGAAAAGTTTTTTCCATAAGAAAGGATGGGGGGATATACTTAAAAAGTAAATCTGTAGTAGATAATCAAGAAATCAACAAACAATCAATCTAAATTATCATATTGTCAAAGCTTATTGATCTAAGATTGATTAATAATAAACTTAATATACATGTATTGATAGAAAAGATGTTCAAAATAAAATAGTATTCTCCTTAGTCGTTAAAAAGTACTAATATTTTTTTATCATTTAAAAGAATCAGTAATCAACATCTTTGTAAATCAATAATTTTAAAAAAAGAAATGACATCTAAGAGAGTGAATATAATTTTCTACAAATAGCTCAATTAAATGAATCTATAAATTCAAGGATATATCTCATTTAAAAAGAAGTTACTATTTCTTAAGTATTTCCTTTATAAATTTCTTCTTTGCATGACAACCAATAATTTAAAAAAATTGCTTATTTTTATTCTTATAAATTCAATGATTGTTAGTGGTTTAATATTGTAAACATAAATCATCATTCTTTATTCAGTATAAATAAATGTCACTAAAAAAAATTATGGATCTTACTAAGTCGTGAATGTTATTAATAATATGAATAATAATAATAATAATAATAATAATTTTAATATCAAGTTTTTTAAACGAAAATAAAATATTAATTAAACCTTGAATATTATCGTTTACATATACCCACCAAAAACTTGGGCGCATATGAACCTAAGTAGAAGGTAAAGAGTTTAATTTTATTATATGCACCCCACGCTTTTTTTTGTTGGGCATATGTAAAGGATAATATTCAAGGTTTAATTAATATTTTATTTTCTATTTTTTAGGGCAATATTATCCTTTAAATATTCCCAAAAAAAAGCGTGGGACGCATATAATAAAATTAAATTCTTTACCTTCTACTTAGGTTCATATGAGCCCACGCTTTTTTGTTGGGTATATGTAAAAGATAATATTCAAGATTTAATTAATATTTTATTTTCTAATTTTTAGGGCATTTTTGTTTAAAAAAAACTTTTTAATATTAAAATTTTTTTTTATTAATTTATTTTCAAGTTTTTAGTTTTTTATATTCTTTTTTTTAAATATTTTATTCTTACTTGCTAGATGTAAAACATTGTACTATTGACAATTTAAATCTGTTATTCTCGAACATATATTAGATTCTTCGCGAAGTTTCTATGCCTTTTCTAGATGACATTAATTATGCAAGTGGCTTATTAAGGCCATCGGCATACCGCAGTGTACTATGCGACACTGAGTTCTTTTCGGAATCACTTGGTATAGAAAATGAATAGAAAATATAAAATATAAAAAAATTGTAAATATATATATACATGTAACATTGTATTAATATCAATCATTTAAATTCACAAATTTCAAAATTCCTTACTTTTGAATAATTCACAATATTTCTTTTTGATTAGTGAAGTGCCATCGGTTATCAATATATGTTTCAAATTTGAGTGAAATCGCTCAACTAGAAGCGGGTTAAAATCCAATGACAAATTATTAGCATTATAGACAGACAGAAAAGTCAAGTTAATAATAATATAAATATAAACAAATTTATAAAATAATTAATCGCTAATTACATTACAATTAATTAATTATAATTCAAGTATATTTCTTCCATACCTTCTAGGGACCCATTGAAATATCTATAAAAATATTCAAGTCTCAATTTAAAGTTGATAAAAAGAGCGAACAGACAGACAGAGAGACATGAAACGAAGTTGATAAAAACATAAAAAGCCTATAACAAAATACTGTTAAAATAAAAAAAATAATTTGAGTTGAGATAAATTGTATTAGATATTCCAAATATTCTTACTTTCCCCAAATATGATAACTTTTGATTTTCTGCTAAATAAATAATATATTTTAAATATATAGATAACATCCAATAGAATATATTATATAGTATGGAAATGGGATGTAGATGATAGTGAAATAAATATGTGATAAATATTCGAATGATAAAATAATAATAGAATAAATTTACAAGGGAAATCTTAAATGTTGTTTCTTAAAAAAATATCGTTTTGTAATTTTCTTGAAAGCTATTTTATAATATCTATGTTATATAATTTACCATTTATTATTACATCTTTTTTATTGATCACTGAATAATTTTTTTTATTTTTCCAATTGAAAAAAAAAATACAATTACATTATAAGGCTTTGGCGTACTGTACCCGCAAAAAGGTGTATTTTGTTGAGTATATGTATTGCCTCTATATTTATTTTGTTTCTTTGTTAAAACCTGAACTTTCATTATGTTTTCTTGTAAATTAATATATAATTATTAATTATTATGCATATATGATACAATAGGTTAGAAAACACCTTTTTTAATAATAATAATAAAATATAAATTATTAAATTAAATCATCAATTTATATTTAAGGGTTTTTTTACTAATACCTAGATATTAATTAAAATATGATTTTTTGTGAACCATATTAATAGAATTAAGACAAACAAATTAATTTATTAAGTTTAACTTTTTATAGGTATATTTTTTTTATAAAAAAAAGATTATTCCATTAATCAAATATAAATTAATTAGAAAATTTTGAAAATAAACTACAATAATAAAAATAAACTCATGAATAATATATACATAAAATTCCCGATTATCAGACATAATAATAGGGATGGATAATCGAACACATAATCAGAATATTTATTTCTAAAATGAAAAATAAAAAAAAATTTTTTTGATTTTTGTACATCCGGCGAAAGGACAATAGAAGGGATCCTCTTAACCTTTTTCTTGATTATCTTGAACGGAGGCGTTACTTTTTATTTCAAATAGTTTCTCAATTTTTTCTCGATTCAGCAATTTAACTTGTCGTTATATTGATTTCTTTAAACTAATTTCACGCACAAATAATATCTAGCCAGATAAGCGAGTTTATTGTAGATTAAAATACATATATTTATAATTCTATTTTATAACGTTTTTCTTAACTTCACTTAGCGTCTGCCTCTGTGTCTCTATGTCTGTTCGCTCTTTTGACAAATTAAAACCGATTTTTCATCGACTTTTTATTGAGATAGACTTTTGAAATTTTTTATAGATATTTCAATGGATACATACCACACTAAAACACTTAATTAACAAGTAATACTATTTCTTCAAATATAATCAACCATTTTGGATTTGATTGATAATATGTAAATTTGATAAAAATTCTTTTAAATTTTGATACATACTTTGATATAAGTATGTTACAGTGAAGAATAATAAAAGATTAATTTCTTAACTCTTAAACTATCAATTTTATTGCATGATAAAAAAAAATTGTCAGTTTATGTATTTAATAAAATTTTTATTATTACAAAAATTTGACTTGATTGTTCATATAAATAAATTAAACTAAATGCGCCCAACTTTTTTCGTTGAATATGAAGCAATTCATCCACAAACTTTGTCAGGCTTATAGAAAAATTATTTTATTTTTTTTAATCCATTGGAAAAACGTTATTTTATATTATTCCATTTTTGAGAAGGATTAAAGTGAAAAATCCCAATTTTTTTTCATTTAAGGTGCCTCAACTACATCTCAATAATGGCCTCTAAATATTAGTTAAAGCAAAACACATAAAATAAACAAATAACCAATTTAAACTTAACCAAGTGTTTAAATTTAATTAAAAAAAAATAATAAAGATATACTCAAATATTCAGTTCATTTCTTAAGAGTTTTTACTTTTCGCTATTCCTCTTTTATATTTCTTTGAAAATCAAATTATAAAACATAATATAAAATATAAATTATTAGTTAAATTATGAGTAATCTATTACATTATATGATATATCAATATAGTGAAAACAAAATAAAATTAAGATTTAAATTACTGATTGGAACAAAATAAATGAAAGTTATTAACAAACATTTATTTCAAAAAGCAGGAGGGGTGAGAATAATTTTTATTTTATTTTTACTTTTAAATAGTTCTAAAATTATACTAAAAAGTTAATTTTCTTAATTTATATTTATTTAAGACTGAAACAAAATAGATTATTTAATACTTGAAGAGTTGAGTCATAGAATTCTACATATATCGTAACATGAAAAATATTTGTATTTTTCAGTTAATTACTTTTATAAACACTGCTATTAACTTGTTATAGTTAATTAAAAACGCTCTAAATTTTTTTTTATTACAAATACGTGAATATTTCTAAAATATTTATTTTATAAACGAATGTATTTTGTTGAATTTAGTCATTTTCAATTCATTTAAATACGTCAAATAAATATTATCTTTACTTCAGGCAATAAATTTAATTTTATTAAATATTTAGTAGATAATAATAATAATAATGAATAGGTTTCTGTATTATTTTTCTTTAACATTTAAACTAAGTTAGGAAAAGAAGCTCAATAAATAAGGTCGGTCATGAGGATTCGGGTCACGTGAAAACTCATTTTATATGCAGAATTAATTTGATAAATTCTAATTGGCATGTTACATAAACTGCATAGGATTTAGGTATTATGTAAATTAAAAAAATATCAATTTTAAATTCAACTAAAAATGGTTAATTAATTATTATTCTTATTAAACATATATTTTAAAAAGATTTAATTCTCATAAATATTTTTTATGTGATATATTAAAATTTTAAGATAAATGATGAATCAAAGCTGGAGGGTAGACGAGGCTTGAATAGTCGTTCAGGATGTAACGGCAAAAGCAAATAAATGTAAATAAGTTGACCCGTGGCCATGTCCGAACCGACCGACGGTTTGAAATAAATTAATTTCCAGCTACAGAAACAATTTCAAATAATTTTAATATATCTATTAATGTAATAAAAAACAGATAGGCATATAACATAAATATTTTTAATTTTATTTTATTTATAATATATATGTAAGACCAGGCTGTGACGTCATGAATGGCTGGATGACGTCATATAATTTTAAATTAAGAAAAAAACTAATAAAGATGATTTTTCTCGAGAATAAAACCACCACAAAGTGCATGATTCGTGGTGAAATGTAAAAAATCTCATGTGAAATTTGGTGTGAAAATAACCCTTCCCTTCCTATCGTCGATCGCTAATACTACCACTTCCGGTTTCCGGATTTGCACCAAAAGTTGATCAATTCATCCCACTGATGCATTAAGTAAATATACAAAAATTTCATCAAAATCCGTTAAGCCCTTCAGGCTGTACACATCTATACGGACGGATGGACAGACAGACGGACGGACGGACGGACAGACATCATGCTAAAAATACTTTTTTCTGTTAAGAAAATGCATGATTCGTGGAGATATGTAAAAATCTCCACATGTGAAATTTGGTGTGAAAACAATACCTCCCTTACTATCGTCGGTCGGTAAAAATTAAGAAAATGATATATAACGCTGTGCTTTATTAGTGATTACTACCTAATTTAGTTTCATTTTATCATTTTATAAGCATTTAATTACTGTTTATAGGAGGGTTTCATTGAGTACGGTCATGATAAGATATAAGAAAAAAAATAATTTAAGAACCATTTAACAGGTTTTAATATTTTTTTTTGGGCGCTATAACTTTTGAAAAAGAAACTAATAATTTTAATTATTAGGTTATATATATTAAAGAATATTATAGACTTTAAATTGGAGGTTTCCTTTCTTTTCTTAGATCATATAATCATGTAAATAATAAGTATACGAGTAGTATCTATCCCCTTTAAAAAATAAAATAAAAATATTTTTATTATTTTAAAATTCAAGCTCTCCATGTGACATTTATTGTATCTTTAATTTATTTTTTGGATGAAAACAACTCAAGGCAGATTGCCGATATTCCAGGGGTTACAGAAGAGTGAAGGAAAATATTGAAAAAAAGTGAATACACGATTATAGTATAATTTAATCAAAATTATAAACAATTTCATAAATTCTATTTAGAAACCTAAATATTTTTTTTACAAAATATATTTTATTACATAATTAAAAATGATTTAATAAATTCCTCTTTAAGATAAAATATCAAAATAATGAAGTTTTTTTTCATTTTTAGCATGAAAATTATTCCTTATTTTATTAAATCAATTTTAAAATTAAATTCTGAATTGATCATTTTATAATTTGTATGGAAAAATAAAGGAAAATGAAAAATTTGATTAAAAAATTAATCCTTTAAAAAATTATCGTATCAAAGTTAAGTCCATTTTGCAGCGCTATTCTAAATCTAAATAATACAATAAGGTGTCATTCATTATTTGTATTTTTTAATAGTTAAAAATCTTTTAGAATTTTATCAAAAAGTCGAAATATAGGCAGATTGTGAGAAAAAAATACAAATAAATATTGTTAAAAATAGAAAAAAGATCGAATAATAAAGTTTCGATAAATCAATAGCTCATACAACTATCCAAATGGTAAATCAGGATCCATTATATAGATACAACTCAATAAATTCAAAACAAGTCAATTCTTCACAAGGTCGTTTATCACTTGCAAGTTTTAAAACCTTCTATTTTCGATCGATCCGATTTAGTTGGGTCAACGATCAATTCAAGAAAAAAAATCTCATAATATCATGATTTATTTGATTAAATAAAATTTATCGAATGAAAATAAATAATAAATTGTAAGAAGAAATGCTAAAAAGATATTTGATATTGGGGCTCAAATCCTTTACCAATTTATAAGCAAAAATCTCGATAAACAAAATATCCCAATCAGCAAACTTTTCAAAAGAATCTTTTAACAGATTTTTAAATTAAATATAATTTTTGAGATTTTAGATTATGGTTATAATAAATATTTTAGTTCAAATATCTAGATGCAACAAATGCCTATTATCTTAAAATTCAATATTTATTTTCATAATTAATAAATCTACTATTTTATTTATTTCCAATAATAACAAATCAATCAACAAATACTCAACTATAAATTTCAATTGGAAATAAATGAATTTGGAAAAATTTTATCTTACGAATTAATTAAAGCAAAAAAAAAAAAAGAAAAAGCGATTGGTATTTAGTTAAATGTTTATTGTTCTGAACATATTTATTATCTTTAATAAAGTCAAACTGAACCCAAGCTCTAAATTAAGTAAAAATAAAATTTTTTTAGAAATTTAAATAAATAAAAAATTTTATTTAGAAACGATAAATTTTTTGTACCTTTTTTTGACGTTTCTCTCAATCTTTATAAATAAATAGGAGGGGGGAAAGATCGTATTGTATTTGCAATTCTTTAAACTATAAAAAAATTTCGGTACTCAAAATAATCAGTGGGTTATAATTAGAAAGTTTTCCAAAAAATTATTTCGCTGTTTAGTATAATAAAATTAAATATATATCAATTATTATAAAAAAGTCAAATGAAGAAGTAATCAGTTAGTTCATTTTATTAGATCAATTGAAGGCAAATGAAGATTGTAAAAATTATTATCTAAAATTACATACTATATGAATAAAAAATTTAAAACTATTAAATTGAAGTAAACAAAAAAAAAACATACAAATATTAATTAATGAGGTAAAATAATAAGAATAGTGTACCTTAAAGTTTACGAAATTAATTTACAACAGTTTAGGATTATCTCTTTTGGAAATTTTTGAGTATTATTCCGCAGAGACAGGACCGGTGAGGGCAGTGGCCAGGATGTCGGTTCTCCCTGATTGAAAGAGCAACTGACAGCCTTGATGATTTCATTGTATGCAGCATAGCGCGGATGCGCGCAGCCCCTGACCTCTTAGCCACTTAGCCACAGAAACTTTCGGCATGCATCCTTTTCTTAACATAACAATTGTATAAAAAGCGCTTTCTAAATATGATGTATGTGCAAATGAAGTTCATTTAAGGGAGAAGAAAGAATTAAAAAAATCAATTACACTAGTTATTTGTAGAGACCGTCCCTTAAGAAATAAATAAGTGATTCATTTTTTTTTAGAAGAAGTGGAATTCATCCTTGGACTATTTTAATATGTCAAATCTAGAATTACCTTATAATTTTATTACCATTTTTGGAAAATTAAATGATTGTCCATTCAATTAAAGAAAAACTAGTATCATCAACATTTTCTAAATATAATTAATTTATTTTCCATTTATAATGATATTAATTTATGTCAAGAATTATTCAATCCAAAGAAATACAATAATTATATTTTTTTTCTTAAATTACATGAAAAATTCAGTACAAGAAATTAATTTAAATATTAAAAATATTTTTATCAATTATTTAATTCTCATTAAGAACGAGTAGTAACCTACTATATGAATTTAAACAATTATGAACGGTTTGCAATATTATAGCTCAACTAATTAAGGATTTAGTGGTACTAATATATCATAATATTATTTTTGAAGAATAATAAAGAATAATACAATAGAAAGCCTTGGTAAAAAAAAATATCATTTATTTTTATGTTTGTTGATAATTAATTAATAAAAATCAAAATATTTTTAGAAATTCCATTCTCTCTCACTTTCTGTATCTCTGAGCGTTTACATTTTTATAATTTATTAACTTATCTTATAACAAATAAATTAAAATTAAAAATTAATAAACTCTTATATAATTCTAGTTATTTTTTCTAATAAAAATAAAATTAATGTTATTTATGGCCAATTTAAATCTATTTATGAAAACAACGTCAGTAATTCAAACTTTTAGGAATTTGAAATAATAAAAAATGTTAAAAACAATTCTATAAAGTGAAGTTTCAATGAATATACATATATATAAATTATCTTAATTTTATACAACTTGATAAAATTAAAAAAAACTTTTATTTTATTAAATTAATTAGAGAAAGCCGCTCAAGGGACAAATTTAATTAAGGTTTGGAATTTAAAATATTTAGTGATAGGAAATACATAATATAATCATTATTCATTATTAGGTATATTGAAAGATAGAAATTATAAAATATAGCCTTTTAATTGACGTTAAATAATTTAAATTGATTTTTTAGTGGAACATCGAAAGGTATTAATGTGAAGTTGTTAACACAAATCAAGTTCAACTCTATAAATAGTATTCTTTAGTATATTAAGTAATTATTTCTAAGCATTATTCAGATTAATTTTATCTTAAGGGAAGGCTTAATGAGCTTTTTAACATATATATTTTGATTTGATAAAATTATATAAATAGAATAAATATAGAAGAGAATTTTAACATGATAATTAATAAATTTAAATATTAAATCTGAAAATATTCAAAATAAAATTCAAAAAAAAAATACCTATTTACGAACTTTGTTGAATAAATTTTAATTGAGAAAAAACATAGTATATAATAAATTAAATATAAATTTAATCGTTTTATAAAGGGTGTTTCATAAAGTACGCAGTTTTTTAATTGCGCGAGATTTTTTTGTTTCTTCAATTTTTTTATCCCTTCCAAAAAATAAGATTTATCAAAGACATCTTTGGTGCCGATTGAACCCGAGAAACCCACTATTTTGATTGATGTTTGGTCTCTGGTGTGTTGTGGTGGATCCACGTTTCATCCACGGTTACGAAATGGCGCAAAATCTCGTCCATATTGTGGTTAAACAATACCAAACACTTCTGCTTAATGAGCATGCGAAATTCACTTTTTCCATTTTCTTCTCAAATCACGAGGTAGTCTGCTATTAATGGATGTCAAACAAAAACTAAAACATACAGCTGGTTCAAGTTTCTACATGAGTAAGCTGATGGTTGCCTATTGACAGGGGCAGTGTTGCCATTTCAATTAAGAGACGGGAAATCGAAATAGTCATGGACCTGCCCTCGTACCAAAAACTATATATATATATATATATATATATATATATATATATATTATGTTAGGAATGTATATGAGGAATTTCCTAATTTTTTAATTTTATATATGTGAAAAATTAATTAGAGTACGATCTCAGAAATTTAGCTTCATCCAAAAGTAACTGAAATTATTAAACTCTCTACACTAACTCTATTACTCGAAAATTAAGATAATCCGATTGTAACACTTTCTATAAAATACATATGTATATTAAAAATAATAAATTTTAAAATTAAAAAAAAAAATGATTAGGGAGTGGAATATCCTAAATAAAAAAATATAAATTCTATAGTATTTATTTTTTATTAGTCTAACCCTACACACGGGCTCGCACCTAACAACACTTATAGAAACAGACCACTTCCTTATAATGTTTTGGCCTCAGTAAAACGGGTATTTTCATACGTATATAAATTTTTATCTGAATATATGATAGAATATATTTTTGAGATAATTTAGGTACCCAAAACTCAATTGAATAAAACCATTTAATATGTTAATCAATAAATACATATCTGTAAATATATTTTAATTAATGTATGTAGCCAAAAATATCTTGGTCTTATGCAAGATTAAATAAATAAACTTTTGAATTATTTTCCAAATGATATAACTGATATAAATTTGATTTTATAATTAGATCAACTCGTATAATGTGAGATTGAAATGGCATTAAATTTCAAATAAATAAATAAAAAAAAACTCTATTATTTAGGAAGAGAAAATAATTAAATTAAAAAAAAACAAACGAATTATATAAATAAAACAGTTAAAAATTAATTTTGTAAGCTCATTCATTCAGAAATGTTTCTTTTATTAAATATAATAAAAAAAATTTTAATTTCTAAACAAATTCATAATTAGTGTTAATTAAATTGGTCTAGAAATTCGGTTTAACAATGAAAGTTTCTAAAAGAAATTATTTCACAATTCAGAAAATTTTTAAATATTATAGGATTGAATGTCTCGATAATTCGATATATAAGATTTCGCTTACGAAGGAGATGACTTCTTGATATTTTTAAAAAGTACGTTATCAATAAAAAAACTAATCTGAAGATTAGGATAGTGAATGAATTTAAAAAAGAAAACGAGAGATATAAAACAAAAATTCTCTTTTATAAATATTTGCACTGTAAGGCGTGATACTACATAAGTAAAATATTTGGCGGCAGCACTTCTTATCCTAGTCGCTATCTCATGTTATTAAATATCTAATTCCGTCCATCTTTCAAATCTCTCATATCGTTTTAAAATTTGTCGATTCATCGAGTTTCCGGTCGTTTCCTAATGATTTTACCATAAATAAATTCTCTTCCTTAATTTTATATATTATCAGTGAATATATTTTGATAAGATTCAAATTTTTTCTAATATATTAATTTTTCTACCAATTTTGAAAAGATTTGAATCATTGATTAAAATAATAGTTACAATCTTGAATGAATTATATATATTAAATAAAAACTAAATTGAATTCCAATTTCATTTTATTTCCAAATTTTATTGAATTAAATTATTTTGTTAAGTTACAAGGTACCTTATATTTATTTATATTTAATGTTATAATTTATCATTTTTATGTTAAAAAAATATTTTGAACAAAGTTCATTTAGCGATATTTTAAAATAAATCTCTAGGGTAAAGTATTAGTGTCAGACAGTAAACCAGTGGGTGACAATTGGTTTAAAATTCCTCTTAATATAAGGCTGTAATAAATTTTTGGCATTTTGGCTGACATAAATCAGCAAAGTACCAGTTGAAATGGCTAAGTAATCATCAACGCCTTCTAAGAATAAGAAAATAAAAACTGAAAGCTGGTCAGTTTATATTTGTGCATATGTTCTACTAATAGTTTCCCACTATATTTAATTAATTCTGCACCCAAAATATTTGCTTGCATTAAAACCTTCGATTCTGGACAGTTTTTGGTCATTAGAGTTGCAATGTTAAAGACTGGAACTTTAAGTGTCAATCACTAGAAAAAACTCTCAATAATTGGGTAATTGCTAATATTTTATTTTTTGTTAATCAATTTTTCTGGTGTAATAAAAGCCTTAAAAATGATGCCTCTTATTAAATGAACCTAAGACTATTGTTTCAGCAGAACATAAAGCAGTTTTGAATGAGCAGTATGTCAGAAATTGAAGTTCAAAGTGATAAAAAGTTATGAGTGTCATACACTGGTGCCTTTGCTCTATCTAATTGACTGTTTGACTTGACGTGTGTGTTGTGAGGTAAAATATAATAATAACATAATATAAAATATAATTTTGATTCAATAATATTAATTAAATGAAGAAATGATTATCTCCTATAATAATTAAATTAATTTTCAAATATATTATTCAACTTCTAGATAGGTTTTTAATAATTTTAGTTTATTTTTTATATTTTAAAAAAATCAGATTTTTATATAAAGAAATAGATTTAAATAGAGAATTTATTATTCTAAAAATGTATTATATTTTTTATTATATATCATTTATATTATCTCTTTCAATTTGAATGATTGTATACATTTTAATTAATTTTGAAAATTTTTGGGCGTGCCTCTATAGATTGGACAAAAAGTTTTGCAAATTTAATTTTAACGAGGATTCCTATTTATCTTGATTTTTCTAAGCCCTGGACAGAAAAGGCTAGAAGAATGTGGTCGAAGGGTTTAGGAATGATGATCCAATGATTACCTGATCACTACGTATGACAATCAATTTAAAAATATTAATCTTAGCAAGAAGTCCAGTCAGAATTATTAAAATATTTGTTAAGAGACTAACGAGAAACTTGTGTGGAAACCAATTGGGAAGCGACCGGTTGGTAGACTAAGGACAATGTAAGGAGGGCATGAGGAAGAGAGAATAGGAGTTGGATGGTGATGGCTTAAGAGAGTGGTCGGCAAACTTATTAGCCAAAGAGCCAAATATGAACATTAAATTAAAAAAAAAATTGGGAGCCAAATCTGCTATTTAGAAAACTTTTATTACAGTAAATATATATATATAAGTAGTTACTTATTTAGTTACTAAGTACTACACTAAATAAAACTAAATTTCATACTTAATAAATATTTATTAATGCGCCAAAAGGAAATTTATTAAGGAGCCAAAGAGCCACATGCGGCTCTGAGGCCGCACTTTACCGACCACTGGCTTAAGATATGGACCATTGAGCCACAGATATAGATAAATATTTTTTCCTAAATAAAGAACTATAGACCAAATGAATAAATCAATTAAATTAAATTAACATTATTAAATATTTATATTTATAAATTAACACACTATGAGCGGGGCGGGTATTTGTACCCGTTGCGGGGACTGCCACTTATAAGCGGGGCGGGTATTTATACCCGTTGCCACTTATATGTGGGATATATATTAGTTATCGTTTAAAATAAGTAATTTTAAGTGATACAAGGAAAAATATATATTATCACACTATGAGCGGCTAGCGTCCGCCCCGTTTATAAGTGGCAGTCCCCGCAACGGGTACAAATACCCGCCCCGCTCATAGTGTGTTAAGAAAATGTGCTATAAGCACTGAACGATGTCCAGAAACTTGTGATTTAATAAAATATTATATTCAAATCTTCGTAGATTAAATAATGAGTAAATTTACAATATTTGCTAAATTAAATAAGGAAAGAAAATAAAAAAATAGTATGTTTGTCATGTATATAAACAAAACTTTATTTATTATTTAATTTGTTAAAATAATTTTATGATATTTTCATTTTAACTATTTATTATACTAAAGAGTCAGTACATTACAATCCCTTCCTCACATTTCTATATATTGCTTTTTCTTCACCCTCATTTTATCTCTTCATGATCTACCCTCAGATTTTCTATTAGTTTAACATTGAATCTTGTGGCTCTATTCCAACTCAAGTCATATGACCTACCTTGATCACCCAAACAATAATATTCTACTTTTATTATCAAATCTTTTATTTTAGTTATTTATATACATAAAAACAAGATGATATGGGAAATGTAAATTTTATTTCACATAAATAATTATATAAATTTTTAAAGATATAATAAATATGTTGTATAATGTACAAGATATTTCTTTTCAATACCTACGTAAACTATTTGAAAATAAATAAGAAAGATAACTGTGTCAACACTTAAATACTTTGACTACTCAAAAATAAATATTTAATTTTGATAAATATAAAAACATTATTTTTTTTGTCACTATCCGTTAGAAATTAGCTAACAAAAATTTAGCTATGATTATTTGTTTATTAAGAAAGGTCATTATGCAATGATTAAACATTTGATCATGAAACCATTTGTCTAAAGGTTATTTCCGAAAATATATTTCAACAAGCAGGGATAAGAATCTTCGGTTAAATTGGTTAAAAATATTCACCAAAATCAAGCATCAAGATTTATTTTTAAATTGAGCTTTTAAAATAAAATAGGTTTTATAAAAATTAGTCTTTTCTTAAATAGAAATCTAAAATCTATTCTTTATTTTTCTAAACTATAAGATTAGAGCTATTTATTATTATTATTATTAAAGGGGTATTTAAATTTATAAAGAATAAAAATAATAAATGTTCTATTTATCACACGACCTTCACTTATTCCTTCTTTCTCTATTTAGTTTTCATTATTCTATTTTTCTATTCCTGCTATATATATGTATAACGTCTGCCAGACCCGTCAATGCTATTTCTACCATTGTATGTATGGTAAGGCATTGGCAACTTTTTTTATAAAAAGAAATAAATTCTATGTTCAGAGGTTTTATTCAACTGAAATTGTAATGCCGGTCACCCAAACTTTACTATGAATTATAGATTAACATCCCAATATATGAATATTACGGGAAAGCGTTTTTAATTTTTATAATTTCTGGTTACTATGTAAAAGGTAAGTATGTTAACTACATGATATCACTTTTAGAATCATATTTCTTATCTTTTGATGGACAATGGTTTTGGTTCAGGTGTAGTGAAAAAAAGTAGGCATTATTAGATCATTCTCGATTTTGGGCAATTTTATTTTTACCATTTTTACTATCTCGCCAGAGATAGTATTGCGATCACGAAAATTTTCGATGTTGAGATTTTGATGTTTTTATACGTTTTGAAGGTTCCTGAATCATTTTCACTAAGGTTGAGAAAAATGTCTGTGTGTGTGTGTGTGTATGTATGTAGGCAAGATTACGCAAAAACGGTTTGAGCTAGAATGATGCAATTTGGTACATGAGCATTATTCAAAATTCATAGTTTTCTATCAACTTTTGAGAAATGTAGCTCAACCGGAAGAGGGTCATTACCTACAACGTTTGACCGTAAAAATAAAGATATATGTTTGATAATTTTTCACATGATTAATAATTGTATAAAACAGCTATATATAGAATTTCAGCTTGATTGAATCGCTGAAAGTACCAGAATTAATTTTTTAACACTCCAAATCTCACGCGCCAACACGTGCCATGGTGCCATCAATAAAAAGCCAAATTTGCGCTGGTTTAATATTTATTATTTATAATTTATAATTAATTAAATTTAATTTAAATATAATATATTATGTTATTTAATCCAATTCAAATTGCGAGATAGTCGAGTGGAGACACTCCAGCTTATTTTATCTACTCAAAGCATATCCTGGAGAAAAAAACTTCCATTGTAGTGTTACAAACATTCTTTCAACAGCCATTTTTCAATTTTTAATCTGTATTTTTTAAGCGATTGTTTAGAAACTGAATAATTACGATTTTTGATTTCAAATAATTTTGTTGTCTAAAGTTAAGGGAATACAAAAGAAAGACGCATTAAAATTAATTTTAAGATAGAAAATCTTTAATTTTTCATTTTTCAATTGTTCCAATCACATCCACTCACCAATAACATTGACTGACTACTAAAATACTAGGACAAACGATATTTTTTAATACCAATCATTGTGTGTATCATTCTTTACCATTTGAAGTTATTTGTGAACCCTTAAAAAATGTATATTTTCATTGTAATGTGTTTTAATAATTATGTTATTCTTTTCCTCGATTTAATTTTAATTATAAATATCCGTTGTACTATTTGTTAGTATTCTAATGATTTAATAGTTTAAAGTGCTTGGGAGAAGGGAATATTTTATTATGTAATTATGTGTGTGTGTGTGTGTGATTTCCTTTGCCCTCCCCAAGACAGATGAAATGTCTCAAACAATATGATTTTACAGTAAATCGCAAATAAATTTTGAAAGATCTTAGAAATATAACATATTTTATAACAATTATTCTGAAATTATATAATCTACATCTATTATAAATATAAAATTACAAGCATCTTTTTTAAATAGATCGTGATATATATATGAATGTTTAAATATATATAATTGTATAATAATTATTTTTAATTAACACAAAAGTATTTGGATTGAAGCATGAAATTTGTACAATATTGCTTGCTATTGTTTTACTGTAATATTAATTGTATGTTAATGTTAACCTTATAGAAACATTCTTTGTGATATGAAATCATCCATATATGAATAAGTATAAACAATATAGAATTTAATCATACATTATAAAATAAAAATACAAAAGAAATTAGATATATTTTATTTTCAAATATTAAGATAAAAATCAATGCAATTTATTTTTTAACTTCTCTGAAAATGACGGTGTGTCATGACCAGAGATGTTTTATAAAGTCCGGGACCTTTCATCCAGTAATTATTGTTTTACTCAGTTTGTCTTTTTCTAAACAATTAAAAAAATAATTTGATCGATATCAAAGAATCAATAAAAAACGAGTAATAATCTATACTCTTAATAACATTAGTCTTTCAACTCATAATGTACTAAATATAAAAAATGAGTTAAATCAAATCTCTCTCTCTCTCTCTCTCTATCTTTTTTCTTCTCTTTGATATATAATTGATAAATATGATAAAAGTAAAAAATTATGAAATAATAATCGAGATAGTATTAGTAAGTATCTAGAGAGGATTAAATTACAAATGTATAAAATCTCAAAAGGAATATGCAAGATCATCAACTATTGAAAGATCTTGTTATGCATCGATCAATCATTCGGAAATTCGAGACTTAAGTCTTGATTCTCTCATATCACTTGATTTTGCATTTTTACCTAGTTCCATTTTACTGCTATCACATCTAATCACGCTATAAGAACTTCTATTAAATTATCTTGAATAATATTAAATGAAATTGAAATCTAAACTACAATTGAAAAATATTATAAAAATAAAATAGAATTATTTACAAATTTACTTTATTATATTTATATTATGCCAGATGTCAAACATTGATGTTATAGAATTTCTAATATTGAAAGTAAAGTAAAACTTAAAGATGTAATTAATTGAGTTTTAATATTTAATCAAAACGTATTTGTAATTTAAAAATTAGCAGATGAATGGAGAGGTGAGATTTTTATGGCATGGATAAAAAATTCAAACCTAAAAATAATTATCTTAAATTTAAATTGAACTAAAAATATTTTTAAAAATTTCAATGTTATAAATTATTTATATGTAATTAAGATATATGGTTAAAAAAATATTTAAAATTGCTTTTTTATTAATTTCAAATTATTATTAAGAAGATGGATGCCCACTAATGAATTATAGAAAGACCTTGTACTTGATCGTTCAAGGCATTGTCAACCAAATTAGCCATTATATATATATATATATATATATATATATATATATATATTAATTTTGTATTAGACTAATCTTTCATTTAATTTAGGTGAAAGATAATGTAACATTAGACAAGATAATATTATAATTTTTGCAAGAATAGTATGTATATTATAATACAATGTAAATAATGACAACACAATAAATTTATACCTTTATGACTCATTAATGATTGAAATATAATATATACAAACATTAAAAAAAATTTCCGCTATTAATAAAAATGAATGTGAACGAAAAGTAAACTAATAAGTAAATGATGGCCAATGAATAGGCAAACCTGCAATGCCATTTTTACTTTTATTAAGTAAAAATAGTTAAATCAATCTCAGGGATCAAAAGTTAAGATGTATAATATTATAAAATTTGAAATATTAATTTCGTTTAGTGTCTGCTTTCTAAAAAAATTTCAATTTAAATATTTTAAAATTCTTTTAAAACTCATATCCATATGAAAATTTTACCTTTTAATTTCTGTTCACCTTAAATAAATATAGAGTTACATGTTTAAAATATTTTATCTAAATAGGATAGTGCCCCAATGCCAAATAAATAAATTGTGCTTCATTTGAAAATAATTTTTCGTTGTGGGTAACAAGCAAGATTTCTTAATATTATTATATAATTATTTTTTATATAAAAGTTAAGTACGTATATAAAAAATAAATGTAAATATACTATATTTTAGCCAATCTTTGAATAAATTAATTAATCATATCGCATGATTTTATTTTTTGATATTATAAATGATAAAACTTAAATATATTTTATAATCATATTTCAGATTAATTATAAATAAAAATTTGAATTAGGATACTTTAAAATCATTAAAATAATAACCATATATATATATATTTATGAGTGTTGATTTTTTTCTAAAGTAGATTCTTTTTAGATAAGGAATTATTGAAATATTAACAGAAAAAATTTATTAATAGATGATTTAACTATTACCTAAATGACGACATAATCAAAATAAAAAAAATAGTATAAATGGAAAAATATACTCTTAATTTAATTAAACCCAAATTTTAAAAAATAAATTAAAATATTTAAATTGAAATAATTTTAATAAAAGTAAATGACATTCAAAATATACCTCTCCAATTAATAAAAAATAACCATGCAATTATTATATAATTTACTAATTATTTTTTTTTATTAGGGCCATGCATAAATAAACAAAAGAGTACTGTTGAAAAATTAAAAACTCACCGAAGAGCGACGTCTTGGAGAAAATAGTGACAATTTTCGTCTTTCTTCAGTCATGATTCAATTTTATTTTTCCTTTGATGTTTAGGGGGACTTTTTTCCGGGGAAATCTTTAGGGGGACTTTTTTCGGGGCGCTCGGCCGACACGATGGGCTTGTCGGGTGGCACCTAACACCATGAGCGTGCACACTGTCCCCGTTGAAGCCACCGTCACCGCCAGTACCCGAGTGGACCTCGTCCTCGGCGACACTTCGACTACTTGATGCCTCCCTATTAAAAATAGCATAATGATTATTAAACCGGACCCCTTTCGTATTCATTCATTAGGTAATATTTAGTGTTTTTTTTTTCTCAAATAGAAATATTATTTAATGATTAAGATCGAAAATTATTTAAAATCACATAATCTTTTTTAGAAAGAGAAAAAACGGATTTAATATTTATTAAGTTCCTAAGAAAAAGAAATATTTATAAATAATATTAAATAAATATTAAAAAAAAGGATTAAGATAAAAATGCTTCTTTTGTTATAAGTGTTATTTAATTTTGATTAATTGATATTTTTTTCTTAAAAATATATTAAACAAATACCAATCTTCGAGTGAAGAGAATTTGTTAATAATTATAAAATAACTAATTAATTTAAATATTGTATATTTGAAGGATCGGTGATAATAAAAAAAACACTCTAGAGGTGCTCACTCATTTCTTATCATTGGATTGTAAAATGATGGATGTTCATGTGTATTATTTGCTTTTTAAACTATACTTATTTAGTTAATTTCTCATTATCTTGTAAAATCAATAATCATTTTTAACAATTTTGTTTTTGAATTGAGAAAATTTCTCGTAAATCTGAAGATTTTTAATATTTTCAGAAATTAACTATTGAGAAATTTAATTTATTGAAAATTCCCGTATTATTATCCCCTTTGGTTTCCCTTAAATCGTTCTGTTCATAAAATATTTGCTTAAGTTGCATATATTACCTGTCTATGGCCAATTTAAGTGTATGATTAACAAAAGAATTAATGGTGATCAAAACATGCTGGGTTACCATCACCTATAAAGCGCATTCTGATGATAAGTTTTAATAAATAATAAAATATTAGAGGAGAACTATTCCTCTTGGAGGCGATGGTTATACAACGTTTAGAATAATCTTAGAAAACGGAAAAAGGTTTTTAAAATGTATATTATTCTCCCTGAACATTTTTTAAATTGAAAATATATAATTTTTTTCTTTAATTTAACCTTTATTTAATAATTTAAATTTAAATATGAAAAATTGGCTCCATTAGATCAGCTTAAAGTAATAAGATTCATGATTGAAAAATATTTCATATAATTAAAATCACTTAATTTAATTACAGATATATTCATAAGAGCACATGAAATTCACAAAATGAAAATCTATCATTTCTTTGTATAAAGGAAATGCCAATTTAAAATTCTAGAAAAAAGGGTTAATAATAAATGCGAAGAAGAAATATATTAGAGTAATCGCAGGAAAGCGGTAACCAAAGTTATTAAAAATAAGAAGAATAAATTTTAAAAAATAAATCAGGCTCATTTTAGATTAAATAAATTATGATAATACTAACTTGCTTAAGTTATATTACCTTTCTATTATTTCTTTTAAATTACTAGTTTGATAGAAATAAACCGAATTCGAATTTAAAATTCTAGAGAATTTAAATGAACCGGATGTTACATGGGATAAAAATAAAGAGTGATAATTTATAAATAATAAATAATCGGGAACTGATAAAATGATTAATAAATTATGTAAAATGAGAAGACTAAGGATGTGAGGCTGACAATGTAAAGAAGGTCAGAATAGAGGTTGGGTAGGATATGAACATTTGGAGGAATTTAGACAAAATCTTTAAAGATTTCTAGCACCTCAGAGAGTGGAAAGTCTTTTGTAGAATGCATGCCTAAATTAATTCTTTCATTTTGACATGAGAAAATTATTTCTTTTAAATTATCTATCTTTTAAAAATAAAGAAACGATTGAAATGTGGAATTTTTTTTAATTATTAACATCTTAATAAATTTATTGGATTCTTTTATTAAAATTGAAAGTGAATAGCAATTGGTAAATCAGGAAAAAGACAGTTGAATAAAGTAGTTGTAGAACTTCCGAGTTTAGCTATTTATATTAAATTGGAATTGGTTTTGAAATTATGATCTTTATATACATATATAATAATTATAGGGAGTAAGAAAATAGATAATATATAGAGAAAAAAATAAAAAAATACATATAAAATTAATTCAGCATTTAATTGGTCCAAACTATTACAAATAATTTTTAGAAATGCCCAATTAAAAATTATAAAGAAAGAATATTAAAATCCTATTTTTTTTAAAAAAAAAGAAGTGTCTTTTCTATATTCAATTCTGAAAAAATATTCAACCATTTAATGTTTTTCTCATTTAATTTTTCTTATTATTAGCATTCACTCAATTGTTTCAAAGGTTACATGATTTGTGCATATATTTTTGTGAAATAAAATTATAAACAACTACATTGATAGCTAAAAGCTTTCATAAAAGTTTACCCTAATTTAGATGATTTTATTTATAAACTTAGAAATATGATTTTTCCTAAAATGTATGTTCACAGATGAAAATATTTAGTGAATCAGGGAGGGAGAATACATAATGGATTACTAGTTTGTAAGTAGTTCTTATTATAAATATTATGACCAAAGCATAAATAGCTGATGGTTTGAGGTGTTAAATGTCTGCCTCTCCCGCGTAGACAACACAACACTGCCAAATCATTTTTTAAATATTAATTAGCTATTCATGATAATGATTCTAGTCCATTCAATTCTACAATACTAGATGTAATTAGTTACATTTAGCATTGGAAATTGAAAACACAGTAAATTCAAATTAAATAATAATAATTTTCATATTTTTAATTTTACATATTATTTTAATTACCTAAAGTTTAAAATTTGAATGTGAATCAATTCTGAATATATGAATAGTAGGGTGGAATGATTTGGTTTACAGGTAATGGTGAATGAAAATTGTGCAAGGTAAGGTCAGTTTGAGTGCAACGACCCACTAAAATGCTTTCACTATCGGTGCTCATTTGGGTCGAGAATAAAAATTGAATAGAATCTTTATAGTGGTTTATTAAATTAATATTTTTTGACAAACTTTCAAAAAATCTTAATTTTATAGAAAAAATTTGAATTAGAAATTAAAATAAAACTTCATTATTTTATTTATTATTTTGATTTGTTTAGAATATTTAAAAAAAAAGTATTAATGAAACATCCCTTAAAAGGAAGATATTTTTACAAAAAGTAGAAGATATATATTGTGATTTTTCAATTCTAAAACTTTAGAATCAATTGATAATCTATTTATTTTAAAAAACAATATAAAATAACAAGACAAAAAATTTAGATTTAAGATTAACAAAAAATGTATTGAATAAATTATGAATTAAAAATGAGATATAAATAAAATATTAAAGGGTAGAGGTGGCTAGATCACATTCGGGGTCCTAAGGTTAAATAAAAAAATAAATAAAACAGTCAAAAATTTACTTTGTGAAATGATTTACATTACATTTTTAAATTATATAAACTGCTTATTTTATTTTTTTTAAATTAAAAAAAAATTGAATTACATCTTTTGGACCATAACATCATAAATGAAAAAAAAAAATAATTTTAGAAAATAAACTAAATTTCAACTAATTGAAAAAAAAAAATTATTTCATCAATTGAATAAAATAAATAAAAATGGCGGATATGGAAGAAGAATGGAAGAAGTATTTATTATATTATTTGAATTGTTTATATCAATAAAATAGGGTTTTGAATTTTGCTCATAGTATATATGCCACGATTTGCATGATTTCGACTTACACGTGTTAATCGAGGAACGAGAATAATTGAAAATTCTCATTTTATTAAAAGGATAATTCATTATAAGAGATTTCATGAAACCATCAGGAAAATGTCTATTACATAAAATATTTGATGAAAATGCATTTTTAAGATTTTTTCTAATTAAAACAAAGGTTTATTTTTCATTGGAGTTAATGATATAATTTTCATCTGTCACAAATAAAGCTAGACTTGTTCATTTTATATTGTGAAAGGAAACAAAGTTGTATCTAGACTAGTTTCTCGGGTTTACACCGGTCGCCTTGTTCGGAGGAGAGTGCAAAGGGAGCTTGCCTTGACCTGGTCGGAACAGAGAAATTTATACTCCAAAAGGTCTATCAAAAAAATGATAAATGAATCCACAATATTCAAAATGTCAATTAAAATTAAAAATTATTTTATAAAATTCATATTTCCTCGAATTCAAATTATTGGTAAATTATCCCTAGTCACTATGCCTTGTAGAAAAATTAATGACTCAGTGTTTAGAAAAGAACTTTGAATCTTCATAATGAAAACATTTCCTTAAATTTGTATACATATAATGCCTCTCTCTCTCTACTTATATATATATATATATATATATATATATATATATATAATTGAAAAATAAAATAAAATTTGGTATCAAATTATTTTATTTGAAAAAAAATATTCCATTAGAAATACTATTTTATTATAAAATAAATTTTAAAAAACCGACTGAATTTTAAATTAATTCTTCTGTTAATTATTACATAAACATTTGCAAACCTCACAAAATAGCTAATAATATACAAATGCATAGTTTTAATGTCAACAGACCTTTAAATAGATAAATAAATCATAGAGTAAAAAAAAAACATTTCAGAACATGTTTTTATTAATTTCTTGTTGTCTTTATAAATTTTAAATAATTAATATTTTGCGTTTATACAAAAGGATTACAACATATAAATCGATTTATGAAATTAAAAAAAAGAATATATTGCATTTTTTTAAATATTTTGATAAAATATAGTTTTTTCAATTAATGAGCTACAAGAGATAAGTTAGATTAACAATAATGAGATATGGATAGTAAAAAAATAGGATTACTATTTCAAAATTCTTCCCTAAGCAAATGAATCGATCATTAATTATATTTAAGAGCATTGAATGTAATAATTGAAAATGATTTTCTTTGATAGGTGATAAATCATATCATTTCATTATCTGATAAATTAACATCTAATAAATCTCTTCATGAAATTGATGTGATTTAATATGAATTGAATACCAAGCAATGATTTTTTAAGAAAATAAATAATTCTTATTATTTAAAAAAATGAAACATACATTACTAATATTTTTAGTAAATAAATTAAGCATAAATATTTCTTGTGCTAATAGTTAATATTTAAAATTAATTTTGGCAGTATATATTGTTTTAAATTAGAATTAATTTTAATTTTCACTAGATTAAAAAATATATATAAGTATTAAAGAAAATATAAATTATCTTGTTTAACTTTAATTACCTTGACAAATATATTTTTGTTATCTAATAAAATTAAATAGTTTTTTTGGGAAACCAAACAGGTATTTCAAACAAAAATTACGAGAAGATTTAAAAATAATTGTAGTATAATAATTTGTACTATATTGATTATAATAATATTTAAAAATAATAATTACAAATAATGTTAGTAAAATTATAAATAGTATATTTTAACAGGATACATTTTCAAGTAAATCTCTTCCGGTTATTTAATTAATTTTTTGATTGATATTATATAATAAATTTTTTTCGTAACTGAATAGTTGAAAATTCGTTAATAATAGAACACAGTTTTGAATGTTTGTTGATGAAAAAGAAGAATGGTCTGATTGCGAGATGTGAGTTGACTTACTCGTACGGCTCCGAGGAGTGGTTTCCACTGCTAAGGTTGCTGAGCACTGATTCCGCTGCTACTGCGGTTTTGCTTCTTGCTTTGCTGTTTTTCCCTCTCGCGTTCAATGACACTCACAGATTAGTTTGTGCACACCAAGTCAATCGATGACCAACTCACTAAAAAGTTAACTCTCTTTTAATTCAAAAACACCTTATCATAATGAAAAAGAGATATTCTATATAAATGATTCATAACCAAAAGAGTTTTCATTAATGAAATATAAATCATTTATTTTTATATAAGCTTGTAGAAAATATTCTAATTATAATTTATTTAAATAAAACATTTTATAAGAAAGCTAGATAAATAATGATAATGAATAATTTTGGTGATTTTTCTCTTGATCACTGGGAAAATATATATATTAATATAATTAAAATAAATCAATTATATAAATAAGATTACACTATGTAGTGATTAATTTCCATTAATAACACAAAAATAATTAATAATTGAAAAAATTAAATTTCACATTATAAAAATACATATATAAAAAATTCTTCTTTTTCTTTTTTTTTAATTTGGATTACAAAATTGTTTTTATAGAATACCATGAGACACAAGGGTAGAAATAAATTTTGGGAGTGCGAGGCGAAAAAATAAAGTTAAATTACATGAAAATATAGAAATTAAAATTTAATAAAAAATCTTAATAATATATTTTTCCAAAAATGTAATAGAGATGCGCTGAAAATATTTCTCGGCACACATAAAGCAATATTGTTAATATTTTACGAAAACATCACTTCAAAAGTTTTTCTTTTTTAATTTGTTTCTTTTATTCTATTATCATGTTTTTTTAAAAACACAATTTATTTTTAAATTTGATATCTATTAAAATAAATTAAAGGAACGAATCGAACTCGAACTATTTAGGTTGACATTCAATTAATGGAATTTTTCAATTTTGTTTTGAATTTCAAAAAAGAAAATGAAAGTTAGTCAAATGATTTTTTTTAAAAATAAAATGTTTTTTACTTTTATGTCCAAAATGCAGAAAAGTCTTCAAATATGATATTTAAGAGATGATTAAAGATCAAACACAAATTTGTACTTGTTCTTACAACCGTCCAGAAGAAACTTGCATAGTATTAAAGTACATATTCAGAAAAATAAATTTTAAGACATGCATTCTCACAAATTCCAAATATTTAATTGAATAAATTAAAAAAATGTATTATGAAAATAGTACAAAAAATCAGGTTATCCAATAGATTTTCTAGATGAAATAAATATTCTTAAGACTTCAATTAATTTCCCCGAATTAAGTAATGAAGATATTTTTGCTATTCATTAATTATGACAATAAAATTGAAACAAAATCGAATGAATCCATATTATCATTAAATGGAATAATCTCAATCCCTATCTTATCAAGAACTCAGATGAATTTAATAAAACCAGACATCTGAATGACGTGAAACTACCATATTCTCCTTTAATTACAATATAAATAAATATATTCATGGAAATTTCTTGACCAAATTTTTCTATCTTTCTTTTTTTTCTGCTAAATTTTATGAAAATATCAAATATTTATCATTGAATTTTCAAAGATATTGAAATATTTTTTAAATAAATTGTGGTTGATGGTTAATTTCTTAATGATGTTCGAAAATAGAATAAATTTACCTACATCTTTTATATTATTTTAACTTACTGCCTTAATGTACTTTTTAAAATTAATTATTAATAATTAATTCCTCAGATTCTCATATCTATTAAATTGAGAAATTAATTTTCTTTTAATGGTCTTTTAACTTAAAATTTTCACACTAATTCCATTTGATACATGTAAATTGACAAGTTATTCTATTATAAGATAATTCGTCTCGCTTAAATATAATATGATGAATAGAAATATTTATAAATTTAATCATAGTGTTAATAATTATCCATTTACACTTAAAAAGTATTGTGTTCTCAACAAATACTCTTTGACGATTAAATCATAAATGAAAAAACATAAGGAAATGAAAAATAGTCTATCAATACTTTCAATCCAAAAGTTGATAAAAATAAACAAGAAAAGTTTCAATAGAGATTCAATTAATTCTACCATTAAAAAAAGAATGATAATAGTTTGATAGTGCAAGATTGGTTCTCTATGACACCCTCAATAACAGTTGTCAAAAGAAGAAGAAAGAATTATATCAATTTTATTTATTTATTATAATAATTATGGATATTTCAAACAAGTAAAAAAAACTATAAAAAGTTAATAATCTACGAAACATAAATTAAAAAAAGATAATAGTCATGATTATCTATAAATATAAATCTTTCTCAATATATAATTTAAAGTTCTTATCTTTTTTGTTATTGATCTTTTTATTTTATTTTTATTGGAAATAAATGATAATGGGGAGGGGTAATAGTTTATAGGATTATTTCATGTGGCCCACAGACCTTCCGTTAATGTGGCCGAAGTCTCCACAGATTCAAAGAAATTTAATTAATTTCGAACTATGCTAAATAATAATAATAATAATAGAGTTAATATGTAACTAAAGGTCTTAAGTAGAATTAAACTAGACTAAAAGTTCGAAAATAATATTGATAAAAATTTCAATTTAATTTTTTATGAATAAATTTTACAAATGTTTTAATTAATGAATAACAAATGCAATAAAATAAAAGTAAAAATATATTTTAAAGAAAAATTTATTTAAAAAAAGATTATTTTTTGAAGACCTTCATTTTCATCATTTTATCAAAAGATTTTTGGGTAATTCTCAATTTGAGATCAAAATTATTAATAATTAATAATTCCTGTGTGTTTAAATGTTAATGCCATTGGCAATATAAATTTAATAATTAATTGTTTTTATGTAATCATATTTATACCTAAGAATCATTTTTTTATTTTAAAAAAATAAAATTTAAAGTTACAATTCTAAAGAATTTATATATATATAGGTGTTTATTACTTACCTTAGACACAATTTAAAAGAGGATGAAAATAACATTTAACATAGTTTGCATTTTTAATGATTATTATTTTGTATGAAAGATAAAGAAATATAAATTGTTAAGGAACGAAAAGTGGTTGAAGTTCTAAGGGAATAATATTTTATTGTTTGTGTCTGTTCATTTTGTTTTTTATAGACAAGTAGTTCAAAATATGCCGCGAGTTTCATAATATTCTTCATTCAAAATAATTTAGATTTAATGAAAAAAAAAGAATTATAATTATAGATAATTGATTATTCATAATGTCAATATTAAAATTTATATAGTTAAAATTTTTTTATCTTATTTTTCAAATAGATAATTGAATTCAGTTTAAATTAATCTACATAAGCGCTACAAATTTTAATTTATCATATAAACGATTACAAAAAAAATCTATTTTCATTATAATTTATATTTATTTTCACAAATATTTATTTAAATAAATTAAGTTTAAAGTATTAAAATAAATTTTTAAATTTTATTTTTCTTATCATATCCTTGTTAAGAATAAAAGATGGCGAATCAAAATATTTACTAAAATACTAAAGATCAAATTTCATCTTTATAGAATTTTTAATTTTATCTAAAATGAAGGAAATAATTATATGTCAATTGTTAGATAAGTACACTAAATATGCTATTTTATTTAATTTCAATTGTAAATCAATTATTAGAATATAGAATAATTTTAAAAGAGCAAAAATGAAAATGGGTACTAAAATTCGTATGTTCATCGTTAAATTATTAAAGATATTAAAAGTTATTGCTTTACGATGTTGGACCGTGGCTGGAGCTGCTGTGTTGATATGTATATTTATTTATTGGATATACGGTGGAATTCTAGCATTTCTTTTACTTTGTTTTGCTACTACAGGTATTCCAAAATAACTATTGTTATTTGACATATGATGTAATGGATTATTTCTTGTTTTTAGGAATTTTATATCAAAGTGAAGATATGTTATTATACCACCCAGATCTTCCAGCACATTCCCGAGTTTTTGTGCCTGTACCATCTATGTTTGGTCTTCAATATGAAAATGTTTATGTCCACAGTAATGATGGTACACTGCTTCATATGTTTTTTATTCGACAGAAAGGAGAGCTTGCCACTCGTGCACCTACAATAGTATTTTTACATGGCAATGCTGGAAACATGGGTCATAGGTATTCCTTTTATTTTATGACAATTCATATTTTTAAAAAAAATAATTTATCATTACATATACTAATTATCTCCAGAATGCAAAATGTTGTTGGGATGTATCAACAACTCGAATGTAATATTCTAATGCTCGAATACAGAGGATATGGATTGTCACAAGGAACCCCTAATGAAGAAGGCCTTTCAATGGATGCTCAATCAGCACTAGATTTTCTTTCAACTAGAGCTGACATTAATCATAAAGAAATTATTGTTTTTGGAAGATCGCTAGGTAAATAATTTTTCTTTTTTTAATATTTAGGAAGATTATTTAGATATAGTATTAAAAATAATAAATTCTAATTAAAGTGATCTTCATTTTTAATTAAATATAATTTTATTATTCAAATAAAGAATTAAACAAAAAATATTTCTACATCATTTCTAAAAATTGTTCATATTTATATTTTTTAAGGAGGCGCTGTAGCTACTGACCTGACTTCCCGTCCAGAATACTCAGAAAAAATATGGTGCCTCATATTAGAAAATACATTTACAAGTATACCTGATATGGCAAGAGTTATTATAGGTTGGAAATTTTTACAATATCTTCCCCTTTGTTTTTACAAAAATAAGGTTAGTTTAAATAAGTAAAATCGAAAAAAAGTAATACTTAGTTATAATATAATTTAATATTTAATTATTTTTTTCTATTTTAGTACATGTCATTATGGAAGATGGGATCGATCTCGGTGCCATGTCTATTTATATCTGGTTTAGCAGATACACTCGTACCTCCTAGAATGATGACAGATCTTCACGAACGCTGTGCGAGTTTAAATAAAAAATTAATTCAATTTCCTACGGGCACTCATAATGAGACCTGGTCAAGCCCTGGATATTACCATACCATTGCTACTTTTCTTAGAGATACACGACTGCGCCAATTATCTACTGCAGAAAATCGCACATCATGAATACATCTAACATCGAATTATCACTTGTTCATTCTCTCACAAAATCATTTTCAACAAATCATATGAACATTATTAAAAATTGTTGTGAAATTATTAGAATTTATACATATATAAATATATATTATTCTAATACTTGATCAATGCAAATAAAATTTTAATATTTTATCTAAGTAAATTTTTAAATAAATTGCCAAATAACAATTAATTTTTTCAACTTTGTCTTTAGTATTCTATTTTAATTATTTTGAGTTGGGTAATTAACTTTTTGTTTTAATTATTTACATATTTATATAATTCAACCAATTAATTAAAAAATGTTTATTTACTATTAATTTAATATTTTTTTATACCTAAACTTTTTTTTAAGTATTTACATTGCATACTTTTATTTTAAAATTAAATTTCAGGAAAGCATTTACCGTCCTAGAAGTTAGTTAAACATATCATTTGCTTTTGTAATTTGAGAATAGAATTTGAGGTTCTTTATATTTTTTTATAAAAGCCTTTCAATTTACAAATAAAAAATTAAAATTGTTAAAATTTTTAATAATCTAAATTGTAAATTTACAATTAAATAAAACTTATAAAATAAATAATTATATTTTAAATTTTAATCCTGTTTTTAAATATGTTTATTTGATAATTAAAATAAAATACATAATTTTATAAACCTAAGAATACTTAATATTTTTATTTATTTTAAATTTTATTTTAATATTAAGCAATTCAGCAGAATAGATAGATTAGTTAAATACATGTTTTTTTATTCAATAAAGAGTAAAATTATAAAAAGATGATATCTAAAGTCCATATAATTTCAGAGTTCTATCCATACTGGTTGATGCAATATATTGAGCATGTTTTCCAAAACGCACTCCAGTAGCCATAGCAGTATGATCATTAAATACTTTTAATTCTTGCCATTGCTTGCACAAATATATTCTAAAATAAATGTGTCATATTAATATTTATGTTTAATTACACTGATAGAAATATTTTTATTAAATGATATATTTACCTAACATCCGTTCCAGCCACAGCAAGATATGTAGCACTTTGATCAAAGCATAAATCTTTAATAATATAATTGTCATCCATTTGTAAGGTTTTAATATTTTTCAATTTTCTTAAATCCCACAATTTTACGCAAGCATCATCAGCTGCAGTTGCCAGATAATACCCATTCTCAGAAAATGAAATTGCTGTAATAGGTCCTGAATGTCCTGTAAAAAAATTTAAAAAATTAGGTATTAAAAAAAATTAAAATATAAATTAAGTTTATTATTAGTTCAATATAGTTTATTAAAAGAAAATACCCGGGAATGTAGCTACATTGGATTGTTCTTTTAAATCCCAAATCTTTACTTGAGAATCGGATGTGCCCGTTCCAAAAATCAATCCATCAGGATGAAATTGTGCAGTTGTAAATGTAATAGAGCTTGAAACTGGTTGATCAGTTACCTAAATAATGTAAATTACAATTAAAAATTAGTAACATTAAACATTAGTAATTATGTTTAAGTTTATTTGAAACAAATTTTTACTTTAGTAATAAGACTGCCAGTCCTGATATCAGAAAATGCCCAATGTTGATCTACTGAAGTAGATAATACGTAATCTCCAGTGGGATGAAGGGAGAGGCCGGTTACAGGTTGATCATGAGCTCGAATTATTTGTGTGGTCTGTGATGTTGGAACATTCCATACTCGGATAGTTGAATCAGGTGAAGCAGTCATAACCAAATCCTATAAAGAATTAAATTATTCATTAAATTATTAAAAATGATTAAGAATAATAAAATGGGAATTTTATTACCTCATCAGGATGGTAAATAACTTTAGTGACTTTTTTAGTATGTCCTTTAAGAATTGCTACAACTTGTTCTGTATCTTTGTTGAAAACAGCAGCATTTTTATCGTTTCCTCCTGTTAAAATTTTACTGGTATCTGAAGCATGTATATCCAGAGATAAAATTCCTGGAATCGAAGCGCTATGAAGGCCCTACAAATTTAAATTTGATACTTAGTTAAGTTATCCTTCCTTCTTATTATTTAATGTATCATTAAAAAAAAGAAAATTTACAGGATGGGATGCCAAAGTTTTAAATGATCTTATATTTTCTTGAGTAGCCAAATCTTCAGGGATGTTTCGCCCTCTGCGTTTCCTTTCTTGAGTTAAAATTGTAGCTCTTTCTTGAAGTTTTTGAATAACTTCTGAAGTCATTCCAGCTTGTTCAGTTGGTTGATTTGCTAATCCAGCAGCTTCAACAGCAATAGCCTAAAAAAATAATCAATTAATAGTTTAAATATTCCAAAAGCCTTATTCTAATTGGATCGAGTAATATTTACAGGCTGAGGAATGCCAGTTGGATTAACAGATATTCCGGCTTGTGGTTTCAAAGTTGCAAGAGCTTCTCGAGCAGCCATGACTTCTTTTGTTAAACGAGAAATCACACGGCAAGCAGCGTCATGTTGATACAAAGCATGACTAAGTTCTTGTCTAGCTGTCTGTAATTGCTGTCTTTGTGTAAAATTATGAAGCATTACGGCATCCCATTCATCTTGCAATGTTCTTAATATTGAAGGGATACTAGTTGCTGAAGGTGGTTTTGGTTTCACAACGGCTGTAGCTGTAAATTTTAAAATATATAAGTTACTTCTCGAAAATTAAAGTTTTCTTTTTATGAAAGATATTAATATGCTTTTAAAGAGTGAATTAAAAGGTATGTTTAAAGAGTTGGAGAAATTAGGTATTTTATGGACAATTAGTTAAGATATTCAAGAACAAAGCCGGCAAGTAAAAAATCCATCAAAAATATATTAACTTACTTTTAACATCAATTAATTTGTCAACAGTTAATTCTTTGCCATTAATTGGATCAACCCCATTTTCTAATAGAAATTTCTCAATTAAACGGCGTTCAAATATTGCTCCAGAAACGGTCGAGATGACGGGATGTTCGGGTATTTCATTTGAAACTAAAAAAATATTAATATTATAAATGTAACTTTTTTCAAATACTTTTCTTTTTAAAATATTAAAAAGAAATATATTAACAATATAAAATAAAATAAAAAAATAAATAAAGGTTAATATTATACATACTTGCACAGGTTAGAGCCATTTTGTTAAAATTTAATAATTAATATTATTTTTCAAAAAACTAATAATTAAAAATTATTTCAAATTTTTCCACAAAGTATAACTTTAACTTTACTTTCTTTTAAAATAATTTATATTTAGGAAATTATATCTAGATTTAATGGAAAACATTGAAAATTTCAGTAATATTAACGCGGATGCTAATGCGAATAAAACGCGAACTATAAATGAATAGCGCAAAATTTAAAATAATTTGAAAGCGTAAAATTTAATAATGTTTTAATATTATGAATAAATATTATATATTTATATAAAATGACTAATTTGTAATAGGTGAAAATAAAAAAAATATAAGAAGATGTAGAGATATATTTTATATTGAAAAAATTTCATTAATTATTAAAATATCTGACTTTTGTTGACTAAGAAAATTTCATGAATTTGATTTCAATAATTTATTAATTTTTTTTGATTATATAAAATAATGTATTTTCATAGCAGATATGTTTCTTTAAAAGAAATAATCAATATCGAACTATAACTTGTAAGTTGGGAAAAAAATTAATTCAAAAAGAGTAAAATTTAATATGAAAAAATTCTATAACTTAAAAACTTTCTGCTCCTAAAATTGGCGTGATTAGGACAGGAGAAAACATTAAAAATGTCAAGATTCGAATGATATATATATATATATATTCAAATAAAACCTATATATATATTTAATGAGACGATCGGCGATCATGAATTGAATGTTCACTCTTATACTTTTCTAAAAATAAAATTATTTATAGAGTAAGTTTTAGCTTATTAGACTGATCTGTTTTCGAATACAAACAGGTTCTAGTAAGTTTATGGAATTTTAGGGTTTATACAGCCATACGCGTCCACTGCTGGACATAGGCCTCTCTAAGGCTTCTCCATTTTTCTCGATCCTGCGCCGACTGCATCCATTTGTACAAATGTGTTTGTTCTGGCGATATGATCGGCCCAGTTCCATTTCAGGGAGACCACTCTGTGATGATTCTTGTTAAACTCCTTATTGTCTTATTTGGGACTCAGTGTCTTAAGGAAAGTCCTAGCATAGGTCTCTTGTCTCTTTATCTTGAGCCCAACTTGCCAAGAAGAGGAATTTAGTTTTTTAAGCATCTGTTTACCTTCATCTGCACGATCAACTATCAATACTATATCATCGACAAATCTTATATAGATGGTTTAATTTTTCTCCATTTAGGTTGAGAAGGTTTATGGGATACTTAAAAATAAAAATAAATTATTTATTTTTCAAAATTTAATCTTTAAATAAAAAATATGATACACACTAACATTATTATTTATTATCAAGATACAATTAAAAATTCTAGAAATAAAATTAAAATTTATTTGTAACATTTTTATCTAGTTTTTAATAAAATCTTTAATAAACTTAAAATTTTATTCATTTAAAGATAATATATATATATAATTTTTTCTTAAATTATAAAATAGTATTTTATTTTACAAATATTTGATAAATTAATTTATTTTTTTAATATACTTTATTTAAATTTAACAATATTATTTTAAAATTCATTTTCATTTTTTTATAATTTGATTTCTTTCTAATAAAGTTATATCACATTCTCATCCCATTAATTAAATAATTTTTAAATATAGATATAAAAAAAGATTTAATTTGTAGGTACATTTTTTAAATTTATATATGTTATCTTTAACTATTCTAAATAATTAAATAGTAATTCAATTTTTATAATAAAAAATTCTTAAATAAAATATAATTTCAATTCAAAGACTACTTAAAGCATCTAGAATAATTTATAAAATAAAACTATTAAATACTCGTTAAATAAATGAGTATTAAGATTTAGTAGCAAATCGTGTACAATGCCCTTCATCTCTTCGGACAATTCTAAAAGGTTGACTCATTCCAAGAACACTGCTACTATTTTGATTAAAATATAACAATCTATATACTCCTGGAGTATTTACAGCTGCTTCAGGAAAAACTATTCGCTTCAGTTGCCTTCGGTGTGAAGATTTGCTTGTGTTAGATTTTGTATTTGATTGTGAAAGATCTAAACTCCTAGATGTATAAATATAAGAGAGGTAATCATCTAAGCTGGCAAAACCGTCCTAAAAATAATTTTAATAAATATTTATTAAGCAATGTTAAATTACTAATGTAAAAGATTTGCTTTATTTAAAAGTTATAATGAAAATTAAAAGGTATTTTTTTATAATCAATATATTTTTGTATTACCTTAAATAAAGCTACCCAATCCCATAGTGAAGGCTGAACATCTTCTGCAAGAGAAAACGTTGCTATATATGAATCTGGTTCCCCTAAATACCAAGAAGCTATAGGCTCAAATTCAACAACTCTTTCAAAGTAATCACTGAAAACTTTTATGATGAATTCTCCGATCACAGGTTTATGATCACTGAGACTATAACTACTAATACACTCGTAAGATATTTGTTCAATATTCAAAGTTAAATTTTCATAAGCATGAGCATTAACTTTATACAGTATTCTATCTGTCCAAGCAGGGCGCCGTCTAAAGATAATATTTAAATTCATTAGTATTTATATTTTATAATTGGATTTAAAATATTTGTTTAAAATGAAATTAATATATCATAATTATATTATAAAGTAATTTAAGAAACTTTATTAATTCAAAAATAGAAATGATATTTAAGACTAATAATATATAATAATATATGTAAAAATAGGAATTAAATTGTGATTCTTGATTAAACAAAAATAATAGATGGAATATTTTTATCAAGAGAAATATATATTATATTATACCTACTTGAGATCATAATTTGAAGTATTGATATGAAATTTATACGATGGAGGGAATGTAGGTGTTTGTTCCTCGAACTCACTAAATGCCACACCAGTCTTCATAACCATTTTTAACTGATCTTTTTCAATTAAACTAGTATACTCAGATTTTTTAATTGTTTTATCTATTATTTCAGCAGTTAAATCAGTTGACTCTATCAGCCGAAAGTTTAAATCTCCAAGCCAAAAGATGTAACTAAAATATATATATAAATAAAGTAATATATATATATATTTATTAAAAAATTAATAAGATTTATTTATTACTCATGAAAGAATATATGCGATGTTTCTTTTGTTTGAAAAGTTTGACTTGATATTATCGAGTTATAATCATTAATTCTATCATTTAATAAATGATCATGTGGAGTTAAATGGCAATTTACAAGACAAATTGAACAACCATAAATGCTGAATCGAATGCTTACTCCTCCTTTATTACCCTGTTAAAAATATATATTGTTAATTCCTCAATACATGTTAAAATATGATAATATATTTTGTTTATCGATACTATAATAGCATTTTTGTCAAATAAATTGTAATTCTGTCGTTAGAAAAAATATTCACTTTTATTTAAGGGAAACAATATATTCTTTTTATACCCAAACTCCTCCGAGGCCAGTTTTTGTATATTGAGTTTCAATATCGCGTAAATGAAGAATATGTTTTTTCAGACAAAAAACACTCAAAAGAATTCCTTGAAGACGAATTGTTTTCACTTTTACATAATTAAATCGAGCTAATGTTTGTTTATAAATAATGGTCCAAGGATCTTCGAATAATGCATCCATAAATATATTTTGAGGTTGCGACTTAACTTCCTGTAGGCTGAAAAATTAATCAATAGATTTAAAAATTTGTTATCAATTCGATTACAAATCATAATGTTGTTATTCTAATTATATTTTGGAATAATGAAATGATTATCGATAAAGTAAATAGTTATTGTATAACTTCAACTTGATTTTGTAAATTATTTTTTGATGACATAATTCAATTATAAAATAATCATGGAAAAATATTCCTTACTTAGGGAGAGGAGCTCACTAACATCTCATTGTTGTTAATCGAGAGATTTGTTGTTATCAATATTATAGATTATTATTATTATTAAAATCATCCTTAATTATGTATTCAAAGTAAATATTAAATTCTAAGCATTATTTAACGTATTTTATTTAAAAAAGAATTATATTAAGATTTATGATGTCTTTTGTTTAATGTTAATGAAAGAGATTAGTTAAATTCTCTCTTATCATAGAACCAATATATAAATTATATAAATATAAAATTTTAAATAAAATTCCGATTTTATTAATAAATAAATTTAAAAAAATAGATATTTTGAAGTACCCAACAATGTACAAATCAGGCATTTTCTCATTTATCGGTTTTTCTAAATTTAGCATTAAATGAACATCTTCATCGGGATGCCCAGTCGCAACATTCCAAGTTACAATATAAATTCTGTAAAATTTAAGAAGTGATTTTATTAGAATAATTTCATCAAAGACATAAAAATCAAAATTTAGAATTACCTTAGTTTATCCATGTTGAAATTAATTTTTCAAAACAAATAATAGAATACAAATATTAAAAATTCATCATTTATTTATCATTAATTAGAAAATAGTTTCAATTAAATCTATGTATTCATTGTTGTTAATCATTTCTTGATATTTACAAATTTTCTCTTGCCAATAAAAAAATGAATGTCCTATATTTATTGAGTAATTATGCAATCTCGAAATCCATGTTTTCTCAAGAGGTCATAGCAACTTGATGTGTGTTGATGTGATTGTAATGTTTATATGCGCGCAAAGTTAAACGTCAAGTAACGATGCATGATAAGTATCATTACTTTATAAGAGTTCAATACCAATAAAACTTTCCAAAAGTTACCAAAATAAATATCTCCCTTCAATTTAAATACCTAGTATAAATATATTAATGCATATTTTTTGTTTAGTCAGAATAAATTTTATTGATAAAGTTGAATAAACCTTGAATTTGTTTTCATTTGACGAACTACTTACTATTTAACAAAAATAACTTTTCCAATTCAAGGTCGTTGGTACAATATATTTAAATTAGGTATTAAAGTTCACCTTTTTTATCTGATTTATTAAAGTTTCTTGGTCCAGATCAGTCCAGATTTGACTACATATAATTCATTGTGCAAAACATATTTCTATACCTATATAATGCAATATTTTTGGATAATAACAGATTTGTGGAAAGGAAATTTATATTAAGTTAATAAAAAATATTCTTTAACATTTTGAAAAAATATTTTACATACCAAAAATAAATTATTAATAAGATTATTAATAATACATTTTAAAGATTTAATTATCTATAATAAAATGTTTACTAGAATCATTTAAAGAGCTATATTTTGCTTCAAATATCATATACCTATATTGTATATTGATTATTATATTGATTGCACTATAAAAATCAATAATGAGACTTTAGTCTAAAACTAATATAATGGCCAAGTTTTAACGAATTATGGTTATTTTTATGGAAATTATCATTATATTAATTTTTCTCTAATCTGATAAGGTATATTTTCAGAAAACTTGAATTTATTCAAAATTGAAATGATTTTAAAAAATTGTAAAGCAAGAAAAATAATAATGATGTGTATTCTTTGTGCTCTATTTGTTATTCATTTATATATTACTAGCGATTACTAGATTTCCTAAAAAGTTTCTGTAAATAAAATGGATAATTATTCATATAATTCTCATTTAACATTTTTGAAATATCCGCCAATTTTAATTTTTAAAATATTCTAATATATAAAATAAATAAATACATATTTTTAAAAATTTAAATATAAAATTATCTTTTATTTTATTCCTTAGTTATTCAATCTTAAATTTCTACAAAAAAGTGTAGTATATTTGCAGCATAGATAGTGATAGATAGTCATAGGTGTATATTTACGGACGATCTGTGGTGTATAGTCTTCTTTCTTATACTCTGGATTATAATTGATCCTTTCAAAATTTCACATTCTAACCAATTCTAACCATATTTTTATAATTTATATTTGATATATTAATTACAATATTTAAAAAATAAATTAAAAACAATGGCAAGTAGTAAAAGTCATCTAAGGAGAAACAATATGCATTCTGAAGAACCTACAATAAATTATGTTCAAATGGATGGTTTGGTTTGTATTTTCACATTTTCGATATTTTCACATGTTTAATTAAATCAATACATTAAATTAATTTTTGTAGGCTGTGATGAAAATGGTAAAACATAGCCACGAAGAATCAACTGGGAATTTGGAAGTAGCCCAAGGAGCCCTTCTTGGTTTAGTTGTGGATAATTGTCTTGAAATTACAAATTGCTTTCCATTCCCTAAACATAATGATGAATCATTGGATGAAGGTAAAATAAATATGGCTTGAATTATATTTCCTTGTTTTTTTGAAAATAATCACTTAAAAAATCCAATTAATAATTACAGAAGAGTACCAATTGGCAATGATGAGAAGACTTCGAAGAGTTAACGTGGATCATTTTCATGTTGGATGGTATCAAAGTGCTGATGTAGGAAATTTCTTGAGCTTACCCCTTCTAGAATCTCAATACAGTTACCAAACATCTATTGAGGAATCTGTTGTTGTTATTTATGGTATGTTAATCTAAATTAAAAAACAAAACTTATATATAATCTGAACAAGTGGGCATCACACTTATCATAACTATTTAAAAAATAAAACAAATGCCTACAATAGAAATTAATATTAATTCTAAGGGAAAAAAATCAAGAATACTGAATATTTGTAAGTGTTATGTTGTTATCTTGTTATCAAATATCGTCAAATTTTAAATTTTTTTTAGTTTTTGATTACAAATTTGAATTTAGTATAAAAGTACATAGTTGGCTATAGTAATCTATAAATATTTATATATAATATATATTTAAAGTTTTAAATTCTGTTTTTTTAGATACCCAAAAAACTGCACGTGGATTTCTGTCTCTTAAAGCATACCGATTAACTCCTCAAGCTATTGCAATGTATAAAGAAAATGAATTTACTCCAGAAGCTTTACGAAATCTCAAGATTGGCTACGAAAGCTTATTTTTAGAAGTGCCAATTGTTATTAAAAATTCCCAATTGACAAACATCATGTTATCCCAATTAGGGGAAATGATTCCAGAAGAGGAAGGTTCAAATTTTTTGGATCTTGGAACAGCGTAAGTTTTCTTTTATAATTACTATTATACTTAAACCTAGATAAAAATTAAGGTTGCTATTTAATTAATTTTTCATTTATTTTAGTTCGGTATTAGAGGGACAATTACGTTGTATAATGGACCGTGTCGATGAATTAAATCAAGAAGCTATTAAATTTAATCGTTTCCAACAACAAGTTATTCGGCAACAACAAGATAAACATCGTTTCTTATTGAAAAGAGTAAATATATTATTTTTTCTCTAAATTTAGTTTATTATTACATTGTAATATAATTTGTTATTTTTCAGGCTCAAGAAAATCAAGCTAGGGCTGCTAAAAATGAGCCGGTATTGCCTGATGAAGATTTGAATAAATTATTCAGACCTATTCCTGTACCTCATCGTTTGAACCCGATGATTGTCTCAGGACAGATTAATGCTTATAGCCAGCATATATCTCAATTCTGTTCACAATCACTTGCCAAACTTTTTATTACTCAAGCTCTCCAACAAGCGAAAGAGAAGAAATCAAATCAAGGATTGAACTAACATTATATTTTATTTTATTAAATAAAATAGTATTATAATAAATTTTTAATTTATTATTTAATAGCCAAAATTATTTTTTTAATAACCTTTCATTTTATATAATCAATATAGTGTTTATCAAAAAGTATTTTTAAACATATTATGTTTAATTCTTATTTTTCCTTTTTATTTTTATATAATTAGCTGAATTCATTCGTTAAATACATTTTTTTAAATTTTATCTTTGTATACTCATTAAATTAATTAAAAAATTTTAAAAATGTATTATCATTCTTAATTCTCAGTTTAAAAAATATTTCTTTTGCTTTATTATTATACAGAAAAGTATTGATTTTAATTTATTTAGTTGTATAAATAAATTAGCTATCTTCTATCTAATTTACTTTTTTTAAATTAAAAATATGACAAGAGACTAGGTCCCTGAGAATAGTGATGAACTCATTTCTGATTTTAAGAAACTTGAGATGTCTATGTCATTCTCTATTGAGGTTTTCTTAATTTTAAAAATTTAAAATGTGTTAAGAATTAAAACAATACTTCTATAAAAAAAAACTAAAATAATTGTCACATAATATACCTTTTTCAAATTTTGTAGACGATACCCTTTTAAACACCTAATTACTCATAAAGAAAATTTTTTTTAAGCCATAAATTTATGTAAACTTTTAAATTGATAGTTATGCCTTTTGATGCAAATTTGTTTAGACTTCATTAATAAATTTGTTGATAAAATATAATTTTATTGGAAACTATAGAACAAGAATTAAAATAACTTAATAACTATATAACACAAAATGAGGCAAAATTTACTTTATTATTAAAAATATATTTTTATTTGTCATTTTCTTGAAATCTGATAAATGATGGATGATGTGTCCATTATTGTTGTTCTTAAAATTTTCAATTATTCAATTCTTGAAATTTTCTTTGTTGACTTTCCTTATAATTTAAATTAAGAACAAGGACCTTTAAAAATTAAACAATTTATTAATCACATGTTGTATAAAAAATATGAACGAGGTAAAAGAAGTTGGAACTGCGGGATATATTCTTGTATATTTTAAATTCATATCAATCCCTCTACCTCAAAGCCAAATCTGATAATCTTATCTTATTATGCTAGCTAAAATTGTATATATCTATCTATATATAACCATTGGTTCTCAAAAACCGCTCTAACGATTTTTTTCAAATTCACACTAGATATAGTATTTATAAAGAAAAATTGAGTTTTATTGATCACATCTCTTGAAACTTACAGCTTCATTATTAATTTCTTAATTAAAAATTATATATGGAAAACGTCAAAATTGGCATCCATTTTTATTTTTTAACTGAAATTGTATTAATATTTTTTTTTATTTAAAATATTTTAAAATTTATTATTTAATTTCGAAATAAAATTAAAAATATTTATTTTTAATAAAATATATATAGATATTTATTAATCTCTCTCAAAAAAAAAACAAAAACAAAAACAAAAAAACATATACGTCTTGCTAAGAGAGTAAAAAATGTCGTTTTCATCATCTAAGTATTATTAGTCTATTGGGTAGAGCGACTGTCTGACGATTCAACTTCGCAGGATCGAAACCGGCGGAAAATAGTGTTTTTTTTTTTTTTTAATCTATTATTTTTTAATAAATTACTATTTTATATTTATTTATTCATTGTTCTTTTATTAAATTTAATATTTATTAATATTATTTATTATTAATTTATATATGGACAAATGGCACTCATATTGAAATTTGACTCCCGCCTTTTTTTAAAAGATATTGTATTAATATTTTTTTTATATTTAAAATATTTTAAAATTTTTTATTTAATTTCGAAATAAAATTAAAAATATATATTTTAATAATATTTTATAATTATAAATTACGATATATATTTATCATTCTTCCAATAAAAAAAAAATATTCATGCACTTAAAAACATATCTAATCTATCTATATACATATTTATGTATTATTGAGGACCCCAAGTTCCATTCATTTTAATCAGATTGATGCAATGATGCAACATTTAATAATTGTAATAAATAATTAAAGAATTGTATATCAGCTCGGTGTCCCAAGTATTAATATTACCAGCCAAACCCAATATAATAATGAATTATTTTTTTTTAACTTAATTACCTAGCCGAGAGAGGCTCGGGGTCCCGGTGTGATCTTAATATATTGTCAGAATTAGATAAATAATGTAGAGAGAAAAATTATTTAAAAATAGATATTTATTTAAATGAAATAAAATTATTTAATTTACAGAATGAAAATGTCTATAATAATGTCTAAACATTTTTTCGAGCGACAGCTCGGTATCCCAGGTATTAATATTACCAGCCAAACCCAATAATAATGAATCATTTTTTTTAACTTAAGTACCGAGCCGAGGCTCGGGGTCCCGGTACTATATATTATTGAAAAAAATCAAGAGAATGGTGCATATAGCATAAGATAATAGATTTATTTCTTTATTTATTATATGTTGATATTTGAAATCTAGAGTTTAAAACAATTATTAAAGTGTCAGAATTAGGAATGTGAATAGGTTGTTAAAACAATGATTTTTCTTGGTAAAATATTGTATGTGGGTTACTATTCTCAGATCACCGATTCATATGTCCATCTTTAAGAAATCAACATAACTTTATTTTTTAGAGGAAATAGTTAAATGTGAGCAACCTTTTTTATTAAAGGGCCAAACGAAAGTACGACATTTCCTGGCGGACCATAGACAAAAAAAACAACTTAATAAATTATTAATCCTTAAATATTTAATGTAAAATTAGCATAATATATGTCTCTTTCAAGGTGTCGAAAAATCGTTTCATTGTTGTAGAGATTAGTATAATATAATAATTTAACAGTAAACAAGGGGCCCGCAAAAAGTTTAGGATAAAAATAAAAGGTTATTGCATTATTATGCTTGGCGGGCCGCATGCGGCCGCGGGTCGAGTGTTGCTCTCTCCTGTTATATTATAATATAATATTTGATTTTCAATTTGTAAGGTCAAGGTGAAATATTTAAATAGAACAATATCATTTGTAATTAATAGAAAATAAATTAAATTCGAATAACAAATACATACATTTAATAGCTCCAATAAGACAAAGTCGTCTTTTGATATATCTTGCCAAGAGAGAATTAACTCGTAACTTTCCTTCTTTATGTAATTTGAATTCAAATTTCTTGAAAAATATATAATAATACATTTAAAATAAATTATTTTTAATAAATAATTAAATAACAAAAAAGTTAGATACCTCATTTAGTTTGAGACGATCCTGCATTATATGCGACAACACTGCACTCCGAATACCAGCATAATAGGTAATCGCAGCAAATGCTAAAGAATGCATATCCAAACTAACAACTCCATTGAGTTGTGCAAATTTTAAAAATTGGATACTTTGGCATTCATTGAAATCACAAAAAGCACCATCCATTCTAGCTTGACCTTAAAAATTTATTTGGGTCATTAAAGATTTATTCTAATAATTATTTATTTATACTTTTTAATTCAATTTTAAGTATCTTTTTTTTATGCCAAAGGTCAGTTAACTGGAGTAAAATTACCTAAATTTTCGTTTTTCTAAACTATTATAATATTATTACAAAAATTAAAATTCGTAAAATTAATAAAAGTTGCCTAATATTTTTAAAAAGCTTATATTAAATTTTCATTTATTCTATTTAAGTTAATTAGTTTAAAATTGATATAGAAATGAAATGGATCAAGAAGCATCATTTCAATTCTTTCTTAGTTTACTTAGAACGAAAGTGAACATGACATTAGTTACATATACAAATGATAAAATATTACAAATATAGCAGTAAAAATAAAAATTATTAAAATAATATGATAATTTATAATAAAAAATACTTCTAAACATAGGCTTTAGCTAATTAGTAAAGTGATTTATTTATAAATTAAACATTCAAAAGTGGGAGACAATTTAATAATAATCATAATAATAACAAAAATTAGAAGTATCCAAGTTAGAAAAACGAGACTGTTTTTTATATATATAATATATTTATCTCTGTGGCTCTACGGAACTCGAAAGTTCTTGGCCGCAGCAACCACACTTCTCCAAGTATAACTATTCTGAGCCACAACCCTCCAATCCCTACCCTCTCCCATCTTTCTCACGTCCCTTCCTAGATTATCCACCCACCGCGTCCTTGGTCTTCCAAGCGGGCGTTTCCCACTCGGTCTCCCCACAAATATATTTTCGCCATTCTTTCCTCTCCCAATTCTATCCACGTGCCCTGCTCAACGCAGCCTTCTCGATTTTATAATTCTAACTATATCTGGAGATGCATAGAGGTCATGCAATTCCTAGTATATAATTTATTTACAATGAATATATAGAGAAGTCAGATAGAAACGGACCATAAGTGGAAAGGGAACAGGCAAGATCGTAGCGTCTCGTATCGACGTCGGTGGCGAAGTGACTAGCCTGGTGTCGTCGCTTTTTCCTCCTGCCTCCGATCGGGAATCCCTGTTTTGTGATGGGGTCCCTATCTCCCACCGGGCGCGAAGCCAGGTTCGCGGATGTGTAGCGCACGTTACAAGCGCTACAATATTAAAATTATAGAAAGACTAGCTGCTCAGAGCGCCTTCGAGAGTATTTTAGAATTTTTGTTAGAAGACATATTTAAAAATAAGTTGACCTGTGTCCAGGTCCGAACCGACCGACAGTTTGAAATAAAATAATTTCCAGCTACAGAAACAATTTCAAATAATTTTAATATATCTATTAATGTAATAACAAACAGATATGGATAGAACATAAATATTTTTAATTTTATTTTATTTATAATATATAGCTGAAGTAGCCGGCGTTGCCCGTGATCATAATAAGGAGGCTGTGACGTCATGAAGGGCTGGTGACGTCATATAATTTTAAATTAAGAAAAGCATAATGAAGATGATTTTTCACGAGGACAAAACCAATACATTCGTGGTGATATGTAAAAAAATCTCCTCATGTGAAATTTGGTGTGAAAATAACCCTTCCCTTCCTATCGTCGATCGCTAATACTACCACTTCCGGTTTCCGGATTTGCACCAAAAGTTGATCAATTCATCCCACTGATGCATTAAGTAAATATACCAAATTTCATCAAAATCCGTTCAGCCGTTCAGGCTGTACACATCTATACGGACGGACGGACGGACGGACAGACATCATGCTAAAAATACTTTTTTCTGTTAAGAAAATGCATGATTCGTGGAGATATGTAAAAATCTCCACATGTGAAATTTGGTGTGAAAACAATACCTCCCTTACTATCGTCGCTCGGTAAAAAATACATCAGTATAAAACTATTGAAGTGAAACTTCTTTAGCGGCGTCCTGACATTTGGTTGAGAATGGAGAGTGAATTGAAAAATTGAAATTTCGTAACGCATTCGTAACGCAAGAGAGAAAAAAGATATAGATATAACGAGTGTGAATGAGATAGCCTCTATCTCCGTCTCTCTTTTGTGCGGTGTTTCGTTGTTGAGAAAGAGGCTATCTGCGTCTTTCTTTTGTCCGGTCTTTCGTCTTTGAGAAAGAGGCTATCTGCGTCTTCGTTTTGTGCTGTCTTTCGTTCTAATACCCTCTCGCTAGGTCCAAAGTCCACGGCGCGCATGCGCGCTAGTACGTTGACGCGGAATAATATTTCTCAGCCTCTGCTGGGTCAAAGAATAAAAATTAGTATGTGACCTCACAGTTACCGCCTTTTAGATATATATCTATTCTTAAAATAAAATTAAAAATATTTATATTATATTCATATATATGTAAAATAATAATTATATTATTTTAATATTCCTATAAGTTGGTATCACAATTTATTATTATTATGAATTATTTATAAGTAATTAATATTATTAATTGGTATTAATAAATAAATAATATTAATTATATTAACTTAATATTTCTAACTTTGTATTACAATAATGAGACGGAATTGTTGTGTGTTAAATTAGATTTAATTAAAGATTGAATTTAGAATAATTAAAAGGGTTATTGAAACCGCGTATGCTGATTAGGGAATGACAAGATTGAATAGGTTCAATTAAAAAATGCTTATATAAAATTATAACTAAAAATGATTTATTTAATAAAACTATAAGAATTTAAATTACAATTTAATTAATTTTTTGTGAATAAATAAACATATATAAAAAACTATATATAAAATTTGAATTTTCATTTATTCATTCATTTAAAATTATTTTCCGATTGTTCCTTTAAAATAACCCCTCTTAGGGGGTCGGAAGGGGAGGCAACATAAGGGAATTTTCTTTCACTTTGTTATTGGGAAAAACCAGGGGGGGGGACAGTCTTACCAGGAAAAACCCAAATTGTCAGCGTCCACTCTGGGGTTTTAAACAGTTTTAAAGGAAATGTTAATTATAAGTTCATTTCTCAACGAGTTGTATCTTTAAATTATTTTTATTATTAATTTAATTAATTTTAATTAATTTATAGCCAATAATAGTTTATTATAGCTAATAATTTTTTAATTTTTAGTGTAATTTGCATGATCATTATTTATATAAAAAAATAAACACATTTTGCAATTTCCCAGAAAGGCTTATAATGTCAAGCTCCCACATGTGTCCATTACAATTAAGAATAAGTAAGTTATGTTTGTCACGTTCACACTTCCACATGTGAACATTACAATTGAAATAGTAAGTTTATGATTCGACATAATTTGCAATGTATCAATCAACCTCTTAAAATTAAGGTTCTTAGCATTTAGCAGGTAAAACACTTGGCGAGAGTCATTCAATTGAAAATTGCAAGGGTGGACTTGTTAATTGTATGTGCTTGGAAATATTCTTTGTAGGAGAGGGCAGTGTGGTTTATTTTTCTCTATTTCTCTCTCACTCACACTCTCAACTAAAATTTATCTTATTCTCTAGATTGTAAGAAGTTTCACTTCCGCCACGTGTACGATGCTGCACATTTTGCTTTTTTTTATATATATATATATAATTAATGATGATTATTGTTTTGAAGAATATTGATAATTGGAAATTTTGTTTTCTCTGTTTCTGATCGAATAATAAATGTATATAAATATATTTATAAGCCCTAATAATGACTTGGCAACTGTATAATACTATATACGTATATACTTAGGTAGGGTAAAAGATACAGTCGTTGGCCCCGAGGCAGACATTGGCTTCCTATCACTAAAACACAAATAATAAGAGATTTTTATTTTAAAAATTGAGCTATTAACTATGATTATGTCATCATTGGTTGTATGGTTGTATAATCACTATAGAATAACTAGGCCAATAACTATAACAGGGGGCCAATAACTGTATTTTTTAGAATTTTTTTTTAAAAAGTGCTTATTGAAAATGTCATGAGAAAATTTTTTTTTTTTTTATTCATCAAAATGCTCAAAAATGTTCTGCAAACCTAATTTGACACAGATAGTTCCTCAATTTACCCAGATATGCATGAAAGGCTGCTAAGGGGGCCAACGACTGTATGCTTTACCCTATATTGTTTTTAATAAATAAAGAATATAATGAATTTACTTTCATAATGGTCATTTGTGGACATCATTTTACCAACAACAGTTTCATATGGTTCTTTTACACCAACTAGAGACATGATATCTTTTACAAGGCGTTTGTCAAGTTTTGATGATCGTTGAACTAATTGTCCTAAAATTGGCTATAAATAAAAATTAATGAAATTAGCATATTATAAATAATTAATAACATGGAAAATAAATAAATATTTCGTCTATAATTAATTATATAGAAAATTCATATGTAAATATATATTTACAATTTCTAGAAAGGGACGCATTAATCCATCCACAACGCTTTCACTGACCACAACTGAACCGGGATTAACTCCAATTCCATAACTAGAACCAATCCTAATAAAAATTGGATCCCGAACTTTAGCATAAAATAGTAATTTGATAACTTCGTGCAATACTGTGCTTATTGAGGTATTTCCTATTCCATGCTATTAAAAAATAAAATTAATTAAGTTTATATCCATAAAAAATAATTTAAATATATGAAAATGTGTTGAATTTTTCTTTAATTTTAATTCATTGAAGGATAATATATATACTTGATGATTTTGTAAGTATTAAAAATTAGGAAAAATAAAAATTTATAATAAATTAATAAATAGCATTATTATTAGTTATATAAATAGCATAACTATTATTTTAGTGTTTGACTATTTTTCTCATTTAATATTATGACTCAAATAACATAACAATATTTTGATATTTTGATATAACTAATTTCCCTATTAGTAGTTTAATTAATATTAAATTAAAAAAAAGATGATAAAATCTACGGACCTTATATATGATAATATAATAAAAATATATACAGTAATATGAATATCATATATATTTACAGAAATACAAAGTATAGGGCCAACTTTATACATTGAAAATCGATCTGAATATTCGGACATATTTTTCAAGGATATTCCAGTTGGTAATTTTCGACCGATTTCTCGCATAATATAATAAGCAAATCTTTTTAATCTGTTTTCAGTCGAACTCATTATTACAAACTGTAAAATATAAAAATATAGGTATTAATATTCAATTGTATTTTTATAAAGATAATATATTTAATGTATAAATAAATGATTTGCCAAATATATTTATAGACATTTGATTGGTACAGTATTTTACAGTAAGAAATTGTTATACTATAAAAATAATCATCAATTTATATATTAAACTAAAAGTACAAAAATAAAGGAAGGTGTAATATATAAATATATAATAAATATTTAAAATCAAGCCCCCTTCACTTAAAGTTATTATTTTTATTAACCATTGGGATAGAAAACTAATTCAAGCAATGTTTGTATTTAAGTATTAGTAAATAATAACATTTTTAAAACGTAGTTGAAGTTGGTGATATACAATTCTTCGATTTCAAGAACGACAAATTGTCTATTAAGAACTTTTAAATGTTTTTTTAATGAAAGTAATGTGTTTTAATTTTATTTCAATAAGAATAAGAAGAATTAACAAATATGATGACGAAATCAGTTTAAAATAAATTTTATTTTATTAAATAATACTTTTTTTGTATTATGTTAATGATAAATACATTAAAAAGAAATAATCACCTTGACATCCTTGAACATTGTTCTTAAATCATGTGTCTGGTTACCTAATGCAAGATGAAAGAGAAAATCTTGATCCAAAAATTGTAAGTGAGGATTTCTTATCTTTATAGTTCCATCAGAATTTCTTAAAAATTATGAAAAAACTAATTTATTAAAATTGATAAACAACATAATTAATATAAAAATCTTTTTAAAATATTTTTTCCAAAATTATAGAATTTTATTATAAATATTATAAAAATTATTTTTCAAGTAAAACTTTTGGTTCACTCTTAAATTATTTTAATAAATATCGATATGAAATCAAAAATTTAAAAAATATAATATTTTGATAAAAAAAGTAAAATGTCATTTCTCTATTTTTGTGTTGTGAGAAACACAAAAGGTGAAGATATTTCTTACTTTGTACTTTTATCAATTTCTTCTTTTTCGCGTGCACAGCAGCAAACTTTTTTTTCGCTTTGATTAAGCATTTTGTAGATTAATTTCTAATTTTGAAAAAAAAAAAATATAATTGTATTTCACATCATATAAATGATTAATAATATCAATAAATTTGTTATAAATTAATTTTATTTATTTTATAGTTTTTTCTTAGTAATAAATAACAAATATCCTAAAACTGTATCTCTTTTTAGAAAGTATATTTTTTTTATCTACTATAAGGAGTACTAACATTCATCAAATTAAAAGTTTATTTATTAATAGTATAATATCTATATACTATATATATGCCACACTATATATTTATTTTGTTATTATGACTAATGTATACTACTGAACAAAAAGTTTAAAAATAAGTACTAGGATAAGTATATATTTAACGGCAAAATCATAGCAATTTAATATCTAAAGATGAATTTATATTAATTATTTTATTATTGAAAAACATTTATAATTTTTATAATAGAATAAATAAAAAATTTCTTTACTTTTTGAATTAAAAACCAATTCGAAAAATATATAGGATTTTAATTTACCGCATTCTAATATAAAAACTATTAAACAGGTTAGCAAAACTTAATTACGATTAAATAATAATGAAATTAATAAATTAAAACTATTTAAACTTAAAAAACATTAAAAATTTTTAAATAATATCAAGGTTTTTATTATACTACTATAGTATATATTTTAAAATGAAATAAATATACCTTATATTCAAACTTGAATTTAGAGTTGGATTCCGAAATATTTGAAAATAATGAATTTCCATGGAAATGTTTAGCTTTATTATAATTTTCTATATAGATTTTGAAAGTAAAATAAGACTCGCTCATTTACTTATCAGTTATTGAATTCCAATAAATTATATAATTGAATTGAAAAAATGGAAATTTTTTTTTATACAAAACTCACACACACACTCACACATTTTATTTCAAAAAATACTAATTACTTAACTTGAATATCTAATTATTGTTTATATAAAAATAAATTACTTAATATTAAATTAAAACTTCACATAACAAAAGAAATAACTATAAATTAATTATATTAATATAAAATTAAAAAGAACTAAGCAATATGTATCTGAACCAGTGAGTTTAAAAGGCAAGGTAATTTTTTTTTTGGTGCCAAACCAAAATAAGTTGACCTGTGGCCAGGTCCGAACCGACCGACGGTTTGAAATAAATTAATTTCCAGCTACAGAAACAATTTCAAATAATTTTAATATATCTATTAATGTAATAAAAAACAGATATGGATATAACATAAATATTTTTAATTTTATTTTATTTATAATATATATGCAAGACCAGGCTGTGACGTCATGAACGTCATATAATTTGAAATTAAGAAAAAACTAATAAAGATGATTTTTCTCGAGGATAAACCGATACAAAGTGCATGATTCGTGGTAATATATAAAAAAAATCTCCTCATGTGAAATTTGGTGTGAAAAAAAACCCTTCCCTTCCTATCGTCGATCGCTAATACTACCACTTCCGGTTTCCGGATTTGGACCAAAAGTTGATCAATTCATCCCACTGATGCATTAAGTAAATATACCAAATTTCATCAAAATACGTTGAGCAGTTCAAGCTATGCGTCTCTATACGGAAACACAATGGACAGACAGACAGACATCATGCTAAAAATACTTTTTTCTGTTAAGAAAATGCATGATTCGTGGAGATATGTAAAAATCTCCACATGTGAAATTTGGTGTGAAAACAATACCTCCCTTACTATCGTCGGTCGGTAAAAAGTAGTGAATGACGACAATGGGTAACATTATTATATCCATAAATGAAGGTAAAACAAATGTTTATTCATTAAAATTTTCGATAGACTTCTACTACACATTCAACGGCAGAATTCCTAGTCAAATCTTATATTAAAGATGTGTGCATTATTATCTAATTCAGTTTCATTTACAAATACAGCTGAAGCATGTTTTCCCAATATGTACCATCTTAGTCGATGTTGAAAATCTATAGCAGTAAAATCACGTTTATAACATTCAACATTAAAATGCTCGGAACATATTCTCGCTGTTTTTAAATATATTAATATAAATATTATTATAATAATAATTTTTACTTATTTAAAAAAAAAAAAAACACTTACCATTTTTAACATTAATCTTATCATCCCAGCCACAGGCATTTATCCACAATTTACGTAAACTTTCATCCTTTGGAAATCTATGATATATTATTCCAGATGTCTTTTTACTAAAATTACTACACCCATGAACTGCACAATACGATATTTTGACTTCAAAGCTCAACAATTTACAGAAAGTAAAGCTAATCGTATGTTTATTATTGTAACGAATAGATAAATAAATATTGCGCTCCTATAATTTCAATAGTGGCACGACCATCTGTCTGCCGCATGACGTCACAGTGAGCTAGAGAGAGAGAGGGAAAATGTGCGCGTGGACATACCTTGTGTACTTGTATCATGAGCAAAAAGCCTGCAGGGCGGGCATGTGTGAGCGTTTTTACCGACCGACGATGGTAGGGAGGTATTTTTAAATTTTTTTTTGAATGAATATATTGGGAATTTAAAAATTATTTATTGAGATATTATAAAATTAGCATTACAGAAATCAAATATGCTTTTTCCAAAAATGTTTGTTTTATATCCAAATAAATAATTTTTAAATTAACAGAAAACTCTACCATCTTTTATATAAATTACATAAATAAAATAAACGAATAATGTTCTTGTTAATATTTAATATGTATGGATTAAAAATTTCCTTCAATGTAAATATTTGAAATTTTTAATTTTTTATTATTTTCTTTTTCTTTTTATTTTATTTTTAATTGTTCTTAGCGAGAAGGAAATTTATAAATAAATAAATAATTATTTCTATTTCCATAAAGATACTATTTATAAAGATCACAAGAAATCCATTAATCATTGATTAACTAAGAATAATTAATCCAACACATTTTTAATTTTTTAATTTTTTATTATTTTCTTTTTCTTTTTATTTTATTTTTAATTATTTTCTAAATATATGTGCATATAAAAAATAATTCGGGTGTTCAGTTAATACAAATTTTGTAAACCCGGAAAGCCTGCAGCCGCTAGATGGTGGTGCAGGCGACATCTCATTGATTATCATAACGAAGCCTCTGGAAAGAGCATCGACGTGTTTCATTCTGACTCCCGGACGGTGTGCGACTGTATAATTATAATCGCTCAAGGTTATAATCCAGCGGGCTACACGGGTGGAGACATTTGACTTATTGACTGTGAGCGTGAAGGCCGAACAGTCTGTTACTATTTTGAAGGGAAACTCGGAACTTTTTCAATGCGTAAATTATAGCAAGAACTTCGAGTTCATAACTACAGTACTTTTGTTCGGCGTCTGTTGTTTTGCGGCTCATGTAGTAAATTGGATGTAATCTTCCGCTGTTGTCTTCTTGTAAAAGAACTGCTCCATAACCATACATTGAGGCGTCGGTATGTAGCTCAGATGTGACTTTAGCATGATTTGTAATTGGAGTTGAAGGGTATCCAACATGTGATACAGTTAGAGTGTTCACTTGTATATTAATTGGAGTCTTTTCTGAAGATAATGGGGTACCTACAATTAATAAATACATTTTAGAAAAATAATTTAAGTTTATAAAGTTTCAAAATTTAACGAAAAAATAATATATTGTTAAATTTATAGGAATAAACACATTACATAAATGTAATTGAGTTTCAATTGTTGAAAATACTTCCATATTATGGTCAAGTGAGGGTCGTTCAGAATCTCAAACAATACTGGAATAACTAATAAGTCTCTTCCTTCGTGTGATTTGTACACTAGGTCGTTCATCAGAATGTATTCTTTATGTTTCTTTCCAGTATTTAGCAACGTTTTCACTGTCTTGAGTTTCAATTGTTGAAAATACTTCCATAATATGGTCAAGTGAGGGTCGTTCAGAATCCCAAACAATTCCAACAGATACAATTTCGGGTTTATTTACAAGTGTTCTGCAGATTTGGATTTTGGCACCGCAAGCACTCTAAAAATTGGCAAAATAAGATTATCAATAAAAAGACAAAAGTTAGCCAAAAGATTTTAAATTATTGACCTCTTGACATGTATATCGACATTTTTGAAATTTTTTACTAAACATAAATGTTAATTTCACGGGTGAAAGTTGACATTCAATAACCAATCATTGTGAATCATTTATATGTAAAATAAATAATTAAATCAAAAGAAAAAATTATTAAATAAAACCTCACCGGGCAATCTCTAATGTCTCCCATTCCTCCAGCTTTTTTCAAAAGTTGCCCAAAATGATCTGGATTTTGTCGTGCTTGTGAAGTTAAAGCTGATGCAGATACATATTGTACTATCTAAAATAAAAAAAGCATTATAATAAATAACTTGAAATAAATGTTTAGATAGGATTGTGAAATATTTCCGTGCCCTAGAATTTCTACGTTAATCTTAATAGAAACTATCTTGGTAAAGAAATATTTTTGAGGGTGAAAAAAAAGGGCCACTAATTCAATCATCAATTAAATTAGCGTCGGAAGTGAAATGAGAAACCGGCTAATCTTATTGACCAGAGTACTGTATTTATGTAATAAATAAGAAAATGCTAATGGAAAGAAAGAAAATGAAAATAAATTAAGAGAAGATCATTCTTCCTCAGTTAATAAACTTTCTTATGATGACTCTGAAGTTGGAATGAAACAAAACTCATAACTTTCTGGGTATATATTATATTTTATATACCTCAAACCTGAAAGGATTAAATACAATCATATCGGGGGATGCAAGTGGAAGAGTAAATAGAAAGAAAATTCTCCAATTCAAGGGATTTCCTTTTGAAAAATACACAACAAACAGAACTCAGTACAACGACAGAAAAGAAAAAAAATGAAAAACGAGCTAGAAGTGAAGAGAGACGATTAGGAACAATAAGTGCTATCTTTTTCAAAAATTCTAATAATGCTCAAATCTCAGAAAGTAACTCACAGCCTTTACAACTACACCTACTGTTGGAATAAAACAACATAAGTTTAGAAATAAAATATTAATGGGTGGATTAATACGTCGAAAAAACCTTTCAATGCCTGATTTTCGCGAAGGGCAAGAAAATGCTAATGGAAAGAAAGAAAATGAAAATAAATTAAGAGAGGATCATTCTTCCTCAGTTAATAAACTTTCTCATGATGACTCTGAAGTTGGAATGAAACAAAACTCATATCTTTCTGGGTATATATTATATTTTTATTTAAAACAACTCCTCTGTACTATTTAAAATTATTTTATTATTTTATTTATTTTAGATACCTCTCAGAAGGTCATCTGGAATTTAGTGGAAATCCAAGTTTAGAGAGAAGTCGATTAATGCGAAGAACTCATTCTGGAAAAACTCCTCCAAAATTTCTACAAAAATTAGAAATTAACCAAACAAGACATGAAGAGGTAAGCAAACCTACAATTATTAAAGATATTTTACAAAATCAATCTATTACTTATGAGATGTTTGATGAGAATGTTGAAAATTTTGAGAGCTATTCCCAAAAATTAGAAAATATCTTCAAGATTAAAGGATTAATTGGAGAAGATAAGGATATACAGGAAGCAAAAGGCTTGCTATTAATAAATTGTTTAGGACCTAAACATTATCAACTTCTTTCAAGTCTCACAGCCCCGGATCTTCCCTCCACAAAAACGTATAAGGAGTTAATGGAGTTATTACAATTTCATTTAAATCCGCGACCGAATGTATTGACTAAACAACATAAATTTCTTTCGAGAACACAACAGGTAGGAGAAACAATTTCAGTTTATGTGGCTTCTCTAAAAAAATTGTCAAAAACCGCTCAATTTAAATCTACTTGTGAAAATAATGATTGTGCAAAATCAGTCATAAATTTAATGTTGCGAGCACAATTTATTCGAGGGCTCCTTGATTCCGAGATACACGAGAAAATTTTGCAACAGAGAGATTTAACTTTTGATAAAACCTTAGAAATTGCATTATCCGCCGAAGCCTCAAAAATTGAAAATAAAGAAATATATAAAAACACAACTAACGCTAACACAGTAAATAAAATTTCTTCAAACACACGATTGATATCTAAGTCTAGAATAAATTTAGGATCTAATAATAAATATCAAAGTCGTAGAATAGATCCTAAACAAAATAAAAATAGGAATCTCAAAATCTAGAAGAATTAGGGTTAAAAGGTTTATGTCTAGATTGCGCTAAAAATAATCATAATTCTAATGAATGCCGAATAGTAAGGAAATTAAAATGTAAATTTTGCAATCGATGGGGTCATATAGAAAAGGTTTGCATTACGCGAATTAAAAATCAAAAGAATCAAAATAAACATTTCTTATGCGATGATAGTAGCAGTGAATCTTAGACGATCTCTTACTCCTTCTCCTGAGAAAAAATTCACGCAATCAGATCGTCGAGCCGTAACCCCCTCCCCACCTGGATCTAGTGGAAATCAACAGTTACGATTTAATAATTACGGAGGAGAATATCAAAATCTCAGAGATATATTCAAGAAACAATATTTCCAGAATTAAGGTCACAATCTTCACCAAATTATGTGGATGAGCCTTATATTAATAAAAAAGCAGAAGGAAGAAATGTCAGTTTTTAAAAAGAGAGATAGAATACCTCGGGCATATCGTAGCGGAAGGCAAGATTAGGCCGTCTCCCACCGAAGTGGAAAGCGTGATGAAGTTTCCAAAACCAAACACCGTTAAACAAGTTCAGTCTTATTTAACTCGAAGTTCTTGCTATAATTTACCCATTGAAAAAGTTCCGAGTTTCCCTTCAAAAAATAGTAACAGACTGTTCGGCCTTCACGCTCACAGTCAATAAGTCAAATGTCTCCACCCGTGTAGCCCGCTGGATTATGACCTTGAGCGATTATAATTATACAGTCGCATACCGTCCGGAAGTCAGAATGAAACACGTCGATGCTCTTTCCAGAGGCTTCGTTATGATAATCAATGAGAACACCTTACTCGCATCCATAAAGGCCGCGCAGACGAGAGATGATCACCTGAAGACAGTGAAAACGTTGCTAAATACTGGAAAGAAACATAAAGAATACATTCTGATGAACGACGTAGTGTACAAATCACACGAAGAAAGAGACTTATTAGTTATTCCAGTATTGTTTGGGATTCTGAACGACCCTCACTTGACCATATTATGGAAGTATTTTCAACAATTGAAACTCAAGACAGTGAAAACGTTGCTAAATACTGGAAAGAAACATAAAGAATACATTCTGATGAACGACCTAGTGTACAAATCACACGAAGGAAGAGACTTATTAGTTATTCCAGTATTGTTTGAGATTCTGAACGACCCTCACTTGACCATAATATGGAAGTATTTTCAACAATTGGAACTCAATTACATTTAATGTAATGTGTTTATTCCTATAAATTTAACAATATATTATTTTTTCGTTAAATTTTGAAACTTTATAAACTTAAATTATTTTTCTAAAATGTATTTATTAATTGAAGACCTTAGAGCGAAACAGTGGTAAGCCACACTTTTGCCGAAAATTGTTTTATTGCATTTATCATATGGCGGGAACAATATTAAACCACTAAAAAAGTTATTTTGACTGTTTCGTAATAAATACCGCTGCTATCGCTAAATCATGTTGTTGGTGTTGGCAAAATTACTTCATTTTCTTACGTGAAGAGCATGGTAAGCCACATCAATATGGCGTCGACTTCTGGTTTATGTCTTCGTTCAAGAGCAATTATTCGTGAAAATAACCGTTCTAGTCCTGAGTTTTTTGAGGAGAGTGATGACAGTTGTGTCGACAAAGACTTTGTACCAAATAACGATAATATGTCGACAGATTCTTCTGAGATAGGTTATAGTTTTTTATTTTTTTGGCTTACCACGTTTTTATGTAAAAATATTTTGTAAATAATTTATGCAAAAGTATTGTATGCCATGTGGCTTAAGATGTTATTGCCCAACAACGAGCAAATATATTCACCAGAAGGTTGGCTAGATGTCATTCAAAAATCAAACCGAAAAAACCCATTTATAGTAACAAAAATGAGTCAAAAAGACTTATTCTTATGAGCCTCTGTTGGCGAATATAAACAAAAAAGCACGCTTTTCTGATAAGACAACCTTGAATTTTCAGGAACGTATAGCTTTTGCTTTAAATCAGAGAATATTGGATCATTTTTTGTTAAAAACACAGTTAATGGAGAATACAGGAAAATTAATGTCTTAAAACAAGGTAGACCTGTAATGCATTCTTTTCTTTATTTTGTTTTAATTTAGATAAAGCAAAAACACGTGAAGCTACATTTTATGTAAATTCTATTTTTTTTTTTTGTGAAAAAAAATATAGTAGATAAAGATGTTGAAATTTTAGATGTGTTATAGATGTATTATATTATCTTAGTTATTTTTATCATCCGTTTAGTTTAGTTTTAGCAAAAACATGGTAAGCCACATTTTTTTCAAAATAAATTCTAATTTTTGTAGAAAAAATGTTTTATTTAAAGAAATAATAGTTGCTGACTTTTTCCCTTTACTGATATTACATATTGAGCAAATTTGAAATATATGCAGTAAACCCAATGTTTTATATCTTTTCTTTAAACTTTAAACTGCAATATCTCAACTTTTTGATTTTGTGGCTTACCACTGTTTCGCTCTAAGGTCTTCAATTGTAGGTACCCCATTATCTTCAGAAAAGACTCCAATTAATATACAAGTGAACACTCTAACTGTATCACATGTTGGATACCCTTCAACTCCAATTACAAATCATGCTAAAGTCACATCTGAGCTACATACCGACGCCTCAATGTATGGTTATGGAGCAGTTCTTTTACAAGAAGACAACAGCGGAAGATTACATCCAATTTACTACATGAGCCGTGTTGAAATTAATATTTAAATTAATAATAACGTGATGTTGTTAGGGACATATTTTTATTAATAGTTAAATTTGTTTATTTGTATTGTTGCAAAAATTCTTATATAAAATAATATTGTACATGTCTTATCTAAAATAAAATAAAAGAATTAAAATAAAATAATTGATTTAATTTCTAAATAAAATAAAAACCGAACAGGTTATGGGCCCAGAAGGTATTTGAATAAAAATAAAATAATCAAGAAATTTTAATATAATAAAATAAAATAAAATAAATATGGAGTCGCAATCAGACGAAACTTTATATATTCAAAAACTAAAAGGTATGGACTCATATCCTATGTGGTCATTTAAAATAAAAATATTAATGTCTGCAAAAGATCTAATGAACATTGTTGATGGTACAGAATTATTAAGTGATGCTGGTAGAGATGAAATAAAAATAAAGAAATGGAAATCACGTGACGCAAGAGCTCAACATTATATTGTCTCTACAATAGATGAATCAGTTGTGCCACATATTATAACCTGTAACAATTCTAAAGATATGTACAATACGCTTAAAAACATTTACGAAAAGGATACCGAACAGCAAAAATGCCGACTACTGCAAGAATTTTACAATTTTCACTTTGATTCAAGTAAAACAATGATGGAAAATATAAATCAAATACAAAACATAACCTACAAGTTAAATAATCTTAAACAACCAATAAATGAAACGATGGTGATGACAAAAATATTAAATATTCTACCAGATGAATACAAGCATTTTAGTAGTGCGTGGGATTCTGTAAATATAATGAAGAAAAATCAATGGAAAATTTATGTGCAAGACTGCAAGTAGAAGAAAGTAAAAAGAAAATTAACAATGAAGAAAAAGAAAATGCTATAGAAAACGTTTCTTTTACAAGTTTTGTTAAATGTTTTACATGCAATGAAAAAGGACATGTAAAAATGAATTGTCCTAAAAAAAGGTGTTTTATTTGTAATAAAAAAAATCATTCAGAAAGAGATTGTTATTTTAAAAATAAAAAGTTTTGTTCAATATGTAAAAAAACAAATCATATTGAGCAGAATTGCTATTTTAGAAACAAAAATAAAAATAAAAATGAAAGAAAAGTGTCCTTCTTAAGTGAAACATTTATATCAAATGTTAATAAAAATGATAATATTTGTGATTTTGTGGTAGAGAGTGGCTGTTCTAATCATATGATAAATAATGAACATTTAATGAATGATATAAAAATTAAAGTGGCTAAGAAAAATCAAAGCATGCCTGTGTCAAGTATAGAAAAAATTGTATTCAACAATATTGAATTAAAGAAAGTTTTATGTGATCCAGATAGGACAAAAATTTTTGTATCAAGAGATGTAATATTTGAAAAATTTGACAAACGACAAAGTAAATACATAAAAGAAATAGAAAGTGAAGATAAAATAGAAGAAATAAATAAAGAAAATAACAATCAAAACGAAGAAATAAGAAATGAAGATCAAGAAGAAATAAATAAAGAAACAGATAATGAAAAAGAAGAAGAAAATGAGCGAAGGAATAATATATATGATTTAAGACCAAAAAGAAAACTTAAAAAACCACATAAGCTCTATGACTATGAAATAAGTAAAGAAGTTTTGTTGACATATGAAGAGTCATTAAATGGTGAGGACAAAGAGAAATGGAAAAAAGCCATAGAAGAAGAAAAACAATCATTAAAGAAAAATAAGTTGACCTGTGGCCAGGTCCGAACCGACCGACAGTTTGAAATAAATTAATTTCCAGCTACAGAAACAATTTCAAATAATTTTAATATATCTATTAATGTAATAACAAACAAATAGGCATAGAACATAAATATTTTTAATTTTACTTTATTTATAATATATAGCTGAAGTAGCTGGCGTTGCCCGTGATCATAATAAGGACGCTGTGACGTCATGAAGGGCTGGGTGACGTCATATAATTTTAAATTAAGAAAAACATAATGAAGATGATTTTTCCCGAGGACAAAACCAATACATTCGTGGTGAAATGTAAAAAAATCTCCTCATGTGAAATTTGGTGAGAAAATAACCCTTCCCTTCCTATTGTCGATAGCTAATACTACCACATCCGGTTTCCGGATTTGCACCAAAAGTTGATCAATTCATCCCACTGATGCATTAAGTAAATATACCAAATTTCATCAAAATCTGTTCAGCCGTTCAGGCTGTACACATCTATACGGACGGACGGACAGACATCATGCTAAAAATACTTTTTTCTGTTAAGAAAATGCATGATTCGTGGAGATATGTAAAAATCTCCACATGTGAAATTTGGTGTGAAAACAATACCTCCCTTACTATCGTCGGTCGGTAATAACACTTGAGAGTATGTAGATCAGAAGGTATTGACAAGTAGATGGATATTTAAAATAAAAAAATTAAAAAAAAAAAAAAAAATGTAAAAGAATTTTGTTTGTTATTTTTATAATTACATACATGTTATTATTAAGAGGGAGTGTTGAAATTAATATTTAAATTAATAATAACGTGATGTTGTTAAGGACATATTTTTATTAATAGTTAAATTTGTTTATTTGTATTGTTGCAAAAATTCATATAAAATAATAATATTGTACATGTCTTATCTAAAATAAAATAAAAGAATTAAAATAAAATAATTGATTTAATTTCTAAATAAAATAAAAACCGAACAAGCCGCAAAACAACAGACGCCGAACAAAAGTACTGTAGTTATGAACTCGAAGTTCTTGCTATAATTTACGCATTGAAAAAGTTGCGAGTTTCCCTTCAAAAAATAGTAACAGACTTCGGCCTTCACGCTCACAGTCAATAAGTCAAATGTCTCCACCCGTGTAGCCCGCTGGATTATGACCTTGAGCGATTATAATTATACAGTCGCACACCGTCCGAGAGTCAGAATGAAACACGTCGATGATCTTTCCGATGCATATTCAAGCAACAATATTTCCAGAATTAAGCTCACAATCTTCACCAAATTATGTGAATGAGCCTTATATTAATAAATAAGTTGACCTGTGGCCAGGTCCGAACCGACCGACGGTTTGAAATAAATTAATTTCCAGCTACAGAAACAATTTCAAATAATCTTCATATATCTATTAATGTAATAAAAAACAGATATGGATACATAAATAATAAATAAAAACATTTTTAATTTTATTTTATTTATAATATATATGCAAGACCAGGCTGTGAAGTCATCAATGGCTGGATGACGTCATATAATTTTAAATCAAGAATAAGTTGACCTGTGGCCAGGTCCGAACCGACCGACGGTTTGAAATAAATTAATTTCCAGCTACAGAAACAATTTCAAATAATTTTCATATATCTATTAATGTAATAAAAAACAGATATGGATACATAAATAATAAATATAAACATTTTTAATTTTATTTTATTTATAATATATATGCAAGACCAGGCTGTGACGTCATGAATGGCTGGATGACGTCATATAATTTTAAATCAAGAAAAAACTAATAAATATGATTTTTCTCAAGTATAAAACCAATGCAAAGTGAATGATTCGTGATGATATGTAAAAAATCTCCTCATGTGAAATTTGGTATGAAAATAACCCTTCCCTTCCTATCGTCGATCGCTAATACTACCACTTCCGGTATCCGGATTTGCACCAAAAGTTGATCAATTCATCCCACTGATGCATTAAGTAAATATACCAAATTTCATCAAAATCGGTTGAGCCGTTCAGGCTGTACACATCTATACGGACGGACAGACGGACAGACGGACAGACATCATGCTAAAAATACTTTTTTCTGTTTAGAAAATGCATGATTCGTGGAGATATGTAAAAATCTCTACATGTGAAATTTGGTGTGAAAACAATACCTCCCTTACTATCGTCTGTCGGTAAAAAGCTGAAGGAAGAAATGTCAGTTTTTAAAAAGAGAGATAGAATACCTCGGGCATATCGTAGCGGAAGGCAAGATTAGGCCGTACCTAATATTGTTACCGATATTATTTACGTTCCAAAACTCAAGATGTTTAAAAAACTTTGCTCGTGCATCATGCCGAAAGAGGAGGTAAGTTTTATTGCTAATTTTTATCTAATTTTCCTTTTCCTTTTTTTTATTAATTAAATTCAAATAAAATTTTCGTAATTTTGAAAAGTCAACCAAATTTTTCGTAATTTTGAAAAGTCAACCAAAATTTCGGTGTTTTTTTTAAGGAATTTAGATGAAATAAAATTAGTTAAATTTTATTTTTCTCTCAAAAAATTAAATTAATATAAAACTTTAGGTTTAATTTCTTAATTGTATTTTATTAAAAGTAATCTAGTTCCAAAAATATCTTGTTCGAATCTTTCCTTACGTTTAGTAAATATTTATTGACATATCTATATATTTAATACGATAGTGTCCGTCTGTACGCAAAAAACTCCAGAGCCTAAATTACAAGGAGTAAGGTAACCAAATTTTTCTGAGGTGAAGGGTACCTCAAATGAGATGAAAAATAAAAAAGAAATTAGAATCTTAGGTAACTCCTGAGCTGAGCTGCGGGTGTTTCATTTTCCAGAAATATATATAAAGGAGAGTGTTTGTATGTATGTAATTTGTTTACTTTTTTGCTGTCATATGTATATCTGTTATATATATAATTAGAACCTCTCTCTCTCCCTCTATTTAAATTTTTAAAAAATGGAGTGTTCTAGCCAAATTAAGAAATTTAAATTCCTTATGAAACATTGATAGGTAAATGAATTGGACTGGAAGAGGAGACATATGATTAGAGAAATTGGGGAAAAATCAACCGAAATATAATTAAACAAAAAAATTCAAGACTTATGATACGAATACGACTTACATACAATTAACATACAAAATGTAGAATTTAAAAAAGTATAAATATTTAAATACTTAATTGGATCTCTAATCACGAAAGATAATAATATTCGAGAAGAATTTAAATCGACGTTGTAATTGAGTAACTCCTGTTATTATGCAGTAAAGGGGCTTAACTCATCAAGGAGGATCAAAATTAAAATATAAAAAAACAATTATTTTTCATGTTGATCGATGACTAGGGTGACCATATTTCGAAAACACCAAACCGGGACAAACGGTATTTCTTAGAACTAAATTGAAAAAATTTTGAAAAAAAAATTACGAAATGTCCTAAATATTGAAAAAACAGTAGGGTGTCCCGAAGACATTTTTGGGACAGAGCACCTAAAGACGGGACGTTTGGTCACCCTATCGATGACTCTGGGAGACGCGAGTAGATTTGGAGTATTTGTGAGATTAATATTGTTCGCAGCATTTATAGGCCAAAAGAAGATGAGGTCACAGGGGGATGGCGGAGATGGCATAACGAGAAATAATGTCCAGATATAGTTAAGGTTATAAAATCAAGAAGGCTGGGATGGGAAGGGGACGTGGTTGGAATTGGAGAAACTAGAAATTGGGAGAAACCGATTGGGAAACATCCGGTGGAAGACCAAGGACCAAGGTGGGTGGACAATGAAGGAAGGGACATGGGAGAGATGGGACAGGGTAGAATTTGGTTTTGGTTGTAGCTCAGGATAGGGACGCTTAGAGAAATGTGGATGCTGCGGCTAAGAGCGCCGAAGGCGCTCGGAGCAGCAAGTTTATAATTTATTTTGCTAATATCAAATCAAAAATTTATAAAAAAATAGAATTATGAAAAAAAAAATAAAAAAAAAATAAAAAATAGTAAAAAGAAAAAAATAGCATTTGAGGATGAATCTATTTCTTTTTTATGTGTGTCCATTATAAAAAAATATTTTCTTATCATAACAATTCATTTAATAATTTTATAACTGTATTTAAATTGAAATTAATAATTAAATAAAAAATATCTACATTATTATTTTTTTAAAGCATTCACTATTTTCAAACACCCTCAATCTTATTATGTTAAATATTAAATATAATAATTATATAAATGTATTCTAAATTTAAAATATTTCGCATCAGTGGGAGGGGAAAATAAAGGAAGAGAAACTCTTGCTTGTGTTAAAACTAAAACTAAGTGTATAATCAAAAGATATAACCATTTAATAATTTATTCATTTATTTGTTTTTCTTTGAGCATTTTACTATTTTCAAACACCCTGAATGTATTCTCATCAAGCAACGCCTTTAGCTTCATCCTATTAATTTTTATTCCAATCTTTTGTCCTGCACATATAGATTTAACTAATCGAAGTAATTATATTTGATCTAATGTTGATCGATTTGATTTGAATCTGCATTGATATTCTCCTAACATTAGCAGAAAATGATTAATTGTCACCTACCTTGAACATTTCATTTTTGAGATTCCAATTATATCCCATATTTTAGTATTTCATTATACGAATTTTATAATATACTTAATCTCATCATTCAGAATTTATTCGAACAGGGTCATCTTCACAATTGTCAATAATTTATATTTGAATGTTTATTTATATTTATATTACAATTGAAACTAAGTAAGACTTTTTATTTATACTTAATATTATATTTTTTTATTTCTATACATTCACATAAAGATAACACAAATAATAAATTTATTGTATATCTATCAAATCATGAGATTTGTGAAATTTGTCACATATTTTTTTGTAATTAATGAACTTTATAGAATAGAATAATTAAAATTATTAATTATCATAATTAATTAATTATTATGTATTAATTAATTGAGCGCCTGCAGAGTTAAAATTAAGTGCCTGCAGCGCCATCTCTTATTGTGCGTCTAAAAAATAAACAAGGATTCAGCTGGGTGGGCTGAGTGATATGGGCCTGGTGTGTGTTAGATGGTTTGTGCCATGGACGCTGTGGGTGGCTTTATTGAAGCCCTATTTTTTTTCTTAGTCTTAGACACCAATCAGAGATGGCGCTGCATGCGAACAATATTAACTCTGTAGACGCACAAGAGATCGCAGTGCTGCAGCGCAAGACCAACATCCCCTATCCCATATATATTGGAGATATTATTTGATTTGAAATATATACCAGTTTAGCCTCGCGGTTAAAGGTATCGACCGCCTGATACCATTACCAAAGAAAAACAATAACACTAAATCTTTATTAAACTACAGGCCAATAAGTCTTCTTCCAAACATAGGCAAAGTGTTTGAAAGGGTAATAAATCAAAAGCTAGTTGCATTTTGTGAGGATAAGGAGATTATACCTGAAGCGCAATTCGGATTTCGCAGGAAGCATTCGACAATACATGCAATAACAAAATTAACTTCGGATATATATTGGGCGTTAAATAAGAAAGAAAGTGTTCGAGCTTGCCTAATAGATGTTGAAAAAGCCTTTGACACTGTTTGGAGAGAAGATTTGATTTTGCCAATGATTAAAAAAGGATTCAACAGAGACATGATAAAAATGGTATGGAATATGATAGAGAATAAGACCTTTAGTGTTTCAAACAAATCAGTAAATTAATCTAGACAATTTGAAATACCAAACGAACTTCAGCAAGGTACCGTCAATTCGCCTATATTATTCAATATTTTCATAAGTGACATTTTAAAATGTTTTAATTTAAACGAATCGCCACAAAGAAAAGCGTTAGCCTTCGCGGACGATCTGATAGTGTATGTCACGGGTAAAAATCCTTTAGAAATTCAGAAGTTACTTCAATCACTTTTCGAAAAAATCCACTCATTTTATGATACTTGGAAATTAAAAATTAATACAAATAAATGCGAAACCATATTATTTAGATCAACACTCGACAAAGGAAACAAAAGTCTCAAAAAAAACTGGAAAAAATTCTAAATAAATTTTAATAACGTTGTCTTCCCAAATAAATCTCAGGTAAAATACCTAGGATTGTATTTGGACAATTATTTATATTTTAATAACCACATACACAATCAATTATCGAAAGCAAAAGCTTCGTTTATGAAACATAAAAAAATCGCTATTTTACAATAAATTTCTTAACCCAAAAATAAAAATTATCTGTTATCAGCTACTCATTACATATGGATGTAACATTTTCTTTAACATAAATGCTTCATTAATGGAGTCAATTAGGATATTTGAAAGAAAGTGCATCAGATCATCTCTGGGGAAATACCGCTCAAGCAAATCTGTATATCTCCATTATAATAATATTAGTAATAGAGAAATATACGAGGAAGCCAATATCAATCGAATAGATAACTTTATTATTGGACTAATTAGGAATCACTACCTCCAAATACCTAATTCAGTCAACAATAGTCTGATATATAGTTCAGTATTTCAAAATAATAAATATTTTGAAAAATCATTAATAACATTTTTTGGTCTTAACAAGTATTATTAGTAAAAATAAGTTGACCTGTGGCCAGGTCCGAACCGACCAACGATTTGAAGTAAATTAATTTCCAGCTACCGAAAGAATTTCAAATAATTTAAATGTATCTATTAATGCAATAAAAAACAGATATGGATATAACATAAATATTTTTAATTTTATTATATTTATAATATATAAGTAGTAGCTGGCTACGTCATGAAGGGCTGTGTGACGTCATATAATTTAAAATTAAGAAAAAACTAATGAAGATGATTTTTCCCTAGGATAAAACCAATACAAAATGCATGATTCGTCTCCACATGTGAAATTTGGTGTGAAAACAATACATCCCTTACTATCGTCGGTCGGTAAAAATTGAATATTATTGGGTGTATTCACGATGATATTATTATTTAAACCGTAAACCGAGACATTTTTATCTCCCGGAGAATTTTTGTGCGGACACTGGGACAGAGAATACACATAAGAATAAGCAAAATGATCGTATGGGATTTTTAAGTCAGCTAAAGAATAAGAATATTTGATCTATCAAAATTAAAAAATTTTTTAGGAGATCTAATTTTATTTATTTATTTAAAATAAGTTGTACCACATCTTTATAATTAACAAAAATTATACATTAAGTTCATTTTGTAAATAAACTTAACTATATTTTATTTCTTTCGAAATATGATTTATCAGTACAATGATAAGAAAAAAATTTGATAATTTATTAATATTAAATTATTATTGAGTATAGATATATTCGATTACAATATATTATATTCATATGAAATAATTTCCATAATAAAAAAAAATAAAATATTTTTATATTTGGTAAGTTAAAAAGAAATAATAATGAAAAAGAGTTATATTCTTACAATATATATGATTTTTTTGTGATGTTTGCATTTTAATTTTAAATTGAGAAATTATAATAATAATTAATTTTACCTATATAGTAAAATATTTAAAATATATCAAAGTTTAAATTATGAAATTGTTTATTTCAAAATGAAAATAAAAAGTTAAAGAAAATGATCGCGATATTCAATTATTTTTTTTATTATTAATTAAATTAAAAAAAAAACAATTGAATATTTAATAGGGCCTCCTCCTTTCCCCATAAATTAGCCCTTCCAAGCCTCGCCTTCCGAAATTTAGAAAAAGTAATAATAAAGAAAGTTTGCCTTAAAAAAAAGATTAAAAAAAAATAAGGCATTTGGTCTGTAGCCTCTTTGAATCAGCTGAGAGTGCCTTTGATTTTTTGGATTTCGAAATGAAATCGCGACATTCGGGGCAACCTGAAATAAAACCTACCTAGTAAGGGAGTGCATAGCCTCCATCAATAGGCATGGAAGGCTCATGCTAATCGAAAAAGCCCTGCGCTCAAAAGGTAACCAACAATTTGTTCCTGTTCAGGCTAATCCCATTTCGGAACTTTGCTGAATTACCTTCCCGAATTCGCGTTCATCCAATCCACCTCAAATACACTCTCAGTAATACAAAATGGCACAATTCAGACCTGACATGCAATTCATGCAAACCATCCCTTAAATAATAGCATGGCATTTGTTTTATCCACCCACATTTTATTTATTTATTAATTCTAATCTAATCTATGAATTAGTATGATGAGAACATGCATGGATGTAGGAGGCAACCACCTGAAAATTCCACCCACTATATATATCAAAAAATAGCCATCCTCCCAGTATAACGCATCGAAATCTACTAATTATAAAAATACCTTTGTCTCTTCTGCCTCCTTTATCAATGCTTATTCTTGAAAGATGTACTCTGAAATTCCCTAATCTCACTAAATTCTGTCATATAATTTAATATATTTCTCTATAATCTCCTAATGAATATTATCAAAAGTACAAAATCATTGTAATATAATTACACTTTCTATATTATATTAAACTTTACTTTAAATATTATACTAGCTGCTCAGAGCTCCTTCGTCGCTCTTCACATCTAGACGGGGGCTCCGCCCCCTGTACCCCCGAGTGGTACATAGTATTTGGTTGAAAGTAGTAAAAGGTTTTCATCCATTTTGTTTCAATCAATGTATAACATAAAACATTCATTTCTTATTGTGTGATTATTTAAAATATATTTTAATTTATTTAGTAAATTAATTATATATATTATTATTGAATATGTTATATCTATCTACTCGAAAGTTCTTGGCAGCTACAACCACATTTCTCCAAGTGTCCTTATCCTGAGCCTCTGTTCCATCTCTCGTACGTCATTCCCTGATGTACTCATCTTTCTTTGGCCCATAAATGCTGGGGAGAATCCTATTCTCTGAATCCACTCTCATCTCCAAAGATCATAGACCATGTCTAACACTCATATAATACAACAGACAAAATAATTGTTTTATATATTTTAATTTTCATTCCCTTTTATAATAATTTTGATGAGATAAGCCTCTTTACTGCATGATAACAGGCGTTTTCCGATTGCAACTTCGATTTCAATTCTTCTCAAATATTATTATCCTTCGTGATTACATTCAATTTTTCTACATATTCAAATTCTACATTTTGTATGTTAATACTGCTCCTGTTTGTTTCTAAATATATTTATTTATCATTATTAATTTCAAACCTCATCTCTTTTCCTACCTCGATTAATTTTTCCTCGCTATCTGTAATTGCAATTGCCGAATCTCCTATTATATTTAAGTCGTCTGGGTCACCTAATATTTTACAATTGATTTCCACATCTTACTCTTTCTTTACTACCTTCAAGATAAATTTTAAGATCAAAATTTGAAAAAGTTTATCCGGATCTATTGAGTCATGCGTAGGTTTTACTAAAGTCTACAAATAATTAGTGAACAGAGATATTGAATTCGCGGTTTTTTTAAATATCTGTCATAATGAAAATATCTTAATTAACGTTGATCGATTTGGCATGAACCCGCAATGATATCATCTAATATTTCCTCCGCCTATAGTTTATAAGTATTGTATATGTTATAATAGAGTATAATATTTCTTGATCATTTCATTTTGATATTTTAATTTCATTGCTTGATTTTTATTGAATATTTTTAATTATAATAAAATTTGAGAAAATGCAAAGTTAGAGACTTGAGACAATTTATAAAAATTAATTTATAAAAATTAACGGTATAAAAGTATTGATAAAACTAAAGATAAATTAACAATATATACATTCATTAATAGTATTAATTTAAATTAATGGATTTATTTGATTTTTTATTATTAAGTTCATTTATTAATTATTTTTAGATCATAGTTAATTCCCTCCCTTAAAATAAAAGAAGTATTCAAATATAGAAAGAATAAATACAAAATAAAATTTAAGTTAAATATGATTTAAATATTTTATTAAATTAATTAAAATGAGAACTTTTAGAATAAATTATTTAATTGAAATGATATTTGAATATTAGAATTTAAAATAAAAAGTTAAAATTTATAATAATTCTTTGATTGCTAGTTATATACATTGTGTAAAATGAGTCCGCCAGTCAGTGGGCCACGCCTGGCTCTTGAATGAACAACACGGAGAACTATATATAAACTTTAAATCTCTCTCTGTCCCGCTCACACACACTCTCACCTCTCTCCTCATCCCCTCCACCTCTCATTTCTTAGTTATTTCAATTTCCACAAATTGTCTAATTTTTAAAATATTCACTAATTTACTTTCTATTTTTATTCTTTAATCCTTAAATAATATATTTTCTATTTTATGTTAAAATGTAAATAACTTACATTTTAACATATTAAACTATGACAGCAAAAAAGTAAACGAATTACATACATACATACAAACAGTCTCCTTTATATATATAGATTTACATTTTCTATTTTAAAGTGCGCCATGCTAAATAAATAACGATTATTACTTACATTTGGAGAGCTGTATTTCAATCATTTCATCGTCATGAAGGATGGAGAAGATAATCAAGAATTCAAATCAACATTCAGTAGCAGGAACGAAGATTGAAATATGAAATAGAAGAAGAAAAATAACTTATTAGTTTATAATCAATAAATTTAAATAGAATTAAAAATAAAATTAATAATAAATACTGACCTCGGAGTTAATAAAGAGTTGATATTTCTCGCAGATTAAACTCGAAGAACAGCTCGTAGACTTGAATTGATGTCCATCACTCTCGGCTCGATAAAGAAAAAAATAATTAAGATTAGATATTTATATTATATACACGAAATAAAAAAATAAGATATAAATAAATAAATAATATTAATAGGATTAAAAAAGTGTATAGATTTTTAAAAATATTATCTTATTTCTGTAATAATAAAATACTAAAATTATTTTACATCCTATATAGAACCATGATTATAATAAGTTATAATACGCATTTAATAGACATATTATAAAAATATCTTAGAAAACATTAGAAAACCAATTATGATTATATTATTATTCTGTTTAATTGATATATAGGTAATAGAAATATTATTCATTTTCAAAAGTGTTATAATAATATGAAATTGACAATGAGATTTGAAAGGAACAGTGTGAGCGATAATGAGATTAGAAAGAATATATAGAATATTTAAAATTATATATTCGTATATGAATATAAGAAATTTATATTTTTTTGATTTATAATTATATTATATTATATTACATGAATTTTGAAAATAATCAGCACACCTTCATATTTTTTAAATAAATAAGTTTTAATAGGATTAATATATATATTGAAATATAAAAAATATTTCAATAAATATATTTAAAGAAAAATAAAATTTTGTATATGATTTTTTAATTTTTAAATAATTTTAATTTAACTTTTAATAAAATTTAATTAATGAGATCTGATAGAATATTTGAGATTAATTCTTTTCAAAGATTTGAATGAAAAATTTATAAATTTATTTGGGTATATGAATAAAAAATTATAAAAATGCACTTTATAAAATTTAATAAAATGAAATATTTTTTTTTTAAAGTTCACTAATCTTCCTTTTAATTAATAAAAATAAATAATAAAATTACAATTAATTCTTAATTAGCGACTGATTAAGGGATGATTTCAGTGGAGAGGCCGCTTAGGGTCTTGCACTCACCAAGGAAGGGGAACTGAGGGGAACTGAATCGTTCGAGTCAGCCGGCCTGCAAGAGGAGGTGTGGCCAGGCCTCGGAGGGGCTAGGAGAGGGGCGAGCGGGGAGTGCAGAGGTGAGCGCTCTACTGCAAATTATTTCAAATAAAATACATATTAAAATAAAATAAAATAAACAAATATTAATTTTTAAAATTAGTGGTGTTTTAGAATACATCTTAAATCGAATCAATAAGTTTAATTCTATTAATTCTATTAAATCAATAAGCTTAATTTTTTTCAGAGATCTTAATGAAAATTTAAAAAAAAATTATAAATATATCAGTAAGAAGTTCATTAATGAAATTATCATATTTTGAAAAAAAAAAACAAGGAGGTGGCGTATTAATGTAAATGGTTCAATTTAAATTTAAAATTGTTTGCCGAATGTGATATAATTTTAATTTAATGTAAATATATTTCATAAGAAAGAGGGTAAATGGTAAGAATTGTTCTTATCTTGGTTAGGATACGGTATAGTAAGTCTGCATGTCATTTCGAAGATATCAATGAGTTATGCTTTTCTTTTTGTGTTCTTAGCAAATTACGTTAAACAATTCTTTTCTAGTATGAATTTATATTTTAATTATAAAAAAATTTAGTAAGTCATACATTAGTTACATACCCAATTTCCATTTTATATATCTCAACCTTCTTTGGTTCTTGTATATTTTTCAGTTGGAGGAACTATTTCCAAAATAATTTTTTATATATGCAAATTAATTCATAAATCTAGTCCAGTATTTTCTAAATTTTTTCAATTTGGTTCTTAAAAAAATAAGTTGACCTGTGGCCAGGTCCGAACCGACAATGAAGTAAATTAATTTCCAGCTACAGAATCAATTTCAAATAATTTTAATATATCTATTAATGTAATAAAAAACAGATAGGGATATAACATAAATATTTTTAATTTTGTTTTATTTAGAATATAAATGTAAGACCAGGCTGTGACGTCATGAATGGCTGGATGACGTCATATAATTTTAAATTAAGAAAAAACTAATAAAGATGATTTTTCTCGAGGATAAAACCAATACAAAGTGCATGATTCGTTGTGATATGTAAAAAATCTCTTCATGTGAAATTTGGTGTGAAAATAACCCTTCCCTTCCTATCGTCGATCGCTAATACTACCACTTCCGGTTGCCGGATTTGCACCAAAAGTTGAACAATCCATCATACTGATGCATTAAGTAAATATACCAAATTTCATCAAAATCCGTTGAGCCGTTCAAGCTGTACACATCTATATGGACGGACGGACAGACATCATGCTAAAAATACTTTTTTCTGTTAAGAAAATGCATAATTCGTAGAGATATGTAAAAATCTCCACATGTGAAATTTGGTGTGAAAACAATACCTCCCTTGCTATCGTCGGTCGGTAAAAAGTTTAGTTTTAAAAGATATTTTGCGGTTTATGACTGAATAAAATATATTTACGAGGCCAGGTCAATAAGCCTGTGACTTTATGAATGAAACACAGTTTTTTGGATAAAAAATTATTCCATTTTTCAACGTAGTCTTCTTTGAGCTCTATACACTTCGTCCAACGTTTCTCCAATTTTTTGATTCCTTCCTAAAAATAAGATTTGTCGAGGACATCAAAATAGGTATCTGTTTGTGAGATGATTTCATCGTTGGAGTCAAATCTCTTTCGCCGAGCCATTTCTTCAGGTTTGGAAAGTGGTCTGTGATTATGCACGTGGTATGATCATCAACATCACAATTATCATAAATGAAATTTAAAAACAAAACAATACTTTCTCTTCGTTCCATCGGGCGGTAAAAATTTTAAAAAAATATTATTTGTCGACACAAGCGGCATCTAAACTTTCACCGAGCAAATACACATAAGGTTTCCGGAAGTCTGATTTACGTGTCCCCCGCCATGTAAGGAAATCGTGGGGTGTGTGGTGAAATAATTTTCTCCTTTTTAGTACATTTAAATAAAAGCGTATGTTTTAAAACGTTTTTTTATATTTTTTTTATTTCATTTTCTTTTCAAATCACGAAGTAGTTGGTTATTATGAATGTCAAACAAAAACTAAAAGACCCAGCTGATTCAAATTTCGACATGAGTTAGATGATAGTTTTCTGTTGTCAGGAACTGTGTTGCCATTTCATTTAAAAGGCGGTAAATTTAAAAAGTCACGGACTTATTGATCAGGCCTCATTTAATAAGGAATCGAGAGACTTCTTGGCCACCCACGTAGAATTAAAAATAAAAATAAAATATATTAAAAAATTAAATAAAAAATATTTTCCTTTTTCTTTCTTTTATTTTATATTTTAATATGATGTTTCGAGTGCAAGTCGCACTCTTCTTCAAGGCAAATTACCCATAGATGTTTTGATATTTTCTAATATTCTATGAATGTATTTATGTTCATATTGTTATCTTATCAATATTCGTAACACATAATAAAATAGAAATTTATTTTCTTATATGTTTTATTTGCATTACGAATATTGATAATATAACAAAATGTACATGTACCTATATATGTAGATACATACATATTTTGAGTATAAAATGAATCATACAAATACAGATTTATTTTTAATGAAGTGAATAAATTATTCAAATTTATTTAAGAATATATTACAAACAATTTTTCATAAACGTTATTTTACAATGAGTGTTTAAAGTAGTCATTATCATAAATAAAAATATTGTCATTATCAATATAAAATTTTTTTAAAAATAGAAAACTTTTTACCTCATCCGTAATCACTGAAGAATTATTAAAGTTAAGCGCCAGACAGCAATCCAGCCATCCTTTTATTAGAATTATTCAGAATATCCCCGAAAGTAAATAAGCATGATCAAAAGCATGGACTTTATAAGGTTTATCTTATATAAAATGAGATAATTTCAAGCTTTTGCTTGTATAAGAAGTATATGGACTATGAATACATATGGCTTAAGGAGATCTTCAAGAAATAAGGAAATCTTTATTAAGATTGTCTTAAGTATTATAGTCTTGAGACTCGATTTTTTGAAATCCGTCCATAGACATGAAAATTATTTGCTTATACATTTAAAAAAAATATGCATCTTATTTTTTATAATTATGGCTAAAGCAAATTTAAAATAGAAATAATGACTATGAACTTTTCAAAAGATGTTAATTCATTTATCTCATTAATTCTGCTTGTTCTATTTTTTTTATTAGAAACTTCTTAGAATCTGCAACTTCATATATATGTTCAAAAGTTAATATTTTTTACTATTTTGTTTTCTCAAATATATTTATTATTTATTTATTTTCATATATAATTTCAAAATTTATACAATTCAAATTAAAAATATTAATAATTCATTTTTTAAAAAAAAATTTTAATTAAATTTAATTGTAAGTGTCCAGTCAATTAGTTTTTATGATCATATTAATGTTAAAAACTTACTTAGGATAGAATGATGATTATTGTAAGTAAATTCAAACATGGATTCTAAAATAATAATAACAATAAAAATAAACAATTATATACATATATTTATTTAAAAATTCTACTAGAAATAAATGAGATTCTTTCATAATATTTAAATTTAATAATTTAAAATACAACCACTACAAACAAAAATTAAACAATATCACAGATAGAGTTATAAAGTATAGTATACATTGGTTTTATATAAGAAAAAAATCAGGTCCCACCCAACTTTTACATGTTGGAAAATCCGATGGAATTGATGGAATATCTCGATCTCGTCCCACTTGAAATATCATACTCATTCCAGACATCCATCTATCAGCTCGTTCTTCTCGAAATAGCCAATATCCTAAAATGAAAATTAAAATGATATTTAAGAAAAGCCTATATATAATAATATAGAAATTAATATTTTATAACAAATGCATGTATTGTATTATACCAGGATTCTTTGCTTGAAATTGTATTACAACCAAACCTCCTTTTGGAACAACGACGGTATCTTTTGGTGGTGGGGTGTCTAGTCTTCGTACAATTTTCTTCGCAATATCTTTTAATCCTTCATGAGTTCGTGGATATCCACGCAATTGTTCTTTAGTTGAATAAGCCACCACGAAAAATGGATGGCCATGCATATGCCACACATGACTTTCATCAATTTCATCATTGCCACCTACAAATTAGTCAATTCAACTTTTCCCTTTTTTTTTTTTAATGAAATACACCAATATTAATGAAAATGATTAATAAGTCATATTTTAGAAATATAATAAGTCATTAAAGTGTTTAAGTCCCAGTCCGCTTTGATCTGGTAATCAGCAACCCTATGTCGTTGAAAAATCATTCTCGTCCATGGTAATCCCATGATCGTCTACTCTTCCTTCTTGTAGTCGTTAACACCGTAGATTTCATATTCTATACATATATTTGATATAGTAAATCTATATAATTAATTTTCCCCTTTTTATTTAATTACTTTAATTAATTTATTAAAATAACATACACTAAAATTAATTGAATAAAATTAATAAAAAATAAGTTGACCTGTGGCCAGGTCCGAACCGACCGACGGTTTGAAGTAAATTAATTTCCAGCTACAGAAACAATTTCAAATAATTTTAATATATCTATTAATGTAATAAAAAACAAATAGGCATATAACATAAATATTTTTAATTTTATTTTATTTATAATATATATGTAAGACCAGACTGTGACGTCATGAATGGCTGGATGACGTCATATAATTTTAAATCAAGAAAAAACTAATAAATATGATTTTCCCGAGGATAAAACCAATACAAAGTGTATGATTCGTGGTGATATATAAAAAAATCTCCTCATATGAAATTTGGTGTGAAAATAACCCTTCCCTTCCTATCGTCGATCGCTAATACTACCACTTCCGGTTTCCGGATTTGCACCAAAAGTTGATCAATTCATTCCAGTGATGCATTAAGTAAATATACCAAATTTCATCAAAATCGGTTGAGCCGTTCAGGCTGTACACATCTATACGGACGGACAGACGGACAGACGGACGGACAGACATCATGCTAAAAATACTTTTTTCTGTTTAGAAAATTCATGATTCGTGGAGATATGTAAAAATCTCCACATGTGAAATTTGGTGTGAAAACAATACCTCCCTTACTATCGTCGGTCGGTAAAAATTCCGAATTGTGAAAAAAATATTATATACAAGACTAAAAATAAAAAAAAAATATTAATTAAAAAAAATTGACTTTTCTATTTCTAAGATTAAAAATGATTATTTAATTTGGTTAGTCCCAATAGAAGGCTAGGCATAAAAGAAAATAATTACCGTTTAATAGTGTGTTTATTGTTTGTTTGTTTGTTTAGTCAGTAAGTGAGTCAGTCTTATTTGTATTTCAATAATATAGGTATATGTAGTGGAATTGTACTCGCCTATATCAGCCAGAATAATTTCCACCGTTTCTTCTTTTTCTAACTGAACAATATGCATACAAGGACAAATTTTCCCTTCTTTGCATTGGGGTGGAATATTCATATCGCTATTACAATACGTTTGCGAAGACCACGCCTCATTTGGTTGAGTGACTAGAGGTGATCCTCCCAAAGTTAAACTTAAATTATTTACATGGCCAATCAAACCACTTAAACCTAAAAGAATACACTTTATGTTTATTAAAACATTAGTGGAAAAAAAAAATGAAAGAGAATTATGTTTAAGAATTGAATGATCATGCCTATCGTGAAAGTTGGAATTCGGAGAAAATTTGCGAATCCATATCCAAATCCAAAAACTAAGGTGCGATCTGGTTTTGGAAGCGATTCGCCAATTGATTTGCTTTCTAAAAGCAACTGCAATGGTGCTAAATCCGATTGCTCTCTAGATAACTACAAAAGAAATTCAATATATTAAATAAAATAATATTTATCTTAATTATAAATAATTTAATATTTATGAATTTATTAAAAAAAAAAAAAAAAAGCAAAATGTGCAGCATCGTACACGTGGCGGAAGTGAAACTTCTTACAATCTAGAGAATAAATTTTAGTTGAGAGTGTGAGTGAGAGAGAAATAGAGAAAAATAAAGGGATCATTTCGAAAGACATATAACAGTATAAAATTTTCGTAACAAATATTCGCTTTATTATTATTATTATCTACTCTATCATCATATCTACATTGCCTGTACTATTGTCGGTTGGTGCTTCAATTGGTAATACTGATATTAATGGCTTGTGATAACTAAAATAAGATATATATGTTCGTGATTCGATATTTTCTATATAACGTGTAAAAACAGCATCTATTGTAGTTCCAGATTTTGTTGTTGATTCCTTGGGATCGTTATTTATAAGCAGACCAAATGTTTCTCGAAGAAAGTTGATCAACGGCAACGAATCATCAGATTCAAAATTTACATTAAAATCTCCCCCGAGAATTAGAGGGATTTTATCTTCGCCTCGTTCAAGTGCATTAGCACCTGTGTGGCTATAAACCAGTAGTGAAATAAATAATATCGTCTAAATTTTGGTCGTTATTTTTTTTCGGCATAGTGAAATCTGTGGAGTAGAGAAAAGCAGTTTTAAATGCAATAATAATTTTAAATTGATTTAGTAGTGTTAAAGTAATGTTGAGATTCGGATAAATAACGTGAATGGTCATCGACGCACATAACTGTATGTGTTGGCGTGTGAATCGCCGACCATGTTCACACACACAATTACATGCGTCGGTATGCGTGCACGCTGTATATTTGACTTGAGAATTTTAATTATTTCACGATATATATCTTATCTTATTATGCTAGCTAAAATTGTATATATCTATCTATTTATCTATAACCATTGGTTCTCAAAAACCGCTCTAACGATTTTTTTCAAATTCACACTAGATATAGTATTTATAAAGAAAAATTGAGTTTTATTGATTACATCTCTTGAAACTTACAGCTTCATTATTAATTTCTTAATTGAAAATTATATATGGGTGACGTAAATGGCATCCATTTTGAAATTTTACTCCCGCCTTTTTTTAATTTTGTATTAATATTTTTTTTATATTTAAAATATTTTAAAATTTATAATTTAATTTCGTAATAAAATTAAAAATATTTATTTTTAATAAAATATATATATATATTTATTAATCCCGCTTTTTTTTTAAATGATATTGTATTAACATTTTTTTATATTTAAAATATTTTAAAATTCATTATTTAATTTCGAAATTTTATATTTAAAATATTTTAAAATTTATTATTTAATTTCGAAATAAAATTAAAAATATTTATTTTTAATAAAATATATATATATATTTATTAATCCCGCTTTTTTTTTAAATGATATTGTATTAACATTTTTTTATATTTAAAATATTTTAAAATTCATTATTTAATTTCGAAATAAAATTAAAAATATTTATTTTTAATAAAATATATATATATTTATTAATCTCTCTCAAAAAAAAACAACAAAACAAATAAATGTCTTTGAAAGATGGTAAAAATATCTTTGTAATTATCAAAATATCATAGACCAGCACTAAGAACAATTGTTTTTACTCCCCGAGTTCGAAGGATCGAAACTCGCCGCATGCATTTTTTTTTTTATCTATTTTCGTGATTTATTTATTCATTGTTCTTTTATTAATTAAGTTTTAGATAGTTTTATAATTTTTAATATTTTTTCAATAAAATATTATTTAATACATTTAATAATTGTAATAAATAATTAAAGAATTGTATATCAATATTTTTTAAAGGGTAGAGCGAGCTCGGTGTCTCAGGTATTAATATTACCAGCCAAATCCAATAATAATGAATCATTTTTTACTATCTCGCCAGAGATAGTATTGCGATCACGAAAATTTTCGATGTTGAGATTTTGATGTTTTTATACTTTTTGAAGGTTCCTGAATCATTTTCACTAAGGTTGAGAAAAATGTCTGTGTGTGTGTGTGTGTGTGTGTGTGTATGTAGGGAAGATTACGCAAAAACGGTTTGAGCTAGAATGATGAAATTTGGTACATGGACATTATTCAAAATTCATAGTTTTCTATCAACTTTTGAGAAATGTAGCTCAACCGGAAGAGGGTCATTACCTACAACGTTTTGATTTTTTTTCCTCTAAAGTGACCGTAAAAATAAAGATATATGTTTGATAATTTTTCACATGATTAATAATTGTATAAAACTGCTATATATAGAATTTCAGCTTGATTGATTAGCTGAAATTACCAGAATTAATTTTTTAACACTGCAAATCTCACGCGCCAACACGTGACGTGGTGCCATCAACAAAAAGCCAAACATGCGCTGGTTTAATATTTATTATTAATTATTTATAATTTATAATTAATTAAATTTAATAATAATTTTTAAATAATATAAATAATATTTAATTATAATCTAATCAAAGAAAATAAAATTTTGAATCTATTTGATAGTTGATCTTTTTACATATAATTAATCTCAAATTAAATATTTTTTAATATTAAAAAAAAATAACAAATTTCATATGTATATTTATTTTTATAAATGTTTAGGCAAATTTTGAAATTAATATATATTTAAATTCAAATTGTATTTAATTGCGATATCTACTGGACAAGGTGGAGATCTCGCCCTCTTTTGATCATAAGTCATACTAATTTTTATTCTTTCACCCAGCAGAGGCTAAGAAATATTATTCCGCGTCAACGTACTAGTGCGCATGCGCGCCGTGGACTTTCAACCTAGCGACAGGGTATTAGAAAGAAAGACAGCATAAAACGAAGACGCCTCTTTCTCAAAGACGAAAGACCGGACAAAAGAAAGACCCAGATAGCCTCTCTCTCAAAAACGAAACACCGCACAAAAGAGAGACAGAGATAGAGGCTATCTCATTCTCACTCGTTATATCTATATCTTTTTTCTCTCTTGCGTTTCGTAACGCGTTACGAAATTTCAATTTTTCAATTCACTCTCCATTCTCAACCAAATGTCAGGACGCCGCTAAAGAAGTTTCACTTCAATAAAAGTTAAAATGCAAATATTAATTATTTCATAATGCCTCGAAATTATTTTCTTAGTAATAAATCTCCTGCTATTTGGACTTTTTTTGTTTATAGGCAACAGTGGCGTAACTAGGGGGGAGCAGGGGGGACATATGTCCCCGGGCGCCAAATTTAGGGGGCGCAAAATTAGGGAAGCCAATTTGGAACAAAAGAAGAATTAATATTTAAAGTTAAACTGTATTTTGTGTAAGTCAATAAATATTATTTATACGCGCTTATTAAAATCTGTTAAACCTGTTTCGTTATTCGTCATTAATATTCTTTAAAATAAGCGGGAGTGTCCTCCCCTAGACTTTCCCGCATATAAATAGGTATAAAGAGTTGTGAATGAATATTTAGAATGTGTAAACTTGGTATTGATAAAGAGCCATTTCGTATTAGTTTATTGGTGTCAAATTTGATATTTGGTAACATTTATATATATATATATATATATAGAATAAAGTGCTACTTCCGGTTAACTGATATTTTAAATGTAAAAAAAACAGATATGGATATAATATAAATATTTTTAATTTTATTTTATTTATAATATATAAGGGCTGGCTGTGACGTCATGAAGTGCTGGGTGACGTCATATAATTTTAAATTAAGAAAAAACTAACTTCCGGTAGTCAGATCATGATGAAATTTGGTATCTCAATTTTTTTCATATTTTTAAATCTATATACAAAATATGAAGCAAATATCTCGAAGCAAACTGATACTTTACTTGAAAGGTAAACGCAACCAGTGTAGGTAAAGTACCACTTCCGGTTAACCGATTTTGACGAAATTTTGATAGAAATCTACAAACTGTGAATAATATCGGTGTACCAAATTTCGAAGTCCTAGCTTGATTAGTTTTTGAGTAAATTTGCTTACAGACATTACATACATACATACATACATACATACATACATACACACACACAGACATAATTCGAAAAATGGTATTTTCCGACTCAGGGAGGTCTAAAACGTCAAGATCTATCGAAATCTCGAAGTCGAAATTTTTGACGATTCCAATACTTCCCTTATACGAAGTATGCGGGAAAGTAAAAAATTAAATTATATATATATATATACACGAAAGGGGGCGTTGATTTGCCCCCAGGAGCAAGAACCTCACGGTACGCCACTGCTAGGCAGATATTTAGGTAGGTTGAATTGTAAACTTGAAAATCAACTTGACATGACTCGTTGAGATCAGGTTTGTTCTCAGATATCCGACAATCCTTTTAACAACAAACTAAATGGACCTCAGCATTTTGGGTTAAACCTATCATAAATTAATAGATGTCTTAATTATATTTTTTAAATACTAATTAATTTACATTTGTCCTTAAGATCGTAAATGAAATCGTAAATTTCTAAATATGCTTAGGAAGAGAGAATCATATTAATTATTTAACTTTTGTAATTTTACAAGAGATATTAAAATAAACAAGACAAATATAAATGACATTTAAAATTAAAACTGAAATTTATTTAAAAATTAATTAATTAATTTTATCATAAATTTAAATTTATTTTATAAAGAATATTCTTCTCCAAAAACATTATTAAATACTCACTTGGAATTTTTCCTCGATGGAATTATCTTGGATATTTTTTGGTAACTCTTGAGAATTTACATATGGTAGGATTGCTTTTGTTTCTACATTTTCATAATCGCAATGGCCCCCAAGATGAGCATGAATCCAAAATGAAGATTGTGGATTTTGATCAGCTTTCACAACGACGTCAGCCCGTTCCCCTATAATTAGGAACAAAATAATATTGTCGTAGTTAAATTGTTTTTTATGGGAATAATTAATTAAAATGATAAATAAACTCACCGTTTGCTAACGTAATTGATCTTAAATAACTTCTTGTTTTAGCTGGTGATCCATCGAGAGATAAAAGTTCCATTGCATGGTTATCAATGGACACAGTAACAGGACATCCTTTGCCACCTCCAAAATTAAGTATTCGAAGACGATGCCGCATTCCAGGATTTATTTCTGTTAGTCGGGGAGCAAATTCATCCTAAAAAACCAATTCCCATTTATACTTCCCTACTTGAGAATCCGACAAAAATATTTTAAAATAATTAATTAAATATAATAAAATTATGAAAGATTATCATAATGATAAGTTAAGATCAGTAAAAGTAATCTTACTCGTTTATTTTTTTCTTCATTTTTGTATCCTTATTTAAAAACTAAATTTAAATAATATTTAAACACTTAAAATAATAGAAATATTTATGTGCGATATCTCATAATAATTTAAAATAAATATCATATTATGTATATTTATGTATCAAAATAAAAAATTACCTTTCCATTCATTCCATTGATTAGAAGTGAAGATTTTGGTCCTTTTAGCTGAGTTAATACAAGAAGTAACTCGTCAGTATCATAAAGGTCATGTTGTGGATCATTAAGTATAGGTTGACGAACGATTAAAGCTCCTGCGAGTGGTCCTGTTTCTTCATTTCCTGCCTCTGATGATAAAATAATTGGATTGAATTCATATTTTTCGAAAGTTTTATTTTTAAATTAACTAAACGATAATTTTTTCTGCTAAATATTCATACTAGAAAATATCATATTAAAATAAATATATGTAAAAGAGCAAAATAAAAATAATGCGACGAATTTTTAAATGAAATAATTATCTGCATTAATATTTAGATCATTACTAATCTAATAATATTGTAATCTGAAAAATACACTTACCTGTAATTACTTGCCAAAAATGGGTGCCGGCTGCTGCAGCTCGTAATTTATATTGAAATGTAGATCGACTTGGAATGGGGCACTGGGAAATCATTGGTGTACCATCCATGAAAGGGGTTTCATGAACTGTCTGTCCATGCCAATGGACATTAGCCTCTAAACCTGGTACTCCATTAATTACATCCACGACTAATATATCATTTTGACACACCTAAAAATTATTTATCTTATTTAGATAAAATGATAGGAATTTGGTAGTCAAAAATATGAATAATTAAAAATTTAAAAATTAACAAAATCGAGCAAAGTGGAAAAAAATAATATAAAAATTACAAATAATTTATGGATGGAGAGAAAATATTGATATAAAATAATGAATAATGATTTGTATAAATAAAGAGATATATTAAGATAATATGAATGAAATAGTTAAAATAAAAAATCTGGAGTGTCTCCACTCGACTATCTCGCAAATTTGAATTGGATTAAATAACATATATTAATTTAAATTAAATTAAATTAATTAAATAATAAATTAAAATTAATAAATAATATTTATTAAACCAGCGCATGTTTGGCTCTTTGTTGATGGCACCACGTCACGTGTTGGCGCGTGAGATTTGCAGAGTTAAAAAATTAATTCTGGTACTTTCAGCGATTCAATCAAGCTGAAAATATATATATATATATATAACAGTTTTATACAATTTTTAATCATGTGAAAAATTATCAAACATATATCTTTATTTTTACGGTCACTTTAGAAGAAAAAAAATCAAAACGTTGTAGGTAATGACCCTCTTCCGGTTGAGCTACATTTCTTAAAAGTTGATAGAAAACTATGAATTTTGAATAATGCTCATGTACCAAATTTCATCATTCTAGCTCAAACCGTTTTTGCGTAATCTTGGTTACATACATACACACATACACACACACATACATATAAACAAACATTTTTCTCAACCTTAGTGAAAATGATTCAGGAACCTTCAAAACGTATAAAAACATCAAAATCTCAACATCGAAAATTTTCATGATCGCAATACTATCTCTTACGAGATAGTAAAAAGAGGAACACACAAATTAGAAAATGAGAATAAGGAAAATCTTAAAAGTTAAGTGTGAAGCGTAAAAATAAATTGGAGAGTATGTTGAATGACTATATAAATAATTTCAGAAATTTAAAACAACCTTATAAAATTTATCCGCCGATTAATAAATATTTAGTCAAAATTTAAGAAGGATAAAGATAAATTATAACGAATATAAAATAAAATTTTAATATAATTTTAAGATAGTAAGATAAGCAATTGCCCACTGGAAGGGATTTAAACATTTAAGTGCTGAACGGTCTTTTTGTTTCATAAAAAGTTCATGTGTGATATTAATAAAAGTAATTAACTATTCTGTAAAAGAAATATAAACAAAAATACATATCAAATATTCAAGCAATCCATCTTTATACAAACATATATATATATACTTATACAATATATATTTAAATATATATTTATATAGTTTTTAAAAAAATCAAAATCAAAATAATAAATATTTTTAAAAATAGAAAAAAAATGATACCTTAATAGTAGGTCCAGGAATATTTCTATTAGCTGTTAAAAGCCTTTTACCCGTAAATCCATCAAGAAAAATACAACCTGGTTGAAAACAATCGCTAGTATTTTTCGGACAATTTCCACAAGCAGTCCTATAATATAAAATCAAATATCATCACTTTCACAAATTTTTAATCTCAAAAAAAAAAAAAAAATTCTTTTAAATCAATAATAATAATAAAATTAATAAAAAGTCATAAATTTGTTTTGTAAGATAATAAATACATGTATACAAAAACCACTATTTAGAAAGTGAACAAATGCTGACCTGCTCATCGTTGAATATGATTCAAGATAAATTTTAATTCTGCAAATCATAGCAAGTTCAAGTGGGTCACATGGTCGCTCACATGAAAGAAAATCTTGAGCTGAAACAACAACTGCTGTTGATTTCTAATAATAATTCAAATTGATTATTTATTATTTTTTATATTACCCAAAGTATAGGCTTAAAGAAAAATACAGTAATCGTCTCTTTTAAGAGTAATTAGATAAAATAGAAAATAATTATTCATACATTCCTATAGATAGAAATAGAATCGTTAGAAATGTTTCAGAGATAGCAAAATTTAAAAAAAATCACTAGAGGAAATTGACACCTAATATTAAGGCTGATTAATTGCAACGACCTAAATTTGTATTTAAATATAAAATTACAAATTAATTATAAATTATACTAATGATGTTTAAAACTTTAATTACTAAAGCTAACGATTCACCTCAAAGTTATACTAAAACCAAAATAGAATAGATAGTATAGATTTTATTTTTTATTTATTTTTTTTTTGTTTTTGTCTTTCAATTTCCATGAATGTCTTTTTTACTTAAATTTTTATATATATACAAATATAAAAATCTGGAGTGTCTCCATTCGACTATCTCGCAAATTTGAATTGGATTAATTAACATATATTATATTTAAATTAAATTTAATTAATTCAATTGTAAATTAAAATTAATAAATAATATTTATTAAACCAGCGCGTGTTTGGCTCTTTGTTAAAGACACCACGTCACGTGCTGGCGCGTGATGGCCAGCGAACGTGTTAAAAATTTAATTCTGGTAATTTCAGCGATTCAATCAAGCTGAAATTCTATATATAGCAGTTTTATACAATTTCTAATCATGTGAAAAACTATCAAACATATATCTTTATTTTTACAGTCAGTTTAGAGGAAAAAAGGTAGGTAATGATCCTCTCCCGAATGAGCTACATTTCTCAAAAGTTGATAGAAATCTACGAATTTTCAATAATGCCCGTGTATCAAATTTAATTATTCTAACTCAAACCGTTTTTGCATAATCTTGTCTACACACACACACACACATTTTCACAACCTTAGTGAAAATGACTCAGGGACCTTCAAAACGTATAAAAACATCAACATCTCGACATTGAAAATTTTGTCATCATGAAAAATTATAAAAGTTACTAAAGTTGAATATAAATTTAGTTGAAATTGGAAAAAGTAACAAAGACAGGGGAAGAAATTGTGTTTATTAAGTGATGGTTGCTTCCTCAATTTCTGTAATGCAGTATACAGGATAAGGGATACTAGATCATTTTTGAAATAAATTCTTGTTTAAAATTAACTGAATTTTTAAAATTTTTCTATTCTAATATACATAATCTATACTAATAATGTTATAAATAATTTTAAATCAATGATGATTATTATTTCTGGGGCATGTTGAAAAGTGAAGTATAGTAAGGAAAAGTAGACACTAATTGAAGAGATGTTATAAATACTAGCAGCGTTTTTAAAGTAAGATTTGAAACAATCAGGAGTGTAAGTGTCGCCTTTAAAGGTATAAGTTAAGCGTTGCTATTTTTCGAGTATTTATTAATATAAAACTAACAAAACTAATAATTTATTAATTACATTATTTTGGTTAATTAGAATTAGTCATTAAAATTTAAACAAAATATAATCAAATATGAATATTTTTGATCATTTTTATAAATGATTCCCTAAACACATTCTATATCATATTATTTATAATATCAAAAATTACATTGTTTATTTAATTTATTTTGATTTTATTTAGTTATAATTGTTGTTGATTTATTTAATATTTATCAATCAATAGTTTTTATTACATTTAATTAATTAAATTAACGCTTTCTTTAATATTATAATATATGATCCTACCTCTTCACTCTATATATTTTATTTCCTTTTAATCTATATAATTCTTTCTTCGTTAATCTTTGAGCTCAGGCCAGGTGGAAAGAGATTAAATGAATTAGGTCAAGATGAGGGATGAATTTGAATTAGCCTCTTTCTTCACTAATTCGAACCAAGACTTTTACTCATAATAATCATAAAGGAATTTCCATTGAAAATTAAAGAGAGCCAAAATCTTTACTCTCCTTTCTCTTCATATCTAAATTACCTCTCACTGAATTATTTACAAAAGATTAATTTCCAAGAGGTTTTTTGATGTGTTATGTATGAATATATTTATTGAATAATATTTCATGATGAAAAAAATAAATGGTAAAACGTAATGTTTACTTAAATAATATAGGTAAACAATAAAAGTTTAGAATTATTTTTTTTTTTCGGAGAAAGTGAAAGGTATTTGATTATTTACATTTCGAAGCATGAGCATTAGCTTGCTTAGAAAATTACAATCACTGAACAAATCATAGACAAAAGTGCAGGTTTTTTATTATTGAATTCTAGAGGTCATCAAACGTGAAGATATGCAAAAATTTTTAAATTCTGAACAATGTGCAGACAAAAACCATTTTTACTATCTCGCCAGAGATAGTATTGCGATCATGAAAATTTTCGATGTTGAGATTTTGATGTTTTTATACGTTTTGAAGGTTCCTGAATCATTTTCACTAATGTTGAGAAAAAGGTCTGTGTGTGTGTGTGTGTGTGTATGTATGTAGACAAGATTACGCAAAAACGGTTTGAGCTAGAATGATGAAATTTGGTACATGGACATTATTCAAAATTCATAGTTTTCTATCAACTTTTGAGAAATGTAGCTCAACCGGAAGTGGGTCATTACCTACAACGTTTTGATTTTTTTTCCTCTAAAGTGACCGTAAAAATAAAAATATATGTTTGATAATTTATCACATGATTAATAATTGTATAAAACTGCTATATATAGAATTTCAGCTTGATTGAATTGCTGAAAGTACCAGAATTAATTTTTTAACACTGCAAATCTCACGCGCCAACACGTGCCATGGTGCCATCAATAAAAAGTCAAACATGCGCTGGTTTAATATTATTATTTATAATTTATATTAATTAAATTTAATTTAAATATAATATATTATGTTATTTAATCCAATTCAAACTGCGAGATAGTCGAGTGGAGACACTCCAGCTAATTTATATATATAGAAGTGAAAATTAATATTTCGAATTGTTATGATTAGTTTGTATTTACAAATCTAACTTTTCCTAATAAATGAGTATTCAACAAATTATATGTATATGTATTTTAATTTGAAATATTTAATTAGGAGGCATCTCGTGGGTGTGCCTTTCTCCGTAGAAAGTAAAAATTATTAAAAAAATAAACCACGATTCTTTTTATATTCCTTTTCACTATGAATCAGCAATTTTTGGTTTGTTTTGATATCTCGATAGATGTGAATGTTGTAGAGAGATTCCCTCGGTGATTTCCCGAAGACAAATCTCACTTTCATTTTGGAAAGAGCATTATTTAAATGAATGATGATGAATAATTCTCTAAAATTATATATGTTAGTTCATATAATTTGAAAATCTAAACAAAGTTCATTAACAAACACTCTGAAAGATAATTGGGTATTTGTATCCTTAAAAAAATATAAATTAATTAATAAATAATAATTTAAAAGGATTTTAATGAATTGTAAATTAATTCCCTAAAGATGAATTATAATTTTGATAGAAAAAGTATGTATTTATTATCAAAATTGAAAGGTAATATTTAAACGCGCGTAATATTTATAATTATTTTAAATAATAAGCAATTGAATTGAAAATTTTATAAAACTATTGACTCTTTAATTATTTTATATTGAATTCTATTATCTTAAAATGCATTAAAGTAGAGATCCTTTTCAATTTTGATTAGGATAATTTCTCATTAAATATAAAGGAATGAATTATTTTATAAAAAAGGATTAATATTAAATTTATATTATTAATTCGATTCATTAATTATTATTATCAATCTAGAATTTACTTGTGTGAATTTTTACAAAGGGCAAATTAAAAAATATCTCATTGTCAGTCAAATTTGTATGTACTATAGATATACTTTAATTGATTAATGTAAATAATCATATTTCATATAAATAAATGAATGTTATAATTCAATAATAAATAAACCTCAATCATTCATTTTTTAATTAAAAAAAAAAGAAGTATTATTTAATAATTACTTGATATTCAATCAATTATTTTATGAAGTTTCTATTTACAGTCAATAAATTAAAGTAAATATTAGTATACTTCATAAATGATTTTAATTGAATATGAAAAAGAAGAAAATATAAATCCGAATGGTTCCTACCAGGTAAAGGTTGCAACCAAAGAATGGAAATCACAGTTGTGACGAGGAACAACACAATCCCGATACGAACGCAAAAGCCGGCTTCTCTGTGTTCCATGGCACAACATCCAATGGTAATGAACCCAACTCGTCTAATGTTAAGAGGTTTGAATGAAATGGGAAGGGGAAAAATCTTTCCCTCTACCTTCCGGAAATCGTACTTGAAAAGCGAAAGTGAATGGAGATGTATAAAAACTCATTTAACTACTAATTATACTTTAAAAAGTCAATATTTATATATTTTTTAAAATTTCATTCTAAAACATAATTTAAAAACAGCGAAAAATATTTATACAAAGGGTAGAATTTGAGTTGAATTTAAAATATTCATTCAGAATTTTCTAATTAATTTTAATTTATTTTTTTTTTTAATTAATTTGTTTATTTGTACACAATCACACAATTTACATGTACTTTTACAATATTTAGAGGCTAACTTATTTATATTATTTCATTTAAGTAATATTTTTTCTATTTATTAATATTAATATGATTTATAAAATTATAAATATATCAGATCGGAATCAATAATTTTTTAGTCTGTGTAAATATTCTTTGGTTCATCTCCCGATAAAATGTGAGTTAATAAATCTCTTCAAATTTATAAACCTTGTGTCAATTGCAATTTTTTTTCATTTGCTGCCCCTTAGATGTTATCTCACTATTTATTTATATATTGTAAAATTAATTTATAAATGAAAAACTGTATATTATTTATATTTATTCTACTCAGATATGATTTTATTGTTATATACTGTAAAACTTAGATATTATATATATATATATATATATATATATATATATAATTTAAAAGTTTAAATTAATATGTTTTTTTCCCAAGCACATTTTTGTTTAAATTAAGGATCTTTTTGTTTGTAAAAAATTTTAGCATTGAGATTCATCGAATTCTATTTTTTTCTAATTTTTCATACTTTATTTAAATGATTATTAAAAGGTTTATTTAATTTTAGATTATTTATTTTTTTATTTGAATTTTTTAATTTTACAAAGAAAACCTCTCAAGATCCTTTAGTTAAACCTGCATATAGTATAATAAAAATAGTCCTTATCAGATGATTTTAATAACTATACAACAAATAAATAATTATAAAGAGATAGAGGAGTAATAGATACCTATAAAGACAATAAATTTAATAAGTTTTGTAAAAACTTCAAAATATGAAAATATTCATAAATAAAAATTTATTATTAAAATAAAATCGAAGTCAATATTAAAATAATATTTTTTAAACTTAATTTGATAGTAAATATCAAATAAATTCTCTCAAGTATAAAAAATATAAAAAAGATTTCAATTTTTAGCTTAAGGGAACAGTTGCCAATTGTTTGTATTATTCATCTCTAGTATACATCCCAAGTGATTTATTTTAAATGTAAAGAAATTTAATATTTGATTCTTTATTAAATTTGTACGTTGTTAGGTAAAATTTAAATATTTAAAATTCTTATTAGGATGGAATTCCATTTAGTTGAATATAATTACAGCTTAATTAAAATTTTAAATGAATTTAAATTATTAATATATTAGATAATCATAAATTGTCATAAATAAATACTTTATATATATTATATATGTATTCCATAATTTAATTTTATTTATGAGCATCTATTTATATGAAGTCTTTTTTACATAGTAATTTATTTTATTTAATTTAAAACAGTGGCGTACCTAGGGGGGTGCGGTGGGTGCGGTCCGCACCGGGCGGCACTTATCTTGGGGCGGCATTTTTTATATTTAGTTATAGTTGTAAAAAGAGTTATGTGCTTACCTTCCTACTAGGATAGTAGGTAGTTAAAAGGTAACAATAAAAGGCGAATTTTATAAAGAAGGAAATAGAAGTTTTATTTGTGAACTTGTTACAAAATCATACAAGGCCGAAAAGGTGTGTGTTGAGTTTCTTAAAACTAAAACTAAGAACTAAAGACTAGCAATTGATCGTCTGCAATTTCTGCTCTCCATATATATATATTACTTGACTAGGGGGCGGGGGAGCTGAGGGGACACATGGAGGTTCGTAGAAGGGGCTGTGGGAAGAAAGTGTCTAGGTGGGTGATTTAAGACATTCATCTGGACGACACTTAGCCGTCTCTTGGTCATGACGTTAATTGCTAGCAGATATTAAATTAATTAGGTGGGTTGACATTTCTTGGGCTTTGTTCATCCCTATAATAACTTAAATCTAAAGAAAGGGTTAGGATGGACCATTCTTTGACCAGATGTTAGGTCGGGTCAGAATACACTAAATTACGAAGTTGATTGACAGATAGTGGACCCTGTCAATCCCTATAATAACTTAAATCTAAAGAAAGGGTTAGGATGGACCATCCTTTGACCAGATGTTAGGTCGGGTCAGAATACACTAAATTACGAAGTTGATTGACAGATAGTGGACCCTGTCAATCCCTATAATAACTTATTCTAGTTATGTGAGCACAAGTAGCCGTGGGAACATGACACCTCCACCCTCTAAGGAAATTTGTCCAACAAATTTTAGCGGGCGAAGTTAATCTGTCCACCTTCAGTGAATACATCCACATGTTTCGTTGGATGGTATGAATTGAATTTTATTATTTTCATTTAAACTGTTTTTTTCTTTACATGTCTCTTTGCTTGATATGAATCGAACCCTGCTATTTCCAACGAGACTGTTTTTTCTTACAAATAAGCGTTTCTTAAATGCTACTACAAATATTGTCACTATAATTAATACTAATATAATGATTGTAATAATTAACAATGTGGTTTTGTTTTCGTGAATTACTGATCCAATTTCCTCAATTTCTTTTAGCCTGGGGCTATCTATCTTAATTTCTTTAATACTATGCATAGTGATTTCTTTGCTTGTGTCTATTTTCCTAATATTTAAACTTAAATTGAGAATGGAAATTTCCGTATTGGACCTGTAAATCGTGTGAATCTTTCTATTGTTAATTATACATTCATTATTTACAATTTTATACAATCCTCTTGACAATGTTGTATTGACACTTTTACAATTAATTTTTACATTATTATTTTCTATTACATTTATGATTACCACTTCACTGTTAGGGATCACTAAAAACTGTGGGAAATGTTTTAGGGGGTGAGATTTACAATTTTTGCTGTTATTATCAATTACTAAGTTTCTTGTACAATTACTTGCCTTCTCATGGCTAACCTTACAATAGTATTTATTATTATTATTAATTATACAATTAGTTATTTTCTTTAAGTCTAAGTTATCTGCTACAATATATTGGAACGGTTCATTTAGTAGTACGAGTTGCCCTTCTTGGTATCTAGGTATGGGGTGATTTGAATTATATTAGATTCTTTCTCGCTATAGTTCGGTATTTCGAGGACAATGTCAATAATGTCATTATGGACTTTACAGAACGGTCTGATGAATTTAGCTGCCTCCCAAAAGTCATTGATTTCAATATTAATTTTATATAGTTTGAGCAAATCGAGGAGGTCGGTCAAAGGAATAATGCTCTCATGCAAGGTGTAGGAGGAGCAAAAAGTTAAAGCTGTCTCTAAGCTTTCATGAATATTTATTAAAGAATTTATATAAAGCGACATCTGGGAGATTTGATTAATCAGATCCTGTACTGTACTCATTTTTAGGGAGCTTGCCAAGTATTCCTGATCTGACTGGATAATTTTCAATTGTTCGTTAAATTTACTGATCAATTGCTCATTGGATTTCAAAATTATCTTGTTTTGGTCTTGGAGGGTTCTCTGATTTTTAGTTAATTTATCGAGAATGGAGTCGTATTTCTGTCTGTCGTCATCGTCAAGGTTGCCCGTTATGGCTTTAACAACTGAGCCTAGAGCGTTAATCAACCCTCTCTTATCTCTCTTATGAAGAGATAAGTTAGCATTTTTCGTTTTCAATATTTTCATATTGAAATCTAAAAGCTCCAAGTGGTATTTTACGTCCGTTATAGGGGCTTTCTCTTTAGTCAATTGTTTCTTAATAGCTTCATAGGCAAGTTTCGCGTTTGCATAATTCTCATGGAGGGGAATTAGATCATAGTAATAGTGTATGTAGGAGTTTTCTAGAAAGGTTTTTGTGTCCTCAATTTTTAGTAGGTGGAATCCTGCATTCGCGTCTATTCGTTCTAGTGCGTCGGCCAGCAATCCGGGCGTAGTTAGCGTAATTAGTATCAGCACCGTAATCAAAGTCATGTTGTCCCTGAAACAAGCGAGGTCTTTTAATTCTATCTATCCTGTATTTGTTATTTTTGCTATCAATTATTTTTCCTAATTTGCGGTTATATTTAGCTACTTTTATTTTTTGAAAGTTCTGGGTCCCTTTTTTCATTCTCTTTTTTCTTTTTAAAAATAAATTTTCAGGTAACTCTGGTGGGTTTTCTTCACCTGTCTGTTTTTTCGCCTTAAGTAGTCTATTTCTAATTATTTCGATTACCGACTCTTTTTCCTCTATATAGTTTTTTAAAATTTCTGAACGTGATATCTTTTGAATTTTATCGGAGGGGGGAGGGTCTTTTCCAAATAATATCTGCAGAGGGGTCATTTTTGTTATCGAATGAATAGTGTTATTATACGCGGAAAGCGCAATTTTTACTTTGTTTTTTATATTATAATGACCGTGATTCTTGTTAAGATTGAGAATTTGAATATGTTCGCTCAGGGTAGAATGAAATCTCTCTATTGGACTGTTTGACTTTGGATTTTCAATTGATGTATAATGGATTTTTATGCTATTTATTTGGCAGTATTCCTTCACTAACTCATTATCGAATTCCTTGCCGGCATCTGCAATTATTTTCTTCGGGTAGGGGTTCCTATCGAATAATTTTGTTAATGTGTCAACTATCGTTTGTCCTGTCATATTTTTTATATAATGAGCCTCGGCATACTTCGAGAATTGGTCAATCATCGTTAGAAATTTAGTATTGCTATGTTCATATGTATCTATATTAATTAGGTCAAATGGTTTTTCAGGAGTTTCTGTCCTATTCGAATTTTTTATTGGGTGCCTTTCGTATTTGGTCTTTAAGCATGTTTCGCAGTTATTTATAAATTTTTGCACGTCGGAGTTTATACTGGGCCAAAAATATTTTCCTTTTATTTGAGTACAATTTTCCATTATACCTCGATGATTAGTTATACCTGTGTGGGTGTCTCTGATTATTTTCAATTGTTCATTCCTATCGGTAATGTCTATGTGAAATTTACTGCATTTAAATAAATTTAAATTTTCAAAATTCTCCTGGACAAAGTTATTAAATTTAATGAATAATTCTGTATCTTTGAAATAAAAATAGTATTTATTTCTTGGATTAATATTCTGCTTAATGAATTCTTTGAAATTCGACTCGATGCAATTTATATTGAAGGTAATTTCTAACCGATTTTTTCTGTTATCAAATAATTTTGTTCTTTTTACTATCGTTTCATTATCATGGCTATCCATTATTATCTGGTTTTTAAATATGTTCACAGCTGTATTTTCTAAAATTTTTATCCCGCAGACTGGGCTTTCGTCAGCTGAATGTTGAGTTCCCTTATCAGATTCGTCAATGTTTACTGCCATTGATTCATTGCAATTAATCTCTTGTGGGCTATTTAATCTGCTTAAAGCGTCAGCTACATAATTTGATTTCCCTTTTATATATTTAATATCATAATCATAATTTCTTAATTTTATCCGCCATCTCATTAGCCTAGAGTTCGCGTCTTTTAAGTTAAATAACCATTCTAGTGGTCTATGATCCGTGAATACAGTGAATTTGTTTCCATATAAATAATTGTGAAAATAATTGATTGACCAAACGATTGCTAAGAGTTCCTTTTCAGTGGTTGAGTAGTTACATTCTGCTTTATTCAATGTTTTCGAAATGAATGCTATTGGTCTTTTATCTTGTGACAGGACCGCGCCTAAAGCATAGTTACTTGCATCTGTTGTTAATTCTAATGGACGATTGAAATCTGGATAAGTAAGGATTGGAGGGTTACAAATAACATTTTTACATGTCTCAATAGCTTCTCTGTATTCAACGTTGTTGACATTAATTTTAGTGTCCTTTTTCAAATAGGTTGTTATTGGCTTTGTTAGTTTAGCGAAGTTGTCTATAAATTTCCTATAGAAACCAATCATCCCTAAGAATCTTTTGATTTCTTTCCTCGTTTTGGGGGTGGGGAAATTTTTAATACTAATAATTTTATCAGGGTCGGGTTTGATACCTTCATTTGTAACTATATGGCCTAAAAATTTTATTTCGCTTTTAATAAATTCACATTTTTCTAAAGAAATTTTTAAATTATATCTTTTTAATGTATTTAAAACTTTTTTTATATTATCTATGTGTTTTTGAAATGTTTGGCCGAAAATGATAATATCGTCTAAATAAACTAAACAAATATTTTCCGCTATCAGATCGGAGAGTATCGAGTTCATTAGACGTTGAAATGTGGCGGGGGCATTCTTTAAACCAAATGGCATACGAATGAATTCATAGTGTCCGTTGTCAACTGTGAAAGCGGTTTTCTCGATTGATTCGTTGCTCATTAAAATTTGGTGGAAGCCTGATGCTAAATCTAAGGTAGTGAAATATTGTTGTCCATAGAATTTCATAAGGAGTTCATTCATGTCGGGGATGGGGAATTTATCATTTACGGTGTTCTCGTTTAACTTCCGATAGTCAATTACAATCCTAATTTTTCCGTTTTTCTTAGGGACGGCCCAAAGGGGTGAATTAAAAGGGCTAATGCTTGGTCGAATTATGTTATTTTTTAGCATTTCATTAATTTGTTTCCTAATTTCTGGTTGCAATTTTATGGGGTATCCGTAATTTTTACTATAAATAGGAGAATTATCTTTTGTTCGAATCGTGTGGGTGATACCATGCGCATGTGTTAGGGGAGAATTTTCTTTAAATATAATTTCATCGAATTCATTAATTAATTTGTTTATTTTTCTTTGTATTAGATCATTTTCTTTTCTTTCTGGGATTATGTTATGACTTTCTTGGAGTGTGACTACATCAATGTTTATTGATTGCCTCTCTTCATTGTCATTATTGTCGGTTTGAAGTTTGACTACGTCAACATTTGTTGATTGCCTTTCTTCATCTGAGTGATCATTTTCAATCGGCTCTACAGTAATATCAAGCTTATTTCCAACCTTCGAGAGTTCGGCTACGTCATTGATTGACTGCCCTTCTTTCGAATCGTTAGAGCAAGCATAATTAATACTATACTCGTTTCCGTTAAGAATAATCAAACCGTTTTCCGTGTCCCAGGTGAAATTTAATTCGCGCAATGTTTCGATTCCAATGAGCATATCGAAGTCCTCATGGAAAGGGTGGACGATGAATTTAAATTTTGACCCTGCGATTCCAACATAGGTCGTTTTTTTTGTGTTCGTAAATTTATCTAACAATTTTAATTTATTTTCCTCATTGAATTGTGTATATTCTTTAACTATTTCTGGTTTTATCAAATTACATGTAGCTCCAGTGTCGATTAATACTTTAAATTCTCCTTCGCATAATAAAATATATGGTAATCTACTATTGTGTTTGTGCTTGGCCGTGAGCACTTCGTATGTTATTTGCGGCGCGGGGGTCTTTGGCCATTTGTTTCTAAAAAATAATTATTTTCATCCCTGATGTTATTAAATTCATTGAATCTAGACTGGCCTGATCGAGTATTTCGTGATCTAGTCGTTTGAGTACTCATAGGGGTGGGAGGGGGGTAAAAATTTTGTTGTTGGTTGCCGAACCGGGAGGGGTTGCTGTGGTGAGGGTTATGTTGGCGATTGCCATTGTTTCTAAATTGGGGGGGTTGGTTAAAATTTGATGAATTAAATTGATTAAAGGGGCCTTGTGGATTGTTGTGGCGGGGAGGGGGTTGGTAATTTCGATGGTAATTATTATGATAGGAGTGATTCCTGGGGGCGAATTGTCTAGGCCTCTGCTGTCCATTGGAATTGGAATTATTGACATTGTTCTCTCTACTTAATAGACTGGTTTTATTCGATAAGTAACTAAAAACTTCATTGATTGTTTTGAAATTTTGCGCTATAATTTGCGATCTTTCTGGCTCCGGGAGAGACCTAACGAAAATGTTAACAGCATCTGTTTCGAAATGCCTTTTGGCCACATCCTTGCCACTGGAGGTTTCATTTGACGCGTTGATGCGCGCTGCGAATTTTCCGATAAGCTCCTGAATTTTTTTATACCTATCTATAATTTTGGCTCGAGACCTCTCCATGTCATAAAGTTCGCGGCGGAGGGTGCTCTCATCTTTTGTTTCTAAAAATAAGTCATTAAGCACTTTTCTCAGATCTTCCCAAATGGTCAGACTAACGTGAGTTAATAATTCGTCGGCTTGGCCTTGAATTTTATTCCTAACAAACAAAAGGAGGAATTGATGGTGGTCGTGGGAGATACCTCTATAAACCGCATCAACTGTACTGATAAACCTTTCCAATTTATTTGAGTCGCCCGTGAAAGTGGGGATACAATTTAATAAATCACTTACATTCATTTTTGAAAATTAGATTATTTTATTTTTACTATAATTTTTAATTATTTTATTTTATTTTAATTGTTTGTTTATTATTATTAATTGTTTAGCTATTTATTATTTTTTATATTTATTTTTATTAATCATTCAATTTTAATTTTTATTTATTTTTATATTTTAAATTATTTTATTTAATTTTAATTTTTAATTAATTATTATTTCTTTTATTTAATTAGTTATTCACTGTTATTTTAATTAATTATTAAATTATTATTTATACACTTCAATCAATTATTTAATTTTTTTTTTTTATTTTTATTTCTTTATTTTATTCCTAACTTTTTCACGAGGTTTGGTCGCATTAATGGATCAAACTTCCTCGGAGTATCTTTATTATTGTTAATTACGTTATATTCCTGAGATACAGCTGCGTAAAAATGACCGCTCTTTCTCAGATTTATTATTAACTAACTATTCAAAGATTATTTATTATCGTTTAATTATTTCAATCAATTCTCTTTTATTATTTTATTTTAATTAATTATTTAGTTTAATATCATTTATTTATTTTTCATTATTTAATTATTATTTTCTTTATTTAATTATTATTTTTCTTTATTTAATTATTATTTTTCTTTATTTAATTATTATTTTTCTTTATTTAATTATTATTTTCTTTATCTAATTATTATTTTCTTTATTTAATTATTATATTTAATTGGCAATTTATTATTATATTTTTTTATTTTAATTAATTAAAAAAATTATTTAATTGTTAAAATTTTATTTATAATTTTGATTTTATTTATTTAAATTTAGGCTTAATTAATTTTGGTGTATGATTGTTTATATGGCTCACGTTTTTTCTTCTTCTTTTCCTTCCTTGATGACTGCGCCCTTCGGAGAGATGATAACCGCTCCTAGTATTTATAGGTGACCTGGGATGATTTGCTTGAACCGCTCCTCGTTAAGGCAGTGGACGTCGCTTTCCTCAGTGTCGTGTAGTCGTGGTAGGCTCGTAAGCTCGCGGTGACTTCTCCTGCTTCTTGATAGCTGAAGACGATGATCAGACGCCGTCAGTTGATCGGAGATTGAAGCAAGATGTTGAAGTTTTAACACCGTTCGCGATAAAACTTAGAAAAGTTTACGTAAAATATTACGTTCGCGAAAATACCGACTGTGCCAGTTATGTGCTTACCTTCCTACTAGGATAGTAGGTAGTTAAAAGGTAACAATAAAAGGCGAATTTTATAAAGAAGGAAATAGAAGTTTTATTTGTGAACTTGTTACAAAATCATACAAGGCCGAAAAGGTGTGTGTTGAGTTTCTTAAAACTAAAACTAAGAACTAAAGACTAGCAATTGATCGTCTGCAATTTCTGCTCTCCATATATATATATTACTTGACTAGGGGGCGGGGGAGCTGAGGGGACACATGGAGGTTCGTAGAAGGGGCTGTGGGAAGAAAGTGTCTAGGTGGGTGATTTAAGACATTCATCTGGACGACACTTAGCCGTCTCTTGGTCATGACGTTAATTGCTAGCAGATATTAAATTAATTAGGTGGGTTGACATTTCTTGGGCTTTGTTCATCCCTATAATAACTTAAATCTAAAGAAAGGGTTAGGATGGACCATTCTTTGACCAGATGTTAGGTCGGGTCAGAATACACTAAATTACGAAGTTGATTGACAGATAGTGGACCCTGTCAATCCCTATAATAACTTAAATCTAAAGAAAGGGTTAGGATGGACCATCCTTTGACCAGATGTTAGGTCGGGTCAGAATACACTAAATTACGAAGTTGATTGACAGATAGTGGACCCTGTCAATCCCTATAATAACTTATTCTAGTTATGTGAGCACAAGTAGCCGTGGGAACATGACAAAAGCAACTTATTCATTTCATATTTATTTTTTTTTCTTTCTTGAATAATAAATGATTATTATGATTATTATAAGTTTACTAAATTTGATTTATATAAATTATGATCAACTATATGATTTCGAATATTATTCCTCGGTGTATATAAATGCATTTTAGTGTAAATTTGGAATTCTAATTCCAAGAACAGGATAATAATTTTATTTTATTGTATTCATTAAAATTCGTTGAATTCGTAAACGCATCTTTACGATTTTGTTCGGCAATTTTTCCTAACTAAAATTTTTTGATATCAGTTTATAAATGTCATTTCTTTTGAAAAGTTTATATGATTACTTTGAAGCGATATACCACAATATTTTTTTAAATCATAGATTTTTCTTTTGAAAAGCAGAGCCGGCGGAAAAAATATAAATATAAATTTTGAGAGCATTATACACGATTTTTCTAGTATGAAAGCTAGAAGAGTAAATATTATATAAATATGTTTACAAGTGCATACAAATATGTGTAAAAAAATTTACTTTGTGTATTAATTAATATTGATTAAATAACTTAATAATTTATTTATGTGCATTAATTTATAAATATCACTATTTGATTGACTTATAATAAAAAGGGCGGCAAACTGGAGATCGCCCCGGGCGGCAAAAGTTCTAGATACGCAACTAATTTAAAACAAATATTATTTTCACATTCCTTCGGATTTTTTCAATCTACGAAATGATAATAGAATGTATTTACTTATTCAGATTCATTTATATAGTATATTTGTTTATTATAATTTCTAAAATCAATTCGTTTTAAAAAAATGTGCTTTCTACTTTTTCATGCGGTGAACCACATGATTTTCATTTTAACACAACAGAGCTTCATGGTCACAAAATCAACTCAATTCATTTGATAACCTTATTAGAACCTACATATATCTAACCTAGTAATTTATTAAGAATTTTATTATGTATTTTATATACCCAATATATGTTTATGGTTATTTATTTTTAAATTAAAAAAATATGCAATGGACTTTGTAATTAATATTTTTATATCTCTAAAAATTTAAAATAGAATTGAAATTATCGATATATAGTTTATTTCATAAATATAGGTATTTAAGCTTGATATGTATTAAGTATAGCTGCTCCCCTTTTCATTTTTCTGAATATACGTTATGGATGGCTACACCTACACAGCTTTGGATTTGTCTTTGCATATTTTAATGAAAAACATAAAAAATTGATATATAGAATTTTAATTTATAATCGATCGAAACATTTATCATTTTATTAGTTTATTTTATTATTAATAAGAAAAAAAAATCATATAAAAAGGTAGATTTTTGTGAGCTATTTAATTTTAATTTAAAGAAAAAAAAATTATTCGAAAAAAATAGCAATATTTATTTGATGGTTTTTCTCTAAACCTATATTATTATTATTTTATTAATAAAATAATATATATAATTATAATTATATACAAGTATTATTTTCAAAGGTTTTTCATTTAGAACCTTTGTATTTATATTGATTGAGGTACTAAAATTTTTAATTTAATTTAGTCAGTTTGGTTTAGTTTAGTAAATTATCTACATTGTATCAATAGAGTAATTAGATGTTATATAAGAAAGATAGATTGGTTGCATAAATTAACGGGGCATTAGATATTTCAATGTCTATCTATACCTATCTTATTAAATACTACTATTGAAATTAAAAAATAAAATTTCTTGAAATTAAAATCTAACTAATTATAATATATCCATCTTTTCTGTTTTTTTTACTATTTCGAATTTTAATTTAATTTTATATTTGATATCTAAATAAGTATTTGTGTTATCATAACTAATTAATAAAAAAAACTTTTGAGATAGGAATATCATTAATGAAACGTAAGACAAAAAATATTTATTTATCGAATAATCAAAATGTTATATTTTACAACTTTATAACTTCCAATAATAATTTATATATAATATAAGAATTTCAAAAAATTTAATTCATATTTTTCAACAAAAGTTTATTTTTAATATTTAAATTAAAATGTTAATTACATAATATTTACAGTCTTTAATTTAAAAATTTTTATTTATTTAATAAAGGAATAATGAATAAATATTTATTTTTAATGTTGTTAAATTGGATTAAATACTTACTTGGAGATGGGGTGAAATAGATAATGGTAGTCACTACGGATGCTAATCCAACAAAAATTGCCGATCGAAAAACAAAAGTGCCGGTTTGCATGATCATGGCAGTAGAAAAAAAAAATTGCTCCGATGACCTTTGTAGAATAGAAATATAAACTTTCTTAATAACGTATTAGAAAATGATTGGCCTCTGGAATTTGTTAACTGTCGATGTGATAAATGTTGAGGAGAAATGGTATTGTTAATGGTAGGAGCAGCAACTAAACGTCAACTAAAGCGCCTGTTGGGTGATAGTAGCTAAATTGAAGACCCAAATGGGGGCCCCGCCCCTGGAAAAGTCCCCGATCTCCCCTCCTCCAATGGCTTCAACACTTTCTATGCCGCATACAATCGATTTCAGCCAGAATTCTACCGGGCACGATTCAAAAACGATATAATTACATTACTACAGCTAATGAATTAATTATTTATTATTTACTTGAATAAATATTATCTAATATCTAATTAAAAATAAAATTAATATTAAATAGAAATGATTTTGTGTTAAAATAATTTTAATAAAAAATCAATCAATATATTTATATGTATATGTATGAAAATAGAATTAGAAATAAGTGGAAGCATCAATATATATTAATAAATACCTTTGTGAAAATATTGCTGATTCAAATTTTTACTAGAAATCAAATTATATGATTTAGTTTATTAGGAGCATAAAATTTATAGTAGAAATTTGATCTATTCCATTTTTTATATATATGGTAAGTTTAATTTAAAACACTAAAAATATTAAATACTTTTTTTTAAGATTTTAACACTTCTTTCTTTTTACCGACCGACGATAGTAAGGGAGGTATTGTTTTCACACCAAATTTCACATGTGGAGATTTTTACATATCTCCACGAATCATGCATTTTCTTAACAGAAAAAAGTATTTTTTAGCATGATGTCTGTCCGTCCGTCCGTCCGTATAGATGTGTACAGCCTGAACGGCTGAACGGATTTTGATGAAATTTGGTATATTTACTTAATGCATCAGTGGGATGAATTGATCAACTTTTGGTGCAAATCCGGAAACCGGAAGTGGTAGTATTAGCGATCGACGATAAGAAGGGAAGGGTTATTTTCGCACCAAATTTCACATAAGGAGATTTTTTTACATATCACCACGAATGTATTGGTTTTATCCTCGGGAAAAATCATCTTCATTATGTTTTTCTTAATTTAAAATTATATGACGTCACCCAGCCCTTCATGACATCACAGCCTCGGGTAACGCCGGCAACGCCGGCTACTTCAGCTATATATTATAAATAAAATAAAATTAAAAATATTTATGTTATATCCATATCTGTTTTTTATTACATTAATAGATATATTAAAATTATTTGAAATTGTTTCTGTAGCTGGAAATTAATTTATTTCAAACCGTCGGTCGGTTCGGACCTGGCCACAGGTCAACTTATTTTATTTTAATTTTTACAATTATTTAGTTTAATTTTTTGAAAATAATTTATTTTAATTTTGATTTAAATAGATAATTTAACAAAATTATTAACAACTTAACATGTAACTTCTGTGGATGACATTTTTATCATATATAAACCTCCTTCTAATTTCTTCTAAAGTATTTTTTACACAAAAATTAGTAAAAAATGTGGACATTAGGGATTGCATAACAATATGATTTACGATAAGATATGATGTAAATGCACTGGCAAACCTCATAATGTAATATAACATTATAAAATTCTGCTTATTTTGAAAAAGACCATTGAAACCTTTAAGAATTACAAATAAAAAGTGACTGTAACAAAATATATTTATAAGAAAAATCCAAATTTTTTTTTCATTTAAAGTGCATCAACTTAAAATCTCAATAATGGCCTCTAAATATTAGTTAAAGCAACAAACAAATAAATCAATTTTAACTTCACCAAGTATAAATTTAATTTTAAAAAATCTGGAGTGTCTCCACTCGACTATCTCGCAAATTTGAATTGGATTAATTAACACATATATTATATTTAATATAATTTAATTAATTAAATAATAAATTAAAATTAATAAATAATATTTATTAAACTAGTGCGTTTGACTCCTTTTGATGGCACCACGTCACGTGCTGGCACGTTAGAAATTAATTCCGGTACTTTCAGCGACTCAATCAAGCTGAAATTCTATATATAGCAGTTTTATACAATTCTTATTCATGTGAAAAACTATCAAACATATATCTTTATTTTTACGGTTACTTTAGAGGAAAAAAAATCAAATCGTGGTAGGTAATTGAACCTCTTCAGGTTGAGCTATATTTCTCAAAATTATGAATTATGAATAATGCCCGTGTACCAAATTTTATTATTCTAGCTCAAACTTTTTTGCGTAATCTTGTCTACATACACACACAGAATTTTGAGAATTTTTCTCAACCTTAGTGACCTCAGGGACCTTCAAAACGTAAAAAAACATTAAAATATCGACATCTTACATACAACTTTTAAATTAAGATGGTTAACAAATACACCTGAAAGTGAAAAAAAAAGAATTTATAATTTATGTATAAATACCTCAAAACAATTTAAAGAATGTATGAATAATAATGACAACTCTTCATCTAATAGTGATGAGGAAGACAACTTTCTTGTTTTATTGAGCTCGCCAGAAGATATAATGGACTAAGAAATTATATCCTATTTTAATGATAAGAGCAAACATTTTACTTCTTTGAACAATTATCCTTTAATAAAGGAATTATTTATAAGATTTAAACACACATCTTTGTTCTTCTTCCCCGGTTGAAAGATTGTTTTCATTTGCGGGGTTCATTCATTCTCCATTAAGGTCCAGATTATCCGACAAAAATTTTGAAAACTTGGTTTTTTTGAAAGGTAATCATAATTACAAAGTATATAATACTTAAAATGTTTATATGTCAAATTTTCTTTGTTTGTTTTCACTTAGTCTATTATTTATTTTATTATTATATTTATTTATTTATATTTATTATTATAAATTTACAATAAAATATTAGTATGTGGTATTATCGTATTATTTACAAAATATAACCTTTTCACATTTTTATAAATAAATGTTTTTTAATATCATGATTAATTTTATTGTTTTCGATTTTCCAAAGGTATTATCAAAAATAAGTTTAGTTGCCACTTTCCTAACTAAATTTAATTTAGAGTTCCAGAATTACCCCCCTCCCCCCACACACACACACAAAAAAAGAATTAAAATCAAGGGAAAATTTGAATGTAATTGGTATTTTCAATGTATTTCAAATACGTAATTGTTATCTTGTATTTCGTTACACAAATCTGAAGTAATTGGTATTTGGTATCTGATTACTCAAAATCGAGTAACTTGCCCATCCCTGTAATATATATAAGTCTAATATTATTTTATTATTATATTAAGCAAAAATATTAATTTTTATTTTTAAAAAATTAAATTATATGTTAATATATATTAAAATACCCTAAAGATACTTTTCTTTACAAGATATAATTGAATGATTTTGCATTTTATTAATTTCAGGTTCTAAAGTAATAGAAATAGTAATAATAATAAATAAATACTTTTAGAGAAATTACTTTCTAACTTTTCTAGGATATTTAAGTATAGAAAGAAATCAACAACGAGTAAGATAGCTAATCACAAAACTTTTACTTACTACAGAAAAGAATAAAGATAATAATAAAAAAAATAAACAATAAGTATAAATTATTATTATAAAAAATTAAGTTTTTTTTAAATACGATATATACAGAAAAATGATTTAAACTTTTTAAAAATAATAGAAAAGATTATATTAATAAAATTAATATAAATTTAATATATAAAGAAATGAAAAATATATAATAATTAGATCAAAAATCAATTGTCAATTTTTAATTACATATTTAATTACCCTCCAAATTTAGCTCTGGCTTAGTTAAATCAACTAAAATCCATTTATTAAGATGTTTTTATAAACAAACTTACATTTATTTGTTTTTATACAAATTTGGAATTTTATATATACATATCGAGGATTTCTTATTTAGAAAATCACTTTTTGAGAAGGGATTAAGGCTGTTTGGAATATTTAATATTTAAAAAAGGAATTAATAATTAAATTAAAACATATATAAATTAATATGACATTCGTATGTTTATTTATTAATTTTTAAAGATTCAAGCAGACCATGAATAGAATGAATTGAATTAAATTGAATTTGAAAATTTGTTTTAAGTAAATAAAGGCCTAGTTAGATGGCCAACCTCGATCTAGAGCAAACCGTTCTTTGGGACCTAAAGTAATAAGAATAAAACAAAACACACAAAAAGATAATAAAAAAATATTTATTGTTTGTTTTTGCTTTAGAGAAACTGTGCGCATATCGGGCGAGATTATTTCTTGGGTTGGATCGCCAGATATTAATTCTTGGAGGTTCCCTGAAAATAAGGCTGTTTGTGTGGATTCTCTTGTAGAATTTGAAGATTTTTCTAAAAAATTAAAAGAAAACTCCAACGATGAAGCAAAAGAAAGATATCTTTTTTTACTTGAATTAGTTTATGACAGGTAACCAATATTTTTTTTATTAATTGAGACATTAATTCTTAATGACCTATTTCATTACTACATTAATGAGATATAATAATTTATAGGATTGTTTATGTCTAACCAACAAATTATAAAATTTTATTTTTTTGACTCATAAAAACTGTTATATTATAGATGGAAATATAGATGGGAATATACACAAATCTCAATAATTAGTTTGAGGTACAATTTTTCTAAAGGAAAATAAATTTTGTTAATAACAAAAAATTTATAGACGAAGATTATCTTGAGAGTTCAGGACTTGTTCATCATCCTATAAATATGACTATTTTATTACAAAGTTTTAATAAAGATCTTGATCCTAAAATAAGTTACAATTAATAATATTAAATTCTTAATTAGATCTAATTTATTTATATACATTTTTTATGTAATTTATGATGATTTATTATTGTTAAATAAATATGATTATTAATAATATAAGAAATTTTGAAACTGTTTAAATGAATGTTTGACCGACGCCATATAAAATAAATAAAAAAGAAAAATAATCAATTTTGAACAATTAACAAAGGGTAATTTTAGCAATTATACTTAAAACGTTATTTAATATTTTCAGGATAATTATGTTTCTGGAATTGTTGTGTTCATTTATGGAAAATTTTCCGTTATCAAGTCCTGTACTCGAACAAAAAAATAAACATCATCTTAGACGAAATCATATTCCCAAAAGTAAATTGATTAAGTTAAAAGGATCGTTTGGTATAGCAGAACCAATTTCAGAATTGTGGGCTCGTCTTCAAAGAATTCGAGAATTTATTATTCAACATTTGGTATTTAATTAAATTACAAATATTACTTTTGAGTAAGCTAGTTTTCCAAAATAATTAATTTTAATTAAATCGATAAATGTAGGTTTAAATTTAAGATTGAGGAAGACAGAGCAATCTAATTTAATAATAAAATTAATTATATTGTAATTGTAATATAATATATTAAGATAATAATAATAAAGCTGATTTATAATCTAGCAAAAGTAAACAAAGATCAATATATATATATATATATAAGACATTCTATTAAATATATTAATATAAAAAAATTAATTAAATTATTAATTAAATTTGATAATATATAAATGATTTACTTTTACTCTCCTTTCCTATAATATTTTTTATTATTTGTTTAAATAAATTAGTAATTTTGCACTTTCATTCGATGACCCAAATTATTATTGAATATTTCTAATGTTGATTTCAATTTGAGAGCATGGCAATGTCATTGTCATCATAAAAAAACTAATTAAAAAAATTTTTTTTAAATATTTCCATCAGAATATTCAATAATCATCTCTTTCTATCCTGTGAGAGTTCGGAACTTCAATCACTCCGACATCTGTTTTTGTATGTATTATAGATTTAAATTTACAATAATTATTTAATGATAATGTGTGATTTTTCCTAAACATGTTATTATTGTTTGATGGTTTATTTTATTTTTTTTAAAATTGATAATTTTTCTTTTTTTGTTTTTTTTTTTGTGACTTGTTATTGTTTTTATTTTACATTACTATAAAGAATAAGTTGACCTGTGGCCAGGTCTGAACCGACCGACGGTTTGAAGTAAATTAATTTCCAGCTACAGAAACAATTTCAAATAATTAATATATGAATGGCTGGACGATATCATATAATTTTAAATTAAGAAAAAACTAATAAAGATGATTTTTCTCGAGGATAAAACCAATACAAAGTGCATGATTCGTGGTGATATGTAAAAAAGCTCTTCCTGTGAAATTTGGTGTGAAAATAACCCTTCCCTTCCTATCATCGATCGCTAATACTACCACTTCCGGTTTCCGGATTTGCACCAAAAGTTGATCCATTCATCATATTGATGTATTAAGTAAATATACCAAATTTCATCAAAATCCGTTGAGCCGTTCAAGCTGTACACATCTATACGGACGGACAGACAGACATCATGCTAAAAATACTTTTTTCTGTTAAGAAAATGCTTGATTCGTGGAGATATGTAAAAATCTCCACATGTGAAATTTGGTGTGAAAACAATACCTCCCTTACTATCGTCGGTCGGTAAAAAGTTATGTTAAAATATATAAGATATTTTGAATGGCTCCTTATATATATGCCACTAAGAAGCCAAACCAATTAACTCCAATTTTTAAAATTTTTCTAGTAATGTAATGTAATGTAAGGTAATCTGCAACATACGAAGTGAATAATGAACTTGATAATCTTAATATTGCAATGTAATATACATTTTTCTGTAATCAATAAACCTGAATTTTCTACAAGTTGTGAACTTAGGGCTTCATTTTCATAATAAATGAATGTCTGAGTGACACATATATAACAGAACAAGAAGATATGAGTATGTATCTTCTATCTATATGTATATAGAATGTCCGTATGTTCTTTATACCTTTCCATATAGTTCATCCGATTGAAAAGAACCATTTACTATTAGAGGAAGAGCACTGTTAAATTTTTATTTTGAAAATTGCACTCCCTCTCCCCTACCCCATCAAAGGCAGGCTCTCCAATTAGTTTATTTATATATATATATATATTTGTTTATTTATGAACTTTCTTCCTTATCCCTTTTCAAGATTTACAAAATATCTGGTTGTTGTTTTGGTAGTAATGTGTTATAACTCTTTCCATATCCTTAATAATAATGATTAGGTAATCCGAAAATTTACTATTTACAATAATTTTTAGGGTGAAATTGTTCGAAAAAATGAAGAATCAATCCCCAAAAATAAAGTTAATTTTAATAAATTACACAAAATCTATAGATCTTCTGAGACTCAATATAATCCTTTAGAGATTGATCATCAGGATACCCTACAATCTTGTGGAGGATGCTATCTCACAAGGAGTATTCTTAAGGACATTATTAATTGTCTAATTGGACTCCCTAATTATCATGTTAATGAAAACGATAATGATATCACTCCGGGTCAACATTCACTCCTGGCAAGGTGAGGTACGTATACTTTTTGTATTAATCTAATATAATCTATTTATTTATTTATACAAAATTATCTGTTGATTTAACTCATTGTTCTCGATCGACAAGACAATCACTTGACCATTTTTAGTCGAATACCTACCGGTTTCATGCTCTCGCGATGATAGGTTCTAATTTAGACTTCATATACTTCTTTTATATAAAAACAAGAATAAATATTCTGAAATTTTTTCAAAAATAAAATGATGATATCCTCAATTTTTGATGAAAAATTGATTAGAATTTCGCCATTTCTAACGAAATTTCTAAACAAATGGAAGCCAATATGAAGAAAACTATAAATAATAAAAATTAAAAAAAAAAATAATTAAATTATAATCAATAAGTTAAGTAGTAGTTTAGAAATAAACACTCGACCTTATTCATCAACTTATTAATAGTTTTATTTTGCAATTTATTTATATTAAAACCTGTCGATCGTCATAATTTTTTACATTAATTCAGATATATCATATATTATAATTCTTTCCTAATTAACAGTTTTTAAATTAATTACCCTTGTAAAAATTATGACTTATTTTTTAGAATTATTTCGTTAGAAACAATAATTTTTATTTCAATTTAAAAATATTATTAGAGAACAGGTTCGTTCTGAGTTATCTGTTTTAAATGATTGGGGAGCTGTTTCCAAATTAGTAAAAGCAGCATCTGAAGATATTCATTTACTTATCAATAAATACTTATTACTTATATCCTGTCATTCCAAGCAAAAACATCAAATTCATTATTTAGAGAAGAATAATGAAACTGAGCTTAATCGATTGCAATCTAAATCCAAAGAGGAAATTACGAAATTAAAACAACAATTAGAAGATGGTAAGCATTTCTTTAGAAAAATAACTAAATAAATTAAGAATCTGAACGTAGCATCTTTAAATATAGAAGATGCATTTGAGTAATTTCTTTGAGCATGTATATACACACACCAATTAAATTCCTTGAAACAGTATCTTCTTACCGATTGTATCCTTTAATAAATATTGCTCAGAAAATTGTATTCTATAATCCTGTAAAGTTTTACCTACCTTTTCAGATTCATTCAATTTTATCTTGTACCCATATAAAATATTTAGAATTAAACGATCTATTATAATTCACTTGATCAAAATTACAACAGCTATACTATCCAAAACAATCAACTTATTGTAATTTAGAATTGTTCTTCATTTTAAAAGAAAACAAATTTCATTTTACTAATAGTCAGTTATGTTTATATTTTACATTATAGTTAATTTAAAATTAAAAGAGACTGAAGAAAAACATCAAAGGATGAATGATCTTATGGAAAATATTAATAAACAGAAATCAGATTTTGAAAAGCAGTTGAAATCTCAAGGTGAGATTAAATGATATTATTTGAGATAATGGGAAATTGTGAATGATTTATTTTGCTTGAAAGAGTTAACTCATCAGATGAATACTAAAGCCTTCCAAGAATTAGAAAAAGAGGCTAAAAATCGAGAAGATATTTTAAAAAATTCAATTGAATCTATGAAAAACATGTTAAAAAAGGAACAAGAGAGAGCAAAAAATGAAGAAGAAAAAAGGGTATATTCTGAACAAAACAATTTAAAAGCCATTGCAGAGGTAAATATCTAATTGAATATTATGTGGGTGATAGTTTATAAATTTACTTTATATAATTAATATAATTATATATCATCACATAAATAAGATTGTGTGGAATAGATTATTAAACTTATTATTAAGTTATGTAAAGAAAATTTTGAAAAGTAATTTATGTTATCAATGTCTTAATAAAATAGTATATAAAAATAGTAGTATCTTCCATAAACCAAAAAACAAGAGAAACAATTGCCAAATGGTGGCCTGTGAACTATTTTTGATGGGTCGCAACAAAATGTGCAAAAACAAAATTTGACATTTTTCTCATAAATAATTATTATTTAACTTTGTTCCTTTTAATAGGTAGATTATATATTAATTAATTTAAATTTATTATTATTATATATATATATATATATATATATATATATAATATAAATATAAATTGCTATTCAACCCGAATATAATAATATTATAGATGGCACTGGGTCGGTTAATCTGCAGGTAACTATGGGCCACATCGGCCACACTGAATAGCAATTTATATGGAACGCGTGGCCGACAGCCCAAAAAATAGAGTCAAAGCTAGTTATTTTATGTCGGCCACCGGTGGCCGACACGGCGTTGAACGTGTTAACACGTTGGTCAATGTTAAAATTACAAATTTAGAGGACCATTAAGTTCTAAAGATTGTAGACTTCTGATTTTGAGTATTCAAGATGTGGTTCTTTCCCAACATTAATGGTCCATTATTATATTAATAAACTTAAAACAGGCAGTTCAAACAACTACTACAAATTAAATTGTTAATTATCATGATATCATATTAAAATAATTATCTTTTTAATTTTTATTTTATTTAGTTCTTTTTATAAAAAGATCAAATATTTTATTTTTGTTGATGATTTATTTATTCATAATCCATAAAAGAGAATCCCCCCCCCCCATATCTCTTATTTTCAACATCCTCTCTACTCTACCCCTCAATTCATGATGGAAGAGTTGTTCAAGCACTTTCTCAAAAATATAAATAACAAATTAAAAAAGTCAAATATCAAAGGAATTTATCATAAAAGATCAATTCCTTTCTTTTTGTCCGATTCTTTGTTGTAAATGTAGGGTAATAAAAGATGTTTTACAGTTAAAACAAACTCTTATCGAAGCCCAAATGAAAGCTAAATTATGGACGGAATATCAATCCATGGTTGAACTTCGTAATAATATTTATACCGAAACTGACCCAGGTAATTTTATACATTAAAACAAAAGACAAATTGGATATATTGTTGATTTATATTAAAATTTGATAAACAGACTGGGTTCAATCAGTTAACGAAGCCAAAATTGAATTAAGTAAATTAAGAGCTAAACATTGTTCTTTATTGGGCGAGTTTAATGAAAATAGAAGTTTTATTAAAAGATTAGAAAAACAATTGAGAGAAAGTCAAGAACGCGAATCACTTCTTATAGAATATCCTGATATTAATGGGCCAATTGAGTTTCAAGGTATTTTTTATTATCAATTCTATAGTTTTTTTTTTTTATTAATTTGAAATGAATTTTTAAGAATATAATTAGAATAGGTTTTAAATCTATTTTTAAACTAAAATAAAGTAGAAAATATTTTTTTTCATTATTTCTAATAATTTCAATATTTCTAGTTAAAGGTGATCCATTATCTGATATGGAAGGTCAAATCAAAGCAAATGAATTACGGATTAAAATGCTAATTGATCAAAATAAAAGAATGGAGCGTACCATATTGAAATTAAGAAACCTTAGCAATAAAAATAAAAAAAATTCTAATTAATTTCTTTCCATATAGAAAATTTTAATAAATAAATATTTACTTAATCAACATCAATGAAAAATTAATGTATATATATAAATGAGTTTAACAAAACACTTATCTAAAAATCGTTTATATTTGGGAAGATAAAGTGAAAAGGGATAAAAAATTCAATAAAAAAATCCTTTGTACAGAGAGCAATGCGAGGCCAAAAATTTGGCTTCGCAGCGCAAGGCTTTATTTGTCTAGTTGATGTACAAAACTTTTATAATATATGTGTACATAAAATATAGAGGAGGGTCTTAAGAAATTTCAAATTGGCACACCACATTTAATGACTGCCTTTGATTAAAAATTGATGTTTGATTGGTTTAAGTTGAAGGAAAAAATATGCATGAGGAAATTATAAGATGTTGTTAGTGGTGTCATGAAAAGTTGAAAAAAACTTTTATAATCGGCCGTAGAAGTCCGTTTTCATCTTCTAGGCTTTTCTCCTCAATAAGTTGCTCTAATTTTATTCCATTAAGATTTTTGAATTTTTCGATTTTTTTTTATTTTTAATATTTTTACCAAACATCAATAATTACAATACACCTAAAGGTTGAAAATATATTTTTTTTCTATTTATATATTTACACAATTAAAAAAATCTCTTTCTAATATTAAAACATTGATGAAGTGTCAAAATAAATTACTTATTAGGATCTTTATACATTCACAATTAGTGATTGTAGTCTTTATTATAATTTCCAATAAATTATATAAAAGAGTTAAAGGAAGACGAAGGTTTGTTGTTTTTAATAAATTAATTTCTAAATATATTATTTTATACAAAATGATCAAATGAAATGAAGGAATACCATGAAAGGGCTTTTAAGGATATGCAGGGATATTAAAGAGATTATTTTCGGCGGATTAGTATTTCTCAAAAATGTTAATGAGAGTTAGATATTCTAAAAGATCAGATGAATTTTTTTTTGTGATAATTATATTAAATGATGACTAATAGCTATGATTAAATAAGAATACAAATAAAGATCTGTTTGTCTTATTTATAAGCCCTGCATTAATTGCGCTTAGTACGAGTCGTACTAATAGAAGAATATTATTAGTTGAAGCGCGTTGTTTGAGTTATCTGTAGCTATTATTTATTTCTTTGCCCAATGATCTACAACAGTATCAGGCACTGAAACAAGATATAAAAAAAGAGAGTTAGAATAGATACTTTGAAAAGCAGTCAATTTGATTAAATTTTAATGACTAGTTCTAAAATAAACTATGCGTAGCTGCATGATGAGACCTAAAAAGATAAAATATTCTATTACAAGAACATTTTGTTGACGCATGCATGATCCTGGATTTCTAAACATGCGAGAAAGCACGAAAAAAGAAGTAATTATAAAGCAGCTTCTAATTGATTAATAAATATTTTAATAAAATACAGCATTTTGTTGTCATTTATCTAATTGTTTCAAAAATCAGGCTGGAATACAAATTAAAAAATATGTTGAGAATCACGTTTTTTTTCGAAATATGGGTACACACGCCACTATATAAAGAAATGGAAAAATGTCATTTACTTAATGGGTGAAATGTTTAATATCAGATAGTTTGGTTCAAAATATTTTTTTTTTAATTAGAAATGATGAGATGTTCGTGCCCTTCAGAATAGGACGCTTCACTCGCGCTTGATCACAGCAGGCGCCACTGGGAACAAAAAGGAGCATCGTTAGATTAACGACCCCTCCTGAATAATATAGATAATTGTTTATTAAGTAAAAAAAGAGCAGAATAATAAGAAAAGCGCCTGTATGCATTCTATTGCGAGCTGCAGAAGAATATTTGCAAGTAAATTGATAATAAACCTGTCAAATGAAAAGAGATAGAAATAGAAACAAAGCGAAAATCCAAGGTTGAAAATAAAAACAATCTTTATATCTAAAAACACTTTCAAATACAATTAAAAAACTTTATTTGAAATATATTTTCAAACTTGGATAAAAAGTGAAAAGAAGAGTAAGCGATCTATTTGCGATTTCTTATCGATTTGAAATGTATGTATGTATACTCACACATTTTCAAGAATACTTGTATGATGTTGGGTAGGATCACTCCGTTTGTTTAAACTGGATAGTGCAACAAAAAATTAAACACGTTATTAGTATGGATCAATTTTAAATTTTTAAAATAAAGGGTAAAATAAAGTTTCCATGCCATTTAGGTTTTTCCGTAAACATTTTTTTTTTCTTCCTAACAAATTGAAACCCCTATAAAATTTTCTATTCATATTTTATACATTACCTCTGGCTCTCAAAGACTTTATTTGTGTTTTTAAAAAATAAGCAGTTAAATTCTAAATTATTATTAAAAAAAAAAAAAATTAAAAATCTTTTTAATCAAATTTATAAAAAAGCTTAAAATCAAAGCTAAAACTTTATGAAAAACTTTTACAAAATAAATAAAAAGAAAAATTGTTCGAAAATAATGTATTATATACATGTCTTACCATAAGCAGGAAGGTCATCAGAAGAAGATTATCATCTTGGCTTCAGTTAGTCAATTGCAGGTTGTTCTTACTAGGGAATGAACACTCAAACCCATGCAGAGGGTAAAAAATTCGATGAAAATGCAACTCAAAAAATTTCATATAAATATGTCTTGATTTATTTATATAAAGGTAAAATCAAAAAAATATTAATAAAAATGATGAAATTAAAAAGGAATAAGGTGGGATGTAAGGTTCATTACATTATTATTTTAGCTGTATACAACAGCACTCACTTGACGTTTAAATTTAATTAAAACATTCACTTCAATTTATTAGTGATATTTCAAGTAACAAAAGTTTTTTACATTTAATTTTGTTTTAGTATTTACACTGTTTCTAATGAAAATTAAAATTTATACTTAATAATAATAGGTAATATATAGTTTGATTGACATTCACTTTAAGTAAAAATAAATAAATATATTAAAATATTTATTCATTTGTTTTATTTCTAAAAATGAATAGTAATTCAAAAAATGATCTTCAGTATAAAAAATCTGAAGTTAAAAAATTATTATTTAGACTATTTAATTCTTTTAATTGTTTATCTTATTGATTCATTTTCCGTTGTAGATTTAATATAATTAACTATATAGACACAATAAATTAATGAGCCTTTAATATAATAGACAATCATAGATTGACTATCTAGACCAGATTTTTGGATGTTGCCTTTCAGTTTAAATTTAAGAGAATTATTTCTAGTATGTTTATATTAAGTTGATTTTTAAAAGGGAAGATAAAGGGTACATCACAAGATTATTGTTAATACTTGTCTAAGAGGTCCTTGAATAAGGTCTCGTAACACTCGCACAAACACTTCATTCAAATACTTACAAACTTTAAATGGGCCACCAGTCATACGAAATTTTTGATTTTACAGTAGTACTAAATATTAAATACAAAAATAAGCCCCCCTGGCTAGTTGGAAGAATAAATGGATAACGATATCTTGGTGTTAAATATGACAATTATACAAATGTAATATCAACAAACCCAATATTTGCCCAAATTATAAACATGATAAAATAATAAATTTGTTGCGTTTTAAATATATTTTATAAAAAAATATAAAATAAAAAGCTATGAGAAAAAACAATTAGTTATTACTACTAGATGGTCCATGCTAAGTGTACTTAAATGTTTCTACAGGATGAATAGTGATTGGGCGGTAACATTTAGAATAATCCAATGTGATGAGTAGTGCATGCATGAGTGGTAGTTTTCTATCTAAATGGATATTAGGCATGCATATGCATAAAAGTAGCTGCTAATCGGTGACCAATTGGCGATGAGTTCAGCACAGCGACGGCGATGTGGATGGCCAAATGTTTTTTTCCAAACGTTGAGGTGTTTATTTCAAAAGTGTAAGAATTATTTATTATTTGGTTGTTGTATGATGTTTGATTGACGTGTAATTAAAAGCAGCACCAAAGCAATACACACTACTAATAAAAAATTTCCAAAACAACAACTCAATCCGGCATAAGTCTTATTTTATCTCTTTCCTGAAACCTTGGCTAAATTGTAACAATCCTTTAACACTTTTATATATAATAAAATAGATGACTTAAATATTATTAATATTAAAGATATTTTTTCTATATTTGGATATAGATTTTCTTAAAAATTTATATATATATAATATATATCATGTTAAAAGATTAAATTAAATTTAGTCGATTTAACTATTCAAAAGAGAGTATGATTATGTAAAATATTTTAATAAAATTAGATAATGTTCGATATGAAAAATAAACAGAAAGTATTAAAATTGGGATTGATTGCCCTCAAGTTTCATTGACCGCCGATTTGAGCCGCCGTCGTCGGAAGACGTTGAGCGTGTGTCATCGACCCCATCTGTAGCGGTGATGAAAGAAAAAGAGCACAAACACACAACACACCCATCAAACATTCATTCAGTCGCCAATATACAAACACCACCCACACCGCACGCATAATAGCTGTCAAAGCATGCAACTCAAAAAAATTACACTAAACTCAGTTGCATTGATTTTATTTTTGAATGTTAATTATAAATCATTTAAAGAATTTAAATAAATTTCTAAATCAACAAATATAAAACAAAATAATCAATGCATCTGAGAATAAAAATAAATTAGGCAATTTAATTCTATGTGCATTATGACTAATCCTTATGTCTACAAAAACTAAGAAAAAAATTAATAAATAAAAATAATCTAAATGAGAAATCTACTTTTAATAGCGCACATTCCTTTTTGTATTGCCTTAGAAAATTTAATCAAAAAAATTACTGCATATATTTCTAAGCCGCCCAATGTTAGTGTGTCCAAGCAAATAAATTTAATTGACTCATCTACTAAGTTGCAAATCAAAAATTTAAAACTATTATTATTAAAAACAAAAAAAAAAATCTAAAAACGATGCTTTAAAGAGCCCAATTCCCATCTATTAAAATTTTCAATGGACAAAAAATGAAATAAAAAAATTATTGTCATATGCAAAGGAAGAATTAAAACTCAACTAATAAAAAATATTAAAAAATAATATCCCGACAAAATTATATATAAAAAATGCACTTTTCTACAGATTATAAAATAAAGTTATTTTGTTTGCAATACAAAAATCGTGTAAACTGGGGCAACAATAAATTTTTATCAAAAATGTAATATTAAGAGGAATATTAAAAATCCTTTAAGGGTTTGCACTTTCTTATAGGTGAGCACGATTTTTGAATTTGAGGAATTAGTTCCCTCCCGACTTAATCTTGAGCTAACTACTGTCTAATGTCTTTGAAACGTTAAAGCGAACTCCAGTAGTTAGTCGCACTCATTTCTATCTCACTGCCTTAACTTGGCACAGGAAACAACGGTTCAATTAAACTAATTTCACAGAATAAATCTCTGTCAATTGAGATTTGTGTTATTTTTTTTGTATAAATACATATTAGATAGTCTTGCCTTCTTGCATTTAGAATAAATTAATATTTCAAGCAAGTCGTTTTTGTAGATTGATTTAAATAATAATTTTTAAGTTAATTTTTTTTTCATTAAGTGATATAAAAAAATAAGATTAAACACATCCGCTAGAGTTTCAAAAAAATTATAAAGATCCGTATATAATCATGGCAAAAAACACGGACCACATTAGAACAATCCAATATGCTTTTAGGAAATAACTCTCACCATCAGTGATCTTGCGGGCGACGAATTTAAGTGTTTCGTCAAGAAGTACAACTGGGATGGAGAATTTCATTACAGTAAGCCATTCTTCTCCAGAAAGAGGGGTAACTTGGAACACAGTCTATTAAAGTAAATAAGAAAATTTATTAAAATAATTAATTTGTTCAAGAATATAAAACAAAAATTGATAATCAACTCACGGAAAGAATTTCGACGTAAAGAATGACAAAGTGAAGAGTAAAGGAAAGTGCCATTGAAGCGACGAGCCAAAGGTTGGACCATGGTGGCATAGCAACCAAAGATTGGTTCTCAGACAAACTAGAAATGTTTGAAAAGAAAAAAATACATATTTTCATTAATTATAAATAATATATAATAAACTGACTAGAATTGTATAAAATTTTATGTGATTTTGATTACAAATAATAAAAAAAAAAAACTAAAATTTTTATTTACCTGTTCATGGCGTTAAGCATTTCAATTGTGACAAGGACAGATAAAGCCATGGTCATAGGATGGGGGTCAGTAAAGATCTTGCAGTCAATTCCTTTGAATTCATCACCACCACCAATGCAAGCCAAGTGATGTGTTACTTGGTAGTAATTCATTTGTGGACCATGTGGGCTGTACATAAACCACCAGGCAGCAGCACCAACAGTGGCAGCACCTACGTATCCACCAATGGCGAGGTAACGGAAAAAGAGCCAGCCAGAAATGAGAGATTCATCAGCTTTTCGGGGTGGTTTGTCCATAATGTCGAGATCAGGAGGATTGAAGCCCAAAGCAGTAGCAGGAAGACCATCAGTTACCAAGTTGACCCACAAGAGTTGTACAGGAATCAAAGCTTCAGGAAGACCAAGAGCAGCAGTAAGGAAAATGGAGACGACTTCACCAATGTTGGAAGAGATCAAATAACGAATAAATTGTTTCATGTTGTTATAGATAGCACGGCCTTCTTCAACAGCGGCCACAATAGAAGAGAAGTTATCATCAGCCAAAACCATCTCAGAAGCAGATTTGGCGACAGCAGTTCCTGAACCCATAGCAATACCAATTTCAGCTTTCTTTAGGGCAGGGGCATCATTGACACCATCACCAGTCATGGCAGAAATTTCATTCATGCTCTGCAAAAATTCAACAATTTTAGATTTGTGAGCAGGTTCGACTCGAGAGAAGAGACGTGCACGGGCACAAGCTTGTTTTTGCTCAGCGACGGGAAGATCATCAAATTCACGTCCAGAATATGATTTGCCAGTGGTATCTTCATCTTCACCAAAAACACCAATACGTCTGCAAATGGCTTCAGCAGTGGCTTTGTTGTCACCAGTGATGACAATGACACGGATACCAGCAGCACGGCAACGAAGAATGGAATCAAAAACTTCTTTACGTGGAGGATCAAGCATACCAACAACACCAACAAATGTAAGATTAACTTCATATGTGTAGAATTTAGTAGAATCTCCAAGATCCATATCATCGGGCTTCATTGGAGAATCGCAGGTAGCAAGAGCCAAGCATCGGAGGGTATCGCGTCCAGTACCGTATTGACGTGTGAGGTCGAGAATGCGATTTTTAAGGGTTGAAGTAAGTGGTACTTTGCTTGTGCCAACACGAGCATGAGTGCAACGTTCAAGTACACCCTCAGGAGCTCCTTTAACAAAGAGTTTAGGTCCAGTTCCCAATCGGCTAGGTTTAAGTGGTACGCAATAAGAGGACATGGATTTACGATCTCGGGAGAATTCAAGAGTAAATTCTTTCTTCCATTTGGTTTCAATGTCCTGAAAAGAAATAATCATTTTCATTAATAATTGATCTTAGATAGTGTAGATAGAATATTATATAATTTTTTGATTTTTACCTGTCGAACAACGATAGCACTAGCTCGGCGGTCAAGACCATGTTTGGGTACTCCAAAAGGATTCATTTTTTCAGCCAAAACAATCAAAGCGGTTTCGGTAGCTTCACCAACTTTTTCGAAAGCTTGTTTAAATTCATTGAAATCAATAGCAGAGTCATTGCACATAACACAAACAGTGCCCATTTCATGAAGGATATCGAAGTCAGCTCCCTTGATCTTTTGTCCCTTGAGGAAAACTTCACCAATTGGTTCATAAGTGGATCCAGTGATTTCAAATTCATGGAAACTGCTGTCATTGCCTTCAATTTTCTCAAAAACAAACATTCTGTAAGAAAAAAAGAAAATTAATCAATTTTTCAAAATAAATTTTAATTTAAAAAAAAGGAAAAAAAAAATTATATAATAATAATTAATTAACTTAAAAAATTTAAAAAGTTTTAATTTTTATTGTTATCTTTTACCTAAACTAAATTTATGAAAAAATATGTTACAAAAAACAAAAATCTTGTTGAAAAATTGCTTTTTTAAATTTTTAAATTTTCTTTAAGAAAAATTCATTAATGATTCTTATTGATTATTTGCCTTAATCATACATACAATTAGAGAAAAAAGCAAGATAAAAAACATGTTCAAATGGTGAAGCAGGTAATAGAATCAAATATTTAAAAAGTTATATATATTTAAAAAAAATACATTAAGAGAAAAATTTATACATTTCCAATATAAAAAAATATTTATTAAATTGGTTAGTGGAAAAATATATAATGAAATCAATTCTGGTAAACTCAAAACATATTATGTAGGATTATATACTGGGGAGAAATTTATAATAAAAAGTCCCCAACAAGAAATACATTTGTTATGGCACTTTAAAATTCTTATAAAAAGAAATTACCTTTTATAATTATAAAAAAGTGCTTATAAAAATCTAAAAACACACTTTTAAATAAAGTAAAAACAAGCAATTAATAAATATATTATTCATTTATAATATTTCAAAATCTTTAAAAATATTTTTTATCCAAGTTTTATCATACTCTACATAAATTAAATGCATGATTTTTTTTCTTAATTTGTTCAACTTACAACTAAAATTGATATCTTAATTTTTATATATATTTCAATAATACCTTAATAATTTAAATTAAATGTAAATGAATAAAGATAATTAATACTTTCCGTACCTGCTTACAGACATCTGGTTAGTAGTGAGGGTACCAGTTTTATCAGAGCAAATAACTGAGGTGCAGCCAAGAGTTTCAACAGAGGGAAGTGATCGGACAATGGCGTTCTTCTTGGCCATTCTTCGGGTACCCAAAGCCAAGCAAGTGGTGATGACAGCGGGCAAACCTTCGGGGATAGCAGCGACGGCAAGAGCTACGGCAATTTTGAAATAATAGACAGCACCCTGTTGGAAAAAAAAATTGTATTAAGTAATTTAATTTGATTTATTTATTAAAACTATATGAAGAGATATATTTTAATAATATAATTATACCTTGATCCATGAGCCACCATGAGCGGGATCATTGAAATGACCGATGTTAATAGCCCAGACGGCAACGCAAATAACGGAGATGACTTTAGATAATTGTTCACCAAATTCGTCAAGTTTCTGCTGGAGAGGAGTTTTAATTTCTTCAGTCTCAGACATTTCAGTACGGATTTTGCCTGTAATCGAATATTTTACAATTTAATAATTATTTATTATAATGAATATATAAATAAAATCTATTGAATCACCAATAGCGGTATTAAGTCCAGTTCCAATTACAAGGCCTCTAGCTTTACCAGCTGCTACATTGGTACCAGAGAAAAGAATATTTTTCTTGTCCTAAAATAAAATATTAATAATTAAATTTAATTATACTAATTGTATTACCTATTTTAAACATGATTTAAAATTAAAGAAGAAAATTTTAACTTAAATCGTGTGATTTTATAATTATTCAAGAATTTAAAATTTAATTCATTAGATATTTTCCAAAATTTAAGTCTTCATACATAATAAATTTTTTAAACAATATTTAATAAAAAGATCAAAATTGAAGTAAATTAATTCTAAAGGATTTTTGTAAATACCTGATTGACAGCGCGCGGGTCGGGAATAGCGTCGGTGTGTTTAATTACAGATACAGATTCACCAGTCAAGATAGACTGATCAATACGGATAGTTGTTGAATAAATTTTAATTAATCGAATATCAGCAGGAATTTTGTCACCCACTAAGAATAAAAAGTAATAAAGAATTAATAGATTAATTTATTAAAAAATAGTGATTATAATTTATATTAACAAAGGATATGTTAATTAATAAAAATTTCAAATTAAACCATATTTTTCTCACCTGAAACTTCAACGATATCGCCTGGGATGATTTCTTTGGCACGGATTTTTTGTACACCGGGTTTATCACCACGGATAACTTTGCCCATTTCAGGTTCATACTCTTTGAGAGCTTCAATAGCAGATTCAGCATTTCGTTCCTTTAATATTTTAAAAAAACAAAAATTATGAATAAAACTTAAATTATATATTAGATAAATTCTATAAAGTTGATAATTTTTCATATTTTAAAGTTATGAATAATATAATTTATATGTACAAATAATTATTTTTGATTTATATATTTAAAATTGTCATTCTTCTTCTTTAGTGAATTTTGAGATTATAAATCTTACCTGCCATACACCGACGATAGCGTTAGCAATTAAAATAAGTAAAATGACGAAAGGTTCAACAAAGGCGGTAATTTGGTCATCATGTTCTTCAAATAAAGCCAGGACCTATAATAAAATAAGATTTTTAATATATACTCATAATTCCAAATTCATTTAATTAATTCTGTTTATTTCAAAAAAATATTTGCGTTTAAAAATATCATAATTTTTTAAAAACGAAACATTTTCAAAATATTAATTAGTAGGTATAAAACTTTTTTTATTTTTGACTTCGACTATTCGAATATTTTCGTCATACAATTTTAATGAATATTAATTTTTAGATTTAAATCTATTTGTATAAGCTGTGAAAAGTATAATCTAGTTTAATCTTCTTTATATTTATTTAAATTGTTAAAAATCAAAAGTGCATTTTTTTGGCAAATACTATAAATTTGTCATAAAAATATATATTAGTAAAAGTAAAATAATATAAATAAATTTTAAATTTTAAATATTTTAAAAATTAAATAATATTTGGGAATAATTGTTTAAAAACAGGAAAATATGAATTAGTTTAATTAAAATTTTAATGGTAGGCGATCTAAAATATATGTTATGCAAGCAACTGGGCGATGATGAACACTTTGGTCTAGAGGCCATCTGGCCAGGAATAGGATCATGAAGTAACCAGATCGACGGCTATCAACTCCTATAGCACTCAGAACTTCCCCTCGTCTAATAGGCACCCCATTAACATAGGCAAACTATTTTGAAATCCACCTACGCTTATTTTTCTTTAGTAAAAGTATTAACCCACTATTCAAGAAACATTTAGACTTTTTTTTATATATTATTTAAATGAATATTATAATATAAATTATGGATTAGAAATTTAATATTTACATTAAATAGTAAAATGTTATTAGATTATATTTTTTCAGTTGTGAAGGAAAATAATTAAAAAAAAATTCTTTTTAAATTTAAATTAATGTAAATTTATGGATTTAAATTTAAGTTTTACAGCAAATATAATTAATAAAGTTTATTATTAAAAATATTGATGAGTAAGTATGATTTATATATAAGGTTTCATCTATTTTTGTTTGTTGAATAATATGTAATATAAAGATTCCAACAAAAATATACTATTGGATTGCTTGTCAAAAGGCGCAAGGCCATTACGTCATTATTCGATATGAGACGTCACATGCACGTCAGCCTAAACTATCGTGATCTGTGAGCATCGTGTTGCCAATCTGTGCACCATGTGTGTTAGAGAGTTAAATGAGGCTGAAGGGTTTAAAAAATTAAATGTAATGATTTCCATCCATTTTTTTTTATTTAACCTTAATATATATTGGAATAAGATTTTTTATTATTCAAAGAATCTGAACTAATTTAAATATAAGATAATGTACTTTTCCACTAATAGTCAGAGTTATTATTATAATAAATAATTGTGCATCCTACAGGCAATTAACCTAATGAGATACCTGGTTGACACAGGGATATGTCCCAATGTGCTAGAATGTTCCCACGTTTATAAATAGAAAAAATCCCCCAAGGTCTAATTCCGTTAAAATTTTGGTTAACAGTTTAAATTTTATAACAACTGTTTTATTAACTTAGCATGCTCATAGACTTGAATTTTGTTTGAATATATCTTTTTAATGAAATAAACTTCTAATGAAATAAAAATTAATTAATACTCATAATAAAAATATTTAAAGTCGACAAGCGAAGTAAAAGACGTGCTAAGAATATAAAATGTGTTATGGATATTAAGAATTCTTTCAAGCTTCGACTATGGAGGTCTCTTTATCAATCGTCAGAAGGTAAAAATCATATGACAGAAATATTAATTATTAAATTAATAAATTTAATAAATAATATATCTGGTGAAAATATCAAAAGATACACTTACGAAAGAAATAATAGCGGCGAGAAGCAAGATTTTGACAAGCAAGTCGTCGAATTGTTCGAGAACAAGTTGCCATATTGATTTGCCTAAAAATAATAATTATTTTTAATTATTTATAACTAGCATATGAATAAAAAGTCATTAGTAATTAATTATTAATATTTTGAAGACAATACTTAAGATTTAATGTTTATTTTATTAATAATAAGTAACAAAGCATTAACATTCAAAATGAATGATTAAATAATATTTATATAAAAACACTATATTCATATAAATAACACGAAACTTTATATCTTTAAAGAATTTATTAAAATTTGAAAATTGATTAGTAGTTCATTAATAAAAAAAAAAAAAATTAAAAAATTAGTCATAACAAAATGATATTAAAAATTATAAAATCTTTTTAAATAAATCGAGATTTAATTTATAAATTTTAAAAAAGTAAAAAATAGATAAATGAGTGGTTCATCTTTAATTTACTTTATTTAAAGATATATCTCGTTTAAATAGATCCACCAGAAATGGACCAAATACTCGTATAAAGGACTTAGGGGTTAAATGCAATCTCTATAAATGAAATCGAGAGAGGGAAATTTCGAGAGCATCCAATTCACCTCAATAGGGTTCTTTATTAAATAGTGGAAAGGTTGGAATATTTGAAAATGTAATAAGAGATTTAATTTAATTAAGTGTTTAGTAAAAAAATTTCAATAAAATATTATATACTCACCCTCTTCAGCAGGAAGTTCTGAAACAAAATAAAAAATTATTTAATATGTATTCAATTATTAAAATTATTATCAATGTTAAATATGAAAAAAGTTGTATATTATGCAAATAATTTAAACAGAATGAATCAATTAAATGGGTATACTTATATAGTAAAATATATTTATTCGAATATCTTAATAAGACAAAAATCTACATTTATTGAGTCATATTTTTATTATTCACGTAATATCATTAAATAAGAGCTTAACTAATACTTGATGTGGCCCATGCAAAATGATACACGTGTACTAAAGAGAATAATACGAGGCATAAATAAAATTCCTTGAGATTGTTTTATATAAGGTGAGTTGGTTCATTTGATTTGTAAATAACTTGGCTAAGTAATTGATTATCTAACGTTTTAATAAATTTTTGGAAAAATTATTAAAGAATATAAATTTTTAAAATATATTTATAATATATTAAAAAAAAATATATTAATCTTAGCTAGAGATTTTCCATCTTCTTCAGAATAATATAATGGGCATGATTATAAATTGACATAAACAAAATGATCATTTGTAAAAAAAAGTATGTTAATTATTATTATTTATTTATATTATAATTATATATTATTTAATAATATATAACAAGACTTTATAATTTTTTTTTAAATTTTAATTAATCTTTAATTTATAATAAAGAAAAAAATGTTATACTTTAAAAGGTAGCCAGTAAATATTATGTAATATGTATTATTGTCATACTAATTTTTATTATGCTCATTATTCAAACTTAAAATTTTAACTAAAAAGTAGAATTTAAAGAAATAGAAAAATTTTTAAAAATAGAAAAAAATAGAAAAGAAAATTTGTATATGTTGATAATATGATGAAATTGGTAATTAAATAAAATATTTTTTAAAAGTTTTTAAATAAATGATATAATTAGATTAAATTATAGAAAGGTATATTAAGAATCGGATGAGTTGCAATTTAATATTTTTTTATTTGTTAGGGGAAGGAACAAAAACTTTTAATCATAAAAAATACAACTTGCTATCTTGTTTTTGTTTTTAAATAATATAAACTAATAAATTTTGAAATATTTTTAAGGTAAATAAATTTTTTTTAAGTGGAAGAGAGAATATAAATTACCATAATAAAAAAAGTAATTTTTTTTAACTAATTTATCAGAAAAAGTATAAAAAATAAATTCTAATTTAATTTCATTAAATTAAAAAAAAATGTTTTCAGTTCATTCATTATGTATACTTTTAGTTTAAAAATAATAATTCTAATCTGGTATAATGATCTATTAATAAAAATAATAATAATTTATACGAATTTATCTATTATAATAAAATGAAAATCCATAATAGATTTTTAAGTATTTTTTTTATTATTTCAGGAGAATTTATGTTATCATAAAATTAAAATAATAGGTTCTTAAATTATACTCTGAATTAAATATATATTTGCTTGTAATGTATAATGTTACTATATATCATTAATAAAATATTTATTAATTTTTCAAATTAATTATTTTATTATTATTATTATTTTTTTTTAAATAAAAACATCCTAAAAAAGCGTGAAATAAACAATCTTTGTTCGAAATTAAAAATTTGAAATATCTGCATGTAATGAATTAAGGGAAAGTTGCCAGATTATACGTCATTGTCACAGCAAGTGCCAAAACGAGCAACGAAGGGATTGCCAGAAATAGATATCGCGAAAAACGTAAAAAGTCCTTAAGCAAAGTTCTATTTTCTTTTAAATTCCTTCCCGCTAATTCGAGTTAATGTGGGTCTCGCTAGATGGCAACTCTTTTATGTTGTGCTGCCAGAATAATTTAAATGCGAGGCGATTCACTAGCCTTCAAAAAAAACAAAGGCCATTCCAATCAAAGCTATTCATATCTAAATAAGGAAGATATAGAAAATATTTTTATATTTATTAGAAATGATTACCGTTTTATAAAATTAATTTTTAAAATTATAATTATTAAGATGATTATTAAAATAAAAATGATATAAAAAGAGGATTATTTATTTATTGATGTTTTATAGAAAGTATTGAATGAACTCACCATTGGGTCCATATTTTTCTTGATTTCTTTTCACCTGATCGGTAGTCAAACCTCGCTCAGCGTCGACTTCGAAATACTTGACGACTTCGTCCACTGATTTACAGTGGGCGTCCTCCATGGCTAATATTAAATCTGTCTTCTGTCAACGAAAGGATCACCGTCTGCTGGTTTTCATTAACTGACACCAACCAATGGACGAATTCTAAATCTCTAAGAAATAAATAAAAAAAAAATATATATTATAAATGTTTAAAGTAAAAAGCAAATCAACCGTTTATTCTTAATAAACACAATTAGGAGATAAAGAAACTTATATGAAAAAAAAATATTTAGTGATTTTATTTTACTAAAAAAAGTCAAATATGATAAATAAAGATTAAAAGTATATATAATATTTTGAAATTTCAAACATAAAAACTAAAAAGTAACCGGAAATGATTAAGTAAAAACTCACCTAAAAACACAATATATAAGAAATTAATATGAAAGAATTATTTTTTCTAGTCTCTTTATTAACAACTGTTTATTAACTATTACGACTTAAGAAATATTGTGTGAGTAGAATAAATCATTAAGAAAACAATGAGGAACCGAATAAAATATTACTTAAAGTGAACGTCATGTTTTTTCATGCATAGCAATGACCCGTTTCTCGTCAAGCAACGACACCAACTCTTTCTGCTTGCGCAGAACTAACTACGTAAGTCAGACAAATAGAGCAGGTAAATTATTCAAGGATGATAATCTAATCATTCAAGAAGAAGAAATGTACCTGAGAGTAAGTTGGTATTTAAAGGTTGAATTTGATTTACTTACTCTCTTATAATCAAGACTCAATGCAAAGAAATGAAATTATCTTTCCAAGCCTCATGTGGAATTATCTGATTGGTTCACAGGGACCACGTGGCAACTCGCTAGGGGCAAATTTGAATCCAAAATTGAAAGTTAGATTTATTTGTCCCTTTTTTAATTTATTGCGTTTTCTAAAATGTATCAACTATCCATCTATTTGATAAAAATAATTTATTTTAATAAGTAAAATACAAATGAGAAAAAAAAATTAAATTATAATATTTAGGATAAAAAATAAAATTTAATTAAAAAATTGAGTTTTTTTTGCCTATTCACTAACAATAGAGACAAGTAAAATTCTTTTATTAAAAAAATTTAAACTTTTTAGATAAAAAATTCACTTTACATAAATAGTTGATATTTTGGGAAAACTCACTGTTTCGATTATTCTTATACTAGAAATATGTTTTATCACTGTTGAATAAATATTTCAGAAGAATACGTAATTCAAAAAGATATGAATATTTTGTATAAAATAAACCACTCTAAGTGATTTTAAACTTGCAACATCAATCACAACTATTCAAACCAAATACCGATTTCATTATTATCAATTATTTTTTGGAATATGTAAATAAAAAAAATTAATAATAATGATCCATCACTAATCACTTGTTGCACATGGGCTTGAGGAACACAACTAACCAACCACTGACTTGACACGAGAGGGCCAAGGAGGCAAACGAGAGGTGTTCATCGACGACGTACCTGTCGGGCCGAGCGAGGAGGTTTCGGCCTGCCGGCTCGATGTACCCGGCGCGTGTGAAGTCGAGGATCGGCTCAGCTGCAGCCCCGGGCAGAGCGGGGCGCGTGCCAAAGAGCCGCCTGCCTGCCCGGCCTCAGCACGCTTTTAGCACATCTTTCTTAATTATTTTGGCAACGGCCTCCCAACCAAGGTGTACTCTCTCTCTCTCTTTCCCTTTTGGCAACTCCGAAGGGAGATATCAAACATGGTCACTAGACAAGTTCGAGTACAATTAAAAATACCATGCTGCGTTATAGATCAATCAAAACATGGATCATTCTGCAAGTCCAATTTAACTTTTTATATAACTATTGTAGACTTTGCAGAATACCTTACCAAAACTATAAATAAAAAATTCCGATCTATCCATCCAAAACATTCAATTTCGAAAACGACTATAAAAGAAGAAAATATAAATAATTGAAATGCTTTTTTACAAAATATCCTAAAGAAATGACCCATTCATTAATAAATTAGAAATTGAATAAATAAAATATAAACGTGTATTATAAATTGAATTTTGTGTTTAATTATATATAATACAATAAGAAAAAGTTGTATATGTATTACAATTTAAATAATAAATTTAATTATTTATTATCGATACCACATAACTAATGTAGTAAATATTAAATACTTTTATCTTTAGAATTTTAATCAATGAAAACTTTTCCTTGTTTATATATATACATATATTCATAATATATAGGTATATATGAAGGGGTAGAGAGAGAAAAATGTATTATATATGTTATTAGTATTTATTATACATTCGTTATTTTGTATATCAATTCAGAACTTTAAACATATTAATTAAATGTTAAAAATAAACTAACTATATTCATCAATAATAAATGCTCTGGCTTGAAATTATTTTATTTGTATATGTTTATGTATTTTATATCAGGGTGGATAAATTTTTATAAAAAACTTAATTTTCATTTGAATAATTGAATTTATTTAAACAAAAATTGAAATAATAATTTGCATATACTTTGAAAAAAAATTAGTAATTAAAAAAAAAAAAATATTTAATACATATTGTAAATATTAATTAAAATTTGAATTTATCACTAGTTTGATTGTAATATAAGAACAAGCTTTAGAAAGAATTTCTTAAAAATAATATATTTCTAAATGTTAACTTTGTAATTTCATGTTTTTATGTTAATAATTAATGTATATAATATTCATATACATGTACTTCTGTATTATGAGAGTAATAAATTTTTAAAATAGTAAAAATTTAATTGGTTTAAAAAGCAATTCTTTTTTATTTCATTAAATATTACCTCACCTATATATATATATTTAATTTGTTTATAAATTTCAAAGGTGTTTCGAACAATAATTAATTGAAAAATAAAATGAATGATAGTAATAAATAAATTCATACGTTTATTTTTTTAATGCCTATTTAGCCAATAAAATTCTTATCATAATTATTATTATTATAATTAAATCATTTGAAAATTTTTATTTAAGACTATATTATAGTTTGAAATATTTTATTCTTTTGATAAATTACTTATCTGCAACTAACAATTATATTATAATATTATAAATACGAGGAGTTGGTGACTTGAGCACTTCCCCTTCCTTTTCAAATAATTTGTTTTTTAAATTTTAATGTAAAACATCAGAAATTTAGTTCTTTTTACGATGCTATTAATTATAAGAATAATATAAAAAAAAAACAATAAATTTTATATAAAAAATTTTGACCCCTCTATTTTTTGAATTGTTATACACCTGAAGAGGTAATTCTTCTCATCAACTAAAATAGAAAATATCAATACGAATAATTTCCAATGAAATAAATATGTAATTAATTATATAAATATATATATATATATATATATATATATATATATAAACCCAATTTTAATAAGGATTAAGGAAATAAAAAAATATAAGTGGAAGTATTTATTAATTAAACATTCAATGATTTATTTGTAAATATTAATTCCAGTCTAGAAATAAATATTATATATCTACTGTCCTATGTAATAAAGCCACGTAAAGTTGTGAAAGCTTAGAGATAAAAAGAGGTGTCAACACTATTTCAAATCTTTTCTAAAAATATAGACTATTACACTTTGAACCAGCCTTTGAAAATATTTCTAGTCTATCAATGCTCTGTTGTTTTCAAAAAGAGAGCTTAACATAAAGATGAAGTATCTGTCAAAGAAATGTTGAACTTCAATAGTAATGAAGATTTTCTTAAACAATACAAAAAATCATTTTTAACGATGACATAAAATCAATATATTTCCAAATAAAATATTAAAATAATAAATAAAAATAAATAAGCTAATAATAGTACAATTATTTTGTAAAAATGAAGAAGACTAAAATACTTGAAAGTTCGAAATCTTAATAATTCAGTGTTTCATAAGTTCCAGCAACCTTTAAATTATTTTAAGAATAAATTTTAATTTGAAATTTGTTTACATATATATATATGATATTAGTATCAATTGTGGTGAATTCAATGTTTTTTAAAAGTATAATATTAAAAATGTCACTTTTCGGGGCAAAATGAATGCACATTAATGGGACTTACCGTTAAACACAACTACTTGTAAAATAACTAAATGGTCCCAGGAGGATGAAACAAAAAACAATACTAAAAAAATATCACAATAAGCCGTCCCGTTGTCCCCGACCCCCTTGCACTGATGTCCCGCAGGTAGAGAGCAACGCAAGCGCTGCCAGTCAACGGGCCGCCATCCGTTGGTCCCGATCCCTTAAGTAACCGTCGACGCGCACTCTCCGCCGCCACGAGGTCCACCCCTTCTCAAAAAATTATTAAAAGAGTAATACTAAAATCACCCTTAAATGAATTAATTTAAATATTATTCTACATAATTAATTCATACCACTATTTTATCAAAATAAAAAAAATCAATGTAAAGTAGTAATTTTCAACCATATTATGAAAAATTTTTCAGCAAAAGTCACAATTACCACAAAAAAAATTTAAAATTATTGTTTTAATTGATTTGAAATAATACGAACGAATTGCTGAATTACATAATCTGATTTACTTACAATTTATGATTTTGATCATACATGTAAAGCATTTTCGCGGAATTCATGCATCGTGAATATTATTCTTAATTACAACAAACATTCACCTTTATCTATTTTATAAATATTACTTTTAAAATACAAGTACTCTTAAAAACCACTCTCTTGGTTGTTGTATATAATATATATTTCAATATAAAATATAAAATTTTCATATAAATATAATACGGTAATAAAGAAATTAATGTAATTAAAAAAGAAGGTAAGAAATGGATGGAACAGGCTCAAGATAGAAACGTATTGGATGAATGTGTTATAGTTTCTAAGGCCAAGTACTTAGTAGTATCAGACTGATAGCTAATGCAATCAACCACTTTCCACCAACTGTTCTAAGTCACCCCCATTCAATTTCCATCTTCTCCCAATTACCAAACATCTTCCTTTATATCATTTACCTACTCATAAATAGACTAAGCGATTCCCAATTGATTTCCCCATAAATTAACCTCTCCATGTTTCAATGGCCTTTCCTCACCCAATTTAGCCACATGTTGTTCCTATTGTATCTTTGTAGGTGTAGACTAAATCCGAAAAGGTAAAAATATAAAAGTCAATCAATCTATATTATATCTTATATATAAAATTCTCATGTCACAAAACTTTGAAATCATACTCCTCCGAAACGGCTTGACCGATTCTTATGAAATTTTTTATGTATATTCAGTATGTCTCAGGGCATGTCAGACTTCCTTTAGAAAACCGCTAATTGGTAAGGTGTGTCCAGGGGGAGGTATTTAAATAAAATTAGTTTAGATACAATGCTAGATCATAGAGGCGCTGGTGGCGATAATTTGGCGGTAATATAAATTCTGAGCAATGTGCAGATAAAAATCTTTTTATATATATATATATCGATATATATTTTAATATTTTATTATTAAATTTTATTTAATTAAATTAATAATTATGTCAATTAATTTTTCCTGCATAAATAAACATATATAAAAAACTATAGAGATGGGACAGGGTAGGAGTTAGATGATTATAGCTCAGAATAGGGACACTCGGGGGGGGGGGGGGTACAGGGGGCGGAGCCCCCGTCTAGGTGTGGAGAGCGCCGAAGGCGCTCGGAGCAGCTAGTATATATATATTTTACATATTAAACAAAATAAATAATTAATTAATAATAATAAAATAATTAAATGATTTAAAAGTTGGCTTCTACTGAGTTAAAATTTCAAATTCAAGTTTTTGGGTCAACCGCATATTGTAACCTTCATTTTTAATTACATATATTTATATATTATTATCATTGTCTCCGCCACCCACTTAACTAGGTATAACTATTAATTCACTGAAAAGAAGAATGAAATTTATTGCAAGACCATAATAATCATTTGGGTATTGCATATGTTCTCATGTATTTATGTATACGTATATAAAAACATCAATTTTATGTCAAAATTGATATAAAAAGTTGATTTTCATTATAATATTCATTCTTTCCATATACTAATATATATTAATATTAATACTTAGATATAATAATAATTATTAATAAATATTAAAATAGTAGATATCAGTGTTGACAAGAACTTTAATATTGCATATATTTTAAGTTTAAATATTATAGAAAAAATTTATTTTAAAAGTTATAAAAGAAAAATTAGGCATATTGTAACTATAATAAAATTTTATATAATTAGCTATATTCATAAATAAGATATTGAGAACTTTTCCTAAAACGATTCTTCCATTTAATCATAAATTTCATCTATCTTTTATTTATTCCTTGTTTAATTCGAAATTCAAGCTCCTATATTAATTATTATTTAAACGCTCTTATCTATATCTTTTATTACAAACAAAATGATAAGATATTTTCAAAATTTGTGAATAATTTCTTGTTCTGTTTTATAAGAATAGATTTCTTTGGAGAAAGTTTTAATGAAGTGAAAGATTTCTTAATTTCTTTCAAGTGAAAATCCGAATTTCTGAGATTAGAGTGGACATTAATTCGAAACGTTTCTTTGGACAATCTAACCATCTTCCAAATATATATACATCTATAATAATATATCTAGAGTTAAATAAGCAATTTGTTAATTAAAGTTAGTCTAATAATTTAACTCATAAGATAAATGATTTTATTAAATAAATGACAGAAACTCCTCAGGGATATTTTCAATTTAATATTTATATATTTATGAAATACACCTGAACGAGGTGTAATTTAAATATAGTCGATTTCAATTTGCAAATTAATAATTATATTTTTTTTAAATTTGTTCAATATATCTAGTTGTATAATGCTTTTTATAAGGTATGGTATTTCTTCCACTACATAAATAAATGTAAAAAAAAAAATTTACTTTTATTTAACAAAATAAAATTGAAAAAAGTAAATATTTATAAATCAAATATCAGTTCCCTTAAAACAAAAAAAAATGAATATTTAATACATGTATAATAAATTTCAAATGTTTATTTATTTTCCTTATAATTAAATAGTATTTAATAATAATTTATTTTCATATAACTCTTGAAAACTAAAAATTAGACAAGAATTTGCTCTTTAGGTCATTGAGATGACATTGACATTTAAAGAGATTAGCAATAGAGAGATTGACATTTCATTAATTATCTAAATACAAATTTACCTGTTGCAGGATTTTTTTGAGTTAATTTTGTTTTGATATCACTATAATCAATTTTCTTATCAAAATAAAATTATTATTTATAATATCTATTACTCAATATCAATAAATTATTATTTCAAATATTACCATAATCTTTTTTTGATTAATCTGAAATAATTCTAAGATAAAAATAGTCTTTATACTTTCCATCATATAAACCTGTGATTTTTTATTTTTATTCTAAAAATAATATAGCATTATGAATATATAAATTAATAAAATATTCTAAATCTGATCATATCACATAAATATGAATAATATGTATATATGTATATATACGTTAAATAAGGTACAAACTTTCTGTAGATTCAGTTAATGAATAAAATCAAAATAGAGGTATCTAGGTGTTTATTATCGCTCTTAGATGATAAAAATAATTTATAATCAACTTTATTATTAATCTAACGAAATGTTTTCTTTTTTTCCGAGAGTTGAATGAAATTAACTCAGGAGAAACTAAAACTTCTGAATCGAGAGCTGTGCCCCTACAAAAACATTCTCAATAATAAATATCTAACATGTAGAAGAAACAGACATTTATTAAAGATTTGATTTCTGGGGGAAGTTAGGAAATGGAATCAGTCAACATTCTCGTATATGTCATCTTAATAAACAAAACATTTCTATTACATATACCTATACAGACATTACATAGACATAAGGAAAGATAAAATAAACTCTTTTATTCTTTCGAATGACTAAATAAAGAAGTTTAATTATGGAGGGAAGTTCTAAGATAATTCCAAAAAACAGGATAAATGTGCTACTTCAATATTTAGGCCCAAAGAGTTATTGGCTAAATATAAAAAATCAAGAGATACAAGGAGAGTACACGAATAGAAAAATACGGATCAGATTCGCAACGGGTCGATCTTCAACAAAATAGAATATAGAGTAACGAACACCACGAGGCAAAGCGATGGACATCGCCAAATGTTACCATTAATTTAAAACCATCTGATTTATTTTCTTTTTATAAAACGGCTTAGCTGGGTTCACTGAGTTAGCAAAGAAGATTTTTTTTTATAATTAATTTTTATTTTTTGGATAAATCATCTAGTTCATCGTTTTTATAATTTAAATTATTTTACAATTATTCATCTTAATTTATTTTTTAATAAGTTTGAAAAAATTTTAAAAATAATATTCAAAAAATTAACATTTAACTATTGTAGGACGTAATGTATATATATATACGTCAAAATTTAATTTAAAAAAACAAACAATTTATAAAATTTTCCATAAGGGAAATTCATACAACTTAGAATCATAATATGGGTATTTTAACATGAAAAATTCTCTCAATGAGGGAAAAATATTAAATTAATGTTAGCTTTCAGATCAACCAGGCCTCAGATATGTATATAATAACATATAATCAATACTATATGGTCTATATATCTAAACATAAAAAAATAACTTTAAATTTATCTCTATAATTCCAAATATATGATAAATAATCAAATTCCTTTAAATTGATTCGCTCCGACTTAAAGGTCATATTTTATAATTTTTTTTAACTATTTCTAACTAAAAATTAAATTTATCAAAGATCTATAAGTTATATATTCTATATAAATTCATTATATTGATACATATTTTTTATTTCTCTATTTCACTGCTATAATAAAAATATTAATTTCATCACATAAAACGATACATGATCTATAAATTTGATATTAAAAATGATGCAGTTTAAATTTATTTGATTTTATCTATGAGGATATTTTATTCAATTACATAACACTAAATAAAAGCTGAAGGTAACTGATAAATAAAAATTATACGATTCTCTTCCTGCTATCTTGTTAAATTAATGGTCAAATAAATATACCAATTATAGTACATATATTTTCAATCTTAATTAGTAGAATTAATGAATTGAAAAATGCAAAGTAAAGAAAATAATAAATCAAGATTAATTAATTATAAATTCTTATTAATTCTTATTGATTAATTATTTTTATTACATTTTTATTAAACTTTAATATGTGGTTTATATTAAAACAAATAGAGACATAACTAACAGGAATCTATCGTTTTACTAATAGACGATGGCCACCATTCAAACAGATTTTTATTCTGGTTGCATGACTACTAGGATCAATCTTTCTAAAGAGCTTCTAGAGATTTTTAAACAATACCAAAATTACTTTAATATAAAAAATATATTAATCAAAATTCTATTTTTCTAACAAATAAATAAAATTTATGTTCAAGTTTAATTAAATAAAATTATACAAAAATTGTGATTGTATTCAATGATAACTAAGATTACAAATATAATTGTCATCTAGTATAAGGTTAATAAGAAATTTGTTTTAAAAAAAAAATGATTAAATACATAGATTTAAATTTGAGAAATTATTTTTATAAATATTATTCATTTTCATTTTATTATATCATAGAGTTATATTTTTTATAAATTGTTAATATAGTCTTTACATAAATGTCTTCTAAATGACAATATGATGAAAAATTTTTCTTTTATTTCTATTGAGAAAAATTTTAAATAGATGAATAAATAACATTAATGATAATTATGTATTTGAATATAGGCCTTATATCTGAGAGGGTAGAGCGGAATCAAAAATATATAAATATTATCTTTATTATATATCTATAGATATATATAAAGGTATATATATATCTATAGATATATATGTCTGCACATTGCGCAAAATTTAAGATTTTTTTGCATATTCATGACATCTAGAATCCAAAAGTGACTTTAGAATTTGTCATGTCTGTCCGTCCGGAAAATTATGATGTTATAGTGTCAAAATTGGCTGAACCGATTTCTATGAAATTACATCACAAATTCTCTATTTGAACATAGCCTATAAATTTTATAATATCTAATCAATAACCGCAGAAATTAATTTTTTAAAATTTATATAATGCTTGTTCATTCAAGAGCCTCTCGTGGCTCAGTGAACATTTTGCACAATGAATATAATATTAATATGTTATAGCATTTCCCAAAGAATGATTGATTATAATATTTGAATTTTTATTTTAATTTCTAATACTCAAATATTATTTCAATCATTTAATTATTCAATTATTCTAAAAGTTGCTATTTTAATTAATTTAATAAAATATTTAGATAATATTTATCTTAAATTATTTTTATTTATTTAATATACAATATTTGAATATTCTTATTTTATATTTAAAAAGGAAAGGTATACATTTTATCTATAAAAAAAACTGAAATTATTTTTTTTAGTGTTTTATGAAGACAAAAATATTTACAAAACGTCAATTAACAAAACTAAATTATATTATCATTGTTTTTGTTTTTAGTATAATTACTCAATTATTAATTACAACTATATTTTAAAAGAAAAAATGTATTGGTTATATAAAAATCAATGATAAATGAATGACTACATATATATATAAAATTTTTAAAAATTAATTTCAGCTGTTATTGAATAGATGAATTGCCAAACCAAACTGAGAATAAATCACTTGACAGCTTTTAAATCGGTAGTCAACTTGAACAGTATATATATAATGTTCTATACCTCGAAAAAAAACACCCTTTATCTTTATATATAAAATTTGCTAAGTACAAGTTTAACAGAAATAATATTAATCAGTTCTAAGGAAACATTTATTATTAATTTTTACTCACACTTGTAACTTAATTAATGAAAGTATAAAATTGCCTCTTATGATTCTTACATTTAAATTGAAATAGTACTTACAATTAATGTCTTTGAAACAATCAAATATTTAATAACTAATTAAATTTTTAAAATGATATAAAATATTAATTCAAGTAAGGGGATTACCACAAATATATATAAATATTATATATATATATATTTATAGACTTTGTAAATTCGATCAAAAAAATAAATATAAAAAATCAAAATTAGCATTCTAGTTGTCCCAGAAATATTTAGTTATAGGTGGGAATTAGTTAATATTAAAAATATATAGAATTCTAAAATATAAAAATATAAAAAGGGTAAAATGTCGATAAGTCCGAGTCTTTTTGAATTTCTCGTCTCTTAATTGAAATGGCAACACTGCTCCTGTCAGTAGGCAACCATCTGCTGACTCTTGTAGAAATTTGAACCAGCTGGGTCTTTTAGTTTTTGTTTGACATCCATTAATAGCAGACTACCTCGTAATTTGAGAAGAAAGTGGAAAAAGTGAATTTCGTGTGCTCATTAAGCAGGAGTGTTTGGCGTTATTTAACCTCAATTTGCGAAATTTCGTAACCGTGAATGAAACGTGGATCCACCACAACACACCAGAGACCAAACAGGTGGGTTTTTGGGGTGAATCGGCATCAAAGAAGGCCACGACAAATCTTATTTTTTGGAAGGGATAAAAAATTGAAGATAAAAAAATTGGAGAAATGTTGGACGAAGTGTATGGAGTGCAAAGGAGACTTAATTGAAAAATAAAATAAATTTTTATCAAAAAACTTGCCTCATTCAAAAAGTCACGGACTTATTGACCTGCCCTCGTAGTATTATATTCCAAAACTTAAATCAGAGCTACTATTATGTTTGTCTTGTGCTTAAATAATCAATAAATTTGAGTGAGAAAGCAGGAGCAATAAAATTACTAGGGCTCGGATTTCGCCCTTTTTGCCTTTTTTACTATCTCGTAACAACGTTTTGATTTTTTTTCTTCTAAAGTGACCGTAAAAATAAAGATATATGTTTGATAATTTTTCACATGATTAATAATTGTATAAAACTGCTATATATATAATTTCAGCTTGATTGAATCACTGAAAGTACCAGAATTAATTTTTTAACACTGCAAATCTCACGAGCCAACACGTGACGTAGTGCCATCAACAAAGAGCTAAACAATGCGCTGGTTTAATAAATATTATTTATTAATTTTAATTTATAATTTAATTTAATTTAAATTAATATATGTTATTTAATCCAATTCAAATTTGCGAGATTGTCGAGTGGAGACAATCCAGCTTTTTTTTTAATTTATGGTTTAAAATTTAGGCCAATATGATATTCTGAATAAAAGAAGAGTCATTTGTTAGTGCCTATAATGCCTATTTTGCCCAATTCTGGGTTTTAGGGTTTTAGTGCCTATTTTATCTATAAATGCCTTTTTTTAGTGCCTATTTTAAGTTCAAATAGCCCTTTTCATTTTTTATAAGCTATACATAGCCTAAATTTAAAATTTTTTTGTATAATCAAGAAAATATTTTGAAATAATCATTTGTCGCGCCAGGTAGCCTCGTCGCCACTTAGCGGCTAGATCATAGGTTCCCAAATTTTTTTGTGTCTTAGACCCCTTGCCGTATTTTTCGGTTTTTGGCAGACCCTCTAAATTGGTTTTTTGTAAAAAATTTTACCTTTTTTTTTTAGAAAAATCAAAAATGTTTTAAGAGCCATGTCGGAAAAAACAATTTACCTTTTTTTTAAGAGCCATATTGAATTGTAAGATAGTATAGTGTATGTAAGTAAAAAGCCTTGAGATCCACTAACGTCGACCCCATATTCATTTCATGGACTCCCAAATTTTCTATTCGCTGCGTAGATCCCTGTAATGCCAAATATTTAAACAAATAAACATGCCAATAAATATATTTTACATTTTCCCTCAATATTTTACTAATATTTTCAAGTTTCACTTTGATTTTAAAATCCCTTTTTAAGTGCCGATTTTAATAATTTTTAGTGCTTAGTTGCCTATCTATTTTAAAGATTTTTAGTGCCTATAAATCCATAAATCCGAGCCCTAAAAATTATTTAATAATATTTAAAAAGATTTTGAATTGAAATTGAAACAGAAATTTCAATTAAAATTTTAATACGTTGGTGATGATAAATGATCTGGAGGATTTTCACAATTTTAAGAAATTGAAATACAAACATGTTAATAGAAATTTATATTATAAATGAATTGAAATGATGACATGACTTTAAAAAATTTAATTCCAGTCCTAATTTATTTATATTCATTCAACTAAACAATTACAAACGAATTTAGTTGGTAGTTTAAACTTTAAAATAATAATTAAAACTCAATTTAAATTTTTATGGTATAAATCTTATTTCATTAGAAATAAATACATTAAAAATAATAAAAAAAATAATTAAAAATGAAATTAGCATATGAAAAAAAAAATTCTAATATAAAATTATACCTTAAAGAACGTAATGTTAAGAAATTTTTCACTCAAATGAACAACAAATTTTTATCTTATATTACATTTTTACCGACCGACGATAGTAAGGGAGGTATTGTTTTCACACCAAATTTCACATGTTGAGATTTTTACATATCTCCACGAATCATGTATTTTCTAAACAGAACAAAGTATTTTTAGCATGATGTCTGTCCGTCCGTCTGTCCGTCCGTCCGTATAGATGTGTACAGCCTGAACGGCTGAACGGATTTTGATGAAATTTGGTATATTTACTTAATGCATCAGTGGGATGAATTGATCAACTTTTGGTGCAAATACGGAAACCGAAAGTGGTAGTATTAGCAATCGACGATAGGAAGGAAAGGGTTATTTTCACACCAAATTACACATGAGGAGATTTTTTACATATTATCACGAATAATTCACTTTGTATTTGTTTTATCTTCGAGAAAAATCATCTTTATTAGTTTTTTTCTTAATTTAAAATTATATGACGTCACAGCCTGTTCTTACATATATATTATAAATAAAATAAAATTAAAAATATTTATGTTATATCCATATCTGTTTTTTATTACATTAATAGATATATTAAAATTATTTGAAATTGTTTCTGTCGCTGGAAATTAATTTATTTCAAACTGTCGGTCGGTTCAGACCTGGCCACAGGTCAACTTATTTTGTAGGAAAAAATTGTTTTTTCGTAGTCATCGGTTTAATATAAATGAGTTTTCAATAGAAATAAATTTTCAATATTAAAAAAAAACAATAATAATTTAACAATATAGTTAATTATTTATTCTACTGTGTCTTCATTTTTACTTTTGATTTCATTTAAAATTTAATTAAATCTATGTTGGTTTATATTTAAAATTAAATTAAATTTAATTTTAATAATATTAAAAAATTGCTTTGTTCCTAAATTAAATAAAAAACAAAATGCAAGGACAAATGAAAGAATGAAAATCTTTGATATTTTTACATTTTTAATAACAGAGTTGTTGTTATTAAATTATATTAAAAATACACCAAGGTCCGTTTCCTAGATCGATCTGCTTCCCGTTGCAAAGGCGTTTCTTCGCACAATTCAACCGAGTCAAAGCACCTAGGCTCCCTTGCAATTTCCAATTAGTTCACTTAACTAACCCCCTAATTGTAAGTGCTACGAAAGCCATACAAATTCTATTAAACAGACAGCCAATAAGATAGGAAAAGTATTTTTAACATAAATTAAAAAAAATATAAATTTTTATAAATTCGATTTATATTCTTTATAATATTATTTGTATATAATTTTTCCCTTTATGATAGTTATCCATTAAATTTCAAAAGAAAAAAAAAATGAAAAACATAAATCATTCCAGATTAATAATTTCACAATTAAAAGAATAATGAATGTAATAATTTTTATTATATTTTTTTTTTATTTTATATACTTAATATAAATTTTGTGTATAAAGTATATTTTAATTTCTTTTTTTCAAAAGACAAAAATTCATTTAATTTTTTTTAAATAATGTATTAACATTATATAATCCGTTTTAATGGCAATTATCCAATTTTTAAGAAAGGAAATTTTGAGGAATGACGAAGCTAATCTATTCTAAAATTCCATTTATCTTAATATTTTGATATTATTTTATATTCAATTTATATTAGAGAAAAAGAAAAAAGATAAAAATAAAAAGAATACTACGATTTCAAAATTCAAAAGTTAAAAATACAAAATCCGCTGTAAAACTAGCCTAATAATAATCTCGCAAAGCCTTGAGCTAACCTTAGCATCTCAAATAAATGTTCTTCCATGACCTAGCAAGGAAATGATTGATGGTCTTTGATGTCCCGAAATATTCATCCCTCAATCAAATCAATTTTTGAAAATGCACCCATTTTTTTTTTAATAAAAATGCAGATTTTTAGTATTTCTATTTTTACTAATTAACTTCCCTTTCAAAATTATTATTTTTATTATAATTATTATTATTTTATCTCCTCACTCCTTCTTTTATTAAGATTCTTACTCTTTCAAGCACCTTGTTCAATGATCTCATAAAAACATTTATAAATGAATCATTATTCTGTTTTAAATGAATAGAAAAATTATTTATACAATACATAATTGAAATTTATACATCAAATTTACTTTGTAAATTTTTAATATTTTCATTATTTATTCTTTTAATTCATATTTTTCTAAAATTGTATATTTTAAAATGATATTACACAAATTGAAATAAATATTTTCTGAATGAAATACGTTTATCGTCATAAATTTACATCTCAATATCTATCTCTCTTTATGGCTGCTACTGAACTCGAAAGTTCTTGGTCATAGCAACCACATTTCTTCACAAGATACTATTCTGAGCCATCTTTATCCAATTTTTATTCTCTTTCAATTAGTCAATTCCCAGGTACAATATAAACTAATATTATCAATAGCAAGATCAATATAAATTGAACATTTTTAAATTTTATATAAAAAAAACTGGAGTGTCTCCACTCGACTATCTCGCAAATTTGAATTGGATTAAATAACATATATTAATTTAAATTGAATTAATTAAATTATAAATTAAAATTAATAAATAATATTTATTGGACTAGCGCATGTTTGGCTCTTTGTTGATGGTACGTCACGTGTTGGCGCGTGATTTGCAGTGTTAAAAAATTAATTCTGGTACTTTCAGCGATTCAATCAAGCTGAAATTCTATATATAGCAGTTTTATACAATTATTAATCATGTGAAAAATTATCAAACATATATCTTTATTTTTACAGTCACTTTAGAAGAAAAAACATCAAAAGGTTGTAGGTAATGACCCTCTTCCGGTTGAGCTACATTTCTCAAAAGTTGATAGAAAACTATGAATTTTGAATAATGCCCATGTACCAAATTTCATCATTCTAGCTCAAACCGTTTTTGTGTAATCTTGGTTACATACATACACACATACACACACATACATATACACAGACATTTTTCTCAATCTTAGTGAAAATGATTCAGGAACCTTCAAAACGTATAAAAACATCAAAATCTCAACATCGAAAATTTTCGTGATCGCAATACTATCTCTGGCGAGATAGTAAAAATTTTAAACTCAAACAGATCAAATCTAATTAAATTCTTAATCTTAGAATTTTATTTTTGATTGAAATTTTAATCGATCGCTTAGGCACGTATATTCTAATTCATAGATCTTTTTATTCTTTTAGAACTTCTCTTTAAATATAAATTTTTAAAATTTTTTAAAACAACAATTATATATTTTATATTAAGAATAATTTATTTATTTTCATTTTAATTTCCATTATCTCATATAATTATTATTTTTAAGATCATGTTATATTATTTATTGAAATATTCTTTAGAATATATGACAAGTCTTAATTAATAGAAATAAGAGTGAATATAAATTATTCCACTGGCTTTAAATAATTAGCTAGGCCTTGTTAATAGGATTTATTCTTGTTTAAGAAGAGTGGGATGAATGTATAGACGAGCATCCAAATAAAAGGCGAACCCCAAGTCATTTATAAAAGACCCTGTACTAAAATACCGAATTTATTTAGGTCGTTATTATATAAATAGGATTTTGCGAAATATGGTACCTGGCTGCAGTTGTTCTCGGATGGTGAATAAAAATGCGGATGCGTGTGAGTGGAACACTCCACAAGGCCAAGAACAATGGCCCTTACGTAGATCTCCGCCCTTTTGGATCTCAAGAGACTCTAGAGAAAATAAGCAACATGATTAACAAGAGAATGAAAAAGAAGACGGGTGACTTTATGCAAATAGATGCCAATCAGGCAAACAAGATTCATGTTTATTTTAAAAAGTATATCATCTTAATAAAATATTTAGATTTTAAAAATAGGAATTGGAGAAAAAAAATCAAGGTTGCAAGTTATTTTATTTGGCAATACTTTTGGTACTCAATTTGTATAAGAATCCCTTTAAAAGAATTACTCACGGCACAAGAATGAGTTAGTTACCCCTATTTAAATATATTAATTTTAATAAAAGATATGTATGTAAAAGAGAAACATATATTGAAATTTTAATTTAATTTTCAAGTAATATATAATTAGAAAACGGGTGGGGGAAAGAAACAAATTAATCATTCTAAGTCGTGTGCCCTCCCAGTCGAGTTTATTATTAACTGGTTCAAAAATTGATTTTCATAAGATATAAATAAACTAATTAGATAAGTAAATTATTATTTTTATAAATTCAGGAAGAAAGATTTAAATTTTTAAAGAATTTGTTGTCTTTTGGCTCTTTTTTCTAGCATCTTGACAAATTAAAAGTATGAGAAGATTAAAATAATAAATAGAAAGTTAACTAACTTTATTTTTGTTTTTCATTTAATTTATTTTAAAAAATTTTATGCATTTCAATTATTTTTAATATATGAAAAATTTGTTTCCATATAAATATTTCAGAAATATTGTAATTTCATGTAATCATTCATTTTTGCTAATAAAAAAAATAATAAATTTCAAATTACATTAAAAAAATATTAATATAATTAATATATTTAGTGAATATTGGATTTTGAGAAAACCAAGAGGCGGGGGTACAGGAGGATTTAGCTTCTCCCGAAATGAGAAAAATATAGGAAATTTGAACCAATCTCAATAATAATAAGCTGGAGTGTCTCCACTCGACTATCTCGCAATTTGAATTGGATTAAATAACATAATTTATTATATTTAAATTAAATTTAATTAATTATAAATTATAAATAATAAATATTAAACCAGCGCATGTTTGGCTTTTTATTGATGGCACCATTGCACGTGTTGGCGCGTGAGATTTGCAGTGTTAAAAAATTAATTCTGGTACTTACAGCCATTCAATCAAGCTGAAATTCTATATATAGCAGTTTTATACAATTATTAATCATGTGAAAAATTATCAAACATATATCTTTATTTTTACGGTCTCTTTAGAGGAAAAAAATCAAAACGTTGTAGGTAATGACCCTCTTCCGGTTGAGCTACATTTCTCAAAAGTTGATAGAAAACTATGAATTTTGAATAATGCCCATGTACCAAATTTCATCATTCTAGCTCAATCCGTTTTTGCGCAATCTTGTCTACATACATACACACACACACACACACATACACACACACACAGACATTTTTCTCAACCTTAGTGAAAATGATTCAGGAACCTTCAAAACGTATAAAAACATCAAAATCTCAACATCGAAAATTTTCGTGATCGTAATACTATCTCTGGCGAGATAGTAATAATACATAAAATGAATAACAAAATCAACATTTTAATTATTATTATTCAATCTATTAATTCATAAAGTTTACGTTAACTTTATACACCTTTTAAAAACAATATTCAAAGAAACAAGCGCTAATTTATTTTCTCGATTTGTTCTTATTAACTAATGTAATTTTTTATTACCGAAATTAATTTCCTATCAAAATAAAAAAAAAATCATCTATAGTTGCCTCTGTCCCCAATCATTTGATTTTTGATCCTAATATAATATAATATATTTTTTAGAAAAATTATTGAAATTATTAATAGAAAGTGACAGGGAAGGTTGTAAACTGATTATCAATTTAATTGAATATCAGCCAAATTGAAATTTCTAAAAAAATTGTAACATGTTTTAATTTGGATTTCAATAATTTCCTATAAAAAATATTTACTGGGGGTTGGGTGTAGGGGGACTTAATCTCACTCAAAGTTTGGGCTGAATGCCAGTGTCGATTTAAATTGTCTCAAGGTTATGAATGTTAAACCTTGACAAAGTAGATGACAATCCATCCATCTATTATTTTATTTAATTTATAATAATAATAATGGAGATAGATTAAATTTACTGTAAACTTTAAAAATTAATATATAATACTTAAATGCATAGTACACGCAGGCAAGTTTCCAATTATTTTTAAAGAAAAAAGAAAAAATTTAGAATAGCATCCATAATATTTAATACATAATAAATTAATGCATTCTATAAAATAATTAGGTATTATGTACTTCTCTCTCATTTTGCTATCCATCAGGAAAACCAATAAAACACCGAATATTCCAAATTGGTTAATGGTTCAGATGGATTTTTAAGATAACACTTTAAAAAGAATTTTAAATTAATATTTAAAATGTTTGATTAGAATATTTATTTTTGTAATATATAAATCAGGCCTGGCCAACCCAAATGACTCCATGGGCCTCTTTGATTAGGAGCAATGCTACAGGGGGCCAGGGCCGTCTTAAGGAATTCGGCGCCCATGGGCTACTAAAAATAATGCGCCCTTCTTCCTAAGAAAATACTATGTCGCAAATAAAAAATTGCCGCCTCAAAAGGCTTGCGCCCTGGGGCTATAGCCCATTTAGCCCTGTGGTTAGGGCGGCACTGCAGGGGGCGCATTTTAGGAAAACGTGCTTTTAGAAATGTATTTAAAAGAAATAAAATGCCTAATTTACGAGTTTTTTTATTGTTTCAATTAAATTTGGAGTCCTATCTAATGTGAAATTTGTTTTTCTTTATTAATTAATTATAATTATTTCAATTATATTCTCTGTTTTTGAATATACAAATGAGAAATGAAAGCTACAAAAAAGAAATATAAAGTCAACTGGCGGGCCGCACAATTTTTCATGGTGGGCCGCATCCGGCCCGAGGGCTGCGGATTGGCCAGGCCTGATATAAATAGTCTTCATTAACTAATTTAATAAAAAAGATATACTTTTATGAAAATTTACACATTGTATTTATAAATATTTTCATAAACTAAAATATTTATATATTTATAATATATATAGGGGTGAGAACGAGAGAAGATTTTGTTAAAAGAGAGAGCGCTGTTATCTGTATTTAACCCATATATGATAGAGTTGGAGATTAGATATTGAAAGATATTGTTGTCGTGGTGTTAGGGGCCTGGGGGATCCTCCAGGGCAGGGTGACGTCGGAGACAGGAACGGAGCTCGTTTTATCCCGGCCGAAGGTCAGCCAAATCCCGGGACTCCTCCTCTCCTCTACAAAGGGGCGACACCGCTAACAGGCGCCTCCCTGCATATATTTGCCTGCTATGATAATGTATAGGACCTCTTCGCGGATGAAGCCAATTTTTAATTATTTAAAAAAAAAAAATAATTTTTTTGTTTTATCCTGAAGAGGCGATAAGTCGTTAACAATTTTTACTTTTTTAAATAAGGTATCAATTCAAAAAAAAGCATATACGTGAATATTTTCTCTTTTCAATAAATTTTCCCTTTCAACTTTAAAAAAATATTCAAGATAAGATATATAATCATGTTTATATAAACATTCATTCACTTTTAATTCATCTCTCATTTATATGATGCTCAACTTTTGATGAATATATCTTTTCAATTTATTAATCTTTTTAAAGATTAGGGGGAGGAGGGCTTGATACTCTAAGCCTAAGCGTTTCAAGAACATGAATAATGTGGCAAACCCTTTTATAAAATGATTAATTTAATTATAATAGAATATTATTAAAGGTAGATTTATTAAAAAGATTATAAAATATAAAAAATACAAAATATTAATAAAAAAACAATCTATAAAACATTTTCCTATTTAAATTTTGAAATTTCTGAAATCTTGATGTTAAATGATTTTAAAGAATAATATATATTAAATAAAAAAAATCTGGAGTGTCTCCACTCCACAATCTCGCAAATTTTAATTGGATTAAATAACATATATTATATTTAAATTAAATTTAATTAATTAAATTATAAATTAAAATTAATAAATAATATTTATTAAACCAGTGCGTGTTTGGCTCTTTGTTGATGGCACCACGCCACGTTGTGGCGTGTGATTTGCAGTGTTAAAAAATTAATTCCGGTACTCTCAGGAATTCAATCAAGCTAAAATTCTATATATAGCAGTTTTATACAATTTTTAATCATGTGAAAAACTATCAAACATATATCTTTATTTTTATGGTCAGTTTAGAGGAAAAAAAATCAAAACGTGGTAGGTAATGACCGTCTTTCTGATGAGCTACATTTCTCAAAAGTTGATAGAAATCTACGAATTATGAATAATGCCCGTGTACCAAATTTCATTATTCTAGGTCAAACCGTTTTTGCGTATAATTCTGTCTATATTCCCACATACAAACACCCATAGACATTTTTCTCAACCTTAGTGAAAATGACTCAGGGACCCTCAAAACGTCAAAATCTCGTCATCGAATATTTGACGAGGTAGTAATTAGTGATATTCTAAAAAAATCTTTTAAAAAATAACTTTTTATTTTTCTTTTTTTTAAAAAAAAAATAATATAATTTAAATTATTTCAGACTATTACTTTAAACCTTTATCCTACTGTCTGTGAACTTCAATTATTTAATTGCTACTTCCTTGATACAAACCATTAAAATGAATTAAATAATATTACAAAATTAATTCTTAATTACCTATTAGCAAATAGCATCTTACTTACTATATAATAATATATATACATATATATCTAAATATATAATTCCTTAAAATAAAAAGGAGGAAGAATACAATTTATAATATATGACATTTTCTATTTTCATCTCATTACTTAACTACTGTTTCACTATACATATAATTAGAATTATCGTGTTATTTTCTTTAAATATTCGAACTTTTCCATAACATGTTCAAAAAATTGATTTTAGAATTTGATTCATCCTTCATTGACTCAATAATTTATTGAAAATGTATTTCATTCATTTTAAATGTAATTAATTGTTAAAAATAAGGTAAATTGGAAAGAGGGAACACATGTACTTTGAGTAAATTTTATTCAATCAACTCTAATTCTAATCTTTGTTTATTTTGTAAGTTTACAAATAAGATTAAAGATTTCAATAAAATAAGTTGACCTGTGGCCAGGTCCGAACCGACCTACGGTTTGAAATAAATTAATTTCCAGGTACAGAAACAATTTCAAATAATTTTAATATATCTATTAATGTAATAAAAAACAGATAGGCATATAACATAAATATTTTTAATTTTATTTTATTTATAATATATATATATGTAAGATCAGGCTGTGACGTCATGAATGGCTGGATGACGTCATATAATTTTAAATTAAGAAAAAAACTAATAAAGATGATTTTTCTCGAGTATAAAACCAATGCAAAGTGCATGATTCGTGATGATATGTAAAAAATCTCCTCATGTGAAATTTGGTGTGAAAATAACCCTTTCCTTACTATCGTCGATCGCTAATACTACCACTTCCGGTTTCCGGATTGGCACCAAAAGTTGATCAATTCATCCCACTGATGCATTAAGTAAATATACCAAATTTCATCAAAATCCATTCAGCCGTTCAGGCTGTACACATCTATACGGACGGACAGACGGACAGACATCATGCTAAAAATACTTTTTTCTGTTAAGAAAATGCATGATTCGTGGAGATATGTAAAAATCTCCACATGTGAAATTTGGTGTGAAAACAATACCTCCCTTACTATCGTCGGTCGGTAAAAAAGACATTGATTTTCTAATACTATATTAACTGCCCGTAACCCAATTTACAACTATTTTTTTCTATTTTTACTCAATTTGAAAAACCCATATATATTTTTCAATTAAGTTTGATGTCCCGAGTTATTTCCCATGGGAGTATAATACGGTTATATTTGATTAATGTGATAATATAATTGTCTTTATATAATTTTTTTTTTAATTTCTATAAATTTATATATAGATTATAGATCGTTTTGATTTTTTTTATAAACATTCTGATAAAATATATTTTTTTAAATTTTACTTGTATTGATTTTACGGTTATATATATATTCAATAAGTTCTTGTGGTTATAATTAATTTCTTTTCAGTTAAGCAACATTTAGTCATTTGACCTTTGGACAGAGATGTTCTCACGACCTTTACAACTCAAAGGGAATTGGATGATCGTCTCTAAATTAGTTTTTGTCCAATAAACTTGAAGAAAAAAAAGTATAATTAAAATTCAAACCAATTAAATTTTTCAAATCACTATCTTATATATGTATATATATTATATCTTCTATATTTATTTAGTTAGGATTTTAAGAGAGAGTGTTGCCAGAAAAATTAACTGATTAGATAATGATTACTTCATTGTTAAATTGTAATAGATTCGTAATTAGAATGATTTTTTATCTAAGACATCCACGTCATTTGTCTGAGAAGTTTAATAATAATTTACAAATTGTAAAACAGAATGTAAAGGAGAGATAATGCCTTTCACACAATTTGACTTTACTATAATATTAATTAAAAAGATACCAATCTATATTTATATATTTATGAATATAGAATGTCAAATAAAATCAACCGTTGATAACTAACTCTACTATCATTTAAGGTGTATAATATCAAAAAAAACAATTAATGTACGAGTATTACACTTGATTTATAGTATGTATGTATAATTTATAAATATCACTAGTATATAGTATATATATTATTAGTATATTAATAGTATATTCCATTCTAGAATGTAATTTTAATACTTAAATATTAATAATCGATATAAAATAAATTTAGAATAAGAATATATTTTTATTTTTTTGCTTACTGTATATAAATATCACTACGCCCCCTGTACCCCCGAAGTAATAATTCGTTGAAAGTCTGTATGTAAAAGGTTTTCATCCATTTTGTTGCAATCAGTATATTACATTATATTATCATATCGTTTTGTGTTCTTATTTAAAAGATATTTTAATTTAATCAGTAAATTAATTATATATTACTATTGTATTTGTTATTCAATCTATCTATCCCGGTGGCTCTACGGATCTCGAAAGTAACCCCCAAAAAAGTCTAGCTATAACCATCTAACTCCTACCCTGTCCCATCTGACCCACGTCTCTTCCTACATTGTCCACTAACAACGTTTTTGGTCTTCCCAATCACACAGGACGTTTCCCAATCGGATTTCCAAATATATTTCGCCGATCTTTAATCTTCCATTCTAGCCATGACCCCTTCCCGTCCCAGCCTTCTCTATTTTATAACCTTAATAACTTTAACTATATCTGGAGATGCATAGAGGTCATGCAATTCCTCGTTATGCCATCTCCGCCATCTCATCTTTCTTTGGTCCTTAAATGCTGCAAACAATCCTAATATCAAATTCTCTAAATCTACTTTCTCCCAAGATCATCGACCACCCATATAATACAACAGGAAAAAAAATTGTTTTAAATATTTCAATTTTCATCCATTTTGATAAAAGTTTTGATGAGTTAAGCCTCTTTACTGTATGATAACGGACGTTACCCAATTGCGACCTCGATTTAAATTCTTATCCAATATTATTATCCTTTGTAATTATAGAATCTAAGTATTTAAATTTTTCTACATTTTCAAATTCTACATTTTGTATGTTAAGACTTTGTGTGTTAATAATGTTTTTCTCTCTTACTAAATATTTTGTTTTATCCCTATTAATTTCAATCCCCATCTTATTTCCTGCCTCAATGCCATCATACATTACGTGTATACATAAGTGTCGGTTAAGTGAGAAATTTTTTTTTGATGTTCAATTGTTTTTGTTTATAATTCTAAATTACCAAGTGTCGGTTAAGTAAGAAATTTCTTTATTTTTGTTTCTAAGTAAACAAATTACATACATCTCCTTTATATAGATATAAACTTTTAAGAATTTATTATCTATGTGATTATTATTGATTGATTATATTATTATATTTATATAAAAACATAGGTGAATTTTAAAATTTAGTCAAATAATTTTTCAATCAAGAATTTTAAAGGAAATTCATAGATATCAGAAGACATAATTCCAATGAATTCCTTCCTATTTTTATGTAATAATCTGAATGTTTGACAAATAAAGACATTAAAAGAACAGGAAGTAACCTATTAGATCAACATTTTAGCCACTTGAATCGCTCTCGTAACAGATCACTTTTAGAAAACATACTCGTACATAATTAATTATTTATTTATAAGTATGAAATTCATGTTCTTAGAAAAATATTTTCATAAGCAATTTTAACAGAAATTGAAAATCGATTTGATACATTTTTTTTTAAAAGAACCATTTTCAATATTGCCTCTAATCTATTAGATAAAAGAAAACACATAAACTATTATAGAGAGTTGTTAGAAAAATTGTTGACTTAAGTCACAAATGATAGATAGATCCATGATATGATATTTATATCTTCTGTCATAGATCCATTTGGAAAAGAGAAGAATTTATTGTTTCAAGAAGATTATTCAAATCAAAATCAAAATCTCATTCTTATTTTTCAAAAATTTTTAGTTTGAAACAAAAGAATTTATTATTAAATTTGACCTTAATAATATTTTAATTCAAATTGTTTATATAAATTTCAAGTAGAATTAGAAACTAATTTTTATTTTAGTCAGCCACCCCCTTCCCCAGCCTTTTTCTTTTAATGGATCCAAATTAATTAAAAGGATTTTAGTAGACATTTTGTTTATATCCTAAGTAAAATGTATTTTAAATTATTTGTTTATAATAAAATCATGAAGTATAACCATCAATACTCTTAATATCTGATTCAAGTGCTAACCAAGTCAAATAAAAAGGATTATTATACTTTCAATAGGTTTCTTTTGGAGAGAGAACATCTTTTACAACGAATTAAAATTTTTAATAATTTTCTAATGAATTCTAAGTCCTTATAAATGAATTTCAATAACTAGATCATCAATTCAAATAGAAAAGTCAAAATATAAAATTATTTTTTATAAAAATATATTAGGAATTCAGATCACCTTGAATTCTCTTTTCATCTACTCATGGCTCTGTCAATTTGGACGACCATAAGATTTGACATATCGTCATTAACGTCGTCCATAACATGTGGCAATCATCTCAATCTCGATTGACAAACTTGATTTCTCTCTTTTTATACTCGTTATCTTATTATGATTAAGTTATTATCTTTTTGAGTGAGAGAAGTATGTTCTAAAATAAATTATCGATTATTTCTATAATTCTTTACATTTAAATACGACTGAATCCAACTATGAAATTTTTACCATGATCCATGTAACAGTGAATGAGTGTGTGTTATTTGAGGAGCTTACGATACGGTATATACTATTATATTAAATTGCCAAAAAATAATTTCACTAGTGTATATATTTAGATTAAATTGAATTTCTGGTTCCAAACATTTATTCTTTTCACATTTCAACAAAGAGAATATTTTTTTAAGATTTATTTCATGTATTTTTTTACAATCTCTCGCGATCACGAAAATTTTCGATGTTGAGATTTTGATGTTTTTATATGTTTTGAAGGTTTCTGAATCATTTTCACCAAGGTTGAGAAAAATGTCTGTCTCTGTGTGTGTATGTATGTAACCAAGATTACGCAAAAACGGTTTGATCTTGAATGATCAAATTTGGTACATGGGCATTATTCAAAATTCATAGTTTTCTATCAACTTTTGAGAAATGTAGCTCAACCGGAAGAGGGTCATTACCTACAACGTTTTGATTTTTTTTTCTACTAAAGTAACCGTAAAAATAAAGATATATGTTTGATAATTTTTCACATGATTAAAAATTGTATAAAACTGCTATATATAGAATTTCAGCTTGATTGAATCGCTGAAAGTACCAGAATTAATTTTTTAACACTACAAATCTCACGCGCCAACACGTGACGTGGTGCCATCAACAAAGAGCCAAACATGCGCTGATTTAATAAATATTATTTATTAATTTTAATTTATAATTTAATTAATTTAATTTAATTTAAATTAATATATGTTATTTAATCCAATTCAAATTTGCGAGATAGTCGAGTGGAGACACTCCAGATTTTTTCTTAATATTAACAAAGATGATTTTAACTCAAATAAAATGTTGCTATTTCTAAAATAAGTAAATAAATAATAATTCTAGCCAATAATAGAATTAGATTTTCTAATATTTAATTCTTTAAAAAAATTTAAAATAATATTTTAATGATTTGGACCACTGTGCCACAAAATTGTAGAAATACATTACAATAAAGGAGAAGAATTTTAATTAAAGAAAAATACTTGTAGCTATCCATGTGATAAAATTAGTTTTCCAATGAATGCTTAACACCCGATTATCGGGCGTCATGGAAAAAGTGGTTGCTGCCACCAGCACAAGGACTCGGGCACGAATTCCATTAAGAGCATAGAAATGAAAAAATGTGTATATCCCTTTTTCATTAAATTTTATTAAAATGTACAGCAATAAAAAAAAGGTCAAGAATCATTGATTTAAAAAAATGTAAATTTTCTTTTTAAAGAGTTATGTATTTGTTTCTCACTTAAAAAAATATAAAGCAAATGATTTTCCCTGATAAAAAGTTATAATTGTTAATATTTTATTTATACTAACAAAAATATATTTAAATTTTATATTTATACATAAACTTATTGCCTTTTTTTTTTATAAGGTAGACTACATATTAAACATTTTCCCCACTGAAATTGCATGTTTGTTAAAAAGAAATAAGATTATTTAATGTTTCGATTTTTATCTAAATGAATAAAAATGAATAATTCATAAATAAGTTTTTTTTTTTTTTTCATTAAAGATTAATTGATCAGATAAAGAGTAAACCAGAAGTCTGATTATATGGCAGTCGGGCAGCAGGGTGACGAGAGTTATTTTTACTGCAAGCAGTTCCATCCACATTTTACAGGTGCCAGTTGTAACGCGTGCGCTAAAACTAACTGCCCTAACCAACTTTAGCAATAGCAGAGCGGCTGAGAGATCCAGCAGATAATTAAAATATCGCAGATGATCCTTCTAAAATTAAACATAGATTTTATCAATTATATTAATACATTTAATAAGGGCACATACAAAATAGGAAGATTAAGGTTTTTGAAAATTTAATTAGATTTTTAATAAAATTATTTATCATGAAAATTTTAAAGAAACATTAAATTTCCGAAAGTTTTGGAAATCCTTCTAAAATTAAACATAGATTTTATTAATTATATTAAACATAGATTTTATCAATTATATTAAACATAGATTTTATCAATTATATTAAACATAGATTTTATTAATTATATTAATACATTTAATTAGGGCACATACAAAGTAGGAAGATCAAGGTTTTTGAAAATTTAATTAGATTTTTAATAAAATTATTTATCATGAAAATTTTAAAGAATCATTAAATTTCCGAAATTTTTGGAAATCCTTCTAAAATTAAACATAGAGATTTTATCATTTATATTAATACACACATTTAATAAAGGCACATACAAAATAGGAAGATCAATGTTTTTTGAAAATTTAATTAGATTTTTAATAAAATTATTTATCATGAAAATTTTAATGAATCATGAAATTTCCGAAAGTTTTGGAAAAGTAAAGAAAAATAATTATTTAAATCATATATATTAAATGGAAAATCTAATTAAATTAAAAATGTTTGTAAAAATACTAAATGCAAATAATTTATATAAAACATTTTATTTCAATAATTGATTTGATTTTAGCAATTATATTACATAAAAAACATATTGATTTAAATTTAATGTCTCCAATGCCGTTAACGAATACGCATTAAATTAGCGATTATCATGCATTATATTACTAGGTTCTTATTAAAAAATCTGAAACGATCTACAGAGCTAACTTTAATCATCATCATAAGAATAATAATATTTATACTAATGAATATTCCATTTTATCATCCACCTCTTTAATTAGTCTATAATATTACGTCATATGCTATCATCAGGCATTAAATATGAGTTTAAAATATGGATGCATTAGACTTTTGATTTTCAAAAGTAGTTATATAGTATAAATCAAAGAGTTATTTAGGACATCACACCTTTTAACTTCATTTAGCATATTCTCATTTTGTTCAAAAAATAAGCAGGAGTGTCTCCACATGACTATCTCGCAATTTGAATTGGATTAAATAACATATAATATATTTAAATTAAATTTAATTAATTAAATTATAAATTAATTTTAATTTATAATATTTATTAAATCAGCGCGTGTTTGGCTTTTTGTTGATGGTACCACGCCACGTGCTGGCGCGTGATTTGCATTGTTAAAAAATTAATTCCGGTACTTTCAGTGAATTAATCAAGCTGAAATTCTATATATTGCAGTTTTATATCATTTTTAATCATGTGAAAAACTATCAAACATATATCTTTATTTTTACGGTCAGTTTAGAGGGAAAAAAATCAAAACGTGGTAGGTAATGACCCACTTCCAGTAGAGCTACATTTCTCAAAAGTTGATAGAAAACTAGGAATTTTGAGTAATGCTCATGTACCAAATTTCATTATTCTAGTTCAAATCGTGGTTGCGTAATCTTGTCTATATGCACACACACACACACACACACACACACACACATACACATACACACACAGAGAGACATTTTTCTCAACCTTAGTGAAAATGATTCAGGATCCTTCAAAACGTATAAAAACATCAAAATCTCGACATCGAAAATTTTCGTGATCGCAATACTATCTCTGGCAAGATAGTACATAATTATAAACGATTTACAAGTATGATGAGATCTCCAATGCCAGGAGCATTCCCAGCCATGAGCATGAGCGCGTATAAACATATATTTTTTGAATATTTTATTAATAATGAAAAAATACTATTTTTCTAAAAGATACATTGAAAAACAATTAAACTATGTAAAATAATAATAAAATTTTCAATATATTTTATTAACTTAATAAAAATAAATAAATAAAAGAGTAGGATTTTTTATTTTAAAAAATTTAATAAAGGAGTAACATTTATCCATTTTTAGTAAATTCTGATATACGAAGAATAACATTTAAGAATATTTATTTATTGAATAATTTATTTAAATTTTTTCTTTAAGAAAAATTCATCAATCAAAATGTAATGGTAGTTTTCGAAAATGTCTTCTTTAACGAATTACATAATTATTTTTATTATTTATTTGTATATATCTGCATGTATTACGTTAGAAAGGCGCCTGCACCCTTTATCATTTCACTCAAGAGTTCTAAGAGATCAGTTAAATGTAGTTCAGTGACCCATCTGCGGCTCTTGTGCCAAATGTAGCTTGTTGAAATGATTCTACCATCCCTACTAAATAAAGGATTCTATTTAGAGCATGAATGCTTTTGATTCCCCTTCATATTATATGCATTAGTTGATAGGCACACTGCATAGATTCGAATAGTTTCTTATTTTTTTGTTTGAACTTCGTAAAAAGATGAAATTTAATTTTTTACCGACCGAAGATAGGAAGGGAAGGTATTGTTTTCACACCAAATTTCATATTTGAAGATTTTTACATATCTTCACGAATCATACATTTTGTTAACAGAAAAATGTATTTTTTAGCATGACGTCCGTCCGTGCGTTTGGTATAATTACTTAATGCATTAGTACCATGAGTTTTTACAACTATTGGTGTATATCCGGAAACCGAAAGTGGTGGTTTACAAAGTATTAATTTTATATTCATTGTCGGAAATTTTTCACTTAAAATATAGTACTAATTAATAATTGAGTAATTAAACTAAAAATAAATACCAAGATAATATAATTTAGTCATTTTAATTTGAGTTTTAAAAATATTTTTTGATACTTTATATATTTATTTATATATATATAATTGAAAAGGCTATCTTAAAGAATTCATTAAGAAACTAAAAACTTTATTCGAATAATGTATATTTGGAAGAAAAAATTATTATGTATATCTTGAAGAAATAATTACTGTGATATTTAAAATATGCTTCAAATGAGAATGAAAATAGATCTGAGATATTTTATAAGCATACCAATGGAAATATTTGAAAAATTTCTAATAAAATTGGCGTCTCTCTACCCGATTTGAATCGCCCGAACTACTCGTAAACTTGCGTACGAGATAGACAATCATCACCATATGCATTTTGTAGCATTTGGTGCGTTTCAGTAAAAGTTTTACCAAGTTTAACACAAAAATCAATTGCAGCTCTTTGTTTGAAACTCATTTTCCGACCGATGTACAAAACACACTGACATTTGAAACGCAATAACTTTTGTTGTATGCATCCAAATGTCATGAAATTTATATCAGTTGTCAATGAAGAACTAAGCCATCTACGGGTAAAATATTACAACAGATGGTATTAGTGGTACTATTTTTTTTTTTAAAGTTCGGTTCCTTTTGGAATGGAGGTTGTAAAATCTCTGGCGAGATATAAAAAATTATAAAAGTTACTAAAGTTGAAATATAAATTTAGTTGAAATTGGAATAAAAGTAACAAAGACAGGGGAAGAAATTGTGTTTAGTGAATGATGGAGTGACAGGATAAAGGATACTAGATCATTTTTGAAATAAATTCTTGTTTAAAATTAACTGAATTTTTAATTTTTCTATTCTAATATACATAATCTACTAATAATGTTATAAATAATTTTAAATCAATGATGATTATTATTTCTGGTGCATGTTGAAAAGTGAAGTATACTAAGGAAAAGTAGACACTAATTGAAGAGATGTTATAAATACTAGCAGCGTTCTTAAAGGAAGATTTGAAACAAGCAGGAGTGTAAGTGTCGCCTTTAAAGGTATAAATTAAGCGTTGCTATTTTTCGAGCATTTATTAATATAAAACTAACAAAACTAATAATATATTAATTAAATTATTTTGGGTAATTAGAATTATAGTCATTAAAATTTAAACAAAATATAATCAAGTATGAATATTTTTGATCATTTTTATAAATGATTCCCTAAACACATTCTATATCATATTATTTATAATATCAAAAATTACATTGTTTATTTAATTTATTTTGATTTTATTTAGTTATGATTGTTATTGATTTATTTAATATTTATCAATCAATAGTTTTTACTAAATTTAATTAACACAATTAAATTAATTAAATTAACGCTTTCTTTAATAATATACCTTAATATAATATATGATCTTACCTCTTCACTCTATATATTTTATATTTCCTTTTAATCTATATAATTCTTTCTTCGTTAATCTTTGAGCTCAGGCCAGGTGGAAAGAGATTAAATGAATTAGGTCAAGATGAGGGTTGAATTTGAAGTTAACCCTTCCTTCCTTTCCGGAAAGGAACTACTTAATTGGATTCCTTGCAAGGTAGGATTTTAATTGAAATATTTTCATCATTTTCATAATACTTTTATTTATGCCCATGTAATACTCATCTATCTTGGAATATATTTATCTTTGAAAACAGGAAAAAAGGAACGTCTCACTTATCTTTGGAATGACGTCAATTCTTTTTGTTAGGTGTGGAAGAAATCATGGCGAGTAACTGGAGGAAAAAATAAGTAAACGCGACATCAATTAGTAGAATGAACAAGGAAACTTTTAAAAAAAGTAGGAAGAAAAAATATTTAATGACTCATTAAATAGAAAATTGTTTTACAAGGGTTTGAATAAATAATATAATATACTAAAAAGCAAAATTTTTTTTTTTTTTTTTGGCTTTTACGGAATATATCTCCATTTAGCCAGCTTTCTCAGATTTGTTTATTATTTTTATTTATTATTTATATTTATATATCCATGCACTCGGCGAGGTTTGAACCCTCGAACTCGAGTCGGCGGACCGGTCACTATAACCTCGCGACTAAGCTCCCGAAAAATTAAAATAGTATCAAAAAATCAAATTCAATCAAATATAATAGATAAATATATGTAATACGTAAATATCATAGATCAAAAGATTATTAAAATTATTAAAATTATTTTATCTCATTTTTTAAAAAATATACTATAGTTGGATGGATATGGTTGCTGCTGTCAAAATTTTTCGAGACACAGAGAAAAATAAATAATTAATGATTTATATCAGCGGTCGCCAAACTTTTTGACCTCACGGACCAGTTAATTCATAATTTAAATCCCGCGGACCACTAATAGGATTTTTTAAGTGTTAAATATATTTATAAATAAAAATTGTGATCAAAGAATACATAAACATTGAGTTTTTATAACTTATCACTTATAGTTATGAATTGAATCATGTTTTAATGCATCTTAAAACATAACTTAACATGATGAGTAAGTATATTCCTCATTTTTCTGCGGACCAGCGAAATTTTCTCGCGGACCACCACTTTGGCAACCTCTGATTTATATAATATCTGATTTTAGCATGGATGATTAATAAATGGAAAAAAGATTGTTTGGTAAAATATGTGGTTTACGTAAAGGGTTAAGACGAAAAGGCAGGGTAATGAAAGAAGTCTTTAATAAATCGAATATACAATATACGCGTAAACATCTGAGCTCTCGTTGTTGAACTTCTTTTTTAACGATTGAAATGTAACCAAGCTCCTGTTGGCTCTGATTTGAATGAAAGTGAATCATCATCTCATTTGAAATATCAAGTTTTATTTAGATAACTCTTACAATTGAATCATCGCGAAGTTTGAAAGGAGTAAAGGGTACCCTTTCCTCTGCCTCGTTGGCCATAGTGGTGAGAGGCCAAATGGAACAAACGTATTTGTTTTGTGCAAATCTTGTTGGAATCTACTTTAGATTGTAATCACACAATAATGTCATTACTATTGGGTTAGGAGAGAGGTTTTTAGATTTATTCATTTCTTTTTTATGAATAAATTGATGTATAAATTTGATAAATGAGAATTTTTTACTTATCTTATCAATAAATAAAAAAACAAATTTCTAATTAGGCATTTACGTGTTATCAAACAAACTAATCGATATATTCCATGAAATCTAACATGTATAAATAATTCGATTTTCAATTCAATTTTTAAAATCATTTATTAGAATGATAGAATAATAGTAAGATAATATTGATAAGAAAATATAAAGCGGGTTTTAATATCATTTAATTATAATTATGCCCGAAAATATCTTGTAAACGACAAAAACTGCCTTTCAATCTTTTAGATGCATATTATATTATACATATACATTCATAGGCTGTATATGTAGGTTATAATCAATTCTCCCTCTCTCTCTCTATATATATATATATGTCAAATTTCTAATTAGACATTTACGTGATTAAATGAAATGAATTTAATTAGTTCTCTTTATTAAAATTCAAATATTAAATGAAATATTTAGCCTTTTTATATTCTCTATAATGCTTAACGAAAAACAAAATGTTTTATTCTCATTTGGAAATAAATATTGTAAATGCTTTTTTTGAAATATTATTTTTTAATTTTAGTAAAAAAAAATATTAATAATAATAATAGTGATAATTTTAATTTAATTTAATGTATCATTTTATAATTATTAAGTGTTTTCTTAATTTTAATTACGTATAAAAACATTAGTAATGAAACGAATTTTATAGGATTTTTATGGGAAAATTTGATTTTTGTTATGGGTATATAAATAGAAACAAATTAAAGTTTTATTTAAAGTATTGTTTATTTTTCACACGAGTCTTCGATCAATAATTCTTAAACGTTAGTCATTTCTAGTTGATTTTCCCAATTTCTAAATCATCAGATTTGAACAATCTAAACAACAATTAAGAGGTCAAAGAGTATAAGTTCTATAAAGCAGTTGTTTACCAGTAGCTTCCCTTGTCTCTAAATTGTTAGTATGCCTCTATTACAAAAGATAATTTGTTATTAAAATGCGGACACAGGGGGATAAACAAAATACGAATATTCAGATGATCAACAAAATAATAATTTTTAAATCGATTAAAATATATGTTGATAAAAATTCCAGATAAATATAAGTCTTTAAGAAATGTTTATTTTATTTGATGGAGCCTCATAAAGAATACTAGATTTATGCTAATATAAGAGTTCTGAAAAAAAAGATAAGTTGCACAATTGCTGAAAACAATCATTCATCTTAATATACATTGAAATTATCTCCATTTAGTTTATTTTCATTTCTGAAATACAAAGAACAAGACAAGAATAAAAAAAGAATAAAAAACTGGAAACTAATATTTAGACATTATTTTGATTATCATATTTGATGATATAAAAGATAAGATCACTGTAATAGAACAACCCTTAACAAGATCTTTTTTTAAATAATTAATACATTTTAATATTTATGCATATTTAATTTTAAACTAGATATATATAATCAAATTAATTTTAAAAAAATCAGAATTGTTTAGATGTTTTTATTATATCTTTTCAAAGAAAACTTAATTGATGTGAATTGATCTGAAGAAGCAGGCCACTTAAAAAGAGCTAAGAATAACTTAGTAGGAAGAATAGTTTGAAAGTCATATTTCTTTTTCAAATTTGATTCAATTTAGTTATTTTAATGCATCATTTTCTCATTCAAGTACATGGTTTCGGGGTCAAATTATCTATTAATTCAATAATTAGATAAAAGAGAAAAAAAATATCTTATATAATTGTATTGGTATTTGCAAGTTTTTATTGTGTACAAGTTTAAAATTGATATATTTTAGGTAAGTATTTTTTAACTTGAGAATGTTTGAAAGCTAAATTTTCAACTTGTTTAACAAATAAATCGTGATGGGGATCTATCATGAGACAAAAAGCTGAACACATCTTTAGTAGCTCATAAATCTTCCACTCAGTAGGAGTTTTATTTTAAATTGTTCATAAATTTGAATATTCAGTCACTCTACTATTTGTAAAATAAAATAAATCTGGAGTGTCTCCACTCGACTATCTCGCAAATTTGAATTGGATTAAATAACATAAATTAATTTAAATTAAATTAAATTAATTAAATTAATTAAATTATAAATTATAAATTAAAATAAATAATATTTATTAAACCAGCGCATGTTTGGCTCTTTGTTGATGGCACCACGTCACGTGTTGGCGCGTGAGATTTCCAGTGTTAAAAAATTAATTCTGGTACTTTCAGCGATTCAATCAAGCTGACTGAAATTCTATATATAGCAGTTTTATACAATTATTAATCATGTGAAAAATTATCAAACATATATCTTTATTTTTACGGTCACTTTAGAAGAAAAAACATCAAAACGTTGTAGGTAATGACTCTCTTCCGGTTGAGCTACATTTCTCAAAAGTTGATAGAAAACTATGAATTTTGAATAATGCCCATGTACCAAATTTCATCATTCTAGCTCAAACCGTTTTTGCGTAATCTTGGTTACATACATACACACATACACACACACACACACACAGATGGACATTTTTTTCAACCTTATTGAAAATGACTCAGGGGCCTTCAAAACGTATAAAAACATAAAAATCTCGACATCGAAAATTTTCGTGATCGCAATACTATCTCTGGCGAGATAGTAATAATACATAAAATGAATAACAAAATCAACATTTTAATTATTATTATTCAATCTATTAATTCATAAAGTTTACGTTAACTTTATACACCTTTTAAACTGGCGAGATAGTAAAAACGTAAATAGTATATTTTATTAGAACACATTTCATTATTAAATTTTATAATTTTTCTACAATCAGCTTTTAATTTTTCTATTAAATACATTAATTAATTAATGATAGATAATATATAATAGTATCGATAAATTTTTTATTGATTCTTTGGCACGGTTGACTGAATCCTACTCAAACTTTTCTAAAAAGGTTAAGTAAAAAAGATAAATTGAAAAAATGAATAAATACAAATATTTTAATATAATTAATGAATCTATGATTTATTATATTTAAGAAGAATGGCACATATATATATATTAATATATTGTATTTATACATATTTAAATATATATTTTACTTTATATATTTTTTTACCTATGGGAAGAAAAATTACCCGAATATTAATACCAATTTATATTGCTTAATATGAAGTATTAAAAAAAATTGATATGGATGAATATTATTATTATTTAATAAGAATTGCATTATAAAATATTCACACTCATTTTAGATTAAAATTTATCTTTGTAAAATTTTATTATAGAAAAATACTTAAATAAAAATAAATTATTGTTAATATGAATTTTCCAAAATTAAATCAGAACCTTAAATTCATTAAAAGTCAAAAGAATAAATGAATTATAAGCTGAATTTATTTGAAAAGAAGATAAAAAAATCTGTTGCGCATTCTTAAAGAAAAAAAAATTGGCTGGAAATCAACATATTTTTTTATTTTAAAGAACAAAACTTTCCATATTCTGTTAGAAGTATTGTGAATTGCATTGCAATTGAGTGGTTCTACTTAACAAATGAAAACTACTCTATCATTTACAGGAGGAGGGAGTTTCACTCTTTCACTAAACACAGAGTATTTTTAACTAGCCACGGGAGAGAACTAACAAAAATGCATCTAATTATGTAGAAAATAAGATAATTTGGTATCAAGGTTATTCTATTTTCATTTCCAAAAAGATTTAGGGCGTTTTTTAAAATTAGTGAGTATAATAAATTTTTGAAAAATGTGTTAATTAATTATCTTCAATCTTTTTAAAAGTAGATAGGTTGACTTCCCAAAAAGAATTGTACTTCATATAAATCAACTGAACATTAAAAGAAGAAAAGTTGTAATTATATGAACACTTATCTAGTTAAAGAAAATAATAATAATAGATCTTGAAAATAAATTATTTTTATTTTTGTTATAATAAATAATAAATAAATAAAAATTAATTTTCCAAATTTTATAATAATATAATTTTTAATTATATATTTAATATATATTTAAATCATTAACTCACTGTATTTCTTTCTCTTTTTAAATAATTAATAAACACTTATTAAATAAAATCACTATTAATCGGTAAAAATAAAAATAATTTTAATTTTATATTTAAATTTATAAATTGATATTTTTTGGTTAAAAATTTCAAAAGTTAATTAATCTCACTACTCTCACTATATTTGATTTTTATACTCTATTTATATATCCACGTCTCGTTTAGACTTAATTAATCTACCGTGTCTTTCCTATCTAACTAGAGAAACCTGCAACCCTTTTTCTTCATCTGAAAGTGCAAAAAAAAAAATATAATTCAAAAATTTGTTAGTAAATATTGAAAAGATGATAAAGAATGTTCTGCAACCCATGATGAAGACGTTCACAAGTCATGTTTGCCTTTTACCCTTACCAACGATGAGAGGGATTTTATTTTATATTTTTACTATCTCGCCAGAGATAGTATTGCGATCACGAAAATTTTCGATGTTGAGATTTTGATGTTTTTATACGTTTTGAAGGTTCCTGAATCATTTTCACTAAGGTTGAGAAAAATGTCTGTGTGTGTGTGTTTGTGTGTGTGTGTGTGTGTGTGTGTATGTAGGCAAGATTACGCAAAAACGGTTTGAGCTAGAATGATGAAATTTGGTACATGGACATTATTCAAAATTCGTAGTTTTCTATCAACTTTTGAGAAATGTAGCTCAACCGGAAGAGGGTCATTACCTACAACGTTTTGATTTTTTTCCTCTAAAGTGACCGTAAAAATAAAAATATATGTTTGATAATTTTTCACATGATTAATAATTGTATAAAACTGCTATATATAGAATTTCAGCTTGATTGATTCGCTGAAATTACCAGAATTAATTTTTTAACACTGCAAATCTCACGCGCCAACACGTGACGTGGTGCCATCAACAAAAAGCCAAACATGCGCTGGTTTAATATTTATTATTTATTATTTATAATTTATAATTAATTAAATTTAATTTAAATATAATATATTATGTTATTTAATTCAATTCAAATTGCGAGATAGTCGAGTGGAGACACTCCAGCTAATTTATTTTATATTTCAAAATGCAAGTTCAGATGATAAATTATTTTTTATATATAAAATTTTATAAAATAATTTTTCAAATTTGTTTTTAACAATGTATAATTTCATCAAATTTTATATATTAATAGATATATTTTTCAAATTAGTTTCAAGAACAACCTATTCGAATGGTTAACACAAACTAAGTATATAATAAAGAAAGGCTAAATAAATGATAACAAATCAACAAATATAGTGATCATTTACTTAACACAAAAGATCATTGATTGATTTTGTTTTATTTATTGTTCTGTTTGAAACTCGAGAACAATCGTTAATTATTCATTTGTTTCCATAAATTTTATCGTTCCATAGATTAACAGATAATGTGCCAACTTTCAATTAAAAAAGGAATGTTTATTTAAAAAAAAATAAGTTGACCTGTGTCCAGGTCCGAACCGACTGACGGTTTGAAATAAATTAATTTCCAGCTACAGAAACAATTTCAAATAATTTTAATATATCTATTAATGTAATAAAAAACAGATATGGATATAACATAAATATTTTTAATTTTATTTTATTTATAATATATAGCTGAAGTAGCCGGCGTTGCCGGCGTTACCCGAGGCTGTGACGTCATGAAGGGCTGGGTGACGTCATATAATTTTAAATTAAGAAAAACATAATAAAGATGATTTTTCCCGAGGAAAAAACCAATACATTTGTGGTGATATGTAAAAAAATCTCCTTATGTGAAATTTGGTGCGAAAATAACCCTTCCCTTCTTATCGTCGATCGCTAATACTACCACTTCCGGTTTCCGGATTTGCACCAAAAGTTGATCAATTCATCCCACTGATGCATTAAGTAAATATACCAAATTTCATCAAAATCCGTTAAGCCGTTCAGGCTGTACACATCTATACGGACGGACGGACAGACGGACAGACGGACAGACGGACAGACGGACGGACGGACGGACGGACAGACATCATGCTAAAAATACTTTTTTCTGTTAAGAAAATGCATGATTCGTGGAGATATGTAAAAATCTCCACATGTGAAATTTGGTGTGAAAACAATACCTCCCTTACTATCGTCGGTCGGTAAAAAAATATTAACTGTATTATATGCTTAATAATGTATTTAATATAAATTTTTTATATCAAGCAATTAAAAAATATCATTCATTTGTAAAATTAATTATATTATATTCAAACTTATTTGTATAATAAATTTATATATTAATTATATTCAAAAATCTATTCACATCATCTTGGAATCAAAGATGATGTACGATACAATTTGATCACAATAAATATTAGCCTAATATAAGTATAAATTTTATAAATAAATTAAATCTTGATTATATAAATATATATATTTTCTTTCAAGGAATATTATAGAAATTTTTATTAAATAAAAGAATAATAATGAAAATTTGATGTTTATATATATACTCGTATACTTTTGAAGAAATAATGGAATTGATGTAGACCTGTTGGTCCATTATTTTATCTATTCTGTAGAATTCTCACAAAATTAAAATTAAATTATTGTATATACATATATACTTATATGTTTATATATAAAGAGATAGAGAGAAAGAAAGCAAAATTTTATAATTTATAGTTAAGAAAGGAGATTATCATATTCTTTAAAATAATATTTCTAATATAATATACTTGACATACAAATATGAATGAATGGTTAAAACTTTTGCGATGCAATCATATCCATCTAATATATAGTATATTAGAGTATAATAAACGAAAAACTATTATTAATTAATATAATAATTAGAAATAATTTTTAATTACTTACTATAATTCACACAGCCAACGAGTAATGTCTTGTCAAATGCACTGTTTCTTGCAGACTAAAAAAAATTTATTTTTATTTTTATTTTATCGAATTTCTAAGGAATGAGTTTATAGTTTCTTGAAAGAAAAAATATTATAACCACGCGAAATGTTCTAGAGGGACCTGTTTCCACTATCTATAGAAATTTAACTTAGACTTAATTCCAATTAATTAAAATGATGAAAATCGATTAACTTTCCGAATGAATTCCAAGAAATAATTAAAATATTATAAAACTATTAAAAAAATAGTGAAAACTGAAAAGTTTTTAGTTATTTATCTCTCTCTAGACATATAATATGTATAAATATATTCATTCGTTCATATTTTATCATTATTTATAAATCAATCTTTTTTTATATAATTAATTGTCATAAAAAACAACTGAATAAAAAAAATTAATTCAACTATTCTGCCAACATCGCCTGGAGTATATTTATTTATTAATTATCATGAAATAACATGAATAACTATTAATTATAATTTATTTAGAAATAATCCGTATTATAGTGAGAACTTTTGGAAACCTACACTTCTCCAATAATATTTAATAGTTTTTTTATTGTAAAATAAATATTTTTATGAATAAATTATTTGGAAAACGTATTCTTATTTTTTATACTTTTATATTCATTTATTCTGTCATTGTTTTAAAATAAAAGGCATTTAAAAATAAATAGAAAAATTTATGATACAATAGGGCTGGAAAAATTTTGAACTAAATCCTAAAGTTGTTATTATAATACGGATATTGCCAGTCAATTTTTAAGAAAATAAAAAATATTTTGTATAATCTATTTTATATTACCTAATTAGAAACGCTGCAAGAAAATTCTTCCCCTTAAAAATAATAGCATTTGAAAATGAATTTATTGTATGTCGTATTACATAAATTACATTCCAATGATTTTTAATACATTTAAAAGTCAATTATTTGAAAGCTGTTTTCGACCAAATCGATTCCAGGCTACAGTTACTTAAGTAAATATCAAGTTTCATATGAATACCCGTTTCCTGTTTTTTTGTCACAAGAAACATCACTTATAATGTAAAAATCAATTTTCCAAATGGATTTTTAAAAAGAAATTACTCAAATATTTCAGGTAGATGAATTTATCACGAAATTCATCTACATTATTTATTTGAATAATTTTAATCTATATATATATATAAAAAGGTTTTTGTCTGCACATTGCTCCGAATTTAAAATTTTTTGCATATCTTCGCGTTTCATGACCTCTAGAATCCAAAAGTGACTTTAGAATTTTTCATGTCTGTCTGTCTGTGTATCTGTCCGGAAAATAACTATTTTATAGACTCAAAATTGGCTGAACCGATTTGTATGAAATTACATCACATATTCTTATATACCTCTATTCTATAGTAACATAGCCTATAAATTTTATTAATATCTAATCTAATCAATAATCGCAGAAATTTATTTTTACCGACCGACGATAGTAAGGGAGGTATTGTTTTCACACCAAATTTCACATGTGGAGATTTTTACATATCTCCACGAATCATGCATTTTCTAAACATAAAAAAGTATTTTTAGCATGATGTCTGTCCGTCCGTCTGTCCGTCTGTCCGTCCGTATAGATGTGTACAGCCTGAACGGCTCAACCGATTTTGATGAAATTTGGTATATTTACTTAATGCATCAGTGGGATGAATTGATCAACTTTTGGTGCAAATCCGGAAACCGGAAGTGGTAGTATTAGCGATCGACGATAGGAAGGAAAGGGTTATTTTCACACCAAAGAAGATTTTTTTATATATTACCACGAATCATACACTTTGTATTGGTTTTATCCTCGGGAAAATCATATTTATTAGTTTTTTCTTGATTTAAAATTATATGACGTCATCCAGGCATTCATGACATCACAGCCTGGTCTTGCATATATATTATAAATAAAATAAAATTAAAAATGTTTTATTTATTATTTATGTATCCATATCTGTTTTTTATTACATTAATAGATATATTAAAATTATTTGAAATTGTTTCTGTAGCTGGAAATTAATTTATTTCAAACAGTCGGTCGGTTCGGACCTGGCCACAGGTCAACTTATTTAAAGTTTATATAATGCTCCGTGTTGTTCATTCAAGAGCATCTCGTGGCTCACGGTCCCTAGCGGAATCATTTTCACAAAGAATATAAATTATTATGGCAATTCCCAAACAAAGAATGAATATAATATTTTATTTTAAATTTTAATATTCAAATATCATTTCAATTAAATAATTTATTATAAAAGTTCTCATTTTAATTAATTTAATAAAATATTTAAATCATATTTTTATCATTTTCTTGGTTATATAAAATTAAAATATGATTTTTTAGACAAATGATATAAACGAGATGTTTTAAAATTTTGTCTTTTTTAAATTGAGTATTTTTTTTTAAATTTGTTTTAAATCAAAATTATTGTATTCTATTATATTTTTTTATTAATAGGCTTCTATTTTAATTTTTAATAAATTCTCTTTTTTGATATGATATTAATAAAAAATAATATTAAATTGTATATAAATATAAAAATTAGAATATTTGAATTTTTTTAAATTTTAACACATGTAATCAATCATTTTTGAAAATCAACTTGGTATTAAATTCAGAAAAAAATACTGATATAAGTTTCTTTTAAGGGAGGAAATTAACTATGATCTAAAAAAATTAATAAATGAACTTAATAATAAACAAACAAATAAATCAATTATTTAAATTAATACTATTAATGAATGTATATATTGTTAATTTATCTATAGTTTTATACCGTTAATTTTTATAAATTGTCTCAAGTCTCTAACTTTGCATTTTCTTAAATTTCATTATAATTAAAAATATTCAATAAAAATCAAGCAATGAAAATAAAATATCAAAATGAAATAATCAAGAAATATTATACTCTGTTTCTATTATAACATATACAATACTTACGAACCATAGGCGGAGGAAATATTAGGAGATATCATTTCGGGTTCAGGCCAAATCGATCAACATTAATTAAGATATTTTCATTAAGACAGATATTAGAAAAAACCGCGAATTCAATATTTCTGTTCACTAATTATTTGTAGACTTTAGTAAAACATACGTATGACTCAATAGGTCCGGATAAACTTTTTCAAATTTTCCTTGAAGGTAGTAAAAAAAAGAGTAAGATGCGGAAATCATTTGTAAAATATTAGGTTATCCAGACGACTTAAATATAATAGGAGATTCGGCAATTGCAATTACAGATAGCGAGGAAAAATTAATGGAGGTAAGAGAAGAGATGAGGTTTGAAATGAATAGTGATAAGAAAAAATATATTTAGTAACAAAGAGGAACAGCATTAACATACAAAATCTTAATATATCAAATGTAGAATTTGAATATGTAGAAAAATTGAATGTAATCACGAAGGATAATAATATTTGAGAAGAATCGAGGTTGCAATCGGGAAACGCCTGTTATCATACAGTAAAGAGGCTTATCTCATCAAAATTATTATCAAAAGGAATCAAAATGAAAATATATAAAACAATTATTTTGTCTGTTGTATTATATGGGTGTGAGGTATGGTCTATGACCATGGGAGATGAGAGTAGATTCAGAATATTTGAGAATAGGATTCTCCCAGCATTTATGAGCCAAAGAAAGATGAGGACACCAGGGGATGGCGGAGACTGCATAACGAGGAATTGCATGACCTCTATGCATCTTTAGAAGTAGTTAGGGTTATAAAAGCGAAAAAGGTGAGATTGCCACGTGGCTGGAGGAAAAAGAAATTGGTGGCGAGACCGATTGGAAAACGTCCGCTTGGAAGACCAAGGACGCGTACGAGAGATGGAACAGGGGCTCAGGATAGGGACACTTGGAGAAATGTGGTTGTTGCGGCCAAGAACTTTCGAGTATCTTTGAGTCACATAGATAGATAGATATAACATATACAATAATAATATATATAATTAATTTACTGTGATTAAATTAAAATATATTTTAAATAAGAACACAAAAAAAGAAATGAATGTTTTATGTAATATACTGATTGAAACTAAATCGATGAAAACCTTTTAATACTTTCAATCAAATACTATGTACCACTCGAGGTACATAAATTTATGTAATATCAAATCAAAGGATTTCAAGGAAATCAACTTATTTATATTTTATAAATATTGTAAGATAAAACTGATGACGCGGTTAAAGATATGGCGGGTTTTCTATATCTCGAAAACTAACCCTTTTGGTGAGGGAAAGACTTCAACCACTGAGACCAAATGAAGCGTTTCTACCTTAGTTTTAAGCGGTAAGTCAGGTAAGGAGGATTTATTTTGTCCGTCATCTTGAATATCAATACAAGTGAAATTTCATCATATTTATTTCAAAGGCTAGTAATTTGTTTTATTTTGCAATTTTTTTAAACATAGTGTACGTTTTTGAACATTCTTTAAAATTAATATTAAAACTTATTTATTCATAAATCCCTCATCGTTTATATAAAATCTTTATCTAAAATTCTGTCAAAGGAGTGATATGACGGATTGTATGTAAGAGGGATATGGCGTGTATTTTTTGCTTCTGCTTAGCAGTGTAAAATTAAATCTCCCAAACAATTTATTAAGACGAAGGAAATATTCATAATGCCATACTTGTCTAAATATATTATTTAAGTAATGCAATTTTTTAATTCTTTAAACTTACCTAATTAAAAATTTAAACATTTTAATTTTATGAGTTTTTAATTTTGTTTTACATGTAATTTCGCATAAGCCCCCATATCGCCTCCGTAATATCACCACTCCTGTTATGAATACAAATTTACTTTTATTTTTGTAAATTTTAGAAGTTCTTATTAGGTGTAATTTATGCTATAATTACCTAATAGTTCTATGTTCCATTAACATCAATAGTCATGTTATAATAGATATTAGTGTTTGAGATTTGGCAAAAACCCAAATTGTGATTCATATTCCTCGGTTTTAGCTTATTAGGATAGAATTATATTATTTCTTTAGTTTAATAATTCCAAAAAAGACTGATATGATTAAAATAATTTTCAGTTCCAAATATTAAAAAATAAGTGTTGTGTAACTTGCATTTATACAAATCAAATAAACTATTTCTCAATGTAGTTAATCAACTTAAGAATATTTATTATAGTAAAATTAATACAATCTGAAATAAACATATGATCAGAAAATTAAAATTAATTACTGTTGTTGTTGTTGTAATATAAATTGTGAATTATAGATTAATTTTATCATTTTCCGGTGTGATATAAATTAAGAATAATTATTAATTTTATCAATTTAAGATAAACTTCATATATCCTAACATTATAATATTTTAAAAATAAACAAAGGCGAAAATAATTAATTCTTAACTTGGCTATAATATATCGTATATATTAAGTACTCTTTTGTTATATATTATAGGATAAAGAGTCATAAAATTATAGTCTAACAGATCTCTATTTTCTATATTAATTATTAGTTAATTACTTAGGTAAATATATCTGAGTATATTTTTATTATTACATTATATATGAATAACGTTACTTTTTTGATAGGATGAATTGATTAGATAGATTATATATATATATATATATATATTTTTCAAAGTTAATCAGAGACTAGTTGAACAAATATTTATCTAATTAATAAATTAATTACTCTATTCTGATAATTAAATAAATTTTAACTAAAATAATATATGAATCTTTAATGTAGTAACTTTTCACCTATAAATATAATTTAAAAATTTAATATGATTTGCTTAATCAATTTATTATATATTTATTATAATATTAAACCAAAATGTACTTTGATTAAAATAAATAAATCAATTTATTATCATATGTTTTTAGTAAAAAATAATATCCTGATCTGATTAATTCATTTTGGAAGATAATCATTTTTTATTCTAAATTTACATCTTAATTATTTTTTTCCATATTCTGAAATTTAATAGAAATTAAGGAAGTGAATTGAAATGTCATCTATGTATAACGGGAGATTCAAATTAAGGGTTGCTTGTCCTAGTTTGTTAAATAACCATTCTAGGAGATGGGCTCTAGATAAAATATCTTGAGTAAGCATAAAAGTAAAAGCTTAGGTAGCTTTTAGGATAAATCGAGGCCCAGTTGATGCTATCGTTAATGGCAAGCACACAGGCCGGGAATGTCTATCAAATCTATTTGTGTACAGCCGGCCGGGATGTCGCCCTCAGAAATAGCCTCAGCCTTAGAGGGAGCCCTCTCCTTATGAATGCCCTTCGGGCTCTTCTCTTTGTCCTCTTTGTCCAAGTCCATTTAATGAGAACTGTCCACCCAAGTAGGATTTTCATCTTTCGGAAATATATAGATTAATTTTAATGAATACAATTTTAACAAAAATCATTTATGTTTATTGTTTAATAGGATAAATGAAATTTCAAAAGTATTATTATTCTAATTTTTATTTAAATATGAATTAAACGTTATTAATTTTAAAAAAACTGGAGTGTCTCCACTCCACTATCTCGCAAATTTGAATTGGATTAAATAACATAATATATTATATTTAAATTAAATTTAATTAATTATAAATTAAAATAAATAATATTTATTGAACCAGTGCATGTTTGGCTCTTTGTTGATGGTACGTCACGCGTTGGCGCGTGATTTGCAGTGTTAATTCTGCTACTTTCAGCGATTCAATCAAGCGGAAATTCTATATATAGCAGTTTTATAGAATTTTTAATAATGAGAAAAACTATCAAACATATATCTTTATTTTTACGGTCACTTTAGAAGAAAAACAATCAAAACGTAGGTAATGACCCTCTTCCGGTTGAGCTACATTTCTCAAAAGTTGATAGAAAACTATGAATTTTGAATAATGCCCATGTACCAAATTTCATCATTCTAGCTCAAACCGTTTTTGCGTAATCTTGGTAACATACATACACACATACACACACAAACACACACACACACACATAGAGAGAGAGACATTTTTCTCAACCTTAGTGAAAATGATTCAGGATCCTTCAAAACGTATAAAAACATCAAAATCTCAACATCGAAAATTTTCGTGATCGCAATACTATCTGGCGGGATAGTAAAAATAATATATATATAGGTTATCATATTATATTAACTGTGGTTAATATCTAATTAAGTTATTCTTAAAAAAATTAAAAATTGTAGATATATATATATATATATATATATCACTAATATATATATATCACTAATGAAAGTATGTAATACTAAAAGACACGGCTAATTATCCATACCTCATATTTCTCTCTTTCTCTCTAATATAAAGTGAGCGATATATTTGAGAAACTAATTAAAGAAATGCTCACTTTATCCAACAAATGAATTATTTTTATTAATATTAATATTAATTATATTGATTATTAAAGTTCATAATAGATTTTCATCGAGTTATTGTATTTTTTATAGCTTAAATATTTTTTACGATTCTGGAGTTTGTTAATATGACATTAATAATTTGTGTTAGTTAGGCCATCTTTAAATTTTTGTAAAAACCAAATATTTACCATTACTTATCTATTCAAGATTATGTATGGAAATTAAACTATTTTCTCAAATAAAAAAGAATTTAAACTGCTTCTCTTCTTCAAAGAAAAAAAATCTGGAGTGTCTCCACTCGACTATCTCGCAAATTTGAATTGAATTAAATAACATAAATTAATTTAAATTAAATTAAATTAATTAAATTATAAATTAAAATTAATAAATAATATTTATTAAACCAGCGCATGTTTGGCTCTTTGTTGATGGCACCACTTCACGTGTTGGCGCGTGAGTTTTGCAGTGTTAAAAAATTAATTCTGGTACTTTCAGCGATTCCATCTATCTGAAATTCTATATATAGCGGTTTTATACAATTATTAATCATGTGAAAAATTACCAAACATATATCTTTATTTTTACGGTCACTTTAGAAGAAAAAAATCAAAACGTTGTAGGTAATGGCCCTCTTCCGGTTGAGCTACATTTCTCAAAAGTTGATAGAAAACTAAAAATTTTGAATAATACCCGTGTATCAATTTTCATTATTCTAGCTTAAACCGTTTTTGCGTAATCTTGGTTACATACACACACACACACACACACACACACACAGACATTTTTCTCAACCTTATTGAAAATGATTCAGGAACCTTCAAAACGTATAAAAACATCAAAATCTCAACATCGAAAATTTTCGTGATTGCAAAAGTAAAGTAAAAATGAGATAATTCCTTCTAAATTGGATAAAATAAGTATATAATGTAAGTATAATATGTATAATATATTATATTATTTGTATAAGGAAAATTTCAATAAACAAGATCTACACTTATAATTCTTTGGGGAACAAATTTAAAATCTTTTTTTTTTATAATAATATTTCTATTTAATTGAACAATTTTCGTGTGATTACAAAATATCTTATTTATTGAATAATTTTCTAAAAGAATTTTTATTTTTTAAAACCTTTAAAACAACAACAAATAAAGTTTTTTACTTACTATTTAAAGAGAATTTTCCAATTAATTGATCATTATTCAAATAAGTCATCTTATCTCCATTAAAAAAATAATCTCAATATACTTATAAGAGTGATATATTTTCTATCGATTTATGTTCAATGATGAACAATCAATTATATACATTTATTTTTTTAAATTTATACATTTTCTAATATGGTTCTTATTAATTGATTTATGTATTATCTTCTAATATAAAAAAATTCAAGTAAATAATAAAATAAAAAATCGTTTCAAGGACATGGTGACTGCCTAGCTGGGAGTTTATATTAATAAATTTAATTAAAAATAAATCTTAGATAAAAGTTAAAAATAAAATAAAAATATCAACACACTCGTTTGCTTATAAAAATGTCATTTACTAAATCTTTTTAACAAAGATTTTATTTCATTTAACATAAAAAAGAAGTAATGTTAATATTATTAACTCAATCGTTCTTCTATAAAAATACTTGGAAAATTACTTGACACTGAATTAGTAGAAACATTCTTCTGGTTAAAAAAGAGAAACATGCAAAGGATCTGAGATTTACGTTTGACTTTGGAAAGAATTAATTTTATTATGAGAGAGTAAAACGAATCATGAAGAAAGTTTATTTGATCTTCAATCTTAATTTGCTTCAAAAGTTTTTGGTAAATTATAATTGAATTCAGTTTTTCAGACAATATTAAAATAATGAGGATTCAAAAAATAAGAACTAATTTTTACCGACCGACGATAGTAAGGGAGGTATTGTTTTCACACCAAATTTCACATGTGGAGATTTTTACATATCTCCACGAATCATGCATTTTCTAAACAGAAAAAAGTATTTTTAGCATGATGTCTGTCCGTCTGTCCGTCCGTCCGTATAGATGTGTACAGCCTGAACGGCTGAACGGATTTTGATGAAATTTGGTATATTTACTTAATGCATCAGTGGGATGAATTGATCAACTTTTGGTGCAATTCCGGAAACGGGAAGTGGTAGTATTAGCGATCGACGATAGGAAGGAAAGGGTTATTTTCACACCAAAGGAGATTTTTTTATATATCACCACGAATCATGCACTTTGTATTGGTTTTATCCTCGAGAAAAATCATATTTATTAGTTTTTTCTTGATTTAAAATTATATGACGTCATCCAGCCATTCATGACGTCACAGCCTGGTCTTGCATATATATTATAAATAAAATAAAATTAAAAATGTTTATATTTATTATTTATGTATGCCTATCTGTTTTTTATTACATTAATAGATATATTAAAATTATTTGAAATTGTTTCTGTAGCTGGAAATTAATTTATTTCAAACCGTCGGTCGGTTCGGACCTGGCCACAGGTCAACTTATTTTCACTAGACAGAATGATCATTAGGAATCATATTTAAAATAAAAATGTATTAAAGAAATTCATATATCAGTCATATAGTAGTTAACTCTGACTTGATGACACATTCGCTCTGTCTTTTTCATATTTTAATTCAAGTTCTTCCAATGATATGGTTTTATGCCTATTTTTTAATTAGTATATAAGAAAGATTTTACGAATAGATTATGTATTATCGTTTGTAAAATCAATGTTTTTTGAAAATTTTAATCACAATTATAATGATTCAGGATACGCCTGCAATTAATTTATAATCTCGTTTGACATACGTAAATAAATAAAAAAATATTGTCAAGCAAGAAGCGATAATAGATCGATTTTCTAAGATAGATGTAGGCAACCAAGCTTACACGTAGCTTGACCAAGTGACCCATAAAATCTTTCCTCAGAATTATGTTTTTAACGTAAATTTTAGTAATAGAGCATTACTTAGCATTATAAAGCAAAAATGATTTATCATTATAATTTAATAAATGTATATAAATAGTATCCTGAATCATTATAATTGAAAACACAAGTGAAGTGGACAGACCAAGATAAATTACTATTTGATAAAAATCTTAACGCAAACGCGTGAAAAATACTCCGTTCGTAGACTGTGCACTATCTATAATACAATTTCATTTTATTCATAAATAGATCATTTTAACCGGGCCTACAATAGGTAATTCTGGAATATATATATTTTTATTAAATTAAATGTTTCTTTTAATTTAAAAATTTAATTTTTCATATAAAAAAACAGCATTATTTAAAAATAATGTATATTAAGATTAAAATTTGCATTACATAAAGGAAACATATTATAATCACTGAAAAACAATAGTCACTCTTATATATGTTATACGTATCAATTTAACTGATATTATCTTTATTTGTTTTATCTTATCTATGAATACTCAGTAAAGAAGTAACGTAGAAATAGTTTTTTTTTATTTTCCCTGACATTTATATCTATTTAGGTACAGAAAGACATAGGTAAATTTTTTTTATTTATTCCACTTGTCTATCTAGAGCAGGCCTGGCCAAACCAAATGACTCCATGGGCCTCTTTGATTAGGAGCAATGCTACAGGGGCCGCATTTTAGGAAAACGTGCTTTTAGAAATGTAAAAGAAATAAAATGCCTAATTTACGAGTTTTTTATTGTTTCAATTAAATTTGGAGTCCTATCTAATGTGAAATTTGTTTTTCTTAATTAATTATAATTATTTCAATTATATTCTCTGTTTTTGAATATACAAACGAGAAATGAAAGTTACAAAAGAAAGATAAAGTTAACTGGCGGGCCCCACAATATTTCACGGTGGGCCGCGGGTTGGCCTGATCTAGAATCTAAAAGAATTCATTCAATTGTAATGAGGTTGTCCACTTTTATATTATATATGAATATACCTACTTTGTATTATAATTCTTTCAATGGAATGAAGTAACGCTTGACATTCATAAAATTACAAGACAGCAAAATTAAATTAACAAAATGGTGAAATTATTAAATTTTGAAAAGAATCGAAAAATTAAACAATAAAATAAATTTAAAATTTAAAAATATTTTAATATATACATAATTTTGTTTGAAACAAATAATAAATTACCATTTTAAATAAGTTGATCTATAAACTACGGATAATATTATTAGAATATATTTAAAAGTACAACTATACGTATTAAACAAGTTATGCCAAGTGCGCATGTTTTAACAGCGCAGAATTAAGATAGATATTCGGTAAATAAGATCTTATCTTATTTCGGAAATAAAACATTAAAACGATTGTTTTAGTGTTACTAATTATTTATAAAACTATACTATTTTTGTTTGATCAAATAATTTTAAATTTTAATATGAAAAGGATATTATGAGGTAAAAAACTTGATTTAAATAATTTATCATAGAAAATAGGAAATCTTCATAAAAATAATTTAAAAATAATATTTTTATAATAAATCGAACATATATATGTGTAGGGTTGGTGGCTTCGAAGCAAGTTTTTTTAAATAAAATATCGTTTTTGTTGAAAAATAGTTGCAAAATAATATCGTTTTTATTGAAAAATATTAGCAAAATAATATCGTTTTTGTTTAAAAATATAATAACAAAAATCTCGTTTTTGTTCAAAAATTAATAAACAAGATAAAATAAACTTCAGGATGTGCGTCGTCTTCTGAAATAATCGTGTTCTTCGTATAGGGTGGCTCTTGAATCGTGAATGATGCGTTTCGTCGTTCTTCTGAAATCATGAATGCTTGAATGTTCTTCGTATAGTCTTCTTAATCATGAATGCCGCCGTCTGAGCAAATTCGTAGCATTTTATACCCCTCTGGTCTCGTCTAGGCGGAAGGGTAGGGGCGCTCGACGACCAAATGGGTGACAGACGCTATGTGAGGAGCCAATAGAATTAATGACTCCGTTATTATCTCCAATCGTAGGCTTGAGAGAGGAGTCACCGAGGTCTTAAATATTAGTCAGAGCACAACGAAAATTTGTCGAGTCGCTCCGAGAACAACTTAGTCGAAGGAATAAAAAAAAATAAATTCCTATTTTTTCAAATCCTAGATATATATATATTATAAGAATATTATATATAATTTTTCAATTTTCATTAAATACATGTAATAAATTGTATCGAAATGAATTAATCAATAATTACTTAATAATTTTGGAGTATTTTTTTTCAAGTATTGATTTGTTTATTATTTATTTTTTAAAAAATATTACTTATAGACCAACAAATATAAGTGTATATAAATTTAATAAAGCTGTAATTTATCAGATTCATATTATTATTTTCCACTTATTTCCAGAGATGACATCTAAAATTAAAGGATTTAAATAAAAGAGATATAAAGGATGTTTGTTTTAGAGGTTCACAACACTTAAAAATAAAACAATAACAAATATTTTTAATATAAATGAATCTGGCCTTATTGGAAAGATAATTTTATCTGTTTAATGTTTGAATGCAATTACGATTATTGCTTGCGCCGCAATTTGGCCAATGGACAAAAACATAAATTGATATAGATGTTGATTTTCTCTTCAATATTTTGTTCTGCAATGAAGCTCAATTTTGGTTGAATGTTTTTGTTAATAAAAATAATTGTCGCATTTGGAGTGAAGATAAATTATATCTAAAGAAAGTGAATGTTTTGTGAATTTTATGGACCGGCTTGAAAACAATGATGGCCGTTAACAGAGCCAAGTGGTTAGCCACAATTTCCAGTCGCCAATTTATTTATTCAAACAATCATTTAATGAACAAATAATTTCAATTAATGATATTGTTAATTAATTACATAAATCAGAGAACGGAATATGGCAAAATATGGCATCAATTATTATTAAAAATTATTTAAAAATATTTTTCTTTGTTTTATTCCAAGTTCAAGTTGTAAACATCTAAAAAAACAATCAGTATAAAAAAATAATAATTATACCGATAAATATAATAAAAAATAATAAAAATGCATATATTATATTAATTTCTAAAAAGTTTTTAATTGAAAAAATATTTTCTCTATACATGTAATATCTTGTTAAATCATTCAAGGAACAAATACATCTGATGAGTTTGAATATATTTATTAATTGAATTAGTATTTATTTGTACATTATTATATAAAATATAAGAATATCTATATATATATTTAAAACCATTTTTTTTTCGATTTACCTTTTATTACAACCTCGACTGGTTCTAATTCATCTATATCTTTATCAGAGTCTACAACAGTTTTGTCTTTTTCTTTCTCCTTTTTCAATTTCTTTTCTTTTTTAGCAAAGAACTTTTTCTCTTTTTTCTTACTACCAGAATTTGGTGATGATTTGTTGCTTTTATCTTTCCTTTCCTCGTGAATGTCATGGCATTGCGTTTTCGCTAACGAACCAAATTGTTCTAATCTTGAATGAATACTTCGGTCTTCGTCAGCTTCCCTTTTTCTATCCATATCGAGACATTCGATGATCTCATTTCGCCTCTCGACAACATCAACAAGCCTCTGAATCAATTCCTCCTCGCATGCTTTTTCACTGTCTGTTTTCGAATGTTCCGGTTTCTCCAAAAGAAGTCTTATTTGATATTCTATTTCAGCATGTTCTTCTTCAAGACGTTGCTGGCGTCGTCTAAAAAAATAGAAACATTTCAATATTTAGTAGACGATTAAGATATTTAAATATATTACAACATTAATATAATTAATATAAAGTATATAATATATTTTAATATATTTTTGATCTGAATTGTATTTTGACTTAAAATGCTTAATTTTAATTAGTATTAATTTTTCCATCTCTCTATTTCAGTGGAGCTACTAAACTTAAAATTTCATAATATTCCTCCAAATTATCCTGAGCTAACTTGATTCAAATTTCAAAATTGAATTTAATCGATATATCTAGGAAATGAAATAAAAATGCCAAAATTTACAATCATCTCATTAACACATTTAAATAAAAAAAATTAAAAAGAAATATACTTACAAATACATTAATTCGGCTTGTTTCCTAAAAAGTTCATTCTTTTCATTTACCAACTCAAATAAATGCAATACAAGATCCTCAACATCAGGTGTCATGATGGAATCTAAAAAATATTAAATATAAATATTTAAAAAAAAATAAAATAAAATGTGTGGTTTTTAATAGAATGGCTTTCCCCTGGATTTAAATTAAACTGAATATTTTACTGACAAGATAATTTAAATAAAGTTGCCTTGTCTATGATAAATTAAAATTTTTCTATTTATACAAATGTTAATTCTATTAATTATAAATTTAAATTTATTTAAGTGCTTTAGTTAATAATTAATAAATTCTTTCTAATCTTTTCACTATTTTCATAAATAATATTTATTCGGAGGTTTAAATAAGTAAATATGGAAGTTCAATAAATAAATAAATCAAAATGATTTGTATTAATAAAATATAAGATTGATTTATTACAAAATATAACCATTCTATATTTGATTTAAGTAAATGAAGTGGGAAAAATGTATGTGTCAGAAAGTGGCCTTGTGAATTTTGTATATATTATTATTATATTCATGTTAAAATATAAATATATTTTCAATTGAAATTACCAGAGGCAGACATTTTTTAAAAGGATTAAAATATAATGGGAATTGATTTCTGAAAAGCGAAAGAGTAACTGATCTTATCTTTATTTCTTAATGATAGTAGATAATTTATATAAATCATAATATATATTAAATAAAAATTGTTAAATACCATCCTCCGATAAATTTGTTTCTTCGAACTTCGCCCGAATTGTTTGTTCGAGATGGACACCTTGTCTTTCTAATTCTTGTTGTTGCACTTCAATATCTTCAAGCTCCTGTCTTATTTCTTTCATAGGCATCGCTCGAATCTACAAGAAAATAATATTATCAGTTTAATTTTTTAATTAAGATATTGAAAAATTATTAGTTGAAAACAAAATTATAATTAACAATTTATAAATCTGATAAGTAAAAATTTTTATAAATAGTAATATAAAATATTTTATTTTGTAAGAAATCATTTCTTTAATTAATTATAAATTCAATAGGCTACATATAATTTTGAAGTAAAATATACATTTATAAATTTAATTAGAAACAATCAACGATAATTTTTTATATAAAAAAAGAGAACTAAATTATTGCCACTTAATGTTTAAATGTATGGTTTATTTTTGAAATTAGCTTCATTTGATAAAAATAATCATGAACTTATTAATTTAACCTACATTTAATTATTGATAAATGTAAAATGGGTTTAAGGCTAAATATTTCTTTCATATATCATCCAATTATTAATAAATGAATATTTGTTAGGTCCTATAATTATTTTTTATATTTAAAAATAAAGATAAAAGAAATTGATTGAGTATAATCGTGTTTTATTATACCTCTCGGCGTTGTGGCACAGGCCGTGGAGGTGCTGGGCCTTTTTTCCTTTTCCATTGTCCAAAAGTACTTTTATCAGGCGTAGAAATGGAAGCATGTTCATGCAGAGCAGCTTCACCTGTGTGCAGGGGAAACTTCTATTTATAATGAATTTAAATCTCACTAATTAATTTAATTTAAACAAAATTATTTTTTCTTAATTTTTTTTATTATTGCTATCTAATTTAATTCAAATATTATATTATATTTTATAATTTATTCAGGAAAGGAATTTAAAAATTAAGGTAAAAATAAAGATAAAAACTTTTATTTCATCAATTCAAATTCTAAATAAAAAAACAAATTATATTATTTACTTTTTTATAAACAAGTAAATTAATAAATAAAATAAATAATTGAACATATTACATTTAATAAATATATTTGGATTATAAGCCATTAAATAAAATGAAAAAACTAAACAAAAAAAATTAAAACATTATTCGTTAAAAGATAAAAAAAATCAGATCTTTAAATTAAATAATTTCATTTATTTTTTAAAATATATTTCTTTAATCGTTAATATTTCATTTGTAAAATAAAATTTCGAAAATATATATAATATGTTATACTTTAAACAAAATACGATCTTGAATATCACTTTCTGATATTATGAATCATATTTTATTTTTTATTATAAGTTTAAAAACAAAAAGCTACGATTAAATAAGTATAATAAAACCTAGAACGACGAAGCAAAATATTACAATATACGTATGATTAAGTACAAATAATTTGTATTAATATTTTTCAATGATAAATACTAGAATGATCTCAAATTAATAAGCAATATCACAAAAAAATTCACTTGTTATTTTTTATAAAATAGGTATAGTAAATAACATATTGTTTTTTAAGGAATATGTAAATTAATAAAAAACATTAAATTGAAAAATAACAAATTTGTAACTTAAAAAACTACTATTGTAGTTCGCACTGACTGTGCGATTGACGATCTCGGTTTGCTTGGTCCTTGTCGATTTTCTGGCGTTCCCATGATAATTTTTCTGAACTAGATTGATTTGGAGGCATATTTTGTTGATCTGGAGACATGTGCATTGGAGGAAGAGGAGCTTGACGAGATTTACGTCGTCTCATAGTTTTTGGCGAAGCACCCTATAATTAAAAAATAAATTATTTTTTGAAAATTAATTTAAAAAATATATTATATTTTTACTTATAAATATTAATAAAACAAATTATTAAAAAAATGAAACAAACCCCTGAGAGATTAGTTGGAGTTGGCGATGATGTTCTGGAAGAATCAGCTGATGCTGGTGTTTTCTGTTCCGGAAAAAGTTCACGGACACTCGGGGGTGCAGGGGCTGGTTTTTTTTTTCGTCGGGCTGTGCTTCCACCTCCTCCACTACTCGATGCTAAACTTGAAAGCGAGGATACTGATCCATACATGGACATAGGACTAAGCGTTGAAGGCGCTGGAACTGATCGTCTAGGCGCTGGACTAGGTTCAGGGATATTTGCTTGAGATCTATCAAAAATAATATTTAAAAGGAAAAATTTCAAAAAAAAGGTATTTTTTCTTTTTTCATAAGGGTACAAGAAGTTTTTGTTCTAAAAAATATTCATAAAATGATTTTTTTTAAATATTGTAAAAATACTTATAATTTTAGTGACAAGTCGCAGTTCTTTGTTTTATAAGGATTTATATAAAAAGTTACTTTAATTTATTTTCTTCAATTTTAGTTTTGTAAATAAAATATGGAAGCAGAAATTCTTAATATAGATTTCGCAACTTTAGTTATATTGAACAGCTTAGTAAAAAAAGATTTTTTATATATTTAGGTTAGATTACATTTTTGCTCTATGAGAGTCTTGATTGATGATCATTATAAATATTAAAAATTAAATTTTTATAAATTTTTAAAAAATTGATAAATTAAATTAAAATAATAAAATGAACTATTTTATTATTTATTTTGTTTCACTTACTTGAGTGTTCTAGGTTTTGGTATTGGAGGTTTAGATGTTTCTGTAATTTCTTCTTCTGAGCTAGGGCCTTCGTCATCACTCCAAAATGGATTAAGATTAACTTTTGGAGCAGGTACAATTTTCTTGGAAAGATTAGGCGGTGGAGGACGAGGAGGAGGAGATTTAATACTTTCAGGACTTTTAACAATCGTGGGGGATTTCACTTCAATTTCTTCATCTTCTGAACCAAAAGGATTTAAATCTTCTGGATAATCAGATTCGTTTGTTGTAGTCCCTTTTGAAATTATAGATTCTTTAGGCACATTCGAAGATTCGTTCACTTGTTCTTGATTTATATCTTCATTTTTAGTTTCGAGATCAATTGATTCTGTCGGAACAGATTTTTCTTCCTCTACAATAATAATATTCTCTTCAGTCTTAATATAGTCTGATTTTTCTTCTTTTGTTTCAATAAAATCAGTCTTCACCTCTTTAATGTCCATTTCACTTGGTTCAATGATATTCTCCTCTTTCAATTGACATTCACCACTGTCCATAACAACTGAACTAGATTCATTTTCTTTCACTGTTTCATCATCACTGTTTTCCTTTATTTTTTGCTCTGCTTCAACATTTTTCCTATCATTTTCCTCGAGTTTCCTGTTAATCAGCTGCTCGGGATCCTTATCAACTTCCCCTCCAGGATCAATGTTTGTGTGAACGTTATCTGGTTTCTTTACAAAAGGCAGTGGTTTAGCTGAAATAAGAATTTGTTGTTTCTCAAATATTCGCATTCGTCTTTGCACGAGTGAACCACTTCCATCTTCATCTTCATCTAGATCATTATTATAGTCACTGTCATCTTTGGTTGATTCAGAATTTGCAGTCACTACATTTTCAGAAATATTTTTATCTCTGTTATCAGTGTCTATGGAGTCCATTGAAATAATAGAATTATTAGAAGTAGTGAGTGTGGTAGAAATATTAGGCACTAATGGAGATGTCATTGTTGGCGCAGGAGGGGAGGACAGAGGTAAGGGCGGGGGTGATGAATTGGTAGTATCAAGTTCGTCTGGGCAAGTCTCACAACACCAAACGCCGTCAATTGTCTCATAACAATTGGCCAAGGATAATTTGGCCTCACAACGAGCACAAGTAAAACACCCTCGATGATAGAGAATTGTTCGCGGGCCTGTACTACTGGATACAACTGGAATGACAAGTCGTTCGGCAAGAAAGACAGGATGACCACATTTGGCACAGGGCTCCAGACGACGACCCACCCCCGCCGGCACCTAAATTAGACAAATTGAGAAATATATCACAAATTATATATATAATAAATAATTAATATTGGCTATTGAAATTTTTTGCCAGTATAATTTTTAAAAATATAGTAATCAATTTTTTAAAGTAATAAAATATCATATAATTTAATTGAAAAATAATTCATGACAAAATAGTATGTAATGTAATGTAATTAAATTAAATAAGAAATAAGTGCTCTTTAGAGTGGTTTGAAAACGAATATACGATACGAGGCGTACAATTTAGAATAATAGGTGAAGGTCACTGATATGAAAAATCTATAAGAAGTTGCCTAATATAAGTGCATCCTAGAATGTTTGATTAAACATTAATTTACTAAAATATTATTTTTTAAATTATTAAACATTAGAAATTTAGAAATTATTAATTAAATTTATTAATTTATTATTAATTCAATTTAATTTAAATATAGTTATTTACATAATTAATTCTTTATAAAACAAAAGATTAATCAACATAAATAAAATAACATACATATATAGTAGAATACTTAAATATTAAGGTAATATTATATTAAATAATTTAGATAAACGTACAATATTCACAAAGAAAATTCTTCCCTGTTAATTAAAATGATTAATAATAATAATAATAATTATAATAGTCCTAAAATAAAAAATATAAATTAGTGATACATATAATTATATATATAGTTATATATATAACTATAGTGTTTAAGTATTTGATGAATTATAAATGATGAAGCTTAGAGAGATGAAAGGAGGAGGTAATGCCTTGGATTATACTCAAAATAGCTCAATCACTTTCGAATATGGCCACTATTCGGAAGTGCTTAGCTATATTTGTTCATATCCAATGGCTTTACGTTGGATGGATCAAAAAACGAGCGAAAAATGCAAAAACCATGCAAAATCCCAGGAAATATAAAGAAAACGTTAGACAGTGGTGCAATCGCCTCGCAAGAAAGAAGCAAAATAGCAAAAAGGAAAATTAAGGAAATTATATTGTAATTAATTAATTAATTAATTATTTTTAAAAAAAAATAACACAAAAGCATTATTTACCTTCTAGCAGAATATTTCAGGTTTATATTGCCCCATAATGTCCAAGGTCTCTTCCTGGAGGAAACAAAAAGTACATAACAGTGCGGGATTAGGCAGGTGAGTGACAAAATAATAAATAATGATGGTACTGGACTCGCTCTCTCTCTCGATGGATATGCCAAGTGCAGAGGGCAATCGAAAGTGTCATTCAATATTGGCTGTTTGCTTCCGGGCGTTTGGTGGAGTCCTTCCGGCCCAGTAGTTATGCAAGAGCATCGGCCAACATGACCCTGATGATGCCTTTTCTCCCTTGGCAAATCACGAGAGAGGGGCCCACTCATATATACACATACGCACATTCACAAACACACACACATACACCCACACATAGATACATAATCTAAAGGGAGTGATATAAATTAGGTAGTTATAGATATTTGATTAGCGCTGTTTAGTTAATTCAATGATTCATCTCCCAACAAGGAAGAAAAAGCTTCGAAACCAACTTACAAGTTACATTCAATTTATTTAAAGAACATATTCAAATGAAATTAAAAATAAAAATAATAAATATATATATATATATAACTAAAAATGTAAATCGATTTATTGTCAATTTTTTAAATAGATAATAAAAAATAAAATAGCATATTTATTTTCATATCATATTTATTTTAGGAATATAATCACATCCGTTTCGTCATTCATAGAAAAATAATAGATTACCTAGGATAAATCAAATTTTATTAATTAAAAAAAAAAAAAAAATAATTGAATTTCTTTTTTTATAAAATTTTATTCTTTTAATAATATTTTTAAGCAAATGATAAAAATCAAGTAAAATTAAACTTACTTAAAAAAAAAAATGTTTTTTTTAAAATAATTTTAATTAAAATCATTCAAGAACATGGAGAATTAATAAATATAAGATTAATGACCAGAAAAAAAAATGATAAATAATAGAGATAATGTCATTAAAAAAAGAAAAAGGCAAGAGAGCCCCTGGAGTATATACCTCTCTCAATTCGGAAAGGACCAATGCCTGCCTTGTAAGGAGGAAATGCAGGAGCCCGGCACGAGATTCAATTTTCAATGCAATCCAATCGATCAATTGGTGCAGTTTTCGAAACAGAAGACAGAAGCGTATTGAAAGCAATAGAATTTAGCTTTTAGTTATTTTTACCGACCTAAGACAGAACAGGACACGTCATGGTCGTGACGCGATGTCACGAGGGCGGGGAAGTCGCCTCCAATCGTCGAGGAATTTTTCCAACACACTCATTTAGAGATAGAGATTAGGATAGGAGACCATAGGGTACGTAATTGGAGCGAAATTCAAAATAGACAGTGATTTTGAAAAAAATTTTATAAAATAATAGTTTATTATTAGAAAATTGAAATCATTTACTTATTGACTTGTAAAAAATATGCTTTATCGTTCAAAAACAGAAAAAATAAATTAACTTCTACATAGTTATAATCTTCATTATAAAAATCTATTCATTTGTTTTCCCTTGGAGTAATATAATCATAAATACAACTAATTAATTTCTATTTTGAAAGTAGAAAATTTTAAATGAAATTATTTTTCTTGAAAAATTATAAAATCAAAAAAAAGTTAATTTAAAATACCCTTAATAGAACGCTTGCAGATTGCCACACATTATCATATTATATATAAAATATATATAAATACTTCCATTATACTTCTATTATATAAATTATATAATAGAATTAGTCCAAGATAACACAATATATTATTTAAATATGTGATAAAATATTAAAATAATTCTATTTTTATTTATTACTTATTATTCAAATTATAATCTCTTTTAATCATTCTACGCCAAATCTTATATTCTTCAAGTAAATAATATAAAATAATATTTATTTAATATATATAAACTCAAATATCTGACTGTCTGGCTGACCGCCCATAAGTCACGGTCTGTTTGAGATAATTGCTAGTGGGATGTTTTTTTATTATTATTTTTTTTTTTTTTAATAATAAAGATATTTATAGAATTATTCTGTAACCCAAACATATCTAATATAATATATAAAAAAGATTTTTGCTATACATTGCTTAGAATATCCCTCTACGATTCATATCCTGGAGAAATCCGATATAGCTTGAGAATTTTTTTGTATATTTTTCTAAAAGTATAAAATTACACTCCAGAATATTCTTATATACTCCTTCAACATAGACTAAAAATTATATTAATCCCTACAAAAAAAAAACCTAAAAATTAATTTTTGTTATTTTATAAGCTAAAATTACTAGATTATCTTTATGCTTGTTTTGTTTGTTTTTTTTATTTGAATTACTTAATTATTTATATATCACAGTTATTTTTTTTAATATATAACTAAATATATATTTTAATAAATTTTCTTTTTTTTAGGTAACAAAACTTCAGATCAAGGTACAGATAGATGGCTTTTATTGATTCCTCCCCATCCTATTTAATTCCTAATCACTTCTAATACAATCATATTTTATTTTATATCATTTTCCCACCTTATCCTTGACCTAGATTTTTATAGATTTATTAAATAATATAAATTGAATCAGAACAAAGAATTTTAAAAGTTCCGAGAGGTATATATATATATATATATATATATATATATGAGTATGATTTAAGTTTTTTTTTTTTAAAATAGAAAATTGAATATAAGTCAATAACACTTTTTTGAAGATATTTCATCGAATATAAAATATTCTTATGAATTTCTCACTTTAGTAGACATATATATATTACATTATAATTTTATTATTATTTTGTTTTTTTTTTGTGTTGGGTGAAATATATTTTTATTTCTTGATTAAAATCAAATAAATGTACTAAGTTAATATAAAAATAATTTAAATCAATTTAATTAAATATTATTTAACATTAATAAGAATTAAATATTTAAACTTTAATTCGTATAATAATAACATATAAATAATTATTATAAATTGCTAATTATTTTTACTATCTCGCCAGAGATAGTATTGCGATCACGAAAATTTTCGATGTTGAGATTTTGATGTTTTTATACGTTTTGAAGGTTCCTGAATCATTTTCACTAAGGTTGAGAAAAATGTCTGTGTGTGTGTGTGTGTGTATGTGTGTGTGTATGTATGTAGGCAAGATTACGCAAAAACGGTTTGAGCTAGAATGATGAAATTTGGTACATGGACATTATTCAAAATTCATAGTTTTCTATCAACTTTTGAGAAATGTAGCTCAACCGGAAGAGGGTCATTACCTACAACGTTTTGATTTTTTTTCCTCTAAAGTGACCGTAAAAATAAAGATATATGTTTGATAATTTTTCACATGATTAATAATTGTATAAAACTGCTATATATAGAATTTCAGCTTGATTGATTCGCTGAAATTACCAGAATTAATTTTTTAACACTGCAAATCTCACGCGCCAACACGTGACGTGGTGCCATCAACAAAAAGCCAAACATGCGCTGGTTTTATATTTATTATTTATTATTTATAATTTATAATTAATTAAATTTAATTTAAATATAATATATTATGCTATTTAATCCAATTTTAATTGCGAGATAGTCGAGTGGAGACACTCCAGCTAATTTTAAAATTATTATGTAGTTGAAATACAAAAAATAATACTATGTTTGCAATTTCTATGTTAGTAGTAGAAGAATTTAATTGACGAAAATTGGAAAATCTTTTATTCGTCTATGCCTAATGCCTGAATGAGGTCTTAAATTGTGGGTTCTCAATTTTATTAAAAATTGTTTCTCAAACGAAAATACAAATTAGTTGATAAAAACAGGTATTGAATGGTTATTTAGATCCGTTATAATATATACTTGTATTTCAAGAAAAGAATCTAATCGAATAGTCCGAACGAAGTTAATTACGAACGGCAAGGGCATTGATTCGATTTTATTTACAAATATAAATATAAATAATATGAAATAGAATTAATTCAACCGGGATATATTAAAAAAAAAAGTTCTAATAAATATCATTGAAAAACCGTTAATCTTAATTATTAAAGGAGACTTGGGAGCAGGGAGGGATCCTCGTTCTTTCTTTTTTGGTGTGCAATCTATGAAGCCAGTGAAGCGGCAAAAGGACAACTGCTAACTGCATGCAGGCTTTTTTTTTTCTATTTCACCGCTTATTTAAATGAACCGATTTATGAAACTATCTATCCGTTCCTATTTATCAATAAACAAATGGTTGATTGAAATCAATCATACAATAGAAACACCTAATAAAAAAAACAGTCGAATTTAGGTCAGGGAAATAAACTATTGTATATTATAGTATCTAATGATTGATATTAAGTTTCAAATTAAAAAAAATAAGAAATACACCTGTCATTGAAAATCGGATAATATGGAATACTATATCTACAATATTAATATATTATCAACTAAATTAAGTTTTCAAACAGTTAAAGATATTTTTTCATAATTAATCTCAAATGTGAAGTTATTTTAAATGAAAATTCAGGGTGGACCATAAGTCCGGTAACATTTGAATCGAGCGCTGCTTCAAATTGCGGGGGATAGGAGGGGGGGCGTTACTAAACGCGAGAGCGGCTAGTTGGAATTCAGTGCATGGCGTCGTTCAGCGAAGCACAACGCGCGTTTTTCGTACGCGAGTACTATCGCAACAACGATTCTGCGACTGAAGTACGGCGAAAATTTTGTACACAGTACAACATACGAAATAAAAATCAAGCTCCATCAACTCGTGCAATTAAAAATTGGGTATAGAAGTTCGAGGAGACGGGTTCAACATTAAATCAACCAGGATCCGGCCGACCTAAGACGTCGAGAGAGCCCGTAAACATAGAGCGCGTACGAGCATCTGTTAGAGAACAACCTGGCCTCTCTACTCGAAAGCGGTCTAGTGTTTTAAACGTGTCCAGGACATCTTTAAATCGTATTCTTCACAAGGATTTACACTTACACCCGTATAAAATTCAAATTGTAAAGCAATTAAGGCCATATGACTACATTTTTGGGCAAAAAGTCATATCCAAAAGAGGTGACATTAACTGGCCACCCCGCACCCCGGATTTGTCACTAATGGACTTTTTCCTTTGGGGATACCTCAAAAGTAAAGTTTTTAATAACAACCCTCAGTCTATTGAAGAATTAAAAAAAAATATACGCGAGGAAATTCAGAACATTTCTCCAAACACTTGTCGGGCGGTGATGGAAAATTTCCGCACTAGGTTACGGGGGTGCCAAACTAAACAAGGAGCACATTTGGACGACGTTATTTTTAAAAAATAAAACCCTGATTTTTCTACTTTTATAATAAATAAATATATTTTCTCTCATATCTCTTTTTGTATTTTTTTATAACCATTTGAAATGTTACCGGACTTTTGGTCCACCCTGTATAATATAATTAGAAAAAATAGCTATTGATTACAATAATTGATTTACTAATACTAGATAGAGTTCTATATACATATACTTCTATATAGGTATATTATCTTAAAATAAATATATATAATATTAAATTATTATGGGCAGGATTTAGAAAGGAACTGAAAAGGAATTCTTGACTAGATGACTTGCAATAAAAATAGTAATTTTAAATTATGCAGAGTATCCTACTAAGTTTCCAAGAAAATTATAAAAAAAAAAAATCAATATTAAATCGTCGATTTGAAAATTATTATAAAAGAAATCATAAATTCTTTAGTGAATATACATCTTTTAATATTTACATAAAAATGATATTTTCTTGTTAAACCAGTAATATTATAATTAGAATTAACTAAAAAATTTAAATTATTCTGAATGAATGAATAGTTAAAAGTTGACAATAATATTTTTTTTTTATAATTAGTTAGTCACAAGTTGATTGACCATTCAAGTAGGACATCAACTGATTGGCAGTGACCAGGCTTAGGTCAACGCACTTTGATTTTTATTTTTACTTCTCACCTTAAATATTAGAATATACCATCAAAGGCCACGAAATACAATATTTTTTTTTTGTGTTTGTTATTATTTTTGAAGGTCGAAAATAAAATTACAAATAAAAGCATATTAAGGTTATTAATAGAGATTTTGTTAAGTGGAAATTAAACAAAAAGAAAAGCCCAACAATTTTTCATTTTAATCATTATAAATATTTTCTTATTAGAATAAAGAAATGGTTAAACGTCAAATTTGATTAATGTCTTGAAAAAGTGTTTGGGAAGGGGGGGGGGCATCGCGGAAGCCAACAGCTGAAGAATAAAACAAGACCGTTTCACAGATCCAAAGTGGCAATCCTCTTCCTAGTTTGTTCGAATAAATAGTTTCAATATTTTAAAATTTATGTTTAATAAATAATTTAGAACATTATCATCAATAGCAAATAATATTTTAAATTATAATTAATATATAATAATTAATCAATTTTATTTCAATTTCAATATGGATTTTTAATAGATAATATAAATATTGATAGATAAATAAATTAGCAAATAATTAAAATTTTAAACTTGGGATAATAAAACCAAATGTAATACATAACATTTCAATCGATAATTCTTTCTAGATTTACAATATTAATAAGTTAACCTGTGGCCAGGTCCGAACCGACCGACGATTTGAAGTAAATTAATTTCCAGCTACAGAAACAATTTCAAATAATTTTAATATATCTATTAATATAATAAAAAACAGATATGGATATAACAGATATATTTTTAATTTTATTTTATTTATAATATATATGCAAGACCAGGCTGTGACGTCATGAATGGCTCGATGACGTCATATAATTTTAAATTAAGAAAAAACTAATGAAGATGATTTTTCCCGAGGATAAAAACAATACAAAGTCCGTGATTCGTGGAGATATGTAAAAAATCTCCTCATGTGATTTGGTGTGAAAATAACCCTTTCTTTCATATCGTCGATCGGTAATACTACCACTTCCGGTTTCCGGATTTGCACCAAAAGTTGATCAATTCATCATACTGATGCATTAAGTAAATATACCAAATTTCATCAAAATCCGTTGAGCCGTTCAAGCTGTACACATCTATACGGGCGGACTGACGGACGGAGATCATGCTAAAAATACTTTTTTCTGTTAAGAAAATGCATGATTCGTGGAGATATGTAAGAATCTCCACATTTGAAATTTGGTGTGAAAACAATACCTCCCTTACTATCGTCGGTCGGTAAAAAGTAAAAGCGAAAAGTTCGTTAATTTTGATTAAAATCTCTTTTAAGTCTTAACATTTCATAGAGTAGTTTCCTAAAGCAAAAAATTGAATATTTTTAACCTTATTCTTCAGGATAATCCCTAACCGCCCATCTAACTCCAAGATACTACAAACTACTTAAATAAGGTTTATTATAAAATTTTCAAATTATTTTTTCAAGGCTATTGTGATATAAACCCGATTTAACAACGTTAGACATTTTTATTTTATTATAGAATTAATATTATTTTTTAAATCAATTATTAAATATTTTAAACTGGGTGATGTTTGAACCTTCAACCTAAGTTCAATTGCTCACGACTTTGCCTTTTGAGATACAATTGGATTTTATGTCCAAATGATTTCAATATTTAAATTTTGTTTATGTAAAATATAAAACCAGTAATAAAGGAAAACTACCCACTTTTCTCTGAATTTCTATTCAAATTTATTTAACGTATTTCTTTTATCTAATAAATTGACCCAATTTTAATATTTGACAACAATTTTTATCGAGGAGGTAATATCCACTTACTATAAAAATTATTTTATAGGTATCTTTATACAATTTTAAATGAATTCTAGATCGATTTTACATTCAACAAAGAAAAGATTCATTTACTTTATAAAAGTTCACTATATATATATAGTTATATTAGTTAAAAATAAAAATATATATGTATATACTGAAACCAAAATATTTTTAAAATTATTTATTAAGGAAAACTTTATTTTTAGTAAAAAAAAAAAAATAAGTTAAAAACTATTTTCGGTTTTTTCATTGAAATATTATCGATGAAAAATAAAACACGTATAAATACGTAAAATGTATTTCAATTTGTAATTATAGAAAGATTTTTTAAATTTATAAATACTGTATGTTAAAAAAAGCTTGGCTTGGTACAATTTGAAAGATTATTTTTTATTAATAACAGGAAGACATAGATAGATAGAAGGGAAGTAAAATCATTGCCGTTTTGACCCAATTAAATAATTTAATACAATAAATGTAAAAGATTCGGATAAAGCGGATGTTTGGATGAATCGCTAAGTGAGAATGAATGGATGCAAAGCAAATTAATAAGGGGAGAGGGGGCTTGGTGGGTGGAGGAGCTTAGTTTTCTATCATTCAAAACCAAGGGAAATGTTTTGCTTAATATATTATTGATATAAACAACGCAAACACATATCTAGATAATAAATTAATCGTTTTTAAAGTAAAATTTGACAAATGCCACCAAAAAGTGGAAGGAAATATGAGTCCTTGATTTTGGAGATAGGCATATGTATGAATGATCGTGTTTTATTCTGCAAGAGGGAAGTATGTTCCCGGAACGTGGAAATACCTTGGCCGGAGGCGGTGATTCTGGAACGGAAGTCGCAGTTGATGACACGGAAGCTCTTTTCAGGGAAGTGCGTCCGCCTGGCGAGCCTGCAACCAAATCAACTGTTCAGAAATTTTCTTTCGAATATTTAGGAAATGGAATTGATTCATAGAAAATGTATACCCAACAAAATCTATGATAAGTAAAGTAATAAGATGAATTTTATTTATATAATGACATATAAAATAAAATACTATTTTCCTATTATAACTTTGGAAATATGTAAACTTTTCATAATTTATGTAAACAAAATAAAACAATACATCTTTTAGTTTTATAATTTTTCAATATTTTATTGTAGTCACTTAATGAAACTTATTGATTTTTTATTTATTTAATTAAACATTGTATATATAGTTCAAGTTTTTTTTTATAGTTTCTTTAAGCACTTTGCGACATTTTCTTTCATTATAAAAAGTATTATTTTTAATTTTTAATACTTGTTACAATCAATACAGAGTAATGATGATATTTCTTTTATTTACATAAAACAAAATAAAAAAAAATTTTTTATTAAAGTTAATTGTCAATAATTGTCATAAGTTTACGATTTCTTAACCGTGATTATATATCATATTCTAAATTATAATTATCCCATTTTTTAGAGTGGTTTAGTTAATCCTTCAGGTCACAAATTGAATAAATTTAAGAGATTTTTTAGATTTATTATATTATATTAAATTTTTTTTCATTCAATTACCAATATAAACAATCACAAATATCAAATTAATTCTATCTTAATAATAATTTTTATAAATAAAAATTGTTATTTTCTGTTATTATTATTATAAAAAGACTTATTACATAATTGTTACATATATATATATATCATGTAAACAGGTATATGTGCGTATATATAAATAGATTTGCTACAAGAAAAAGAAATAAGAGAATGGAATTGTATAAGCAAAAGTCCAAGGCTTCCAGGAGTTGATGAAAAAGACGCAATTTATGAGTTTTTGATATTAATAAAAGATAAAAATAATTTAAAATAACTAAATAACTAATCGATATATATATATATATATATAATTTACTTATTTAAATCTGATATATAATACTAATTATTATCTGGTATTAGAAAATTGAATTAATTTTTTTTTAGTTTGTAATAATATCTAAACAGCATAAATAAATAGATATAAATATATTATTTGTGAAAATATGTTTAAATATAAATTATATAAATAAAAGATATTCAAATTTAAATTATTACAGGTAGGATAGTATTATTTAAAGGTATCAGTTATTATATTTTAAAAAATAACAATAAATAATAAATAAATAATTAAAATAAAACTTACACGAATTTGATATGTTAATGGGACTAGGTAAGGGGAGTTGACTAATCAACTTCCAATGAGTAACTACTGGCCTATTCGATTAGAAATGTGATAAAACATTGAAAAATGTTGTGTCAGTGACAATTTATTTTGTGAAAGTCAATAATTTCTTCGCTTTCTCATATTTATTTATTTATTTATTAATTTATTATTTATTCATATCAAAGTTAATAGAAACAAAAACGTATTAATTGGAAAACAAATAATATTTCTAAGCAATCAGCTGAGAGGTGAACTTTCCAGTTTCATAATAGCTCTAAAGTGGCCGAACGCAGCGTGATACGTTTTTTGGAATGGAAGTACACTGAAGTACAACACGCGAGGCTATTTTCTCGGCATAGCGGCATCGGCGATGTCAAAGGACGAAGAAGGCACGCAACCGGCCCGTAGCACCCAGTGAACATGCAATCGTTCAGTTCCCATCCCAGCACGTTGCGTAACTACTTCCTGGGCATAGAGATGCACAAAATCGCTTTCCAAGTGGCCATCATCCATCCATCCAACTCCCCACACAGAGAGTGAGAGAGAGAAAGAGAAAAATCCCCGAATCAGCGAGGGGAAAAGAATTGAGCTATGCCGCCTTGTTGATTTAATAGCCAAAGTTTGCTCGCAAATGAGAAGTCAACTTCACTAATGTTCTTTAAATATGACGTTCCCACTCATTTGTCGGGCAACCGCTCATAATTCATAATTCCGCAAGATTAGAGTGTTGAAGCATAAGTTAAAATAAATTGCTTTTAAGCTGGGGGCACTTGTTAATTCAAGAATACAGAAAACATCGCTCGTTTTGTCTTTGTTCAGTCACTAAAAGAACACCATTGTCATGGAATGAAAACGCATCTTCCTGCCAGATGCTTTTTATTTTAATTTTAATAAACCCTTCAAGTGATTAGTAAAATTCCATTTCATCAAATGATTACAAATTAATTAGAATTAAATATTAAAAAAAAAAGAATATAGGTACCAGAGCATGTTTTGCCTTATCAAATATGGCATTATGTGGAATGCCTTTTCTGGCTGGGTTTTATTCCAAGGATTTAATCTTGGAGCTGGTACTAATAGAAGGACGAAATGTCCTTAGAGTACTATGATTTTTTATTGCGACGGGACTTACGGCGTGTTCAAATCGAAGAATATTTTAATCATTTTTCAATTATGACCTGGAAGAATTCTTAAATTAAATAAACAATATTATTAATTTAATTGTAAATTAAATAAATCAAAATTTAGCAAAAACTTAACGAATAGGACGATTATGTTTAAGTAATATATTATTGATGAGAGATTTTTCGTATATATTATATTCAAAGGTTTTTATTTATCCAAAAGAATCATGACCTTTCATGATATAACACATGATATAACATAGTCTAGTAGGTAGGTACATCTTATATATAAAATTCTCGTGTCACAAAACTTTGAAATGATACTCCTCCGAAACGGCTGGACCGATTCTTATGAAATTTTTTATGCATATTCAGTAGGTCTCAGGGCATGTCAGACTTCTTTTATTAAACCGTTAATTGCTAAGGTGTGTCCAAGGGGTGCTAATTAATTAAAAATAGTTTAGTTACCATACTAGATCATAGAGGCGCTGGTGGCGAAAATTTGACATCTTATATATATCCTTATAAGAGACTAGCGCGTCATCTTATGACTTTGCCCCCTCAGTTCGAAACTCGCAAAGGCACTATTTTTTTTTAAGTATTATATATTTTTTTTACAAATTTATTAATTTTTATTATTTTAATATTTTATTAAATTAAATTTTATTATTAAATTTTATTTTATTAAATTAATAATTATGTCAATTAATTTTTTCTGCATAAATAAACATATATAATAAGTTGACCTGTGGCCAGGTCCGAACCGACCGACGGTTTGAAATAAATTAATTTCCAGCTACAGAAACAATTTCAAATAATTTTAATATATCTATTAATGTAATAAAAAACAGATATGCATACATAAATAATAAATATAAACATTTTTAATTTTATTTTATTTATAATATATATGCAAGACCAGGCTGTGACGTCATGAATGGCTGGATGACGTCATATAATTTTAAATCAAGAAAAAACTAATAAATATGATTTTTCTCGAGGATAAAACCAATACAAAGTGCATGATTCGTGGTGATATATAAAAAAATCTCCTTTGGTGTGAAATTAACCCTTCCCTTCCTATCGTCGATCGCTAATACTACCACTTCCGGTTTCCGGAATTGCACCAAAAGTTGATCAATTCATCCCACTGATGCATTAAGTAAATATACCAAATTTCATCAAAATCGGTTGAGCCATTCAGGCTGTACACATCTATACGGACGGACAGACGGACAGACGGACGGACAGACATCATGCTAAAAATACTTTTTTCTGTTTAGAAAATGCATGATTCGTGGAGATATGTAAAAATCTCCACATGTGAAATTTGGTGTGAAAACAATACCTCCCTTACTATCGTCGGTCGGTAAAAAACTATAGAGATGGGACAGGGTAGGAGTTAGATGGTTATAGCTCAGAATAGGGGCACTCGGGGGGGTACAGGGGGCGGAGCCCCCGTATAGGTGTGGAGAGCGCCGAAGGCGCTCGGAGCAGCTAGTAATATATATTTAGAAGAAAATTAAAAAGAGAATATATTCATTTTTCCCTTTAAAATTAAATCTAAATAAAATAAATATTTCTCTTATATCATTAATTTTTATTGGATGAAATTTTAATTATTTAACATTGAACTCAAAGTTAAATCTAAAGGATTGCCTATGTTATTTTTTAGGGTTTTGTGGGTGGAATGAAAGTTAATGATTGTAGAATGATGCAACAAATGACTGTTGTCGTTGAAGTTCCTTGAAACCCCTAAACAATAAATAATAAAAAATTATTTATTGGAATGTTTTAATTTTTTTCCAATTTTTATTTTTATTATTAGTAATACCTAGCCATTTATAAAAAATAATATAATTATTCATATTTTAATATAATTTTTATTAGCTTCTACTAATGTCTAAGTCTAACATCTGCGTTTAGAAAAAAAAAAGTGTTAATGCAGATGTTCAATTTGAATGCTTTATGTTTTATTTAATTTGTAATTTCTTATTCAGGAAATAAAATGAAGATCGAATTGTTCAGGATTCCCGTGAGAAACGAAATCAATCAGTTATTCCAAACAAAAATGATAGAAAACAAGACTTGAAATGGACCAATCATTCTTATTCTTATATAAATATACATAATCTATTAAAATTTATTAGTTGATATTTCGTCCATTTCTTTGTCTTAGTTGTTTGTATAAAATGTGTTAAAAAAATCAAGTCCCTTTGCTGACGTGACAAAGGGAATAAATGCTTATCAAGTTTTATTTAAGTTGATAATAAGTAGACAGCTTATCCATGTCATAATATTTTTAAATATAATCTTTTCAGCAAATTTCATATATATATCTTTAATAAAATTGTATTTTAAGTCTACACAAAGCGATTATTAATATAAAACCAATTAATTCTATTTAATAATATTGATTAATATAGAGGTAAGCAACCTTTTTTATTAAAGGGCCAAACGAAGTTCAACATTTCTTGGCGAAAAATCGATTTTATAAATTATTAAACCTTAAATATTTAATGAACAATTCTTATAATACATTTCTCTTTCAAGGTGTCAAAAAATCGTTTCATTGTTCTAGCGATTATTATAATATATATTTAATTTAACAGAAATCTAGTGGCCCGTAAAAAGTTTAGAATACCAATAAAATGATATTGTATTATTATGCTTGGCGGGCCGCATAAATCTGTTCGGCGGGCTGCGGGTTGCTCACCCCTGAATTAATATATGCAACCTAGTCAAAAAATCTGTACTATAAATTATTTTACCACAGGCAGGATTGATTATTTTATATACCAAACTATTCTCTTTTCTCATATGACTAATTAATTTTAGTTAAGGTCATAAATTAAATCTATATTATCACTTTGTAATCAATAAAATGTAATTAATCATGAAATATGAATAATTAAAAAAATTAAATTCGAAAATCTTAAATCTTATAATATTAAAATATTTATAAAATCAAGAAAATTGTGAAAATGGCTTCTTTCTAGAAAATAGATTTTTGTCCAATTAAGAAATTTAATTTGATTTATTTATTTTATCCTTGAAATTAGCAAATAAATTTTATTATAGATTAATTAACATATTATACAATTCAAAATTGATCTTGCTCTCAATGTTACTATTTCTTATCTAATTTAATTTGAACTGAATTATTTTTTTTATTTTTTGAGCTTTTAAAATACAAAAATATATAAGTAATTATTAAAATTAAACTAATTTGAAACATTTTAACAATTTTTACCGACCGACGATAGTAAGGGAGGTATTGTTTTCACACCAAATTTCACATGTGGAGATTTTTACATATCTCCACGAATCATGCATTTTCTAAATTGAAAAAAGTATTTTTAGCATGATGTCTGTCCGTCCGTCCGTATAGATGTGTACAGCCTGAACGGTTCAACGGATTTTGATGATTGGTATATTTACTTAATGCATTAGTAGGATGAATTGATCAACTTTTAGTGCAAATCCGGAAAACGGAAGTGGTAGTATTAGCGATCGACTATAGGAAGGAAAGGGGTTATTTTCGTACCAAATTTCACATAAGGAGATTTTTTACATATCACCACGAATCATGCACTTTATATTGGTTTTATTCTCGAGAAAAATCATCTTTATTACTTTTTTCTTAATTAAAATTATATGACGTCACAGCCTGGTCTTACATATATATTATAAATAAAATAAAATTACAAATATTTATGTTATATCCATATCTGTTTTTTATTGCATTAATAGATATATTAAAATTATTTGAAATTGTTTCTGTAGCTGGAAATTAATTTATTTCAAACCGTCTGTCGGTTCGGACCTGGCCACAGGTCAACTTATTTTTTCAATTCTAAAAAATATTTCATATTATTAATTTTTTTCTCTGTTTCATAACTAAATAAATATGATTAATATTCATTGGAAGAGAAAGAAAAAAATTCAAACTAATTGGACGTTTGAAAAAAAAAAATACATAATTTAACCTAAATCGCTCAATTAGAAATGTAGAGCAAACTGTGTCAATCACAATTTATCCCGACCTAATTTCGATAATTTCATATATTTGTCATTTTATTCAAATAATATAAAATTATAAATAATAATTTAAACGGTAAGTGAAATGAACAAAACAAAGAAAAGAAACGAACGGCATTAACACTCAACATATTATTAAGTCAAGGAGGAAGATCTTCATAAATAAGTTCTCCGCTCACAACTCTTCTATTTCCTTTTCTTTCTAAACAAACATTTAGGCCCTCCAGGCTTTGAAAACAGGCACAAAGAAGTGCCGAAAAAAGTATATTTTATTTTTTTTTTTTTTTTTGTTTCTTAATAGGTATAATTTATTGAAAAACCTCTATTTTATAATTAAAATAAATATTGACTATTATATTAAGTAATATTTACATATTTAACAATTGTCTTTATTGAATTCTAGAGATTAGACAATCATATTTCATAAAATTACAATCAAAGCTATATTTGAAATTATTTTAGAATTTATTACCCTTCAATGAGTAAATAATTATTATTATTATTATTATTATTTGCGTTTGGACCATCTGGGATCACGCAAAGCTCCCACTTTGTGGTTGCTTATTTTTTGAAGTAATCCTGTTGGTGCAGGGTTATTTAGAACCAGGCTTGACAGTTCCTGGAGCTGGAGGCAGCTGATGTTAAATTGAATTTAGAATATTAGAAAATTTTGTTCTTAGTTGGAATCGAACGCCGACTTCATGTGTAGAAAATTGCCACTATACACGCACGGCTAAGCTGCCTTATTTATAATAAAATAATTTTCTAATGAATACTTTTTTAATAATCATATAATTTCGAGAGAAAATCATTTTTTATTTTCAAATCTTGTAAAGGATTGTTGGATTAGATATTAACGTTATTAAAAGAAAAATGAAAATTTACCTTTTTACCGTGAGTGCCGTTTGTTCGAATCGTGTATTAAGTAATACTAGTAAGATAAAAAAAAATTATTATAAAATTTTGGTCCAAGTTTTAAAATCCCAAGAATTTATTTTTGACAATATTTGTATATTTGTAAGTTAACCAATTGAATTCATATTTATGATAATAGAATTTTAGAACGATTACTGGTAAGCTAATATTAAAAGCAAAATCTTTTTGAATATACCGATTTAAGTTTTTTTAAAGATAAAAAAAAAATTAATTTTCGTTTTTAAAGAAATTTGTAATTTAAAATTATAGAAGAATTTGTATCGTTACAAGCATTTATTAAAAATAAACTGCAATAATTTATTAATAAAAATTAATCAACTTAAGATAATTATATAAATACACATATAGTATATACATTTTATTTAGTGAAGATGCGATTTAAAACAATATTTAAAAATGAAAGTTAATTATCTTAGATAACAAACATTGTTCTTAAGAAAAGTGATTTTAGACATTCATTATGATAAAAATATTTTTGATCATTAGTAGCTGATTATAACAAGAAAACGAGGAAAAATTGTAATGTATATATTTAGACAAAGAAATGGTTTGTGAACATGAAATAAATAATGGGTCTGTCCCCTTGTCATTTGAAAAGCAAAGAAAGGTAAATTTATCGCCAAGGTCTTGGAGGCATTGGCCTGGTGTATGGCCAACAGTGACACAGGAAGCAGGAACATTGAGAAAGCTAAAGGTAGGGCCTATCCGGAGGGCAGTGAAAGTTTGCACATGAAAGCTGGTATAGCCCTTTGATAAAGAAAAAAAAATTAACGATACTATGAACTTTCATTTTTAAAAGATTTATACTTTATCCTTAAGGAGAATTAGATTGATTCGTAGAATATAATAGAAATTTTAATTTTTTAGAATTATTATAAATTAATTTAAGATATAAAAAATTGAGAGAAATTAGAATAATAAATCAGAATCATTTTTTTATTAAAAAATTGAATTTTATATACAAATGATAATAACAGAAATTATTTGATATTAATGGGTTTGATGAAATCCATTAAGAAATTATTATATAATCCTATAGTTTTCCCTTCTTGGCACTTTTAAATTTTAAATTTAATGAATATCTATCTCTGTGGCTCTAAGGAACTCGAAAGTTCATGGCTGTAGCAACCACACTTCTCCAAGTATCCATATCCTGAGCCACAACCCTCCAATCCCTACCATCTCACGTCCCTTCCTACACTGTCCACCCACTGCGTCCTTGGTCTTCCAAGCGGACGTTCCCCACTCGGTCTCCCCACCTATATATTTTTCGCCATGCTTTCCTCTTCTATTCTAGCCACCAATGAATATCGCAAATAATTAAAAACTTGACAGTAATAGAAAATCATTTAAAAAGACTATTTATTTTTATAAGTGAAATGCGTTGAGCAACAAAATCACTATTGTTTATTTAAGACTCAGATAATATATAATTTTTCATCTGATTTTTTGTTTGAATTTAGAAATGAAATGGGGTTTGTTTGCATTTTGTCTCTTTCTTTGTCCCCCTATTCCTTTAGAAGCAATTACAGTGTGTATTCGAAACATTTGTGCCAAGGAATGTTTACGACAGAGCCTCCTGCATGTCCTTCGGGACTAAACCGCAATTCTTAAATCGTGAAGGTAAAACCGCGTCCAACCTCTCTGACCCCGAGTTCCTGGTCATGTCTAGCAAGTGCACCGGCACGTGAAACGCCACAAGGCATCTCCCTACCTCTTTTATAACAATTGCCGAAATATTTCACATTACTTTCATATAAATAAACATTATATAATCAAATCTAGATGTTACTAAAATTGAAAATTTGAACAAATATTAAATGAAATTTATCATAATTTATATTTCTATATATTAAAAACTTAATCAAAGTCTGATTACTAAAAATATAATTATTTTGTTTGTATATTATAGTTTAGAATATAAAACATTTTATGATTAATGAAAAACCCTAGTAATTTATTTTTAAAATTTATATTCAATATAGAGAGAAGAGATATAAATTGATAGAATTATTTAAATGAGTTTGTCAATTGAAAGATAACAGTTTATTCACAGGACATTTTGAAAAGCATGTTAATGTAATGTAAATTTAATTTTTAATGAATGTTATAGAAATTTGATATATATAAATGTTATTATTTAATTATAAATGATAAATGCAAATTTTCAAATGATAATAATAGTAGATTATAAAGTTTACAAAAATCTAAGTGAAAAAGATTATTATAATATATGTATAATTATTATAGTAAAAATATTTGTTTGAAAAATAGTATATTTTACAAAGATATGTAGGGAAAAATGTTTCAATTAATAAGAATTAGAAGGAAATAGGGACTCAATGCTTGGGTTGGTTAGAAAACAATTATGCAACCTGAACAGTTTTGATAATTGAAGAACTCTTATTGTAGTTATGATAATATATTATTTACAACTATAATATATTTAGTGAAGAAACTAGAAATCTCCCTTATCTCTATCTCAAAATTTTTAATTAACTTTTTCTAAACTATTTAATCAATTATCAAAATTATTCTAGTTTGTGTAGAGAAAAATATTTTAATTTATTGATCTATTTTTATTAATTACCTCGATTTGCTTAAATTTGGTCCAGATAAATGAGCCAGTTTTTCCAACTTAAATACTTAACGCATCTAAGTCGCTTTTTAGTAATTACATTTTCTTATCGTTATCAATATCATTATTTCAAAAAAAATAAATAAACAATCTTTCATCTATGAGGAGACACAAGTTTCATATGCCCTTTATTATTTCTTACTCTAATAAATAATTGGAAATATAAACGTTAGAAATAAAATTAATTACCTTTGATATATATTCCCATTAATTATTCAATATTATTTTAAATATCCTTAATAATCTTTCATTTTTGAATAAGAAAAATTATACAATGAAAATAAAATCTATTGAAGTTCTCTTTCAAAAGTTACAAATAGAGAAATTATGAATTATGAATTTTAAAATTACCATTTGGTGATGGAACTTGCTAATTAATATATATATATATATATATATATGTATATAATGTGTAAAATTATATACTAAAAATAATTAAATAATCATTTAAAAAAAAAATAAAAAAAATATTATGCAATTAAAATAGAATCCATTCTTGGATATTCTTCTAATCAACGGCAAGGTAAGAAATTACCGCATCAGGAGGAGGTTACAGTGTAACGATGTATAATCAGACGAGAGATTGTCTGCCTCCTTCAATTCAATATGTTAATTGTAGTTGCAAGATGTGGCAACCATGCTGCCTCCAATTGGCAACGTGTGAAGTAGTTTAGCAACAAGGGTGAAAGGAACACACGAAAACGTTCCTTTCGCAGCCCTTTTACCTATTGTCATGGCCCATTGAGAAATCGCGCCCAGAAGTTGTAATCATTGAACATTTATTGAATTCGTAAGCCAAAAATAAAACAATATGGGATGTATATGTGGAAATGGAATATATATAGATCCATTATGTAAAGATAAAAAAAACATGTTTTATGAAAAAAACGGTTTAATTTATTTATGACAATCAACCAAAATGATTATTTTTGATTGTTATTTTTCAAAATTATTTAAATTTTTTTAATATATAGGATAATTCACTACCTAACAGCCTTGTACGAAATGTTGGGGATAATTAAGGATTTGCAATCAGGATAAAATAGGTTATGTCCACACTAAAATAGGAGATTTGCACATTAAGAAATAAACATTTAAAAAATCTAATTTGAACATTAAATTTGAGTACTTGCACACTAACCAGCTGCACATCAAATTAGGTCAAAATAAACATTAAATTAGATTCTTTGCACATTAAATTACGTTAACAATAAAAATATTCATTCGCACATTAAACCATTGCCATTAACTTTAAAATATTTGTATGTATGAAAAGTATGTGTTTGGTCTTTTCTGTAACAAAGTTTTAGTGTTTTAATTTTATTTTATTGTTCCTAAAAAGAATTGTATTGTTCTTAAAATTGTTTATTTCTCAAAGATTTTTTTAATGTTTCTAAGTTTATTTTTTAAAGTGTAACCACTTTTTTTAGTGTTCAATATATTATATTCAAGTGAATTATGTTAAAAAATGTTCGTGATATTTTTTTAGTGTTAGAGAGGCTTAAATTTAATGTTCAAATACCATATTCAAATGTGCTGAAAAATGGCACCCTTTGCAATCACATTGCAATACAAAGTGGGAAATACAGTAGCAACTAGAACCATAAGAAAAGAACAGAAAATTGGTCAACTAGAGTCTAGACCTTATCAAACAAACTTGACAGGGGGTTCTTTATAGAAATCCTTACGTTCTGGAAGATTTATTAATCCGTTGCTGATTCTCCTGATTCAGATATTCGAGATGCGAGATCTTCAACTGAATGAACTCTTCATTTGACCTCAGAAGAAGCAAGTTTGTTGATCTAGATGGGAAACACCCTTTATACTATTGATCCCATTTTTAATGATTTTTTACTAGCTCGCCAGAGATAGTATTGCGATCACGAAAATTTTCGATGTCGAGATTTTGATATTTTTATACGTTTTGAAGGTTCCTGAATCATTTTCACTAAGGTTGAGAAAAATGTCTGTGTCTGTGTGTATGTCGACGAGATCACGCAAAAACGGTTTAAGCTAGAAAGATGAAATTTGGAATACGGGCATTATTCTAAATTCGTAGTTTTCTATCAACTTTTCAGAAATGTAGCTCAACCGGAAAAGGGTCATTACCTGCAACGTTTTGATTTTTTTCTTCTAAAGTGACCGTAAAAATAAAGATATATGTTTGATAATTTTTCACATGATTAATAATTGTATAAAACCTCTATATATAGAATTTCAGCTTGACTGAATCGCTGAAAGTACCAGAATTAATTTTTTAAAACTGCAAATCTCACGCGCCAACACGTGACGTGGTGCCATCAACAAAGAGCCAAACATGCGCTGGTTCAATAAATATTATTTATTAATTTTAATTTATAATTTAATTAAGTAAATTTAATTTAAATATATAATATGTGTTAATTATTCCAATTCAAATTTGCGAGATAGTCGAGTAGAGACACACCAGATTTTTTTTATTTTGAATTTTTCAGGATGACATTCTAACCCATTCTAGTATTATTAAATTTACTATATACTAGTAAAAAAGAATACAACACAATCGAACTTATTACTTATTCTTGTGCACTTCCTTTATGCAACTACAATTTTATATGCGGAACCGATTTAGATATTCCTTCTAAAACAGAAGAAATGGACCCCTATTATTCTATACTAATATCTCTGTATATATATAGTATATTTACCCAACCTTTTTGCGCCATGCCCCACCTAAAGCCCTTCTACAATACAAATTAAACTATTTTGTAATTTCGTTTATTTAAATTTATCCATATTAATTAATTATTAATTTTTTTGTATACTCTATTAACAAGGAAAATATTCTATTGATAATGTAGGAAGGGACGTGAGAGAGATGGGAAAGGATAGGGATTGGAGGGTTGTGGCTCAGAATAGGGACACTTGGAGAAGTCTGGTTGCTGCGGCCAAGAACTTTCGAGTTCCCTGGAGCCACAGAGATAGATAGATAGATAGATAACTATTAAAACAGATCAACATTTTCAAAAAATATTTTTCAACTCCTAATAAATTTAGTAAAATATAATTAAATGTAACGTTTTAAAATTATTTTTTAATTAATATCATATTAATCAATTAATTATTAAAATACACTTTTCCCAAACTCCGATTAGAATAGAACCCTTCATCGAAAAGCATCTGTTCAAGGACGTAATAAATAAATTTTAGTTAACTTTTCAAAATCATTATGTATTAAAATAGTTACAAAACGATCTACGTAATTTTATATAATTATCCTATTATTTATTTTTATTAAATGAAATTTAAAAAAAAAAGAAGAAATGATTATATCTTGTTCATGTTACCATGTCGCAATAAGGGATCATCTTCCTTTACGTTCTCGGGGTCATCGTGATCAAGGTATTGCCGGTGAAAGGCATTCGAGATCATCCTTATTCATACTATATATTGATTATTGGCAATCGTGATTCGTTTCTCAAATGCCATGGTTCATATATAGTATATATACATCGTAACTATGACTTAATCGTAAAATAATGTAATAATAAAATCATCCATTCTTTAATCTAAATAAAACATGGAGATTTGAATTTACTTTAAAAAAAAAAATGAAAGTTTATTATCAAATTCTATGGTTATATATATTAATGATTGCTCATCCATTTGTTTTATGAAATTTAAATTACAATCTTTGGATTTTTTTTAAAATTTTAAAAATATGTAGACAAAAAATTATTTTAAAAATTGTATATTAAAAATTGTATATTAAAAAAATTTTATTCTGAATTGTAAGATAAACACTCTTTGAATAATTGATGTTCGAGATTATTGTTTAATCTAGCGAAAAATATATTATACATAATATACCAGTATATTATAAAAATACATAAACAATTTTTTTGAATATTTAATAAAATTAATTAAATTAACCAAAATTTATAAGACTGAATATTGGCCTAAATGTTCTCATAATGAAACCATTTTCAATATTATTAAATAGTTAGTTCAGTATTGGTATGTAATATATAAATAAAAGTTAAGGAATATTAGTCGAATAACGACCTCCATTTCTCCAAGTAAATATGGGACTAGAATTTATATTGACTTAAGAAATTGAATATTCACTGAATAATGTTTAATTAGTAATATAAATAAAACATGAATATTTACAAAAATATTATACAAGTAAAGTTATTTTTGATTTCCATTTTTATAAATTTAAAAAAAAAATGACTAAAAAACCACTTCATTAAGAGAGGGAAAGCACGAAAAAATATAAAGTTAACGAGAATGTTTACCTTGATGGGTGAAGTATTGGTAAAACTGCGAGAGATAAGTGAGAATACTGAGACGATCAGGCACTTCGTAGGCAACCATATCTTCAGCGTCGAGAAGTGCAGGAATACCGAGGCACTGTTCAGCTGTTTGAAAGGCAAGAGCGTTGTTCCTGAAGACATCATGAGCCCTCAAACTGTTGAAGTCTCTGTAAAAGATTTAAAAATAATCAAATTATTTTTTTTAATATATACAAGTTGAGACTAAGAAATTTTCATCGGATTAAATATATATTAAAAAAAAAATAATATTACATTAATCATTTTATAAATAATATTTGCAATAATATTTTTAAAAAATTGTTCATTTGAACTTTACATGCAATCATAATTTTTTGTTTTTTTTTTAATATAAATTTAATTATTGTATTATATGGGTGTGAGGCATGGTCTATGACCTTAGGTGACGAGAGTAGATTTCGAGAATTTGAGAATAGGATTCTGCGAAGCATTTATGGGCCAAAGAAAGATGAGGTCACCGGGGAATAGGGTTTCTTAAAACTAGGGTTTTTAGGACTCGACGAATCCCGAGTCCCTATATTTTGAATACTCGCCGAGTCCGAATCCGAGTAAAGTCTAAATATAAACACAAATTAATGAGCAAAAACGTTTAATATTTTGGAGGTCAATAACAGTTCTCATAACTGAAGTTTTTGTGATAAAAAAAAAAAACTACCAAAGTTTGTTATAATTAAAATTATTTATTACATTACAAGATAGATTTTTAAGAAATTGAAAAAAGCAAAATGTGCAGCATCGTACACGTGGCGGAAGTGAAACTTCTTACAATCTAGAGAATAAGATAAATTTTAGTTGAGAGTGTGAGTGAGAGAGAAATAGAGAAAAATAAAGGGATCATTTCGAAAGACATATAACAGTATAAAATTTTCGTAACAAATATTCGCTTTATTATTATTATTATCTACTCTATCATCATATCTACATTGCCTGTACTATTGTCGGTTGGTGATTCAATTGGTAATACTGATATTAATGGCTTGTGATAACTAAAATAAGATATATATGTTCGTGATTCGATATTTTCTATATAACGTGTAAAAACAGCATCTATTGTAGTTCCAGATTTTGTTGTTGATTCCTTGGGATCGTTATTTATAAGCAGACCAAATGTTTCTCGAAGAAAGTTGATCAACGGCAACGAATCATCAGATCCAAAATTTACATTAAAATCTCCCCCGAGAATTAGAGGGATTTTATCTTCGCCTCGTTCAAGTGCATTAGCACCTGTGTGGCTATAAACCAGTAGTGAACGGTGTATGAAATAAATAATATCGTCTAAATTTTGGTCGTTATTTTTTTTCGGCATAGTGAAATCTGTGGAGTAGAGAAAAGCAGTTTTAAATGCAATAATAATTTTAAATTGATTTAGTAGTGTTAAAGTAATGTTGAGATTCGGATAAATAACGTGAATGGTCATCGACGCACATAACTGTATGTGTTGGCGTGTGAATCGCCGACCATGTTCACACACACAATTACATGCGTCGGTATGCGTGCACGCTGTATATTTGACTTGAGAATTTTAATTATTTCACGATATATATATATATATATATAAATATCAATTTTTACTATCTCGCCAGAGATAGTATTGCGATCACGAAAATTTTCGATGTTGAGATTTTGATGTTTTTATACGTTTTGAAGGTTCCTGAATCATTTTCACTAAGGTTGAGAAAAATGTCTGTATGTGTGTGTGTGTGTGTGTGTGTGTATGTGTGTGTGTATGTATGTAGGCAAGATTACGCAAAAACGGTTTGAGCTAGAATGATGAAATTTGGTACATGGACATTATTCAAAATTCATAGTTTTCTATCAACTTTTGAGAAATGTAGCTCAACCGGAAGAGGGTCATTACCTACAACGTTTTGATTTTTTTCCTCTAAAGTGACCGTAAAAATAAAGATATATGTTTGATAATTTTTCACATGATTAATAATTGTATAAAACTGCTATATATAGAATTTCAGCTTGATTGATTCGCTAAAATTACCAGAATTAATTTTTTAACACTGCAAATCTCACGCGCCAACACGTAACGTGGTGCCATCAACAAAGAGCCAAACATGCGCTGGTTTAATATTTATTATTTATTATTTATAATTTATAATTAATTAAATTTAATTTAAATATAATATATTATGTTATTTAATCCAATTCAAATTGCGAGATAGTCGAGTGGAGACACTCCAGCTAATTATATATGACTTAACTAGCGCGCATGCGCGTCATGGACTTTGGACCTAGAGTGGGGATTAGAACGAAAGACAGCACAAAAGGGAGACGCAGATAGAGGCTATCTCATTCTCACTCGTTATACCTATATCTTCTTTCTCTCTTGCGTTACGAAATTTCAATTTTTCAATTCACTCTCCATTCTCAACCAAATGTCAGGACGCCGCTAAAGAAGTTTCACTTCAAAAATATGTACCTACTCAATTTTTTAAATTAATAAATTTATTTATTATCAAAAATTACACTAGATATAATATAACTATAATATTAGATATAATCAAATTGCTTTTTTTGTTGAAGGTAATAATATTTCAAAAAGACCAATGCATTGAGAGACTTATCAGTAAGTCTCGATCTAATTTTTGTACAAAAGTTGCCACTTATGTTCTTTCATTTGAAGTGGAAGTTGGTTTTATGGTCGAAAGTGCGTTGTACAAGTCATCAAGATTACTTGTTCGTTTTCCAGTATTTCTGAAAAGTAAAAATTCTTCTTTAATTTTGTTATAAATTTTGGATTCCTTTGGAGGTTCAGTGTTAGATACGTTTTTTAAAATTAAATCAAGTTCTTCCTCCATTGTCAGATTATTTTGATTTTCAATTGTTATTAATTCTTGGCTTTTCTAAATTTACTGGTGATTGCTCAATTTTAAAAATTAGAGCCGAGTACAGAGTCCGAGTAACTACCCAAATACTCGACAAATTCCGAGTCGAGTCGAGTCGAGCCGAGCCGAGTCAGAAACCCTACCGGATGGCGAAGACTGGATAACGTGGATTTGCATGACCTCTATGCTTCTCCAGATATAGTTAGAATTATAAAATCGAGAAGGCTGCGGTGGGCAGGACAAGTAGCCAGAATGGGGGAGGAAAGACTGGCGAAAAATATATTGGGGGGGGGGGGGGAGACCGAGTGGGAAACGCCCGCTTGGAAGACCAAGGACGGATAATTTAGGAAGGGACGTGAGAGAGATGGGAGAGGATAGGGATTGGAGGGTTGTGGCTCAGAATAGGAATACTTGGAGGGATGTGGTTGCTGCGGCCAAGAACTTTCGATTTCCGTAGAGCCACAGAGATAGATAGATTATAATACTAGAGGGAAAGAAAGTATACAAAATAATTAGTAAAAAATCATTTATTTTTATTTTTATATTAAAAAAAAGAGACAAAAAATTAAAAGACTACTATTTATATTAAATGACAGGTTATCTTTGAAAATAAACACATTTTATCAAGTATCTATATATAAATAAATGTTTAAAATATTATCAATTCTATTTATACTTGATCGAATAATATTACCTCAAGAAAAATACCATTTTTAAAAAATGTTTAAAAGTAAGATAATGATATTGTTATGCTATGTCAAGGATATTATTTTTTTTATTAAATCAATTAACAAGAATTTGATAGCCAAATGGAAATCTATAATCTATAAATGTTAAGAAAATATACTATATAAAAATATGAAAATATAAGAAAAATAAAATTTTGTTCAAGATCTCAAGTATATTTTTTTCAAAATAATTTTTCTAATCATGTTAAAAAAGAAAAAAAAAATTGAGATATTCCAAAAAAAAAGTATGAATTGTTATTTATTTAAATGGTACAATAGGACCAATTATTACACAAATTTTCAAATACAAAATTAATTATTATATTAGTTTTATACTCTATTAGTATTATTTATATTCAGAAAACAACAAAAATAAAAATAAATTAAATAAATAGTTGAGGAGTCTAAAATAAAATTGAAAAATTTACTAAAAATTTAGACTTTCCAAATAAGAGAGTAAAAATAATTCAAAATATTATTTTTCTTGAGATTGTGAAATTATCCTGTATTTACATTTAAAATTTAAAAAAAAATTCCAAAAGTAAACTTTAAGATGGAGTGACAAACAAAAGGTTATTAGTGTATGATTATATAAATTAGTTTTTATGTATTTATTAATTAAATATTTTAAAATGCTTAAATGTTTCACTCAATCAATTTGACGCAGATGTTAATATTATAATTTACAACTAAAATAATTAGGGCCATATTTTCTAAATTTTATACCAAATATATATATTTTTTTTAATTTTCAAATAGAAAGTGGTTGGTCTCTTTTAATAAATAAACAAATACTCGTATAAGTTAAAACTCTAACAAAAAGAAAATTTTATAAGAACGTATACCATTTATCAAAGTGTATTTATATTGAGTGAACATTTTATCTTGCGTGGTGGTATGATGCCCTTTGCAAGGACGATGCTGTTCTTATTAAAATAAATTATTTTTTTGAAAAAAAGTGAATGCAATAAAATTTCAAATCCTTATATGGTTGATATTTATAGGCATTTAGTAGTTGGAGGCAAAATGGAAGAACCAGCTTGGGAGGTGAGAATGCAGGAGAAGCCTTGAACCTGTTTCGAGTTCTCCCAATAATTTTTTAGAGTAGTTTAATGTTGATTTTCCTTTTCGCGGTGGTCTTTTTAGGGCAGACGACTTCGATGTGGAGGTCTTCGCCCTTAAGGCCGAAGTGCAAGGACGCAGTGGAAGAATTTTCTTTACGTGAAACTACCTGAATCATCCCACACAATATCTGTGTGCACATTCCATTTTTGGAATGCGAATAAAAATAAATTACTATTGGGATCTCCTTAAAACGCGCACATCTAATTTAGATGGATGCAATCGAAAAAGTGGCCTTATTAGTCAGGATCAGGTTATATTATCTTCTTAATTAATGTTTATATGAGTCAATTTTTTAAAAAAAAAAAAAGTAACGGATGTGTTTATCTTGTTTACATTTAAAAGTGGTAAAGTCCTTGATGTATTCCTGGCATAACTGTTTTCAGTTTAAATTTATGTTTTTTATAGAAAAATGATAAGTTAAGGACGGGTCAAAAGTTAATATAATTGAAATGCTTATTTATTTAGCTATATATTGTCTATTTCACATTTATGATTTTAATTTTGTTTATTTATTTATTTTCTCATGTTAGAATACAAATATTTAAAAAAAAAATGGTTTCGATGTAAATTTATTATATAATTAATAAAATAATATTTGTCAATTTGATAAAAGATTTGACTTTATTAAAATTATCAAAAAAAAGTAAAATATATCAAATATATACATATATGAAAACTCTAAAAGGTGAAAGATAAATATTATTTTATAATAGTTTTCTAAATATTTAATGTTCATTTGACAAGTTTAATCAATATTCCCAGTGTTTAGAGTGAAAAATAAGAGTAAAATTTGAAAAAAAAAAAAAAAAAAAAAAATTGAAAAGCATGAAATCGATTCGAAATCGGTCTCTTGCTTTATTTAGATTCTAGAGTGAATTTTTGAAGAGATTCTCTGTTTATAGTATCTTTCCAACAAATTAATCGTTACTCCAACAAACCGAAGATTAGCTGTCAAGCCAATTGGTATTCTTCAGTTGAAATCACAAAAAACACCGTTTGGTCTTGATTTATTCAAAATTGCTAAATAAAATACTTAGACAATAATTTTTATAGAAGTTTCTTCACCAACTAAGATACGTGAGAAATTAATAATAATACAAGGAAGCACAAGGAAATCGATTTCATGCAAAAGACAAATTACAGAGAATCTCTAGGAATTATATAAAAACTCTGTGTTTTTTTAATGAAAACAAAATAAATGGATAAAAGATGTAGAGAAGTTTAAGAATAAAATTTATTTTTATGAAATTTTGTTTTATTTTTAAATATAGTGAAATAAATAAATTAAAATATATAAATGTTAAAATAAAATGTATTAAATCGACTAATTTATAATTTTGATAAATTACTAAATATATATATACATATATATATTTAAAATATAACTGGAATATGTTAAAAAAGTTAATTTTCTAAATTCCTGGCTTAATCTCTCGAATAAATTTGTTTTAATTTAATTTATCTATCGTTTTTAAGAGGATTATATGATAACATTAAAAAATACGAGTCGATATTAATTTAAATAATTATAATGATGATTAATTAAATTTTTATTTTCTTAAATTTATTTAATATTTTTACAATGAAAATTAATATGATATTGTTAACGATGTAAAATTAATGGACGTTTTGTTTAAAACTTTAACTAGGTAATTAAAATGATAGTGAAGAACAAAATTAATTATTTAATATTACTGAATATAATCAAAAGGTCATTTAACAGTTGTTTAAAGCCATGAGATCTCTAGAGACCATGAAAAATTGATGAATTAAACAATTTATTTTAAGTTTGTTATGTCTATTAACATTATTTTTATAACTATTTTATTATTTGCATATAAGGATTAAATTTTAAATCTTGTTATATGTTATATTATATGAAAGATTATTATAAATATTATATATAATAAAACAGTAAAATGAATAAGGAATAGCTCAACATTTTTTTAAGTAAATTTTTTTTTTTTTTTTTTTAATTTTTTTGTGAACGACGAATATATTTAATCAATTATCAAAAAATGTTCTTTTAAAGTCTACTCTAACAATTATTTCAGTTAAATTTAGAATATAACTTCCTTAAAATTTGAATAAGGAAAAACAAAAGCGATTATGAAAATTAAATATTATATACATATATTTTCTAAGCTTGGAATTGAAACTTTCTCTTGGATTATACAATTCAGATAATTCCTAATGAATTAACAACTTAATAGTTTCCTTTGTTATATTATATATATTATGAATCTTCTATATATATATATATATATATATATTTGGCATGGGAAGTAAAAATTTCAAGTCCAGGATATTATGTGATCAAAAGATTTGAACTGATATGATCATTTACTTAACTACATTTATAGATTAAATAAGGATAAAGTTTTGTCTGTAATGATTAAAATATAAATAATTATCCTAATTTGAAAAAATTTACATTTTTCCCTACAAACATTTTACAGTTATTTTTTTTTAAGAAGTGAATCAAGGTAGGATAACTAAAAGTTATCAATGTTATCTTTTATTTATAGGTGAGCTAAGTATTAAATACAAATGATTTATTTTGTGTATTTAAACTCTTTTTATAATTTTTTTATATTTTATTTTATTTCTCATCAATATTTATATATCTATTTAACAAACATACTCTATTTCAGGGGTGAGCAACCTTTTTAACCCACGGGCCAATTTAAATTTTAAAATTTTGTGGCGGGCCGCACTTACTAATAATTTACAAAGCCCTATATATATACTAATAAACATTATAATATTGTTTATAAATAATCGAGACGAATAATAAAATTATATTTTAGAAATGCTCGGCGGGCCGCAGAAAAATATTTAAAGGGATGCGGGTTGCTCATCCCTGCTCTATTTCTTTATTATAACGTAATATAAATTAATAGTATAGTACAGTAGTATTCTTTTATCAATGATTATTTGAGTATCATTATTTAACTATTTATTTAGTGTAAAAAAGAATAAATTTAAAATAAATATCAATGATTTCAATTTACATACTTTAATATGTTGTTTTAATTATTAATTAGGAAAATTCACATTCTTAGAAAAAAAGGATTACTCACATAAGATCTGGTCTGAAATGGTGAATAATAGCGCAAAAGGCAAGTCCATCACGCCATGATGTGGTCATATTTTCAACTTTGACTCCAGTGTAACCGTCCGTGATGCGTCTACACCAAAGCTCAAGGGCTTTGGTGCCTCTGCGCTCACCCATGATGATGTATGTTATTTAGGCCTCTAAAAAAATAATAAAATCATTAGTTATCAAAAATATTTGTAATTTAATCAACAAAGACTATTAATATGCCTTATTTGTGGGATTGATTAAGAGAAGGAAGAATTCGCTGAGACACATGCCTTAAAACTTTGTGGATTAGTTTAATTTCTAGGGGCAGAACGAATAAAATTGATCTAAGTTTTAACATTGTACATATAGGCAAATGTAGCCAGCAAGATATAAATGATGTAACCCTTTTCATCTAGGTTGCGGCTTTTTTTTATATTTTTATCCATGAGATAGATTAATCAATAAGTTGACCTGTGGCCAGGTCCGAACCGACCGACGGTTTGAAGTAAATTAATTTCCAGCTACAGAAACAATTTCAAATAATTTTAATATATCTATTAATGTAATAAAAAACATATAGGCATATAACATAAATATTTTTAATTTTATTTTATTTATAATATATGTATATATTTATATGTAAGACCAGGCTGTGACGTCATGAATGGCTGGATGACGTCATATAATTTTAAATCAAGAAAAAACTAATAAATATGATTTTCCCGAGGATCAAACCAATACAAAGTGCATGATTCGTGGTGATATATAAAAAAATCTCCTTATGTGAAATTTGGTGCGAAAATAACCCTTCCCTTCTTATCGTCGATCGCTAATACTACCACTTCCGGTTTCCGGATTTGCACCAAAAGTTGATCAATTCATCCCACTGATGCATTAAGTAAATATACCAAATTTCATCAAAATCGGTTGAGCCGTTCAGGCTGTACACATCTATACGGACGGACGGACAGACGGACAGACGGACGGACAGACATCATGCTAAAAATACTTTTTTCTGTTTAGAAAATGCATGATTCGTGGAGATATGTAAAAATCTCCACATGTGAAATTTGGTGTGAAAACAATACCTCCCTTACTATCGTCGGTCGGTAAAAATATTGTTTGTATCTAATGTGGGATTGGATAAAATTGGAAGAAAAACGGTAGATATAATGTAAGTAAAATTTACAGGAAATATACAATTTTTAAGATTATATATAATCGAAATAAATAATAATTATTAAATTTAAAATAGATGAGTATGTATTATACAAAAGAATTGCCATAATCGAGGCAGAACGTTTTATAAGACCTCCCACAATTTGGCTTGTTGATACTCGCCACTAACCATTTAATTTACAAGTCAAATCACTAGTTATCTCTGAAGATAAAATTAGAGATGATTTTTTGGATAGAAATATCATTTAATTGGTTGATTATGATTTAGAATGATCTTAGTTTTCTCTTTTTCTGCATTTGTTATTATTATTTACGAGTTCAAGGTTTTTCTAGACTTTCGCATTTTCTGAGGCTACCTGGCCCCATTGGCTGCTGAAGCTGGAGAAGCTTCGTTGATTGCGACATTTGCAACGTGACAGGAGAAGGCCTTCAGGAGCCGGACGTTCGCTTCTCGAAATGAATGGCAGCGATCTGGGTCGAGCCACACCTGCTGTGTTGGCGCATCTTTCAACCCGCAAATTTATATTCCCTCTCATCTAATACACTTGTATCGAATTATTATTTATTTGTTTTTTTTTTCAAAATTGAATGATAATCTATCTATAATCTAGCAATAAATATAAATAATTCACAATTTTACTATTGCTTTTGCAAAAGAATTTTAAATGAAATGTTGAGCAAGGCAATGTCTAGAAAGATAAAATCAGTTTGTTGAATTAATCGTTTAAAATAGATATTAATGATTTATAAAGAGATAAACAAATTAATTAGGACAGGTATTGTCAAACTGTAAAAATGGAACAGAATAACGTAGATTCATATAAACAAAGATCTGGTTTCTTTTCAGCTCGAAAGATAACGAAGATTGCATGAGATAGAATTTCATTCTCGTCTACTATTATATGATTATCAACTGTAATGGATGTCAAATGGTGACAAAGGAAAAAAAGGTAAAGAGTGATTTTACATGTAAACAACACTTGGGAGCAACCGGATCTCGAGTCATGCCAGCTAAGATTATGGTTGCAAAATGAATGACGTAGCTCTCGTGACTTGGGGCAGAGAAAAAATTATTATCGATATACAATCAATTTTGGTACAGGAGGGGGGTCGGTTCAAATCATGCTTAGCTAATTCACACAGAATAACTTTATGAGTGGTTCAAAAACCAGATTTTTTTTTGTTGGTCTTTTATCGAAATCAATTTAACCGGTATCACGAGCAGCATACAGTATGGATCACCCGTCGATGATTTTTAACACATTTTGAAATGAATGCTGCTATTTTTGAAAGAAAAAAAAGATGTCAAGGTACAAATAAGAATTAATTATAACACAAATTAAGGACAAATGTTTAAATATTCAAATAAATAATATAATTAATTTATTTAAAGAGAAATTATATTTAATTGAACCAATACAATAAATTGTTAACAATTTACTTATTAATACAAATATGCCTATATGTTCGATTTTAAAATTAAATGATAAGGGGTCTTAGCAGTGGCGTACCTAGAACTTTGGCCGCCCGGGGCGATCTCCAGTTTGCCGCCCTTTCTATTATAAGTCAATCAAAAAGTGGTTTTTATAAATTAATACACATAAATAAATTATTAAGTTATTTAATCAATATTAATTAATACACAGTGAGTAAATTTTAAACCTAGCAGACCGCCTTCCGCCGACCCTGCTTTTCAAAAGAAAAATCGATGATTTAAAAAAATATTGGTATATCACTTCAAAGTAATCATATAAACTTTTCAAAAGAAATGACATTTATAAACTGGTATCAAAAAATTTTAGTTAGGAAAAATTGCTGAACAAAATCGTAAAGATGCGTTTACGAATTCAACGAATTTTAATGAATACAATAAAATAAAATTATTATCCTGTTCTTGGAATTAGAATTCCAAATTTACACTAAAATGCATTTATATACACCGAGGAATAATATTCTTAATCATATAGTTAATCATAATTTATATAAATCAAATAGTAAACTTATAATAATCATAATAATCATTTATTATTCAAGAAAGGAAAAAAAAATAAATATGAAATGAATAAGTTGCTTTTTACAAATATAACTAAATATAAAAAAATGCCGCCCCAAGATAAGTGCCGCCCGGGGCGGACCGCATCCCCCCCCTCTAGGTACGCCACTGGGTCTTAGATGTTTTACAAATTTTAATTAATATTACAAAAGATATATCCAATTTTTTGGTTAAACATTTTTATTTAATTAAAAAATTTAATAAAAAAGAATTCCTGCAGAAAGGTATAAGTAAATTGATATTTATGTAAGTATGCAACAAATTATTGTCATTTCGGCTTTTGTAATAAATTTGTTATTAAAAAAAATGTTTAGCTTAAAGAAAGGAATATATAATCACGAATATATTGATATTGTATTATATAGCTAGCGTATATTTTTATTAACCTATTGAAATATCTATTGAAATAGATTTATTTTAATTTTATATTAAAAGAAATATGATTAGTATAAATTTGAAATGTGTTTAAAATAAAACCAGATGTAATGTGAAAATTGTACAAATAACTAGAATAAAAAAAAAATCAAGTCGATTCATAAAAGTCGAACATTAACACAAATGAAACAAATATGGACTAAAATGATACAAGGCTCAACATCCTGTGTGTGTGGAAAGAACGAAATAACCTTGTTACTTTGATATAAGCAATTATTAATTAATGTAAAAAGTAAATTCAACCTAGTTTAATAAATATATTTCTCAATTAGAAATTTTGATTTCATAATTTTTTTAAATCATTTGAGATAATGATAGCTTAAGCTTAAATAATAAAAGAAGAATTTAATATTTTTATTTTTATAAACAATTCATTCCATTGGATCGATATCGAATTTTGTTTTTGAAGGGAAGGTGAAGCGGTATATATTAAAGTTTAATATTTTTAATTTATACAATTTATGAATAATTTTACATTCTAAGAATCAAACAAAAAAGGAATATGCTTATGAGTAACCACAAATTAACATTCATATTAGAATAGACAAAAAATTTCATTGTGAATTTAAAGAAAAAAAATGTATGGAATATTTAATAGGCACGTGACTTTCTTGTTAATTTGATAAACTGACTTTATACTCATAAAAGATTAATAAAACAATTACATTTATATATATTTTAAATGCTAAGGATATAAAGGGTGTTTTTTTTCGAGGTATAGAACTTTAAGTTGGCATTACTGTTCAAGTTGACGACCGATTTAATAGCTGTCAAGTGATTTATTCTCAGTTTAGTTTGGCAATTCATCATGAATAAACTCACGCCTGAACAACACTTGCAAATAGTGCAATTTTATTTCGAAAATAATGGTTCTGTACGGAATACGTATCGTGCACTACGTCCATTTTATCGTCGACAAAATCGTCCATCAGAGCAGTTAATTCGATTAACCATGGAACGTTTTCGCACCTCTTATTGATAACTCGAATCCCCAGAGATGCCGCACGGTGCGTACAGAAGAAGCTATTGCTACTGTAGAGCGTAGCATTGAGGAAGACCCGAATGAGTCCATTCGCCATGGAGCACAGGTATAGAGCCATGATTACTAACTTTTTCATTCCTGAATTGAACAACCATGATGTCCAGGAGCTGTGGTTCCAACAAGACGACGCAACATGTCACACAGCTCGTGCCACAATCGATTTAATGAAAGACACGTTTGGTGACCGCCTAATTTCACGTTTTGGACCTGTGTATTGGCCTCCAAGATCTTGTGATTTAACACTGCTAGACTACTTTTTGTGGGGCTCTGTAAAGTCATTGGTCTATGCGGATAAGCCACAAACGCTTGACCATTTGGAAGACAACATTCGCCGTGTTATTGCCAATATACGGCCACAAATGTTGGAAAAAGTTATCGAAAATTAGACGTCCAGATTGGACTACATCCGAGCCAGCCGTGGCGGTCATATGCCAGAAATCATATATAAAATGTAATGCCACAAGATTATCCTTCGTATAAATAACATTCATGTCAATCGAATAATCCATCGTTGTTTTATTGCAATTTAAAGTTCTATACGTCTAAAAGAAACACCCTTTAGTTAGTAACTGGAGTAAAATTATTGATTTCTAAGATGGCAAAGTTAAAATGAAACTAAAGTTCGATGACGAAAGCCAAATCGGCCGTTTAAAACATAAATAAACATTTTGCAAACGTTTCATTGTATAGAAAATCATTATAAATTTCTACATTAACCATAAATTTATTGGGGAAACAAATTATTTATTTATTTTTAATGATTTTGTTCACTAATTGAGTATATAATTTTATTTTAATTTCGAAATAATGAAATAGGTTGAACAACTACTACTATATATTGTGTGAGATAGTTTTTGTTATCGTATATCTTTGTTTGTTTGTTGATTATCTGAGTAAGGGCCCTTCAGTTCTTTGATGATGGAAGAGCTCAATGAACTCTAGCTGCTCTACTTGTAGGCTGCCAGGCGTAGACCGAGTGGGTTTTGTTCTCCCTCTCCCTCTCTATTATCCATCATTGAGACTATTAACCCACAAGGTTAATCGGCTATTAGATATCATACCATTGGCGAAATAATCGTGTCTAATAAAGTTAATTCTTCAACTCATCGTCTCTTGAATTTATCGTAAAGGTGAAAGCTTATTTGAGGTCAGAGCCTGTGAACTCCAACGTGAGAGTTGAATAGGTATTCTTTCCACTTAGATAATACAAAATAGACCATTAATGAACATGTTGCGTTAATGCACTCTCTTTTTCTATAACGTTTCAATAAATTTATAACATCATACAATTTATTAAGAGAAAAATGAAAATTTCACTTTTAAATTCATTCAGATGGATCCTTTAACTTTAAATTAAATTAATATAAAAAAAAATTGTATTATATTTGAAATGGTTACAACCTCATCAAAATAAATGAAATCTATAATTGAATGAAATTTAAAGATATTGGTAATAAAAAAGAAATAAGAAAATGTAAAAAAGTAATATATTTTTAAATATCTATATTTTAACATCTCTCTGTGGTTCAACTGAACTCGATAGTTATGAGTGCAGCCCAATCATTGCTCTAATCATCCCTTTTTCAATCAACATTTATTCAATAATTTATTTGTTTTATTCTCATTTTTAAATTTTAAATTATACTAACAACGATATCATTCGTATTGTATAAATGGCATAAAAAAATCTGGAGTGTCTCCACTCGACTATCTCGCAAATTGAATTGAATTACTTAACATATATTATATTTATAAATTTAATTTAATTAAAATAAAATTATAAATAAAAATTAATAAATAATATTTATTAAACCAGCGCATATTTGGCTTTTTGTTGATAGCACCACGTCACGTGCTGGCGTGTGATTTGCAGTCGTGTTAAAAAATTAATTCCGGTACTTTTAGCTATTCAATCTATCTGAAATTCTATATATAGCGGTTTTATACAATTTTTAATCATGTGAAAAACTATCAAACATATATCTTTATTTTTACGGTCAGTTTAGAGGAAAAATAATGAAAACGTGGTAGGTAATTACTCTCTTCCGGATGAGCTACATTCCTCAAAAGTTGATGGAAAACTACGAATTTTGAATAATACCCGTGTATCAAATTTCATTATTCTAGCTTAAACCGTTTTTGCGTGATCTTGTCGACATACACACAGACACAGACATTTTTCTCAACCTTATTGAAAATGACTCAGGGGCCTTCAAAACGTATAAAAACATAAAAATCTCGACATCGAAAATTTTCGTGATCGCAATACTATCTCTGGCGAGATAGTAAAAATTTAGACAAATTAAATAAAAGATAAAAATTTTTGAATATTAAAAATTAATTTTATAGTTCATGACATTTTTGAAATTTATTTCTTTTTGGAAAATTGTTGAGAAATTTAATTTTTTTAAGATACTACCTTTTAGAAATAAAATATTCATAAAAACTTGATTTCGAGTCACAGGAAAATACTTCATTAGATATCCACCGGAGAATAGTGAGTGCTTGGTTAGAAATTGCTATTTTTTAAATTTTCTTTAAGAATGTTGCAATTTTAGTTTGAATGAATAAGATATAGATTTGAGAATAGTTACATTCCTTCAAATAATACATTAAAACTTGTTTAGGAATGGTATTTGAATTAATAGAGAACCTGATTGAAATTCGGTATTGAGTTATCTATAAATCTCCAATGGATGAAAATGTTTGAAAATATCCGCACTATAAATCTCTAAGCTTTTGATGGTAACTTTGACTGAATATGAGATAGAGGTAGTTGAGCTTAAGACCGGACCTTGGTGAACCGGCATACATTTGACCCCACGACCCGAGGGCCACAACCGATTTCAAAGACCATTGAGGTAAGTTGCTAGCCACTTGCGCGACAACACCGCCATTAGAATACAATTGAAAAGGATTCCACGATATTTATATAAGATTCATTGAAATCAATGTTCATTAAAAAATATATAAATAAATCTCTTAAACAAGGAATAGTTCATACTTAAGCAATGTCCTCGAAGATAATATTCAGAAAATGGGAAGGCAAAAGAATTAAAAAAAAAAACAATAGAATATTTATTATTTATATATTTTATTTAATATTATTTATTTGAAAGATAATTTTAGAAATTTATTTTAAAATAATTTACTATTCGTTAATGAAATAGAAGAAATAAAATTAAATTTAAAGTTTTCTTAGAAAAGTTTTTAAAGTTTTAAAAGATATATACTATATAACTATATAAATATATTTATATATATGTATATATAATATTAATTGTATAAATATAGAAATTGTAAAATAGAGATATTAAGTATATAAAATATATTTATTTAGAATTTTATAATTTAAGGAATAATGTGTAATAATTAAAAACTAACTCTAACTCTCTTGAGAATTTATTTAATGATAATATAAAATAATATAGTATAATAATATATATATATATATAAATTTGATATTTGATATTGAAATCATATTTTCAAAATAAAAAAAAGGTTTCAATGATTATTATAAATATTCCAAGTGCCCCATTTGTTTCAAAAAAGACTTAGAATAATTGGAACTCTTTCTGAAGACTTTCTACCATTCAACCACAAAGATTATATAGAAAGATTAGACATATAAGATAGGAGGATTTTTTTTCCATATCACAATTTTCTAACTTCTAAGAAATAATCTATAACATATACGTATCATCTGTCTATAGAAATATATATAGATTAAATACCTATAAATTAAGGTATTTAATGAATCATAAAATTTAAAGTCTCATTCAAAAGAACTTGTGTTTCGAAGACAATTTTTATGATGGTTGAATTTAATATAATAAAATTAAACTAGTTTTTCTTGATCTGAATAGTAATTTTTTTTTTTTTTTTTTTTTGCTAAACCCTAAATGGATTCGATTTAATTATATCGGTATTAATTAAATAATTTTGTTTAAAAACGTTTGTAAATTTGTCGTAGATGATAGGTTGAAGATGATGTGGGAATGCCTCGAGGTTCAAAGAAAGGAAATGCTATTCGAAAATTAGAAAAACCCGTTATGCGTATATTATCTATTTGGACTTAATATCTTATTTGTAATTTGGAAGAGAAAGAAGAAAGGAGACTTGTCTGGTGATGCAGGGTCACCTCGGCGACAGGCTGGCTGGCTCAGACGATGAACCTTACCGTCCACACAGCAATCCATGCTTTCTCAAAGGAACTTTGCTTGTTCGATTGAAGTCCAGTAGAAAACCAGATTGGTGCATGATGGAAGGGAGAACTAGAGTGGGTTGTCATCTAAACTAGACCTTTCTAACAAACCTTGCAGCCCATTTTCCAAAGAAAACGTAACAGCAGGAGTTATCAAAACAGTTTTTATATGGAATTAGGAAAAATAAATAAAAATGTGAGTTCATTAAAATAATGGATGTCAAACAAGCTTTGAAAGGTTAATCATCAAAAGACATAAATTATGTATAATTATTTAAATATATGATTATTTATTTGGATTTATTTGTAATAATTGCGAAAATGATAGTTGGTAAAGAATGTTTGCTAAGAATAAATGTTCCCAAAATTAAATATTTTATTTATTAACTGAGTGAATATTAATTTTATGTTGATATGTCAACTCCATATCAATTTAATCTCGAAAGATGACAGATTTGTGATACTAACCAAAGACCCATCTGAATTTAGAATAATTATTTTTAATTTAATGTTAAAAAATTATATGGCAGCTGTATAAAAAGACGAATATCTAAAGGTTTATTTGCAACATAAGCTGAATGAAAGATGAATGTAGTGAAATCTGGTTCAAAATATGCTTAATATTAAAAAGTAAACAGTTCTTATTTTGTTTTTAAAAATATTAAATTTAAAAATATTAGAACTTAAAACAATAAAAGAGCTTCATTGAGATAATCTATTTTTTATATGCATTAAAATTTCTAAAAATTTATTTCTGGGGATGGGGATGACCAACCCATCTTGGGAAATTATAAGTATAATCTGGTTAAAAAGAAAGTATATATATATATATATAAGTAATACACTTTAATGCTTTAATATTTAATAATTCTTTTTAAGATTTGATTCGAAATAAAGTGTTATTTATATATAGAAAAAAAATTACAATCATATTTTATGTATAAATTAAGTTTTAAATATGTAATACTAATATTAATACTATATGTAATACTAATATTAAAACATTTGAATGGTATAATAAAATTATAACAATATTTAATTACTTATTGAAATGAAAAATATAATACAACAAAAATAGTAAAAGAAATTTTAAAAAATAATTATTTTATTTGATTGTGTTTAGATATATATATATATCTTATATATATATATATATATATTTAAAATATGATATTAAAAGGTGATGTATTAGTTTCATTTGACTAATATTTATAACATGACATTAAATGTTGATCTATTTTAATACTTTTATTTTATGTATAGATTAAGTATTAAATAATATATATATATATATATATATATATAACTATTAAACAAAACAAATATATATTTGACTGATCAGTTATTTTTTAAATAAAAAAGCTAATATAAAATGTTTTTGAGATAAATGGTAATTAAACGATGAAGAAACTTATCATAAATTTTGATTAATGCTAACTGATGACCTTTAGGAGATATCAATAGACAAATCTAATTTAATATCAATAATTTAATAAATAGAATAAAATGAATGTTTCAGATGAAGGAGAAAATGAATTTAATTAAAACTAAGTTCTTTAAAAAAAAAAAAAATTTAAAAATTAAAAGAAAACAAATTTATCATTTATAATCATCGCAAAATCTACTACATCTACTTTTGAATTAAAATTATGTAAGTTTATCTAAACTATCAAATTAAATACTTGATTATTCAATAAAATCACAAAGTAAATTAATGATTTATTCAAATTTTGATCTATAATAGTAATAATATAATAGTCATGTTTTTATTTACAGAGATAATGGCTTTATAAGATTCGCAAATATATTTATATAATAATAAAAGGTTGACAGCTGATAATCTGAGAACAAAACTTAAGTTTATTCAGAACTAATTTCTATATATAATGCTTATTATATAAAAATTAGCAGAATAAAAACAATCACCATTTAAAAAGATAAGAATAGAAAGAAATAATCAGATTTTATATTGAAAAATAAACTTAATTTTTTTTAAATATATATAAATTATATTTATTTATTTTATCTGATAATAGATTTTCTTAGTAAAGTCATAAGAGAAAACTATTTTTTTATTTTGTGATTATTTAATTTAAGTGTTTAAATTATTTAATCAATTTTCTTTTTAATATTTTTTTAAGATAAATAATTGTGAATATGAATGAATAAATGATGAGAAAGAAAAATCCAACTTACCCGGTAAACAAGTCAGAAGGGCGGCGGAGGTTAGGAATCAATATTTGCCGGGCAGGTATTACTGTTGCCAAATTCACTCAAATGAAATAAATTTTAGACACTTGTTAATGGTAATCGTGTATGGATAGGTTCAGATGGGCTCACTTCAAAGTTCACAATCACAAGCATGCCAAGTGGGAGGCAAGCAGCCAGCATGCGTAAATATGCGAATGGTGGGGGGCGTAGAAGGCTAACTAAGTATTGCAAGAGCGACGTTGCTATACTGAGCGCTTCTCCAGGCAGCCACTGGCTTATACACAACCACCCCTCTCCTATTCCACTTCCCTACCTCCCTCGGCCGCGCCGTCTATGCCCAATACACGACCAAATTCACTCTCGCTGGCCCTCGGCCCTTCGAGCTCCTACATTATTAACAATTATCTTCTCGTCATTAATAAAAGGAATTCAACAAAAATGGGCTTGGGAAGCATACAAAGAAACGAAGGGTGGCTGCCTGGAGGATCACTTCTTGGAAATTCTTTTATCGAAAAAACATTTAAGAACCTTATCTTGTTTTGTTTTAAATCTTTCTTCGGAGTGATTCTCTAAATTGATTTAGTATAATTAAACTTAATATATTTTTTTTAGTTTATTTCTAATAATTTATTAATATTTTCGATAACTGAACTCCTCTGTTCAATATTAATTACACAGGCCAACAAAAAATTTTTTTTGAAAACTTTTTTCACGTTAATAGGTGATGTTTATAGATTTTTTTGAGCTGAATCCAAATCTGGCCTTGGTTTTTTTGTATCACGCACAGTTTTTGAGCAATCTGTTTTTTAATGATATAATATAAAACCACTTTAGTATATAGGGAAATTAATGAAACGCTATGTTAAATCATAAGCATGGTTTGTATTTACAGTTTAAAAGTGACCGAATGTGCCATTATAGGTTTTTATTGATATTACAGGTTTCACTTGTCAGCTGGAATTGGTTTATGAACGTTCTCTTTTTTCTTTGAAGCTTCTTATGTAGCTTTTTCTTCGATGTGTTGCTTGCTGAACTTCACGGTGAAGTGACCAACAATAGTCCCCCATCATGTTGGTGTTCCAGCTGCCCTGGTAGCGTTTTTCCATCACTTTAATGTCTTGGTGAAAACGTTCGCCTTGCTCCTCGCTAACATCTCCCAAATTGCCTGGGAAGTAATCCAGGTGGCTATTCAAAAAGTGAACTTTCAGGCTCATCAAACATCCTAAATTTTTAAACTTCTTTAACATGTTAGCTACAATAGAAACATGTTCTGGATCTTTTTTATTCCCCAAGAATTTTGTAACGACTTGCTTGAATGATATCCATGCTTCTTTCTCATTTACGGTCATTGTGGATTCAAAGTTAACGTCAAACATCATTTTTCTAATGTCAGGTCCGACAAAGACGCCTTCTTTTAGTTTAGCTTCTGAAAGGTGGCTGAGATACTTAAATCACGGTCTATCTTTAGGCAGAGCCTTAACAAACTGTTTCATGAGTCCTAATTTTATATGTAGAGGTGGTAGGAGCACGTTTTTTGGATCTACAAGGTTTCTGCGTAGAATGTTCTTCTCACCTGGGTTTAAGGACTTCCTCACAGGCCAGTTCTTTCTGCACCAATGTTGATCCCTAGCCCTACTATCCCATTCGCACAAGAAACATGGAAATAATATTATAATACTATAAATCTGTTTAAATTCTTTAAATATCGCTAAACGCAAAAATCTCGAAAAAAATGCATTTAACTATAAAATGTGAAGAAATGGTAGGTGATTCAGTTTTTTAAGCATCATATTTGGATTCAGCAACCTAAAAAACATAATAATAAGGTATATTCATTAAAAAAGTTTTTTCATCGTTGGCCTGTGTTATGGACAAATTTTATGTTTAAAAAATGGTTTGTCATAATATCAGAGTATTATTATTTTTTTAATAATCATCTACGTTCAAATTTAATAAAAACAAAAAATTCAAAGCAATATTTACCGTGATATGAGAATGAACACACGAATAAATATTATCACATTTGAATATAAATTAATGAAGTTAAAATTAAATATGAATTAAATGGAATAAAGCAAAATAGATTTTCTTTTAAATTAATCCTATTATAAATTATTAATATTAATTAATTACACAATACAAGGACTACATAGGGTTAATATTCACCCACTCTTACAAAACACAAAAATCGTTATAATCATCCACGTCCATTTAGTAACCCAATAATAAAATACTAAAGATTTACATAAGACGAAGCCAAAATTAATATTAATTGTAATATATTTTAAAATATTTTATTAATTTCTCTAAATTATTAATATTAAAAAACATTTATTATATAGATTGAAAAGGTAGAAATTATCTTTGGGAAATTGATACCTTAAAAATAAATTTTCAAATATAAATGAAGCAAAACCTTATGATTTCATTTCATATTGTTATTTTATAAGTAAAAGTTTTTTTTTTTTTTTGAAAACTAAAAAAATTAATGTTTTTTCAAACACGAAATTAAATTACAAATTCCTAAATAATGTTTAGGAAAAATTTCATTTAGGTTCACAGTAATTACGCAGGTGTCCTACCGGAAATGGTAATGGGCTTTCCGGAAACACCATTCATTAGAAACGCTCTCATGTCATAGGATAGAATAATTTAACATTGGGAACTTCTGTAGCCTTGATGTAAGAAAAATTTAAATAAATTCTGTAAACGGAATAAATTGGCTTGAGGGTTGAGAAATTTGCATTAGTTCATTCATTCAAATGCAACCTTTTGTGTTTTCAAATCAAAAATCAATAGAAAAACCACGATTTGAAAATTCATGAGAAATATCATGATTCTTCAACGTAGATAATTAGCGTCTATATTCTATAGTAATAAAAGAAAAAGATTGTCGAAAAATACTATTCAAAAGACATTATAAACGAAAACAACATGGAAAGGGCTGTTTCTTTCAAAATAAAATATTATTTTTTTTACGAAAGATCTTATTTGAAAGGAGTGAATGTGTTCACATGTAATGAAATAATATTCCAACTCTTATTGTTATTTAATATAATATATTGAGAAGATTTTTTTGAAAAGAAAAAGAAATCTATGTGATGTAATTTTTCTCTAGTCTTCCGTTCAGATTAGCTACTCAAAAGTGCATTTGTTTCACATTCACTATTTATTAACATTTATTAACGTAGCGATTTGTGTTTTTTATTTATCAGATGTAAATAAAATGGATCAAATTGCATAAATTGAATGAAAAATTTAAAAAATAAATTAATGTATGATTAGAAAAATGGGGAAATTATTTATTAAAATATATTTAAAGGAACTCTTATATTTTTCTAAATTATAATTTCTAATTTTTATTTTACGATAAATAGATTGAATTAAATTGAAATTACACTGCAAACAACAAGATTAAAAGAGAAGAAATACCTAAGATTGAAAAGAAAGGAAGTAAATATTCAAATTTTTTTGTGACCATAATTACATGATTTATTAAATATTAATTAATAAAAACATCATAAACATCATTATATGAACGGTATATGAGAAAATTAACAAAAATAATTTTACTTATTTTATCTTATTCAATGTTTGGTTAAAATAACTTCTTTAAAGTTTAAAAATGTTTCTTTTTCAAGATCCTCTTCGCTTAATGAAAAATAATAAATAAATCTCGAATAAAATTTGGCATATTTAATCAAACTTTGTGTGAAAATTAGAAAAAAATTAGAATATTTTTCAATCGAATACCTCTAAAAGTAATATCATTTGTACATGACCTCTTTAAAATTCACATCAATCTTACCTGAGAAAGAATTCAAATAAGAAAATGCAATAAACCTGCCGTGAAGGTAGAAAATTGTAAGACTTTCTTTCATTTATCAAAAAGTAAAAGGAAATGATATTCCATTGTTAATTTGTTTTTCTTATATAAAAAATATCCTGGTTTCTGGGATGTCCGGTTTTTTATTTTAATATATAAATACATATATTGATAACAATAAATTTACATTAAAACAATTTATACCTATTTCAAATACAAATTAACATTTATAAAAGTATATATATATAAGATTGAGATATTAATTTGTTTATATATTCTATTTATTAAGAATTTTTTCAAAACTGTTTTATCTTCATTAGTTAATTTTCAGTAAAAATTTTCATTACCCAAAATGAATACAACAATAATGTATATTGAGAATTTTTAATTCTGTTTTTAAATTATTTTTAACTAACTTCTAAAATAAGAGTTTTTCTATGTTGGTCTATTTTCTTTCAATTAGTTAATTATTTTTTTAAATAATATTATCTCTTGGATGTTCTTCCACCTCACAGATTGAGAATTGCAGATATTTTTTTTTATTTGGAAATAATTGTTTTGCAGATTTGTATTTCATGATAATATGTAAAATTTGTTTATTAAAATATTAAATAAATTAACCAAAATAAATATTGAAAGATCTAATCTTCCTTAAATAAAAGATTTTCCTTTTTTTAAACTATTAAAGGATTATATATTAGGTTGTTCAATAAGCTCACAGAACGAAAATGAAGAAACTAATTTTTATTTGTAAAAATTGCTTTATTTTTCAGCGTAGTTTCTCTCAACTTCAATACACTTATTCCAACGGTCTTCTAATTTATGCATCCCTTGAGTGTAGGAGTTTCCCGGCAGCTTTGCAAAATATCCCTACACGGAAGCTACCTCTTCGTTTGAAGAAAATCATTTTCCACGGAGATATTGTTTGAGGTGTGGGAAGAGCCAGAAGTCGGAGGGAACTAAATCTGGCAAAAATAGGGTGGATATTACAACAATTCGACGATCTTCCAATACCATATCTTGTATTTTCTGATGATATTGCTCCGCGAACTTATTGCACACCCTAGTAAATACACTATATAAGTATATACTTATATACTTTTCTGTGTCTTTACACTACATGAATTAATGTAACTTTAATAAAATGAAATACTAAATTAGTTAAAAAAAAAAATCAAAACAAATCTGAAAATTTACAGAAACCTCCCTTAATTATTATTTCCAGGTGAATATTAACTACGCGATTCGGTTAATTTTAGATTTTTATATTTCTATCCTAAAAATGGATTAGAAACTAAAAGTGAAAAAAATGATTAAATATTAATATACAATATATTTTTGAAAATATATCGACAATAAAATATTATAATAAATTGATTTATTTCTATTATTAGTTTAATAATTTACTAATAATCTACTAATAATGTAAGTAGAAATGGCGTTAATCTTTTATGAATATTTTATTTAATGTCAATACAAAGTGTTCAAAATAATAGTAATTATTTATTATATTTGATAATATTTAATGTATTTAAAAATTATAAACAAAAGAGTGTCTCTATATCATCTATCATCTATATATATAAAAGGCAGTGTCTGTGTGTCTGTCAAATACTTAAAAACTACCCGTCCGATTACGGTGAAACTTTCAGGGATTGTTGTGGCCATCCCAGGGAAGGTTTTAATCTATATATATAAAAGGCAATGTCTGTGTGTCTGTCTGTGTTATTGTTTTGTGTTTTGTACATATATATGTAAAATAAAGAACAAACAGAAATAAGAAAATAAATTTTAATTAATATAATTTATAAAAAAAAATAATGTTCATAAACTTAGAATATTAATTATTTAATTAATTAAAATCTACTTAAATAAATGCAAAGAGCCACAAATATATTAGTAAATATATAAATAATAATATGAAATAGTCAATAAATCTTACTTATTATACTAGGAAAATTTGTTGTTGATTAAATTAAAATATATTTTCCAAGAAAACAAATATATGTCTTATCTACTTATACTGATTGAAACAAAATGGATGAAAACCTTTTACATACAGACTTTCAACCAAATATCATGTATCACTCGGGGGTACAGGGGGCGGAGCCCCCGTCTAGTTGTGAAGAGCGCCTTCCAGGCGCTCGGAGCAGCTAGTATAATATAAATAAAAGATAAATTATAACAAAACAACTTAGATTACCTTAGAGAAAATTTATTTTCTTTTTATAACGTAGTTATACAAAATCTAAAAATGGATAATTTCTTTTTTATACTAAAATTCGATTTACATTTGTAATGTATTCTAGATTTCAGATATAATACATATAATTAAAGAGATATCAATTAATCATTAATTTCCATAAAGAGATGACTCAAAGAAGGTATGTTTATATTTAGATACTGGCAAAAGATAAGATTGATTGAATCATGACCCAATTAAATTCATAATAACATAAGTCAATGCTAATTTAATGATAAATATAATGATATCTATTATCCTCTCACACCTCTACCCCAGACATAATCTTGTCCTTCTAATTAATAGGATATAAAACGAAAACTCTTCCTCATCCAAATAAGGAATTAGGATGTATCTTGCTTCCGAACACATGGCGGAAGATAATTTGTGTGCCTTACATGGTTTAGGTGACCTTTTGAACCATATTCGGAGTAATGATATACGATTCAATTTAATAAAATCGTTTTATCATTCAGACAGGGAAAATATTTAAAAAAAAACTAGATAAATAATGAATTTGTTCTTAGATATACTTATATCAAATTAATTGTCAATGTTTTTTTTTATTGAACTCACTTAAATTAAATGCACCTGTGTTGAAATTATTAAATTTTAAATTCTTGATTACAAAATATCATTATGAAATAAAATTTATAGAGTGAGTTGACATTAAAATGTCTTTTTGATTAGTTGTTCACTTAAAATGATAAGAGAAAGTAAAAATAATAACAATTAAACTGAACCTTTTCATTCTCTTACACTTTGCATGATCTATTTACATCAGAAGTTTACAGTTCATTTTTACACACATATTGTTATCTAATCTTAATCATATTATAATTTTTTCGCATTCATTATTTGATTTCATATGTCAAAACGATGGTAAATAAAATAAAAATAAAAAATGTATAGTTAAATAAATTCTAAATAACTAATATTAATATATTAATATTAATATATTTTAATGATATTTATAAATAAATATTTTTCTTTTTATAGTAAATTGTTTTACTTAAATGAAATAATAAATTTGTAAAAATTAATTAAATTTAATTTATTTAAAATTTATTACTATGTGTATTCTTCAAACTCAACCTTGTAATTTCATTTTAAGATGATCTCATAAGAGTTAGTTTTTTAATCCTTTTAGTAATTTAATCAGTCCATATTCTCCATATAAAATTCATTATTTGTGTTTTCATCAAAACTCTCAAACTTTCTTCAATATTTTAATGTAATATTTTTATCTAGATTTTTTATAATTTTACTAATATTCTCTTTTTAAAACTGTCTTGTTGTAAGTTAAGCATAATTGAGTATCAATAAAAAAGTTTTTTTTTTTTATTGAAATTAAATGATTTTCTAAAGTTTGTTTTCGTGATCCGCAATTTTATTAGTTTAGATCAGAGAACCCAAAATGATTTTCTATTTCGATCTAGTTAAATTTAGTAAGAACTTTAAAGAGTCAGCAACTTTCACAGACGTTTGGTTCAAACTGCTTGTTTTTCCACTTGAAGTTGGGGTCTTGGCGTGAAAAATGTGAATATCATTCTTACTGGGTCAATGGCAGTGCGAGATCTCGATTGAAATAATTAATATAAATAATAAAAGGACAGGTTATTTCATTAAATCGACATAAATACAAAAATAAAGTGAAAAAATAGGTAAATAAATCCGAATACATCGAATAAATTAAAGAAAATATATTATTTTTCTTTCTAATGGAATTTTATATTTTTAAATTGATATTAAAAAAAGCCTGAATATACGTATATATTTTAAATTCAATCTAAAACCTCCTCCTCTCAGAAAGTCAAATCCTAAGCTAAGAACAGTTCTAAATATTACAATAAATTGATAGTCAAAAATTCTAGAAATGTATTTCTGGTATAAAACCCATAAAAGGATTCATATTCACAAAACCTGTTCATACCTGACAATAAATACAAAAATATTAATTTTATTAATTACAAAAATGCAAATATAATTCTACTCACGTTTTATAGGAGAGAGTAAAGCGTTTTTTTTTCGTTATTTAATTGATAACGGTTTAAAATTTACTAGTCGAAACGTAATAAATTAAAAATGTATTGATTGAAAAAAATTCCATTTCAAAATTAGCAGACGGTGTTATAATTAATCTCAAACTCACTGCTAATAATAACGGATTATCATGCATTTTTATTCTTTGAATGTTAAATGGAATATTAAAATTAAAATGATTTAGTGCAAGACTCAACTGTAAGCAAATAATTATGCTCTTACTGTTAAATCTATAAGTAAAGTTTAATTTAAAAATTTATAAATTGTTATCCAGATTTCCGCTAACTTGTCAAATAAAATAATTATACTCAATGATTATTTTTATTATTATTTTAATTAATATCATTTATTCATCATGATTAAGTAATAAGTTTATGGAATTTTTCTATTAATAAAAAATAAGTTATTTTTAATAAATTTTTACTATTAATAAATTCTTTAAATTTTATTTAATGTTATTTTCTTGTTGAATTTTTTCTTTACATGAAATGGAATGATTTTTATTATGCATATTTTGAGTAAAATATATAGCAAGTTGTCAGTCATCTGTTTTGTTAGTTATCAAATATGCATTTTTGTATATTCTTAAAAGAAAGTACGAATATCAATTGGTAGGTCATTTTACAGAATTCAGTCTTGAATATAAATATTGTTTAAGTAATTTATACAAATCACATAAAAACAAAAAAAAATATCTTTCAAAGTATTAATCAAGTGGGAACCACAAACGATAGATAGGTAAATCTTTGTTATTCTTTCCAGGACTTTATAGCCGTGAAATATCGATTAGTTCATTTTTTACCGACCGACGATAGTAAGGGAGGTATTGTTTTCACACCAAATTTCACATGTGGAGATTTTTACATATCTCCACGAATCATGCATTTTCTAAACAGAAAAAAGTATTTTTAGCATGATGTCTGTCCGTCCGTCCGTCTGTCCGTCCGTCCGTCCGTCCGTATAGATGTGTACAGCCTGAACGGCTCAACCGATTTTGATGAAATTTGGTATATTTACTTAATGCATCAGTGGGATGAATTGATCAACTTTTGGTGCAATTCCGGAAACCGGAAGTGGTAGTATTAGCGATCGACGATAGGAAGGAAAGGGTTATTTTCACACCAAAGGAGATTTTTTTATATATCACCACGAATCATGCACTTTGTATTGGTTTTATCCTCGAGAAAAATCATATTTATTAGTTTTTTCTTGATTTAAAATTATATTACGTCATCCAGCCATTCATGACGTCACAGCCTGGTCTTGCATATATATTATAAATAAAATAAAATTAAAAATGTTTATATTTATTATTTATGTATCCATATCTGATTTTTATTACATTAATAGATATATTAAAATTATTTGAAATTGTTTCTGTAGCTGGAAATTAATTTATTTCAAACAGTCGGTCGGTTCGGACCTGGCCACAGGTCAACTTATTTAAATAAGGAGTAAAGATATTGGCCAATACTTTTTTTTATCAAGGAGAGTATAATAATATGGACTACCCAGAAGAGTTTCTAAATCCAAAGAAAATTCTTATGTCCTAGATTTTATAAAATATTCATGTTTTTAAATAAAGAAAATGTTTTTATTAGGTATATTTTATGGATTCTATATTGAACTTTTTGATATTCTTAGTTCTGTCATTCATCTTTTCTAATAATTTGCATTAGAATAGTTAGTGGAGGTATTGATAAATATTTGATTAATAATAATATATTCTAGTGTTGAAAAAGCAGAAAAAAAAATTTTTTTAATGGAAAGTAATCAGAAAAGGAACCTTTAATAGTTTCAATTAAGAAATTAATTTAGATCAGAAGTTTACAGGTTTTAAATTAAGAGTATTGAACATTATTTTATTAATTTTATTTTTATTATTATTTTAAAAAATACTTTATACTTACGTCTTAAGATTTGCATATTCCTATCACGAATAACCTTCATTTAATTATCATTATATTACCTATATATTATTATAAATATTATTATTACTATATTTAATATAATTAATCCATATTTATAAGTATCTAAATCAGCAATCAATTTATATATTCCATTAACCAGAAATTACTTCTTTGAAATAAAGCCTTTAATTTGTATTAAATTTATATAAAACTTCGTATTGATCATCCGATTGATGCCTACTTCAGTTTGAAGGCCTGTTCATACATCATTTGAAGATGAATAAAATATATTAATTATAGCAATCTCCTTCAGAATTATTAAAATAGTAAAACAATAAATTTTTATTGAAATTTCTCGTAGTGAAAAATTTAATTTATTCTAAAATAAATGCTACAAAAATTCGTGTTTTCATAGTCACTGTAATGGTTTGTTTATTTATTCCCATATGTGCCTTTATAATTATTTAATTAAGAAAAAACAATTAGAATGATTTTTTCTATTCAGGTGATCGAGACATACATTATCAATTTATCTTTTTAATAAAAATTCTGTTGATTGTTAATATAATTATTACATACATATATACAATTTTTGCTTGTGATTAGACCATGCCTCACACCCATATAATACAACAGGCAAAATAATTGTTTTATATATTTTAATTTTGATTCCTTTTGATAATAATTTTGATGAGATAAGCCTTTTTACTGCATGATAACAGGCGTTTCCCGATTGCAACCTCAATTCTTCTCAAATATCAGTAATCCTTCGAGATTACATTCAATTTTTCTACATATTCAAATTCTACATTTTGTATATTAAGATTTTGTATGTTAACTCTAACAAAGAGTTGTTACTAAATATTTTTTCTTATCACTATTAATTTCAAACCTCATCTCTTCTCCTACCTCCATTAATTTTTCCTCCCTATCTGTAATTGCAATTGCCGAATCTCCTATTATATTTAAGTCGTCTGGGTAACCTAATATTTTACAATTGATTTCCGCATCTTACTCTTTCTTTATTACCTTCAAGACAAATTTGAAGATCAAAATTTGAAAAAGTTTATCCGGTTCTATTGAGTCATATGTTTTACTAAAGTCTACAAATAATTAGTGAACAGAAATATTGAATTCGCGGTTTTTTTCTATTATCTGTCATAATAAAAATATCTTAATTAATGTTGATCGATTTGGCCTGAACCCACAATGATATCTCCTAATATTTCCTCCGCCTATGGTTCGTAAGTATTGTATATGTTATAATAGAAACAGAGTATAATATTTCTTGATCATTTCATTTTGATATTTTATTTTCATTGCTTGATTTTTATTGAATATTTTTAATTATAATGAAATTTGAGAAAATTCAAAGTCAGAGACTTGAGACAATTTATAAAAATTAACACTATAAAACTATAGATAAATTAACAATATATACATTCATTAATAGTATAAATTTAAATTAATTGATTTATTTGTTTTTTTATTATTAAGTTCAAATATTAATTTTTTTAGATCATAGTTAATTTCCTCCCTTAAAAGAAACTGAGGTGCTAGGAGATTTGAAAATTATTACTGGCAACATGAAATTTCGCTTACAGTTTCTGTCATGCCCGACCTCCACCCAACACTTATTTTCTCTCAAGTTTCTTGATTCTCTTAATCACTGTCTAAAAAATCATATTTTAATTTTATATAACCAAGAAATCATTTTTGCACTTAAAATATAGTTGTAATTAATAATTGAAACAAAAACAAAAATAATATAATTTAGTCATTTTAATTGACGTTTTGAAAATATTTTTGTATTCATAAAACATTAAAAATAATAATTTCTGTTTTTTTATGAATACCCTTCACTTTTAAATAGAAAAGAAGAAATATTCAAATTGTGTATAGAAAGAATAAATAAAAATTAAGTTAATATAAATATGATCTAAATATTTTATTAAATTAATTAAAATGGGAACTTTTAGAATAAATGATTTAATTGAATTGATATTTAAATATTAGAATTTAAAATAAAAAGTGAAATATTATAATAATTCTTCGATTGGGAATCGCTATGATAATTCATTGTTTGAAATGATTCCGCTAGGGACAGTGGGCCACGCCAGGCTCTTGAATGAACAACACGGAGAATTATATAAACTTTAAAAAATTAATTTCTGCGGTTATTGATTAGATATTAATAAAATTTATAGCCTATGTTACTATAGAGGTATATAAGAATATTGTGATGTAATTTCATAGAAATCGGTTCAGCCAATTCTGAGTCTATAAAATAGTTATTTTCCGGACAGACAGACAGACAGACAGACATGAAAAATTCTAAAGTCACTTTTGGATTCAAGAGGTCATGAAACGCCAAGATATGCAAAAAATTTTAAATTCTGAGCAATGTGCAGACAAAAACCTTTTTTTATATATCTAGACTAGATATACCTCCTAAAATTAGCTTACAATATTTATTTTAATTATCTTAATATTATATTTTCCTTTATTAAGAAAATTAATTAATTATCACTTAATAACCATCGTTTGGAAATTGAAAATTCATATAGTCTATTCCTTAATTTTTTTATAAAAAATTTGTGAAAAATATAAGTGCGAATCTTGTAGTCATTGAGGTAATGAAAGGAAATAAATACCAAAGATATTTGAGTAAGAAACTAAAAAAAAATAATAGATATGACATCAAAATATATAATTTAGTCTATTATGAAATTGATTTGGATAATAATGAATGAGAAAAAACAACTAAAATATAATTATTGAGATCTATGAATGTACCATATAATAGAGAAAAAATATTGAAGTCAAGTAATCGAGGTTTTTTTATAAAGGAAACACAATGCCTTTATTTATGTTTTCGTAATAAAATTCAACTATAATGTATTTATTTATTACATTCTCTCCCACGCAAAATATTATTTTCGGACATAAAATATGGAGATCTTGGCAAATGTATATCTTTCTTTATGCAATTACTGAAGCTGAAAAGAAAAAACTATCCTTGATCATTATGGAGTAAATTACATCTTCTCATTAAATCCTCATATATTTTTTTCATTTTGATTATTAAATAAAAATAAAAGAGAATCTTATTAGAATTCAACTGAAAATGAGGCTGGCAGTCTTTGTGGAGGTTTGTTTTAAAAAAATTGAACAATCCTAATAATTAAAATTCAAATTTACCCACCACATACTAATAGAATAAATTGAAAGAGCCATCAAGATTAATTTCATGGATAATGATTTTGATGAAAAAGGTCAACTAAAAATTATTCATTAAGTCGTTTTTTAACTAAAGGAAAAATTAATTTGGTGTTGAAATAATTATTATTAGTCGTTTTCTTTGAATGCTTGATTATATCTTGGATGGTGCCCTCATTCAATGGAGTACTCTTGTGACAAGTAAAGCGTCTAATTACCTCTTCAATAAAAATTAAATACGTCAAGTGGAAAGTGCATATGAGAATGTAGACAAAGATATAAACACGAGGTCAATGAATTCTAAAATGAGCCAAGATAGATAGAGAGAGAGAGTTCTTATCTTATTGGAGATTGACATTTATTTCACTAATAAACTAAAAATAATATACACTTTTTATTATTATGTATTTTTTAGTATAACTTTCTCTTAAATATCAATTCATTAAATATATGCAAAAAGAAACCTTATGAAAAAAGTTCAGATCCATATATGTATTGAAATTTAATCTTAAATCTTAATTTAAAGTTAATTATAAAATATAATGAATTTCCTTCATTTATAGCCATCTTTGCTCTTTGATTTTAATTCTTAACAAAATCTTACGATCATTATAAGTTATGAAATTTAACGAAAACTATTATTATATAAGTACGAGGTCTGTTCAAAAGAAAAGGTGAATTTTGAATTTGTGCCGGTTGTGTACATTCGATTATCGAAATTTTTTGTTATGTTGGTACACATATGTTTCTCATATGTTGACAATATCAACCATTTTGGATTAGTAGTTTGTTTATGACAACTGAAAAAGTTATAAGTGGTATTAAATGTGGAGGTTTTGCTCACTGTTTTCTTCGATTAGTCGTCCTGTTGATATGGAACACTACAAGGAAGTTATACAACGTTTGCGTGAAGCAATACGGCTCAAACGATCGGAATTGTGGAAAAACAAATAATGGATTCTTCATCACGATAATGCACCAGCTCACACAGCATTGCTTGTTCGTGATTTTTTGGCCAAAAACAACACCGTAATCATGCATCAACCACCTTATTCACTAGATTTGGATCCCTGCGACTTTTTTCTATTCCCAAAATTGAAGAGACCAATGAAAGGAAAACGTTTTGCCACAATTGATCATATAAAGTCGGAATCGAAGAACGAGCTGATGGTCATACCGAATAGCGCATTTCAGAAGTGTTACGACGATTGGAAGAAGCGCTGGCATAAGTTCATTATATCTGAGTGGAATTTCTTTGAAGGAGTCAAAATGGATTTTGATAAATAAATTCGAAATAATTCAAAATTCATATTTTCTTTTGAACAAACCTCGTATATTAAAAAAAAATTCCAACTTTTGTTCATGGTTTTCAGTAGTCCGTCTTTTATCAACAGATGTTCAGTATTCTCTCAAAAATAATAACGCTATATCTTTATTTAAAGCAAAAAATAATAGGTAATTTAAAAAGTTTTTAACACTTTTTGATAAACTTTATTACTAGAGAATTATATAATTTTTTCCAAACCTAATTAAGGTTATCGAATAAAATCACGAATAAATGAAATCAAATTGAACTAAATGGGTAATGTTAAAGTCAAATCAAACAACGTTCAGAGCTTTTTACTTCAACCATTATTTAATTTATCAATCATTAAGAAGACATTTTATTAAGATAATTTTCTTTTAAGATTATAAGTCTCTTAAGTCTTATAAGCAAATTAGTATAAATGTATGATAATGTATGTATAATTTATTAAGGGCTATTTTATAGACCATTTTATTAGAAATTTATGATTTTTTTCTAAATGATTAACTAAAAGGATTATTTTTTCATCCCAGGAAAAGATAAATACAAGATTCGATTCGGCCCTGAGAAAAAATTATGAAACTTTATAATGGATTTTTTTTTTAATTTTATATTTATTATATTAATACATTTATACAATTTCAAAAATAATAGTTTAATCTAAAAATTTTGAAATTTTTTTTTTGAAAATTGAAATATTGACTCTTAATGAAAGTAAATAAATTTTAGCATTTGTTTTAATTTAAGTAAATTTAAATTAATTAATAAAACCAAACATCTTTCTAGTTAAGATGGATTTATCGTAGATTAATTTTCTATATGTCCAAAGATATTCTTTAAAAATATTTATAATAATAAAGTTTTTGAACTAAAATACTATCTTAAATATGTATTATTCACATAATGATTATGATTATATTATGAATTTAGGAATTTTAAAAATTAATGAACTTTAAGTTTTTTTACATTACATATTTTATGCTTAAAAGTTGATTAATAAATTTGAGTTAAAAACAATAGAAATAAGTTAAGTTTTTATGCTTGTAAATTTTGAAAACTAAAAAAGAGAGTTCGAATTCTATTCCCCTGTGTATTATACAATCTTCTTCAGTGGTTGGCTTAATTTTAACGTAATTTGATATATATTAAGGTCATTATAAGATATTTCCTTTTCGTTATCGAAAGATCTTATTTCTTTTTAGTTTTCAATTTCATTCAATATCTCCTTTCTTTCATTTATTAACTAGAGAGAAAAATAATAAATGAAAAGAATCCGTGATAGCGTATGTCGGATTGAAACCCTTATCTTTCTATTCATTTTTACTCTTCTAAACAAACTAAAAACAATCATGAATGCTAATTTTATAATGCGATTCACAATTATATCTAAGTTGGATAAGTTTCGGTATGCTGGAAATTTCGTTTAACATAAAAATGATAAAAAAACACTCAAGAAATATTTATTTAAATTATTAATTTATAAATATATAAAGATTATATACCTCGGATATTATTTAACCACAATATTATAATATAATCAAAAAATGGTAAACTTTTCAAAGGTAAACATTACATTAGTATACACACACTTTCATGCATACTAATTATATATATAATATAATTTACTAAAACCTAGCACTGCAACACTATAAATAAATATGAAATTATATTTTTTTATTAAATACTTAAATAAATATTAAATATTATTCACTTCATAAAATACTAAATAATATATATTTTCTATTATACATTGAAAAAAATTTATATATTATTATATATTATAGAAAAAAAGAAATATTCGTATAAATAAAGAATAAATAATAAATAATTTAAGATAAAAATATTTTATTAAATTAATTAAAATGATAAAAATATGATCTAAATATTTTATTAAATTAATTAAAATGAGAACTTTTAGAATGAATTATTTAATTGAAATGATATTTGAATATTAGAATTTTAAATAAAATATTATATTAAATCTTTGTTTGGGAATTGCCATAATAATATATATATTCATTGTGAAAATGATCCGCTAGGGCCACTGAGCCGCGAGAGGCTCTTGAATGAACAACACGGAGCATTATATAAACTTTAAAAAATTAATTTCTGCGATTATTGATTAGATTAGATATTAATAAAATTTATAGGCTATGTTACTATAGAGGTATGTAAGAATATTGTGATGTAATTTCATACAAATCGGTTCAGTCAATTTTGTGTCAATAAAATAGTTATTATATTTTCCGGACAGACACACAGACAGACAGACAAACATGAAAAATTCTAAAGGTACTTTTGGATTCTAGAGGTCATGAAACGCGAAGATATGCAAAAAATTTTAAATTCTGAGCTATGTCCAGACAAAAACCTTTTTATTTATAGATTATTATAAAAGATTTTTAATAAAAAAAAAATCCAAAAGAAATTTAATCGTTTTATCAAGTAATCGGTGTTATGACGTCAGCACTACCAAAATAAAAAACATAAACAAAAATGAAAATTATAACAATTATTTTTAAATATTAACTGTACTATAACTGTACTATCAAAAACAGCAGTAATGTATTTTCCTAACTTGAACAAAATTTTCTTGATTAACCTAACTTATAACATTGTTCTTATATGTTATATAATAACTATGGAGCCTTGATTCGTGAAAGGAAATAAAGTTCGAATTGCCAAGAGTTGACCGTTAAACGATTACAATTTTTTTTTTTTTTGAAGTAGCAATATCTCAGCAGCGATTTTAATTATTATTTGATAATATTATTATTTATTTATCGGTTAGTATTATTATTTACTTGTACAATTAAAATATAATGATTTCAACGTGATCGTGAAATATAAATTAGAATTTATCACCAAACGATGATTACATTATCACATACAAACGATCAATAAACTGCTTCCCTAGCCTCCAATGATTTTGACTTGAGTACAAGACAAGCACACATTTAATGACAAAATAAAACGGCTATAGAATATAATTGGATTTTACACAGATACATTTCTCTAGATCAGGGGTGAGCAAAAGCCGGCCCGCGGGCCGGATCCGGCCCTTTTGCTTATTTTATCCGGGCCGCCGATCTTTCATTCATTCAATATGGCCTTATAAAAAAAAGGTAAATTTTTTTTACAAATATCCTCCGGCCCGGGAGACATTTTGAAAATTTCATTTTGGCCCGCGCTTTTAAAGTATTTGCTCCTGCTCCTGCTCTAGATATAGGATCTAAATATATGATATATATATTCATATATATATATGTATATAAATAAATAATAAAAAGAAAGGTTTTTTGCTTTTTTTAACTCAATCATATATAGCAAAATATCCTCATCTAATCCAAAACATTAAAAGAAAATTCGGTAATTATTCAATCGAGTTAAAATGAAATGGATTTGGATAAAACTTTACCAGTGGGTTCCTTTTTACCGACCGACGATAGTAAGGGAGGTATTGTTTTCACACCAAATTTCACATGTGGAGATTTTTACATTTCTCCACGAATCATGCATTTTCTAAACAGAAAAAAGTATTTTTAGCATGATGTCTGTCCGTCCGTCTGTCCGTCTGTCCGTCCGTCTGTCCGTCCGTCTGTCCGTCCGTCTGTCCGTCCGTCTGTCCGTCCGTATAGATGTGTACAGCCTGAACGGCTCAACCGATTTTGATGAAATTTGGTATATTTACTTATTGCATCAGTGGGATGAATTGATCAACTTTTGGTGCAATTCCGGAAACCGGAAGTGGTAGTATTAGCGATCGACGATAGGAAGGAAAGGGTTATTTTCACACCAAAGGAGATTTTTTTATATATCACCACGAATCATGCACTTTGTATTGGTTTTATCCTCGAGAAAAATCATATTTATTAGTTTTTTCTTGATTTAAAATTATATGACGTCATCCAGCCATTCATGACGTCACAGCCTGGTCTTGCATATATATTATAAATAAAATAAAATTAAAAATGTTTATATTTATTATTTATGTATCCATATCTGTTTTTTATTACATTAATAGATATATTAAAATTATTTGAAATTGTTTCTGTAGCTGGAAATTAATTTATTTCAAACCGTCGGTCGGTTCGGACCTGGCCACAGGTCAACTTATTTAATTCCAAATAAACTTTTCATATGCAATTTTTAGTTTAAGAGATAAAAAAGATTAAAGTTTGCATATAAACCCATTGATATTCTATTTAGCTACCATGTTTTATTATTTGACTACCTGAGGGCTCCTCTAATTTTCTGTTTTTATAAGTTCGGTTTGGTTATAAGAATACCAAAATTAATTAATTAAATATTTTTTTATATCCAAACCGAACCGATAAAAACCGAAAATTAGGAATAAGTGAATAATTAATAATATTTCGAGCTTAATAATAAGTTAATATAACAAATTTTAATCCTTTTATCTCTTAAACTAGAAACGACCCGCGAAAATTGCATAAAAAAATTTTATTTGTAATTAAAAAGGAACACACTGGTAAAGTTTTATCCAAATCCATGACATAATAACTCGATTGAATAATTATGAAAATTCTATTCAATTTGTTATGGTATTCATACTTGATTTACCTTATTTATTTAAATAAATATAAATTCTAAATAATGGAAATATAATAAAAAATTAAATATTTTTTTAAGAATTTTTATTGATAAATTAAATTAATTATTAATCATAATTATTTGTTTTTGATATTAAAATAAATTAATTTATTTGACTTTTATTTATGGATGTCATAAATGAATGAAGTGTGATTCTTTGATTATAGTTTAATATTATATAACTATTGTAATTAAAAAAAACTCTGTGACATACACCTTTTATTATTATTATTTTCATTGTAAAAATAAATTAGTGAGCAAATGAAAAATTGAGTAGTAAAAAACGTAAACCTCTTTTGTCTTTTACTACTTCCTTATTTCTTATTATATTTTTTATAAACATACTTTTTCAAGTTTGATATTTTTTTTTTAAAGTTAGTATAAAGTGTTCATTGACTTTGGTTTATATGTATGGTTTTGTTTCAGATAATTTCTTGTTCACAGGCTCCGTTGATTTAATAATAGATCTTTAAAGATTATGCAGTATAGAATTATGAAATGATTTTACCACCTTCAATCTATTTTTTCATTATAATTTAAAATTAAATAATAATTTAAACTTTACTATAGTACCATCTATTTTACCATCCTATTATAATTTGATAAATTTAATGTAACTATCACACACATTACACAGAGCATAAGTATTAATTACATTATATGCTACTATAATTTGATACTTTTAAAGGTAAATATAATGTAATTAAAATATAATAAAAAATAATATAATCATATCATAATATGCTAGTTTAATCATAGTACTTTATATGCTATTATAAAATACTATATTGGCAGGCTATGACAGTAAACTTATAAGATATACTAAATTTAAAATTATAATTGTAGTCTATATATATAAAAAAAAGGTTTTTGTCTGCACATTGCTCAGAATTTAAAAATTTTTGCATAACTTCGCGTTTCATGACCTCTAGAATCAAAAAGTGACTTTAGAATTTTTCATTTCTGAATGTCCGGAAAATAACTATTTTATAGACTCAGAATTGGCTGAACCGATTTTTATGAAATTACATCACAATATTCTTATATACCTCTATAGTAACATAGGCTATAAATTTTATTAATATCTAATCAATAACCGCAGAAATTAATTTTTTAAAGTTTACATAATTCTCCGTGATGTTCATTTAAGAGCGTGGCGTGGCCCACTGTCCCTAGCGGAATCATTTTAAACAATGAATTATCATATCGATTCCCAATCAAAGAATTATTATAATATTTCACTTTTTATTTTAAATTCTAATATTCAAATATCAATTCAATTAAATAATTTATTCTAAAAGTTCACATTTTGTTTAATTTAATAAAATATTTAGATCATATTTTTATCTTAAATTATTTTTATTTATTTGAATATTTCTTCTTTTCTATAATATATAATAATATATAAATTTTATCATTTAATAATAAAAAAAAATATTATTTAATATTTTATGAAGTGAAAATCATTTTTAAAACCTCATTTAAAATGACTGAATTATATTATCTTTGTTTTTACCGACCGACGATAGTAAGGGAGGTATTGTCTTCACACCAAATTTCATATGTGGAGATTTTTACATATCTCCACGAATCAAGCATTTTCTTAACAGAAAAAAAGTATTTTTAGCATGATGTCCGTCCGTCAGTCCGTCCGTATAGATGTGTACAGCTTGAACCAAATTGAAAAAATTTAGAAAAAGCTGGACTAGATTTATGAATTAATTTGCATATATAAAAAATAATTTTGGAAATAGTTCCTCCAACTGAAAAATATACTGGAACCAAAGAAGGTTGAGATATATAAAATGTTAATTGGGTACGTAACTAATGTATGATTTACTAAATTTTTTTTAGAATTAAAATAGAAATTCATACTAGAAAAGAATTGTTTAACTTAATTTGCTAAGAAAACGGCAAAGAAAAGCATAACTCATTGATATCTTCGAAATGACATGCAGAGTTACTATACCGTATCCCAACCAAGATAAGAACAATTCTTACCATTTACCCTCTTTCTTATGAAATATATTTACATTAAATTAAAATTATATCACATTCGGCAAACAATTTTAAATTTAAATTGAACCATTTAGATTAATACGCCACCTTGTTTTTTTTTCAAAATATGATAATTTCATTAATGAACTTCTTACTGATATATTTATAATTTTTTTTTTAATTTTCATTAAGATCTCTGAAAAAAATTAAGCTCATTGATTTAATAGAATTAATAGAATTAAACTTATTGATTCGATTTAAGATGTATTCTAAAACACCACTAATTTTAAAAATTAATATTTGTTTATTTTATTTTATTTTAATATGTATTTTATTTGAAATAATTTGTGTGTGTGCAGTAGAGCGCTCACCCCTGCACTCTCCGCACGCCCCTCTCCATGCCCCTCCGCCGCCTGAACTGATCTCCTCCAGCCGGCCGGCTGACTCTAACGATTCAGTTCCCCTTCCCTGGTGAGTGTAAGACCTTAAGCGGCATCTCCACTGAAATCATCCCTTAATCAGCCGCTAATCAAGAATTAATTGTAATTTTATTATTTATTTTTATTAATTAAAAGGAAGATTAGTGAACTTTAAAAAAAAAAATATTTCAATAAAAAATTAAATTTTATAAAGTGCATTTTTATAATTTTTTATTCATATACCCAAATAAATTTATAAATTTTTCATTCAAATCTTTGAAAAGAATTAATCTCAAATATTCTATCAGATCTCATTAATTAAATTTTATTAAAAGTTAAATTAAAATTATTTAAAAATTAAAAAATCATATACCAAATTTTATTTTTCTTTAAATTTATTTATTGAAATATTTTTTAAATTTCAATATATATATTAATCCTATTAAAACTTATTTATTTAAAAAATATGAAGGTGTGCTGATTATTTTCAAAATTCATGTAATATAATATAATATAATTATAAATCAAAAAAATATAAATTTCTTATATTCATATAATAATAAATATAATATTTAAATATTCTATATAAGAATTCTTTCTAATCTCATTATCGCTCACACCGTGCCTTTCAAATCTCATATGAATATTGTTTGGTCAATTTCATATTATTATAACACTTTTGAAAAATGAATAATATTTCTATTACCTATTCGTATATATCAATGAAACAGAATAAAATCTTCGTAAAATTAATAATATAATCATAATTAGTTTTCTGATGTTTTCTAAGATATTTTTATTATATGTCTATTAAATGCGTAATATAACTAACTTATTATAATCATGGTTCTATATAGGATGTAAAATAATTTTAGTATTTTAATATTACAGAAATAAGATAATATTTTTAAAAATCTATACACTTTTTTAATTCTATTAATATTATTTATTTATTTATTTATATCTTATTTTTTTATTTCGTGTATATAATATAAATATCTAACCTTAATTATTTTTTTCTTTATCGAGGCGAGAGTGATGGACATCAATTCAAGTCTCCGAGCTGTTCTTCGAGTTTAATCTGCGAGAAATATCAACCCTTTATTAACTCCGAGGTCAGTATTTATTATTAATTTTATTTTTAATTCAATTTAAATTTATTGATTATAAACTAATAAGTTTATTTTTCTTCTTATATTTCATGTTTCAATCTTCGTTCCTGCTACTGAATGTTGATTTGAATTCTTGATTATCTTCTCCATCCTTCATGACGATGAAATGATTGAAATTCAGCTCTCCAAATGTAAGTAATAATCGTTATTTATTTAGCATGGCGCACTTTAAAATAGAAAATGTAAATATAATATTTAAAGCAAAGTTTAATATAATATAGAAAGTGTAATTATATTACAATGATTTTGTACTTTTGATAATATTCATTAGGAGATTATAGAGAAATATATTAAATTATATGACAGAATTTAGTGAGATTAGGGAATTTCAGAGTACATCTTTCAAGAAGAAGCATTGATAAAGGAGGCAGAAGAGACAAAGGTATTTTTAGAATTAGTAGGTTTCGATGCGTTATACTGGGAGGGTGGCTATTTTTTGATATATATACATATATAGTTGTTAGAAATTTTCAGGTGGTTGCCTCCTACATCCATGCATGTACTCATCATACTAATTCATAGATTAGATTAGAATTAATAAATAAATAAAATGTGGGTGGATAAAACAAATGCCATGCTATTATTTAAGGGATGGATTGCATGAATAACCACTCCAAGTCTGAATTGTGCCATTTTGTATTACTGAGAGTGTATATGAGGTGGATTGGATGAACGCGAATTCGGGAAGGTAATTCAGCAAAGTTCCGAAATGGGATTAGCCTGAACAGGAACAAATTGTTGGTTACCTTTTGAGCGCAGGGATTTTTCGATTAGCATGGGCCTTCCATGCCTATTGATGGAGGCTGTGCACTCCCTTACTAGGTAGGTTTTATTTCAGGTTGCCCCGAATGTCGCGATTTCATTTCGAAATCCAAAAAATCAAAGGCACTCTCAGCTGATTCAAAGAGGCTACAGACCAAACGCCTTATTTTTTTTAATCTTTTTTTTTAAGGCAAACTTTCTTTATTATTACTTTTTCTAAATTTCGGAAGGCGAGGCTTGGAAAGGCTAATTTATGGGGAAAGGAGGAGGCCCTGTTAAATATTCAATTGTTTTTTTTTAATTTAATTAATAATAAAAAAATAATTGAATATCGCGATTATTTTCTTTAACTTTTTATTTTCATTTTGAAATATTCAATTTCATAATTTAAACTTTGATATATTTTAAATATTTTACTATATAGGTAGAATTACCAAATATAAAAATATTTTATTTTTTTTTATTATGGAAATTATTTCATATGAATATAAATATATTGTAAACGAATATATCTATACTCAATAATAATTTAATATTAATAAATTATCAAATTTTTTTCTTATCATTGTACTGATAAATCATATTTGGAAAGAAATAAAATATAGTTAAGCTTATTTAAAAAATTATCTTAATGTATAATTTTTGTTAATTATAATTTATAATTTCCTTCTAATTCAGATTTAGGACACACACAAATTGGACAACATTATATCAAATCTCGCTAAGACATTCTGTACACAAATTATTCAGTCTTATCAAAGCGTATGACACACAATCAGTTTAAATTAAAATTTATATAAATTGACAAAATGAAAATATTATTTGTTTAAATTTTAATATAATGAATCAAAAAAAATTAAATATATAGATCACATGATAAAGAGAATCAAGAAACTTGAGAGAAAATAACTGTTGGATGGAGGTCGAACATGACAGAAACTGTAAGCGAAATCTTAATGTTGCCACTAATAATTTTCAAATCTCCTAGCACCTCAGTTTCTTTTAAGGGAGGAAATTAACTATGATCTAAAAAAATTAATATTTGAACTTAATAATAAAAAAACAAATAAATCAATTAATTTAAATGAATTATATATTGTTAATTTATCTATAGTTTTATACCGTTAATTTTAATAAATTGTCTCAAGTCTCTAACTTTGAATTTTCTCAAATTTCATTAAAATTAAAAATATTCAATAAAAATCAAGCAATGAAAATAAAATATCAAAATGAAATGATCAATAAATATTATACTCTATTTTTATTATAGCATATACAATACTTACGAACCATAGGCGGAGGAAATATTAGGAGATATCATTGTGGGTTCAGGCCAAATCGATCAACTTTAATTAAGAAATTTTCATTAAGACAGATATTAGAAAAAAACCGCGAATTCAATATTTCTGTTCACTAATTATTTGTAGACTTTAGTAAAACCTACGTATGACTCAATAGATCCGGATAAACTTTTTCAAATTTTGATCTTCAAATTTGTCTTGAAGGTAATAAAGAAAGTGTAAGATGCGGAAATCAATTGTAAAATATTAGTTTATCCAGACGACTTAAATATAATAGGAGATTCGGCAATTGCAATTACAGATAGCGAGGAAAAATTAATGGAGCTAGGAGAAGAGATGAGGTTTGAAATTAATAGTGATAAGAAAAAATATTTAGTAACAAAGAGGAACAGCATTAACATACAAAATCTTAATATACCAAATGTAGAATTTGAATATGTAGAAAAATTGAATGTAATCACGAAGGATAATAATATTTGAGAAGAATCGAGGTTGCAATCGGGAAACGCCTGTTATCATACAGTAAAGAGGCTTATCTCATCAAAAATATTATCAAAAGGAATCAAAATGAAAATATATAAAACAATTATTTTTTCTGTTGTATTATATGGGTGTGAGGCATGGTCTATGACCTTGGGAGATGAGAGTAGATTCAGAGTATTTGAGAATAGGATTCTCCCAGCATTTATGAGCCAAAGAAAGATGAGGACACCAGGGAATGGCGGAGACTGCATAACGAGGAATTGCATGACCTCTATGCATCTTTAGAAATAGTTAGGGTTATAAAAGCGAAAAAGCTGCGATAGGCACGTGGCTAGAATGGGAGAGGAAAAAGAAATTGGTGGCGAGACCGATTGGAAAACGTCCGCTTGGAAGACCAAGTACGCGTAGGAAGGGACGTAAGGGAGATGTAACAGGGGCTCAGGATAGGGACACTTGGGGAAATGTGGTTGTTGCGGCCAAGAACTTTGGAGTATCTTTGAGCCACATAGATAGATAGATATAACATATTCAATAATAATAATATATATAATTAATTTACTGATTAAATTAAAATATATTTTAAATAAGAACACAAAAAGAAATGAATGTTTTATGTAATATACTGATTGAAACAAAATGGATGAAAACCTTTTACTACTTTCAACCAAATACTATGTACCACTTGGGGGTACAGGGGGCGGAGGCCCCGTCTAGGTGTGAAGAGCGCCGAATGCGCTTTGAGCAGCTAGTGCCTAATAAACATTTTGAGAATCTTTGTCTTTTTAAATAATTATATATTTTAATTAAAAATTTTAAATGCCCTTAAACTCAGAAAATAATTTTTAACAATTAGGTCGTGACACTAAAAATATTTTTTCGATAATCTATTTCGAATTTTCTGGTCGATAAAACATTAATTTATATAATAATAATATATTACATTGTTTCTTTTCAACAACGTTTCCCTATTCTATCTAACCAAGTACCTTGATTTTCATAACCATCTTTATTTAATAACTTTATCTTTGAAGATGTAGAGATGTCATGAAATTCCTAGATAGATCCATTCTTTCCCCAGTGACTTCATTCTTTTTCAGTTTATAAATGCTTCAAAATATTCTGAATACATTCTCTTCTCTCAAAGTCTTTGGACAAGCATATGACTGGCCAACTAATAGTTTTTATATATTTTTCTATATTTTCTTATTCTACGTTCTATAGATTTTAATTATGATCTTAGATAATTATTTTGATGAAATGAACCTATTTATCACATGTCGCATGTCGTTACTTGATATCAATATTAATTTATCTTCTCAATATTATTATACTTAGTGATTATAGACCTAATTATATACATTTTTCTATATTTTCTATTTATTCTACGTTTTGCACATTAAAGTATGGTGTAATGTTAATCCTTTCTGCTACTAAATATTTAGCTTCTTTTCATGCGTCTCACAATTTTTCTATGCAATTATCTATAATTGACTTTTCGACTTACCTAACATTTTCAAATCATCCGCCTAGCCTAATACTTGAACTTGATTTTTATAAAATTACATATATATATATATTTTTTCAGTTTATAAATGCTTCAATATTCAATATATATAATTATTGCTTATATTTAAATGAAAATATAAATGGAAAGAATTCAGTGTGTAATAATTCATTTAGTATTACCTATATTTAAAATAATTAATTCATTAAGAAAATTGAAAAAAAATATGGAAATTTAAATACTTAATAAATACATTATAATAAATAAATAAAATAAAATTTAAGGTTTTCAAATGAAACTTCATTTAATTATCTAATCCAGGGCTTCTTGAACTTTTTTATATAGCGACCCCCTTCAAGCTAGGAAATTTTAAACGACCCCCTCCTCCATAAAATAAAATATATATTAACCGTAGATGTAGATGTAATATCGCACTATTTTACAATGTAAATAAAATAAGGATTAAAGAATACATACCCATTCATTTCACATATATATAATTTAATAATTTTAAAATTTTATTTATAATGATTCAAAAGTATCAGATCTTTGAGACCCCCCTGGGGGTCGCGACCCACAGTTTAAGAAGCCCTGATCTAATCAATTACAGTTTTTTTACTAAAGCTTCAATTGATTAAAAGGACACACAAACTTTTGATATAGAAAAATTTATTTCAAATGAAGTATTATATTTATATTATTAGTGTCAAATATAATAGGATAAATATGATACTTATTAAGTGGAATGAATGGTTTCCTTTTGTGTCAGATAACGGCAAGATTTCTTTTTAAACGTAAAAAGTACAATAATATAAATATTAAATAAATAACGCATGATTAATAATTTAATAAAGATGATCTTGTTCAAAAGTTGAATCTAAATGGCACCGATCCCAAGAAAACCACTGGGAGGGGATCTTGACTGAAAATATTGCCTATTACTTTGCACCTGAGCCTCATTAAAGAAGATGAAGCCCCAAACAGTCGATAAACATCAAAATCAAGCAAATATTCCATTCATTCAGAGAAAAATAGAAGATAGCAGCTTACAAATCTTTTTCGAAGAATTTAAAGGGATCATTATAGGATCATCGAAATAAGCCCATTAAAAATTATTTACCTGAAATCGATTTCAGTTTTTTTTTTTTTTTTTTTGTTTTTAATTCTTAACTATCTAGTTATTTCCTTATATTTATTAACAATATATAATATATTTTTATTTATGCATATAAATGACTAATTCCAATTTATATTTTGGTTTTACTTATCTATTAAAGTAAATTCTTTTTTTTAAATAAATTTTAATTAATTAATAATCTACCTATTGCAATAAATTATAGTTATATTAACTTATATTGATAATAAAGATGATTTATTCTTAGAATAATTCCCAATCTGTTTTAAAAATTATTTTACTATCCTAGCTTTATGAAAAGTACCGGGACCCCGAGCCTCGGCTCGGTAATTAAGTAAAAAAAAAATAATTCATTATTATTGGGTTTGGCTGGAAATATTAATACCTAGGACACCGAGCTCTCGCTCGACCCTTTAAAAAATATTGATATACAATTCTTTAATTATTTATTACAATTATTAAATGTTGCATCATTGCATCAATCTGATTAAAATGAATGGAACTTGGGGTCCTCAATAATACATAAATACGTATTATAATGTTTCTAAGTGCATGAATATTTTTTTTTTGTTGGAAGAATGATAAATATATATCATAATTTATAATTATAAAATATTATTAAAATATATATTTTTAATTTTATTTCGAAATTAAATAATGAATTTTAAAATATTTTAAATATAAAAAAATATTAATACAATATCCTTTAAAAAAAGGCGGGATTCAAATTTCAACATGGATGTCATTTGTGACGTCATCCATATATAAATTTAAATTAAGAAAAAACTAATGAAGATGTATTTTTCCAGAGATATGATCAATAAAACTTAATTTTTCTTTATAAATACTATCTCTAGTGTGAATTTCAAAAAAAATCGTTAGAGCGGTTTATGAGAACCCATGGCCAAACAAACAATTTTAGCTAGCATAATAAGATAAGATAGAATAAAGCAAAATATAATCTAATATTGTAATCATGTAAAAATCATATAATGCGAATTTAGTATTTCTTTAGGTTTCAAGTAGCAGATTTTTAATCACCAAAACTGTGTATTCGGAAGTAATAATATGTATATTCACTATATAATCAAAAATATTTATATTTGCCGGTATGAGATAAATGAAATAAAATATTGAATTAGTTATTATTTGAGTTTTCTAGATTCTATCGAATAAATTTTAATTAATGTAAATGACTTACATTCATTCAATTTCATCTTTTAATGTTTCATATTTCATGGATTAAGAACTTGATAATTAATGGATAAATCAATTTTCATTAGTTTACGATTAAAATGAGAAGTGCGTAACTTATTCCGTTGTTTTGGGAAGTTATTATTGAAAAGTGAGGCTTTTATTGGAACAGTTGATTTCTTGTAAAATGGTGGTAACCTATGAGGAATAATAATAAATCTTTAACGGTTGACTAACGGAAATAGATCTGGTTGGTTTCTCACTTGCACGCATTAACTTTGAGTTCAATACAATTTGTATTTGTCTAATGAACTTTTCTACGATCCTATTGCCTTTTCCTGAATGTGTCAATCATCTTAGCCATCCTGTGAGAAATTTATTTTTAATTATACAGGATATCGAAGTGTCACCATATAATTACACTTCTTATTGATTTTATTAACCGTTAACACCTTTTCAGAGAAAGTTTTTATTATTAGAATATTATATAAACGAGTTTATTTTAATAGTTATATTTTCAAAATGTTCAAACTTCCTGATTTTTTTAAAACTACATTTTTCAATATTTCTTTAGGATTGAATAAAATAATATTTATTCCACTGTTATTTACTGATAGTTTAACAGTATCTACGAGGGCAGGTCAATAAGTCCGTGACTTGTTGAATTTAACGTCTCTTACTTTTTATTCATCAAAATAGATCCTATAGTTGGTAATCATTTTTATCTTTTTATTTTATACCTCTTGTTTTAATCATATTGTTTTAAGGTCACGAAGAGAGTATTCTAAAGTTGTAAATGTAAATACTTCCCTGAATTTAATCGTAAGAGATAACTTGGTTAGTTAAATGGATAATCTCATTTTTTTACCGACCGACGATAGTAAGGGAGGTATTGTTTTCACACCAAATTTCACATGTGGAGATTTTTACGTATCTCCACGAATCATGCATTTTCTTAACAGAAAAAAGTATTTTTAGCATGATGTCTGTCCGTCCGTCCGTATAGATGTGTACAGCTTGAACGGCTCAACGGATTTTGATGAAATTTGGTATATTTATTTAATGCATCAGTATGATGGATTGATCAACTTTTGGTACAAATCCGGAAACCGGAAGTGGTAGTATTAGCGATCGACGATAGGAAGGGAAGGGTTATTTTCACACCAAATTTCACATGAGGAGATTTTTTACATATCACCACGAATCATGCACTTTGTATTGGTTTTTTCCTCGAGAAAAATCATCTTTATTAGTTTTTTCTTAATTTAAAATTATATGACGTCATCCAGCCATTCATGACGTCACAGCCCGGTCTTGCATATATATTATATTATTTATATTTATTATTTATGTTATATCCATATCTATTTTTTATTACATTAATAGATATATTAAAATTATTTGAAATTGTTTCTGTAACTGGAAATTAGTTTTCTTCATCGTCGGTTCGGACCTGGCCACAGGTCAACTTATTTTAAATATTCGTTTATTTTGGAAGGGAAAATATTTTTTTTTTGGGTTTTTCTTAAAATTTCTTGATATTAAATGTAAATTATTAGTATTAATTATAATCAATTTTTATTCTCATTAAATAATATTTTTAATTTATAAATATAAATATTATTCCTATGTTTTTATCATTTATTTTGATAATAAGTTATATTTTTTTATAAGTTTTCTATCTATTCGTGCGTGGAATTTTTTTTTATTCTTGATTCTCCAAAGTAGATCATTCTTTTAATAAATACCCAATCGATAGAAAAACAACTATACATTCTCTACTATTATAACTGTAGTCAGTTCATTGATATTTGTTTTATTCATCTTTTATCCTACGCCCATTTTGACTTCTCATTAATTTGATCAAAACGAATTAAAATCATTTCAGAATTATCAATCATCTTTTGAGAGAGACTTCATCTATCAAACTCTCTCTTCTTTCTTGATATAATAAACAATATTCAATATTACTACAATAACTATTCTAAACTCACTGCCAGAAATTTTCCAAGTTTCCTAAAGAAATTTTACAATTGAATTATTTTTTTTATTCTCGATCAAATATGCATTTATTATTATATAGAGTATTCTCATTAAAAGAGGAAAAAACAAAATATGTATATGTATTGAATATTTTTATATAATAGATGTAAATGTTTTGTTTTTATTTTTTTATTTTAATCATATTTCAAATGTTCTAGATTACTTGAGAATTTAATTTCTCTTTCTTCTGTTTATATAAAATGAAATAAAAAAATATTTTTTATTCTATAACATGTCTGGAAAAGAATTTATTTTTTAATCATCTAAACATCTGTTACATATGCTGAGATATAAAAAAAATCCAAGACAAAATTGAATTATTATTATTATTATTATTTTGAAAATGATTTAGAATACAAATAACTTTCAAATACAAATGTTTCAAGATAGAAATTTAAAGTGAAATGTAAATACATTCTATCTAGGTCACTTTTCAAATAAACAATGCACGTAATAATAAATAAAGATGAAAATCAATAGAATCTTATTTGTTATTTTAAATATTCTTATCAATATTTTCACTGACAATTTCTCTTCAAAAAAATTGTTTTGAAAATATATATTTAATTTTTACTATCTAGAAAATTTTCGATGTCGATATTTTGAAGTTTTTATACATTTTAAAGGGACCTGAGTCATTTTCACTAAGGTTGAGAAAAATGCCTGTCTGTCTGTCTGTGTGTCTCTCTCTCTCTCTTTGTGTGTGTGTATGTGGACAAGATTACGCAAACACGGTTTGAGTTAGATTAATGATATTTGGTACACGGGCATTATTTAAAATTTGTCGTTTTCTATCAACTTTTGAGAAATGTAGCTCATTCGGAACCTACCACGTTTTCATTTTTTTTTCCTCTAAACTGACCGTAAAAATAAAGATGTATGTTTTACAGTTTTTCACATGATTAAAAATTGTATAAAACTGCTATATATAGAATTTCAGCTTGATTGAATCTCTGGAAGCGGAATTAATTTTTTAACACGTTGACTGGCTATCACGCGCCATCACGTGACGTGGTGCCATCAATAAAGAGCCAAACACGCGCTGGTTTAATAAATATTATTTAATAATTTTAATTTATAATTTAATTAAGTAAATTTAATTTAAATATATAATATGTGTTAATTATTCCAATTCAAATTTGCGAGATAGTCGAGTAGAGATACTCCAGATTTTTTCCTTTATTATATACATTAAATAAAGTAAATAAATTACTTTCTAATTATTATTATTATTAATTGAATTATTATTCTTTTTATACTTGCGTATCTTTAAAATATTTAATCTAAACAATATTTGGAATCTTGTAAGTAACCCATAATCACGACTTATCACCTCCTAAAATGTAACAAACCAGCCTCTCCTTAATCTGAAGATAAAAACGTACAAGAATATAAGAACAATACGAGTAACTTCTTAAATTAGATATATTTTAATTATCATTGAAACCCTGAAAGTACCGGAATTAATTTTTTAACTCGACTGCAAATCACGCTCCAGCACGTGACTTGGTGCCATCAACAAAGAGTCAAACACGCGCTGATTTAATAAATATTATTTATTAATTTTAATTTATAATTTATAATGAATTAAATTTAATTTCAATATAATAGATGTGATTTAATCCAATTCAAATTGCGAGATAGTCGAGTGGAGACACTCCAGATTTTTTTTCTAATAAATATTGTTTCCTATCAAAATATTTAGAACTTTAGTCATTAAACAGAAACTATAATTTGGTATTAATTGACTGTGTTGGAAGGTTCTCCTTATCTGTGCCTGATTGTCGCTGGCTGGAGAGGAAGCGACTACGTGATGATTATGTTAAGAGAGATGTTCCTGTCGTGCTGGTCGCTCCAAATAGGCCACATGAGCAATCAAGCACGTCTCCAGAGACCAACTCGACAGAAACATCTCTCCGAGTTGTTGTGATGTGTGTTTGCAGTTAACGGCACACTCCACGCTGACATACATTCCCTCTCCCTCAACATTTCTTTTAAAAACAAAAAAAAAAAAAAAAAATTAAATAAAAAAAACCAAAAACATTCAAACATTGTGTTGACCCGCTAATCTATCAAATATAAATAGATAGCATGACTCTTGTTTAGAGTCAGGCAATCAAGAGGCGAGGATCGAAGCAATAAAAACAACCAATTGTATATTCATTAATAAATTATATTGTAGGTTTGCCGGTAAGTAGATTCTGTCATTCTTTGTCCGGAAATGCCATTGCTTGGCTTAAGAAACGGAAATTATAAATAATTTAAAAAAGATTTTCTAGGAAATATGATTTTTTTTATTATTATTATTAATAATGATGCAATGAAAAAAAAACGATAAATTACTTTATATTCAAATCTTAATTGGAGATATTTTTTGATGGCAGGGCGCCATGGATAAATAAAATGGATAAATAAAATCAAGCATAGACCAAGTGGGAAAAAGATCACGGACTAAACAAAAAAAAAAAAAAAAAGAAAAAAAAAAGGAATCTTTAGAGAGGGACCGACAGAGAGAATGATAACAACCGACAAGTGATGGTAGTGGAAGAATGAAAGAAAAAAAAAATAAATAAACGCCGAAGCGCGTGATGTCTGGGCCCTGGAAGTGAATGGACGATACGTCTGGGAACGAAAAAACACAAGTGCCTCAACAGGGGCCACAAAAAGCCCATTGACCAGTTTCGGAGAAAACCTATTCAAGTCTAATCAATTACCTGAACAAATCCGGCTTGCTTGGAAAAAATAAAAGGAAGCCTCGATCGAACATTGATAAGGGAAGATTTCTTTCAAGCTTTGAAATCACTAAATTAATGTTGTCAAAAAAAAAAAACATTTTGATTAAATTAATTCACAGGTTAATTTGTCTAAAAAGACATATATTTCGTTTATTTAAAATATATTCTAAACATTAATAATTCGCTAAATATGACTTACGTGGAACAATCCAAATAAAATATGAACAAATAAGTACATAAGAATAATTAAATTAAAATAATATTTATTAATAATTTCGGGCAAATCTTATCTTATTATGCTAGCTAAAATTGTTTGTTTGTTTGTTTGTAAATGGGTTCTCAGAAACCGCTCTAACGATATTTTTGAAATTCACACCATAGATTGTATTTATAAAGAAAAATTGAGCTTTATTGATCACATCTCTGGGAAAAATCATCATTAGTTTTTTCTTAATTTAAATAGATATGATATTTATTTAAATGAAATAAAATTATTTAATTTACAGAATTAAAATGTCTACAATAATGTCTAAACATTTTTTCTTTATAATTTTACATTATAATAACACTAATTGGAAGTAGTTATAATATATGGGGAATTTTCAACTTTGACCTTTGTTCCCAAACGAATTTTAAAAAACCAAGATCATTTTACAATTACACATTTTTAAGTTCTAATCGAATCCAAAATCAAAATTTAAATAAGTTGACCTGTGGCCAGGTCCGAACCGACCGACGGTTTGAAATAAATTAATTTCCAGCTACAGAAACAATTTCAAATAATTTTAATATATCTATTAATGTAATAAAAAACAGATATGGATATAACATAAATATTTTTAATTTTATTTTATTTATAATATATAGCTGAAGTAGCCGGCGTTGCCGCCGATACCCGAAGCTGTGACGTCATGAAGGGCTGGGTGACGTCATATAATTTTAAATTAAGAAAAACATAATGAAGATGATGTTTCCCGAGGATAAAACCAATACATTCGTGGTGATATGTAAAAAAATCTCCTTATGTGAAATTTGGTGCGAAAATAACCCTTCCCTTCTTATCGTCGATTGCTAATACTACCACTTCCGGTTTCTGGATTTGCACCAAAAGTTGATCAATTCATCCCACTGATGCATTAAGTAAATATACCAAATTTCATCAAAATCCGTTAAGCCGTTCAGGCTGTACACATCTATACGTACGGACAGACGGACGGACGGACGGACAGACATCATGCTAAAAATACTTTTTTCTGTTAAGAAAATGCATGATTCGTGGAGATATGTAAAAATCTCCACATGTGAAATTTGGTGTGAAAACAATACCTCCCTTACTATCGTCGGTCGGTAAAAATCGAAAATTTTTGGCGACAGACACATATATATAGATTTTATAAACGAACATTTATACAATTTATTTTAATTAATTTGAAAAATTTTAGGAAACAAATTTTTTTAATGGGTCATTTTTAGAAATCTCCTTTAACAATTATAATAAATAATTAAAAAATTGTAAAATTTTTAAAGTATATAAAAATAAATTGTACAAATTGGTTAAAGGGTCGAGTGATAGTTCGGTGTTCCAAGTATATATTTTATATCAACACGCCTACTTTTCTGTTTGTATGTTATTATTTGAATGGCGATAAGGTATTAATATTATCAGCCAAACCCGATAATAACGAATCATTTTTTTTTATTGACCGAGTGGTGGCTCGGTGAACCAGGCATTATTTTTGAGGACCCTAGTTCCATTCATTTTAATCAGATTGATGCAATGATGCAACATTTAATAATTGTAATAAATAATTAAAGAATTGTATATCAATATTTTTTAAAGGGTTGAGCGAGAGCTCGGTGTCCCAGGTATTAATATTACCAGTCAAACCGAATAATAATGAATTATTTTTTTTTAACTTAATTACCGAGCCGAGGCTCGGGGTCCCGGTACTTATTAATAAAAACGATTGTTTTTATAAATTGTCTTAAACAACAAGTTTGTTTGTTTTATTTATACTTTTTATTATTTATAACACTATTTTCTTCTTTTTGATAGCTAAACCTTTTAATACCTTATTTTTGAGCTTACGTTTTTAATTTTTAATCTATTTACATCGATAAATAATTATAACCCGATTCGATTATTTAAGAGAAATTTTATTTTAATTTTAATATAAGTTCTTACATAAATAATAAATGTAATAGTATAAGTAAAGATCTAATCATTGTAAAGGTTTCAGAATACAAATGAATGTTTAGATCAAATATGATAACCCTTTATTTTTTTCCCAATATAGTTTTGTTTTTTCGTTATACACAAATCAATTTTTATATTCCGTCTTCCTTCAACCTAATTGGAATTTTTTTGCCCGTCAAATTTTCTCACTCTTTTATTGTGAAATTGCTATTATTTTGTTTATCTTGATATTCTAATAATATACTCTAGAAGAAATTCTATATAGAAATTAGATTTATAAACAAATGTTATGGTAACGGGAATCTTATATTTGGATATTGTTCACGAATTGAACCTCATTAGAAAAAGGAAACAAGTTTTTGGAACATTCTCATTTGGGCTCGATGCTATTATTATAATTTTTTTTTTATTATTATTAAGAAACGTTATATTATATCCATCTTGATTAATTTCAATTTTTTTCAGACTTTTCTTTGAAAAGTTATTGAATAATTTCAAAGATTTAATAAAATTTGAAAATTCCATTTATTATTTCTACAACTTTAATTAGTTACATCCTCTAAAAAAAATAGCAAGTTAACGATTATTAAAACTGTTCATTTTTTTATAAAAATATGTGATCCTAGAATTAATTAAATCATTTAAAAAGTTTTTCTATTTTGATGGAATAGTCAAATCTTTATTATCGTATTTTTTTAATTTTTAATTATTTTTTATTATCATGGACATAAAAAAATGATTACATTCTTTTTATGAAGGCTATAATATTTAATTCAAAAAAACTTTAACTGTAGATTTATAAATTTTAATTTTATTATTAAATTATAATTTTACTACTAAAAAAATAATATATTCTAATAGTGAAGAAATTATCATAAAAATTAATTTTTATATAAAAAAATCATGTTTCTATTTGTAATATAATATTTAATTGTTAAAAGATTAATTTAACGGGACTTACGTGGAATGTACTATTGCTATTGTATAACAATTGTAAATTGCGATTCTTTCTTTAAAAATGAAATTTGACATAGCTAGGGTTAAAAAATACAAAAAAGGATGTTCATAAGTGCGGAGCTTTTCAACTGACTTAAAAGAAAAACTGCTTAACATTTTATACATTTCAACTATTAAACAATTGGGTGATTGAGTATTTATGAGAATTTTGATAATTTCCTTCCCAAAACCAAATTTAAGAAATGTCTTATATGGACATAAAAACCCACTTATTATTTTTTACTATTTTTAAAAATAATAAATCACTAAATGCTATAATAAATTTTTTTGTAAATATAATTGAATATTTAGCGTTCTTTATTTAAAAAATTATTCTTTCTAGGACTTTAAACACCCACCCACAGTGATGCGCTTAAAAGAATATTTGATTTAAATTATATAATAATAAGTTGACCTGTGGCCAGGTCCGAACAGACCGACTGTTTGAAATAAATTAATTTCCAGCTACAGAAACAATTTCAAATAATTTTAATATATCTATTAATGTAATAAAAAACAGATATGGATACATAAATAATAAATATAAACATTTTTAATTTTATTTTATTTATAATATATATGTTAGACCAGGCTGTGACGTCATGAATGGCTGGATGACGTGATATAATTTTAAATCAAGAAAAAACTAATAAATATGATTTTTCTCGAGGATAAAACCAATACAAAGTACATGATTCGTGGTGATATATAAAAAAATCTCCTTTGGTGTGAAAATAACCCTTTCCTTCCTATCGTCGATCGCTAATACTACCACTTCCGGTTTCCGGAATTGCACCAAAAGTTGATCAATTCATCCCACTGATGCATTAAGTAAATATACCAAATTTCATCAAAATCGGTTGAGCCGTTCAGGCTGTACACATCTATACGGACGGACGGACAGACGGACAGACGGACAGACGGACATCATGCTAAAAATACTTTTTTCTGTTTAGAAAATGCATGATTCGTGGAGATATGTAAAAATCTCCACTTGTGAAATTTGGTGTGAAAACAATACCTCCCTTACTATCGTCGGTCGGTAAAAATTAGATTAGTTTTATAATATCTAAAGATTTTTATTTTTCTTCTCAGAGATATTTATTTTGAATATAGCAAGAATATTAAGTTAGCTTCTGTAAATTGGCAGTTTCATATAGTGTGTTCCTTGATGATGGGAATAACTTAAGTGGGAATAAATAAAACGATGATTGACTTACTGATGGTTGAATCTTCAACTTGGCTTCAGGGTGGTCTTCTCACTCTTTCTATCCTCTTGTGAGAATTTTTTTTTTCTTAAATCACTATGCATTTTTATAAATAAAGAAGTATGTTTTTATTGTGAATATGTTATAATATTCAAATAATTTTTAAATTATTGAAATAATTCAAATATGTCCAAAATTGAAAAAGAAAATATAAAAACCAAATCACACAAAATTATTAAAAAATAAATGTTTTATATTTCTTTAAATTAAATAAATTTAAATGGATAGGAAAAAGAGAAAAATTTATTTAAAAATAACGAACAAAAAGACAAAAGGTAAAAAAAATAGTTAATATTCTAGAAAAGGAAAATTAAATATAAATATAAATATAAAATATAAAAAAAAATTTTTATAAAATAACGTTTTTCCAATGGACTAAAAAGAATAAAATATTTACGCTCTCCATATGTTTCATGGAGTCAATTAAAATGTTTAGTTGGGGCATGGTATAAAAACATTGGAAAACACTGCACTAGATGTGTTGATAATTCTATAAAAATTTACTATGAGAATTATATAGTAGGAAAATTAACTATCTATCTCTGTGGCTCTACGGAACTCGAAAGTTCTTGGCCGCAGCAACCACACTTCTCCAAGTATCCCTATTCTGAGCCACAACCCTCCAATCCCTATCCTCTCCCATCTCTCTCATGTCCCTTCCTAAATTATCCGTCCTTGGTCTTCCAAGCTGGCGTTTCCCACTCGGTCTCCCCCCCCCCAATATATTTTTCGCCATTCTTTCCTTCCCCATTCTAGCCCACCGCAGCCTTCTCGATTTTATAATTCTAACTATATCTGTAAATGCATAGAGATCATGCAATTCTTCGTTATCCAGCCTCCGCCATTCCCCGATGATAGTAGGAAAATTAAAAATAAAATATTTTTTAGAAAATAAAATTTAATTCTAATACATTTATTATAGGAATCCGTAAAATGTGTTTTATATATAATCAAAAGTATTGCAATTATTCTACTCACTTTTTTAAATTGAAATAAATGAATAATTATTTTTATTTAATTTATTCTTAATAAAATTAATATTAAATATAATTTTTTCTTCAGTGAACAAATTATTTATTTCACAATATCCAATTTTTATTTAAACTTAATATTATTCAATATCTTTAAAGTAACATTAATGATATTATTTTTGAACAAATAACTAAATATTGACTTTTATGTATTTTTTTTTAATTTCTAAAAAATTTGAGCTTTAGAATAAAATATGGCATCTACCCCGGATCGTTACGCTACGCGATTAAGTTAAGTATTAACATTATTTTTTAATAATCCTTATATTGATAAGAATTATCTGCTCTTTTTTTTATTACAAATATATATATAGGCCTGAAAGAGAATTAAATTGAAAATATTATAATTTAATTTATGTCTACTAGAAAATGTGTTTCAAGTAACCTTTAAAAACTAAATGTCATTTTCTTTTATGCTACTCTTAATTTACCTGAGTTCTAGAACCTACCAATCATTTAAGAAAGTTGTTCAGCTGGCCAGTTGACAGTGATAACGAAGACGGAGGGGAGCGTGAGTCAGTTTCACTTTTCGCTCGAGCACTTAGAATCTGCTCATGAAAAACAAGCCTTGTATGATACAGTTAGCTAGAACTGATTGTTCTTCCCTTTCAAGAGAACCCATTAACCTGATTGACCGAGCTTCCTGTCTCTGACTGCCCAACCGAGATATCCGCTTCCTCCAATCCCGGAGGTTAAGAATGAGCTTATCCCGACCCAATATCATTGTCCTCTTCTTTTATCATGTTTCAAACTATCTCAACAACCATGTTATCTATTCTGGATAAAATAAATTATTTCTTAAAATGTTAAAATTTCATTTGATTTGAAATAAATAAACCTTTATATTTTTTATTTTTTTTTTTGGCTTTTTCGGAATATATCTCTATTTAGCCAGTTTTCTCAGATTTGTTTATTTTTATTTTTATTTATTTATATTTATATTTATATATTGATGCACTCGGCGAGGTTTGAACCCTCGAACTCGAGTCGGCGGATCGGTCACTATAACCTCGCGGCTAAACTCCCGATAACCTTTCTATTAATACTTGAAAATCTTTTTGTCTGCTCATATCTTGATTCATGATCTATTCAATTCTCTTTATTTTTATTATCTCGCTAGAGATAGTATTGTGATCACATGATTAAAAATTGTATAAAACTGCTATATATAGAATTTTAGCTTGATTGAATCGCTGAAAGTACCGGAATTAATTTTTTAACAAGACTGCAAAACACGCACCAGCATATGACCTGGTGCCATCAACAAAGAGCCAAAGGCGCGCTGATTTAATAAATATTATTTAATAATTTTAATTTATAATTTAATTAAGTAAATTTAATTTCAATATAATATATGTGTTATTTAATCCAATTCAAATTTGCGAGATAGTTGAGTGAAGACCGATACAGATTTTTTTTTCTATTTTAAATAGAAATTGTTACTAGAGTTGAATCATTAAAATGGAAATATTCCAATTTTTTGGGGTATGTTATAAGTAATAGAGAAGATATTTTATTTATTTTAGATTTAAAAAAATAATTTAAATTAATTAAATTAAGCTCGTCTTACACAAATTATTAATCAAATTTTAATAAAATATAATTGGAATTTAGAATTAGATCTCTTTAGATAAATCACTTGAATAGATTTTATTAAGTTGATGAATAATGATGAATAATTCATTATCAATGAAAATTAAAAATAATAGTAAAATTAAAATTTCAGGTACAAAAAGGTTTGATTTATGATTGACCCTGAGAAATATTTTTGTAGTTGATGTAATATTTTTTAAAAGAGAACAATTACTGGCTCTACTTGTCTTTGGAAGATAATCGTAGTGATGAATGAAACGTTGGGCCCCGAGGGAGGCGGCCCTCGAATTCGTGGCCCGTCTCGTTGGATCGGAACGTAAACAAAGAAGAAGAGGTATGGCCCAAAGCGGGGGGCAGTCCAAACAAGATCTCGCTTGAGGTCTTCTATTTTAGACGAAAAGACCACTAGGGGGACTTTATCTCCTCGATTTCATCAAAAAGCAAAACATTAGAAAAAATAGTTAATATTTCGTCATGAAGGTTACATATATTCAATTATTCTATAAAAATAATTAATTACAAAATTAATTTCAACAAATCTCTATTATTAAAAATATTTATGTAAAAGTAAAAATAGATTTAATTGTTACTTTTTTGATTTGTTAGATCCCCTTGGATTCTTCTGATATAAACCAAAATGGTATAAAATGTAGTTTATTTTAACATACAAAAAAATATAAACTTAAATAAAAATAATTTTTAATTAAAATACTTACTTAAGTTTCAAGATTATGATTGATCTATTTCGTGAAAGTGCATTTGTTTTATTTAAAATATTATTTTTATTAAGGTTTATATTTTTACCGACCGACGATAGTAAGGGAGGTATTGTTTTTACACCAAATTTCACATGTGGAGATTTTTACATATCTCCACGAATCATGCATTTTCTTAACAGAAAAAAGTATTTTTAGCATGATGTCTGTCCGTCCGTCCGTCAGTATATATATGTGAACGGCTCAACGTATTTTGATGAAATTTGGTATATTTACTTAATGCATCAGTATGATGAATTGATCAACTTTTGGTGCAAATCCGGAAACCGGAAGTGGTAGTATTAGCGATCGACGATAGGAAGGGAAGGGTTATTTTCACACCAAATTTCTCATGAGGAGATTTTTTACATATTATCACGAATCATTCACTTTGTATTTGTTTTATCTTCGAGAAAAAATCATCTTTATTAGTTTTTTTCTTAATTTAAAATTATATGACGTCATCCAGCCATTCATGACGTCACAGCCTGGTCTTACATATATATTCTAAATAAAATAAAATTAAAAATATTTATGTTATATCCATATCTGTTTTTTATTACATTAATAGATATATTAAAATTATTGGAAATTGTTTCTGTAGCTGGAAATTTTTTATTTCAAACCGTCGGTCGGTTCGGACCTGGCCACAGGTCAACTTATTTTTTATTTTATGATTATAAAGAAAATCTATGCAATGTACAATATTTATAACGGAATTTTGTAAATTAAACCACATATTGATATTTGTTATTGTAAATTTATTCAAAAAATACAAACATATACACAACGTTTCGATTGCTACTTCTGCAATCGTTATCAAGCGACTCCACTGTTCGAGTGTCCAGTATCACAGTAGCAATCGAAACGTTGTGTATATGTTAGTATTTTTTGAATAAATTTACAATAACAAATATCAATATGTGGTTTAATTTACAAAATTCCGTTATAAATAAAAACAACCACCAAAGCTTTAATAATTTAATGTACAATATATTCAATATAAACCAAATAAATATTATACTTGTATATAGAACTTTATATACAATAATAATTAACAAAATATTATTATAAAAATTATAACAAAAATTTAATCCTTTGAAATTAATGATGTACAATTTGTTTTATTAAAATGAACGAAAATGGAAGAGAAAAATAAAAGAAATAATGTGTGTGTATTATTATGAATAAATAGATTGAAAAATAATTGGATTGATAACTGATGATGAATTGAAAACTCTTTTCAATTTTCATTTGTTTCCCAAGAAGTAGAACAATATTCGTTTGAGAATAATAATTGATATTGAAAACGAAGGTGGGGCATTGCGATGAGATGTAAGCGGAGGGCGCGTCCCGTCTTTAATGTTTATCGTTGACACGGAAAGAGAAAAGAGAATTGAATAGACGTTAAACCTGAGTCATTCCTTGGGCCACAGGCTTCCAATCATCTTTCTCTCTCTTTCAGCCGTCTTTCTCCCAAGTGAAGGAAATCATTTCAAAACCAAAACCATATTAATTAAATCTAATCTCTCTCAACTACGATATTTAATGCGTAGGAAGCACGCCTAGAATTACTTTCCAAGGTGTTCCAAGTCTGTTTTTTTTTGTTGTTATTCTTTAAAATGTTTTTTGTTTTGTTTTTTACTTTCCCATAAGATCAACTATTAGTGGTTAAGATAAAAGTGTTGATATTATATATCTGCATTTCGAATATGACTGCAAAATTTCAATGTTTTTGGTGCGTGAAGTATGTCCAGATTGCTACTTCTTGTAAATGATGGTCAGATCAACTTCATATTTGGTTTTTAAAAGTCAATGTATGCAATCATTTTTTTTTCTTATTTTAGAAAAATTATTTATTTTAAAGGGCAGTCAAGTTTGGAAAATTAATTTGCTCCTAGTATTAGAACTAATTATTAATTAAATATTTTTCCAAAAACCTAATCAAATTAAATACCTATATGTTTTAAATAATATAAATAATAAATTGACCTGTGGCCAGGTCGAACCGACCGACGTTTTGAAGTAAATTAATTTCCAGCTACAGAAACAATTTCAAATAATTTTAATATATCTATTAATGTAATAAAAAACAAATAGGCATATAACATAAATATTTTTAATTTTATTTTATTTATAATATATATGTAAGACCAGGCTGTACGTCATGAATGGCTGGATGACGTCATATAATTTTAAATCAAGAAAAAACTAATAAATATGATTTTTCTCGAGGATAAAACCAATACAAAGTGCATGATTCGTGGTGATATATAAAGAAATCTCCTCATGTGAAATTTGGTGTGAAAATAACCCTTCCCTTCCTATCGTCGATCGCTAATACTACCACTTCCGGTTTCCGGAATTGCAACAAAAGTTGATCAATTCATCCCACTGATGCATTACGTAAATATACCAAATTTCATCAAAATCGGTTGAGCCGTTCAGGCTGTACACATCTATACGGACGGACAGACAGACAAACGGACGGACGGACAGACATCATGCTAAAATTACTTTTTTCTGTTAAGAAAATGCATGATTCGTGGGGATAGGTAAAAATCTCCACATGTGAAATTTGGTGTGAAAACAATACCTCCATTACTAAAATTAATTATTAAAGGGTATGCTTAATTGAAAATGAAGTTAACGTTTTAGAAACTATATTTTTTTTTATTAATAGAAAATATGTATTGTTTAATTTACATCTTTACTATCTCTTAAGAGATAGTATTGCGATCACGAAAATTTTCGATGTTGAGATTTTGATGTTTTTATACGTTTTGAAGGTCCCTGAATCATTTTCACTAAGGTTGAGAAAAATGTCTGTGTGTGAGTGTATTTGTGTATGTATGTAGACAAGATTACGCAAAAACGGTTTGAGCTAAAACAATGATATTTGGTACACGGGCATTATTCAAAATTTGTAGTTTTCTATCAACTTTTGAGAAATGTAACGGAAGAGGGTCATTATCTACCACGTTTTGATTTTTTTTCTTCTAAACTGACCGTAAAAATAAAGATATATGTTTTATAGTTTTTCGCATGATTAAAAATTGTATAAAACTGCTATATATAGAATTTCAGCTTGATTGAATCGCTGAAACTACCGGAATTAATTTTTTAACACGTTGACTGGCAATCACGCGCCAGCACGTGAAGTGGGGCCATCAGCAAAGAGCCAAACACGCGCTGATTTAATAAGTATTATTTATTAATTTTAATTTATAATTTATAATTAATTAAATTTAATTTAAATATAATATATTGTTATTTAATCCAATTCAAATTGCGAGATAGTCGAGTGGAGACACTCCAGATTTTTTTTTCTATTTTAAATAGAAATTGTTCCTAGAGTTGAATCATTAAAATGGAACTATTCCAATATATTCTGAAAAGGGTTTCCAACCCCTTGGGTAAGAAAAGGAAGGTACCGAGCCCAGTTCATTAATTTGTCAAAACCAATTTCAGTTTTCACTTTTATGATTTGGTCATTCTGTATTTTAGAAAGGGAAATTAAATATTAAAATAATTAGAGTTTGGATTAAAGACTATAAATATATATTACAGAGTGTATAATATAATAATTGACAATATTATGAAATTAAATTCAACTTTCATCTTTCTTTCATCTTTCTTGATTCCCTTCCTCAAATGCGAAAGTTATCTACTTGATCTGTTTATTAAACATTTCCTTTTTAATTAATCATCCTCTTTAATAGTTTCCTTTAATTATATTATACATTTGAAAAATTTCAATTTCCTAAAAACTATTCTACAATTGATGGAACCTTATAAAAGATTGATAATATTTTTAAAATATAGATAAGAACAAGAAGGTTACAAACAAAAATAAGTTGACCTGTGGCCAGGTCCGAACCGACCGACGGTTTGAAGTAAATTAATTTCCAACTACAGAAATAATTTCAAATAATTTTAATATATCTATTAATGTAATAAAAAACAGATATGGATACATAAATAATAAATATAAACATTTTTAATTTTATTTTATTTATAATATATATGCAAGACCAGGCTGTGACGTCATGAATGGCTGGATGACGTCATATAATTTTAAATCAAGAAAAAACTAATAAATATGATTTTTCTCGAGGATAAAACTAATACAAAGTGCATAATTTGTGGTGATATATAAAAAAATCTCCTTTGGAGTGAAAATAACCCTTTCCTTCCTATCGTCGATTGCTAATACTACCACTTCCGGTTTCCGGATTTGCACCAAAAGTTGATCAATTCATCCCACTGATGCATTAAGTAAATATACCAAATTTCATCAAAATCGGTTGAGCCGTTCAGGCTGTACACATCTATACGGACAGACGGACGGACGGACGGACGGACAGACATCATGCTAAAAATACTTTTTTCTGTTAAGAAAATGCATGATTCGTGGAGATATGTAAAAATCTCCACATATGAAATTTGGTGTGAAAACAATACCTCCCTTACTATCGTCGGTCGGTAAAAAGGAAATTAAGGTGAAGGTGAACGGATGGTCAATATGAGATATGTTATTATAAATTCCTGAACAGAAGAAAAGAAAGAGAGAATAGTGATTTAATCGTTAAGAAAAGATTCAAGATATTTAAAATGATAATTACAATGAATATAGTTGCATTAATGGTTATTCTATTGTATTATTGGAATTTGTAAATAGTTATAGTCTACATTGTGTTATATTGATAGAAAATTACTTGAACGAAGAAAGGCTAATAAAAACTAATGTTAGACTGTAATGTTTTGGACTAGTGATCATAATTCAAGAGAGTAAAAGTGCCGGTGCGAGGCGAGGTCCCGTCTGTGCCTCTGGGGCCCGGTCCCGACTAGCTTCACCGCCTTTTGATCCGCGGGGTAACTTCTTGCCGGAAAGAGAGAGGAGGCGGGAGGGGGGGGGGGTGACTACAGGCGTCTACGATTTAAGGGCGCCCAGATTCAGGTTCGGGTGGAGCCCACTATTTTTTTCTATCTCCTTAATCAGCCCTTTGCCTTTAAAAATATTTTTTTTTTGCTCTTCCAATATTTATTAGTTTTTAAAAAACATTGACCAAATGATTTAAAAAGCCTTAAAAAAATTATAAAACATTCATTTATGTAAATGAAAACAAAATGATTTTAAATTATAGAATATATATATATTGTTATTAATAGTTTTTATTATCAAAGAAAGATCATCATTTTTATTGAGGATTTTAATAAATTTATAAAATTTTAATTTAAATAATATATGAATTATTTTTAATAATTAAAAATGATTTAGGGAGTCTATTTAATCACATGAAAGTAATATGATGAAGAATGGCTGTAGGATAATGAATGCTGATTTAAAAAAAAAATCTGGAGTGTCTCCACTAGACTATCTCGCAAATTTGAATTGGGTTAAATAACATATATTAATTTAAATTAAATTAATTAAATTATAAATTAAAATTAATCAATAATATTTATTAAACCAGCGCATGTTTGGCTCTTTGTTGATGGCACCACGTCACGTGTTGGCGCGTGAGATTTCCAGTGTTAAAAAATTAATTCTGGTACTTTCAGCGATTCAATCAAGTTGAAATTCTATATCTAGCAGTTTTATACACTTATTAATCATGTGAAAAATTATCAAACATATATCTTTATTTTTACGGCCACTTTAGAAGAAAAAAAATCAAAACGTTGAAGGTAACCCTCTTCCGGTTGAGCTACATTTCTCAAAAGTTGATAGAAAACTACGAATTTTGAATAATGCCCGTATACCAAATTTCATCATTCTAGCTCAAACCGTTTTTTCGTAATCTTGGTTACATACATACATACACACACATACACACAGACATTTTTCTCAACCTTAGTGAAAATGATTTAGGAACCTTCAAAAAGTATAAAAACATCAAAATCTCAACATCGAAAATGGCGAGATAGTAAAAAGATATCACACTTCAAGAAAAAGATTTTAATTTAACCTGTTCAATATTTTTCTTGGTTATTTTAATTAATTATTTATTAACAATAAATATTTCTAAAAACGATTGAGTGAATGATTTCATATTTTAAAGATTTTTTGAATTTTTCTATATATTCTATAATTACAAAGCTTTAAAACATAAACAATTTTTTTTTTAATTATTATTAAATTAAACAAATATTTTCACTACTAATTAATTTCGTCATTTTAATTTGAAAAATAATTTTAATCTTGATTTAACATTTTTACAATTATAAACCTATATTAAATATTTAGATAAAATATTTTTTCATTCAAATTTGAAATATTTAACTACCTCAATATTTCTTTAATATAATATATTAATATAATTATTATTGTAAAAACTTAATATCTTTTTATGTTTCTATGGTTAATTAAAAATTGAAATAATTCAGTGTTTAATCTTTAATAATAATAAAATTCTGAATCAATAAAATTATTATTTTTAAATATTAATAAGTGTTTCTATTTTTTTATCACTTACTAATTTCTTACTCTAAATCATTTTAATTTAAATATTTATATAAAAAAAATTATATCCATCATTACTAAATTATTATATTTGTAATAAAATTTGCTGGTGATTATTTAGATATTTTTTTACTTTTTCTCCTTAAATGGAAATAATGCTTAAAGATATGTATATTTGATGTCATATTATTCAATAATATAATATTTATCTATTAGAAAAATTGATCACGCTTTAAAAATATGATAATCAATAACAATTTTTATTCTTATCATTTACGTATGATAAAAAAAAATTTACAATTTCTTAATAATCAATTAAAATGAAATAATAGAAAGGATTTGATCGTTTCTATTTGAGGAAAATGAATAATGATAATAATAAGTATATATATTTATTGATAACTCTCTTCGTTTTTGCATTAAGTTGGTTAGAATCATCGTTAAATGATTATTGCTAAATTATTAAACTTTCAAAAGAAAGTTTCCTTGAAAAGATGCTTAAAAAAAAAGATTGACTTTTTAAGAATATGAAAAATAACGTCGAATAATAGAAAGATTGTAGACAAAGCATATCCTTCCATTTTTTTTTTATTCAATTCTAAAAAAAATAATCAAAAATATAAAAAAAAAAAGAAAGATAAAATAGAAAGTCGATAAGAATTTAAATTGTTTTTAAAGTCAGTCACATCAAAAAGTAGGTATTCATTTTTTTTTTCTTTCTCTAAATTATAACGAGTTTATTGGAAACAAGAAAAAGTCGTAGAGCTGCTGAAGGACCTCCCCGTTAAACAAAAGAAAAGAAAGAGCATAGATCGCCTCTTTGGAACATTTAATTTTTTGCGTGTCTTTCGATCGATTTCGTGTGAAGAATTGGGTTAATTTGCAATTGATTACAGTGCAGATTTAGGCAGGTAAGGGTCGACAAAGCAAAGTGTTGGGTGTGGGTCTTGTGGCGAGTGACATCCGCGATTTCACCGTTACAAAGAGGCCTCCCCCGGCGCGTTCCGCTCCATTCAACAGCACCTTTCATCGTTAGATTTGCTCGCTTGTTGACGGAAGATGCTCTAATGACTGTCCAATCAATAACACATTATTGCTTCAGTGCATTGATAGCGATCCGAATGAAAGAGTCTCTGTTGGATGGAGATCAATGAACAAAGGGGACTGTTTCACCATTTATGCCAGGAAATTCGATTGCATTACTAAGCCCACCTGCTAACCATTATTCATACAAATTAAATTATTCTAATTGAGGAGAATCTTGAACAATTTATATTCTTATTTCTCAATATTCGTAAAATGTGAATTTGAAATCCCTAATATGAATATTAAAAAACATCTTTCAATCATTTTATTAATTTCAAACTAGTTTTAAGAAAGTTAATAAAATAATAGTACAACTACTTTCATTTAGGATTACAAGTAATATAGAAAATTATATAATAAATTTTATTTAATTAATTAATTTATAAGTTCTTACTTAATTGTAATTTATTTTTTTCTTGAATGTATTGATTATGATAAACATAAGTAACTGTTTTTCATGAAAACATCAAATTACAAACGTTTTATGGGAAAAAGTTGAAGAATCAGAACTCTTTTAGTTATATATATATATATATAAATTATATTTGTATCAAAATAAAAATAATATAATATATAAATAATAATAAAACTAATAATAATATAAAATACAATACAGAAATACATTATTTTATATATTTTTTTATTGCGTAAATTTTATATGAGAAAAATAATATTTAATAATTCACACAGTTTTCTCGTCTGATGAAAATTCTAGTGAAGGGGTTAATCCAAAATGTAAAAGGTTGAGTAATCATTGATAGAACATTCATTAACGAAATAAAATGATGAATAAAAAAAAAAAAAGAGTGAAAATCAAATTGTTCATTTTATTGTCTAATCTATTCCCTAATTCACCATTGAAAGATGTATTTAAAGAAGAAGAATGGAAAGTTGAATAATAAATGAAAATTTTTATTCATCATTGAAAAGGAATATGCGTTTAAACATACGCTTGAGTTAATTTAAAACAGAAACGACACTTTGAATGAAGATCGTTTCAAAATAATTATGCTCATTTGTAAGTTTGGTGTTTTCTACTATACATTTTGTTTATTGATAACACAAAAGGTTCATTGAAAAGATTCTGTTAAGGGAAGAGAAAGTGAATGAGTGATTAGTTGAAGAGAGACGACCATGCAAACAAAAGATGAATATGCTAGAAAATCTCTTCTATTTTGGAACTCCTCTGCGAATGAAACGAACGCTTATCTTGAAATATTTTTTATTTTTGTTTCGACATTCCCTAATGTTTTTATATACAATGTTCTTCTGTTATATTGATTGAATAAATTATATTTTAGCTTTTGAAAATGAGTAAGAGAAAGGTGCCAAATTGGCATTTACCATACAAGCTCATTTCGAAACTTGATAAATAAACTAAAATACAATGTCACCAATATTTAGCTCTTCCTTTTAAATATCAGTCATTTATGCCCATATGGAAACTTTTATATATAAAATATATAAAATAATATTATGCAAATTATTTTTCTTTTATTAACACTTCGTTAAGCTAGATTGGTTAAAAGAAAGTATTGTAATGATGATAAATCAAAAAATGAGTGTGAGAATTTTGAATTTCTCTAATTTTTTAAGGTATCATTAATTTTATTTGTGACATTATTTTTTATAAGTGAGATATCACTAATTATAAGAATCCAGATATTTTTCAGAGGGTCGGTTCAAAATATATTTTTAATCTTAAAAAATTTAAATTTATTATTGTTTTATGTTTTAAGAAGAATAAGTAGATCTTTTATTGTTCACGATTAAAAAAAAAATCAAGTAAATAAATAAATTATAAATTCTTAAATATGAACGATAGTGATTCAGGGAAAATACAACTTCAAGTTCATTTACTTTTATTAAATTAGTGTTAATTAAACTAGGTTGCATAACCTTCAGGCGGTCTATTTTCCTGCTAATCCGTATATGTTATGACGAACAAGTAAACAATAAAACCATATACATTTAAAATATGATAATATTAATAAATAACAATGATGTAATTAAATATAGAAATATGACATATATCTAAACAACCATTATTTTTTTACATAAAGTTGATTTATTTTTCCATTTAAAATAAATGCTAACCATTTAAACCAAGGTTAAACTTGCTTTGGTTTATTTCTTCTGTTCCTTTGTTTTATCTTAAATCATATATAAAAAGATGACTTTTTGCATCAAAGATCAACAAGTGTATACCTACAATAATTTATATACATATCTCTTCCCAGATATTATATTCTTAAATTTTTCAGATAATAAAACAAAAAATGTAAAACTTAAGTTACACACCTTGATTTTTATGGAATTTCAAAAAGCAAAAGTTTATTTTCAATATACATTTGCATGTTTCATTTAAGTATTTATAAATAAATATATACAAATTTTTTACATGAACTTTTTATTCCTGAACCATTAAAAAAAATAATAAATTGTGTCTGAAAAATCACAAGTACATTTTATGATATCACTCAGAATATTATGATTTTGGAAGGATTATATTTTTAGTGATATTTCTAATAAATTATATTTTAATATAGCTAAAACTATCAAAAGTTTTCTAAACCTTTCGCTTGAAAGTTTGTATGACTTTATAAAGCAAATATTGTAGTATCAATAACATTTTATTCTTATAAGAATATTTTAATTTTTATTATGTATTTTAATTCTCATATTATGAAATTTGAAATATAATCAGAATCCAAATTTACCAAAATATAAAAAAAAAAATAATTGTTTTTAATACTTATATTCAGTTGGAATATTTTTTCTTTTATTTTATAAAATTATTCTTCTTGATAAATCTTCCTATTTATAATTTATAATGTTTTTTAAATTGTTAATTAATATAGTAACGGCATCTAATATAAGAGCCACCTTCTTAGTACCGTAAATCAATTTATTATAAATATCATCCACAACATGCGGGTGCTTAATTCTCTAAACCGGACAACTTATTAAAAACATTTATATAAAACCTATTTTTTTTTTTATTAATTTTATCTTTTATTAATTTACTTATTTTAATAAATAATCTATAATGATAAATTTTTTATTTAAATTCTTACAAGAATTATAAGTCAAAATATTAACCATTCTTCAAATAGGATAAAGTTAGATAATAATGAATTTTATTTAATAAAATAATAAATAATTTAGACATTTTACAATATTATAAATCATCAAAAATATATATATAAAATATATATTTGTTTATCTTAATAATGTTTTACAATTTTTTTTTCCAAACAGTTGAATCAAATTATCGATCATTTCTCAAATATCAATCCATTTATTATGTTTTGTTTAATCCATTTGTTGATTTTTTTGACATGAAAAATTTATTTAGGCAGACGATTTTCATTCATGTTTAACTAGAAGATAAGAAATTATTTTTTGAAAATATTATATATATATATATTATATTGTTATTATTAATATTAATAAAATAATAATCAAAATTACACATAAATCAATATTCTAGCTCTACTAATTATTGAATTTATCTCCAAATATCCAATTCTTCTAAAGACCATCACTCTAAAATACACAAAAAATAAATAATAAGAAATTTTGAAAGGAGAGATGAAAGAAGAGAATAATTTCCCAAGACAGATTTCAAAAATTTTCTCAGAGTTGGGGGAAAAGCTCCAGGGGAGATTTTGATCACCGTCGGCGCCCCAAAGGTTTAACCCTCTTTTTGGAACCCAATCTCCTGGATGACTACCTACCTTGGCCTGTTTGAAATTCTTTTGTTCCAATATTCTTCTCTGTCACGTCAGTCTGTCTATTTACAGCCCACTTAATAATCCAAATATTTGTTTTTTCTTTTCCGTAAAACAATCAATCAAATTTTCATTAGAATACATACGTGATATAATCCTTGATTCGTATTGATACTTGTTCGAATTTATATATATAATATATATATATATATATATATATATATATATATATATGTAGAGAGAGAGGGGGGATTTCAATTATCAAATTTTAGATAAATGAGAGATTAGAAAAATATTTAAAAGTATTACATTTTTAAAATTAACAAAGTATATATTTTATAATAAATAATGTTAGATTCAATAAATTCTTGTAAATAATAACTGGATAGAGCCTGAATAAGATTTTAGAATCTGTTGATGCGGGAGAGAATGAGTCACGGTCATAAGAGACTTTATGAAGGGAGAGAAGGGGAGTTGGAAAAGGACTCCTCGGGAGAGTGCCTTTCAATCTCAGCAAGTGACGGTTGGACAAAGGAAAGCACAAAGCCCGAACGACTGCCTTTTTTTCTTTCTACCAGTTGCGACCTGCACCATGACCTACAGGCCACCTTTCTTATTTTTCAATGAAAATTATATCCAGAAGAACGGTTTTTTGTTATGTCAAATACCACACTTAGCGAAATTTATAAATAGGACATTTTTTTTCTTAGAGAACAAAATTCTAAATCTATATTTAAAAATTTTGAATTTAATTTATTTATATAAACATATATATATATATATACAATATTATATTTTATAAATTCAACTACGTATATATATATATATAAAATAAAAATTTAATTTTAAGTTTCATATTTAAAAATTTTATAACAAAGAAAAACGAAGATTTCTTCCATATATACATATATACAAGTTTACTATAGTTGAAATAGAAGATATCTTTAATCTTTAAGAAGGAGACTTTAGCTCTCTCAGGTCCATAAGCTCAAATCAAAATAAATATGATCTTAAAAGGGGCAGATTGGGCCTCACGAGAATGCGATTAAGAAGGTGTGCATATGCACGGGTATTAAATATTACTAGTAGAGGAGTGTTTTCTCTGGCTCTCGTCCAGGTAGCCAACAAGGCACCTGACAACGTGACCACTCGCTACACTAATTTGTACAAATGACACGTTTTCCTGCCTAATAATCTTTCTTCAGGTATTATCAACAGCATTTGAAAGAATACATATTTCCGTTTCTCATGAATAATAAGTTTTTATTTAATTATGAAATGTATAATACTTTAACTACATATATATATATGCTATTATATAATTTAGTATTTATTATCAGGGAAATACCTCCCTCTTCAACTATTTATTACCAGTGCATAAGCTCATCTAAATCGAATTCTTAATGTGCCTCATTCTACCTCCTTAAACAGCTTATGGCACTGACAGAATAGAGGCCCTCTCTAAACACATCTTCAATTTCAACTTGTAGGATAATTTATCAGTATCTGAATAAATTGAATCAAGTGAAGTAGTTTTAAAATATATTATACGTTAAGATTTTATTTCAAAATTTTCAAAAAAGTCGGAAGAAATTTATAATTGTAATTAAAAAATAATAAAAACCAAATCAAATAATTTTTTAATTAAATTCTTTACTTATATATTAATTTTGAACATTATTATTTTAATGAATATAACTGTGTTAAATCAATTTTCAAATACACGACTTTTTTAATATTTTAAAATAATTAAGGTTTTTGTTTTACTTTCTATCATATTTAGTTATTATAAAAAGTGAAATGTACTATTATATATATAAAACCAAAATGAATCGAAAGTTATCGTAAAATAGTTATTAATATCATTCAATCGTAACAAAAAGAAATTTTTTTTTTATTTAAATAATTGTAGATAATTTTGTTGAGTTATCATAAAATAGAGAATGAAATTAATAGTGTATGGATAAAAAATACATTCTCTCAATTTCTTCTCATATATGCAATTATATAATAAGATAATTTATTTCAAAATAAATATATAAAATTATAGCCCCATTTTCCAATATAATTTTCCAGAATAATGGTGAAAAATTGAAAATGTATTTTACTATAAAATACTAATTACTTACATAAAATAGTTATTCTTTTAAGGATGCATAATAAAAAATTTTAAAAACATAACATTCAATAATGCTAAATAAGATTTATAAGTGATAATGTATGAATGTGATTGAATGAATCATCGAAATTATCAATTTAAAGTTAAGTAACTAATATCGAACATTATTATCTAATTTAATGATTAAAATTAAATATTTATGTAGATCAAGATTTGGTAAATAACGCATTTTTTAATTTTTTTTATTTATTATTATTATAGGTCATAACGTTTTATAATGATTAATATAAAAATAAATTCTTAAACAAATAAATAGATGTAAAATTCTAAATAGGTGTATTTTATTAAATAAAAATAAAAAGTATGATAAAGGGGTTAAGTCTAATAATTAATAAAAGATAACTATGCCAGTCGAGATTTAGAGCAAAAGACATGGTTCAGTAATGATTCCAAAAATTTAATATAGGATTTTAATTCAAAAAGTCTAGGATATTTTAATCACAAATGAGAACAACCAATCAAAGAGAGGCTTTTGATGATTCAAAAACAGAAAAAGGAAAAATTATGTTACATATGAACTAGATATAATAAGCTGCCCCGGCAATTATATCTTTCTAGTAAGAAAAAATGTTAAAATTTATTGATTCTAATTTTGATTATTAATTTTTAACTAAAAATTAATTGTTTTAAATTTGATACACATATTTGTATTTCCATCAAAGAATCTTAACTATAATAAAATCATAATATCTAATAAATTCTTATCTATATATCGAACTGACTAAGATCGATTTTGGTGACATGTACTCCGTTATATTGGCTTATAGATTTAAACTATTCAAATGTCATACGATCCCTGTTAATATTATTGTAAAAACAATGCCAATTGAGCTTTAATAATATCTATGTGTCTTCATTTGTCAAATCAACTCATTTCATTGACCTTTATTTGATTTACTATGAAAATAACTATTTTTAAATTTTACATCAAAATCAATTTTTCACGTAATTTTGTAACTGTATTTCAAATAATTTTTAATAATATATGATGATTAACTTGATACATCATTTTTTAGTCGATCTATTTATATAAGAAAAATTAAAATTATTTTTTAAATAATTGTTCGTGTGTGAAATTTTCACACTGGTTCTCTAGTAAAAATTATAATAAAAAATAATCATATTATATTAGTAATATATACCCAGCGCCGAATAAAGGGTCGGAGAGCCGAGAGACTGCCTGGGGCGCCAAGTTTTGAGGGTCGCCGATATAAAAATAAAATATTTTTTACATTCATTATTTTTGTGTAATTTTGATTGTTTGCCTTTTTACTATTTTTTTAATTTGCAATAAATTTGTCTATTCTTGTATGTAAGGGCGTGAAATTTTGTTTTGCCAGGGGCGCTCAAAACTCTAAAACCGTCCATTTATATACCTATACCATATACTTATTTTTATTGTCAACTTTAAAATTTTGGCATTATTGTCACTAATTTTAGATAATGTCAGAATTTTTAATCGAAATTACATATTAATTATTAATAATTATTTAAATAATTATTCATACTAATAAAAATAAACAGAATATTAAGTTTAATATATAGTAAATTCTCAATAAATGTTTATAAATAATGTTTTTTATATATTCCATATGGATCTTTTTATATTTCTTTTCTATCTACTATAAATAATTATTTATTTATTTAATGGTTTATTTCGTAATCAACTCTTGTATTAATCTTTATTTATAATCAGTTGAGGTGATGTTAGAAATAAGTTGATTCCATGGTCAAACTGGACAATGAATTATATGACCTTGTGGAGGTTTTACCCTTTTTCTGTCTTTCGAATATGTGTAATAATAAAATAAATAGATGAATTTAAAAAGTTTGGAAAACAATTGATTTAGTAAAAACTTGTATTAAATCTATCAAATATTAACAATAAATCTATGATTTGTGTTTAAATCAATCCATATAATTTTAATCTTCAGATTTAGTTTTAAGTTTGTTTGTTTTTGTCATTTCTAGTCACGATATTTCATGTGTTTTCTTTTCCATGTGTTTTAGTTTTGTTACTAAACCTTTGGAGTTGTTTACGGGTGCATTTTTTGTGCCGGACAACGGCGTGAGAGATTTCGAGGTCAGTGGCCACCCCTGAGCAGACAAAGACGATGGGCGGCCCAAGTGGAGTGGAGAAGTCATTGATTGAAGAATTAGGGGAGCTTTAAAATGAAGAGGAATCATGAGAAGAGCATATGCATAAGAATAAGTCAATAAAAAATTATTTTGGATAGATAGTATCAGTTTTATTTATTGTATTAATAATCGAAACAATAATAAATAAATAACAAGATTTAAATATTAATTTCTAAAAAATAGATTGTTATTTATTTTTGGTGAATTTAAAATTGAACTAAATTATCTCATAAGTGAAAACAGATTTTGGCAAATTCATTGAAGATGTCAGACGGTTTGTTGACATTCGGTTGGCAGGTTCATCAGGTAAAAAGCAACAGGATACATCGTTCAAGGGGGGCCTACTGACCAACTTGGCTCACAGTACAGGTTCTTTATATATGATCTAAGCATAGCCCGGAGGAAGAGAAACGCAATCTTCCAAATGGCCTCTGAACCGTCGCGCAGAAATATTTATTACTTTTCTTAAGATTAAAGAACTCAATTCGTTAAAAATCATCAATATTTAAATATTATATAAAGATTTTTCATTTTCTATAAAAATAATTTGAAAAAATAAGATAATAAATGAAAATTGAAGATATAGTTATGAGTTCAAAACAATAGTGAATATAGACTTTTTTTGACATTTATGAAAAAAAGATAAACAAGTAAGATCTAATTTCATTTTTAAAACTTGATTATATAATAATGAAAATATCTAAATGGCGTTATGGCGAATAATTACAAAAAATTACATATGAATAAAGAAATGTATATATCTCTCTTAAGAAATTAAATTATAATCACTAAACCAATTTTATTTTTCCTTCTAAAAAACGATTTCTTTAGGTATGATCTGTTGGTTTTAAAGATTAAATAGTTATTTAGAATAAGTAGAATTTTATAATTTAGGAAATATATTTATTTTTTCAGAAAATCATTAATTTAGTTATGTAAGTAATTATTCCCTCATTTATTCTTCTTAGATCTCTTTTTAAAGATATTAATATGAATATTATTAAACTGAAAATGAATTAAAGCATTCATAATATTTATTGCGAGTTCCCCTGTGAGATATGAAACCGCATACACACACACATTTGGGCTTAGGACATTTTTAAAGATATTATAAGGTTGCTTTTTTCTTATCTATTAGCAAAGAAATCGTATTAAAATGAATTAAATATTTAAAAAATTTTCTTACATTTATCTAATATAAATTTTGCTAATAAGATTTATACTTACACTTATTTGAATTACATCATTGATTCTATTAATTAAACACTATTTTACACTGTTTTATTGGCTAAGGAATCTAAGTCCATATTGGCCAGATTAGAATTATTTATTTTTATTTATTTTTATTCCATTCCATTTAATATTATATTTTAAAATTTTGAGATTTTGGTGTCATTTGAATCTTCAGATGAAGTTCAGTAATTCAGCACTTGATCCCAGAGTTTAAAAATAAGCTCGAGTGTCTCCACTCGACTTTCTCGAAATTTGAATTGGATTACATAACATATATTATATTTAAATTAAATTAAAATAATTATAAATTAAAATTAATAAATAATATTTATTAAACCAGCGCATGTTTGGCTCTTTGTTGAAGGTACCACGTCTCGTGTTGGTGTGTGAGATTTGCAGTGTTAAAAAATTAATTCTGATACTTTCAGCGATTCAATCAAGCTGAAATTCTATATATAGCAATTTTATACAATTTTTAATCATATGAAAACTATCAAAAATATATCTTTATTTTTACGGTCACTTTAGAGGAAAAAAATCAAAACGTTGTAGATAATGACCCTCTTCCGGTTGAACTACATTTCTCAAAAGTTGATAGAAAACTATGAATTTTGAATAATGCCCATGTACCAAATTTCATCATTCTAGCTCAAACCGTTTTTGCGTAATCTTGTCTGCAAACACACACACACACACACACACACACAGAGAGAGAGACAGCCAGACATTTTTCTCAACCTTAGTGAAAATGATTTAGGAACCTTCAAAACGTATAAAAACATCAAAATCTCAACATCGAAAATTTTCGTGATTGCAATACTATCTCTGGCGAGATAGTAATTATATAATAATGGAATTTCGGAAGCCAAATTTTAGGGTCAAAAGAAACTAACCATTTTTGTTTTAACAAATAATTTTTAGACAAAATGACGAATAAATCTAATATATAATTATTTAGAAAAGATAAAACAGGAAAAAAAAATACAGCAGATATTACTATTTTTTTAATGTTTTATTTGGAAAAATTTTATTATTGATATTGTTGAAAAATTAAAAATATTTTGAGTTGGTGATTCAATTTCATCATATTCAATTTTATTTTCTCCTGTAAATAAATTTATAAATTGAAAAATAATTCAAAAATTATGGATTCAAATAATTTACTTAAAAGTTCCAAAAATTGGTTCAAAGTATCTTCATTCCTTTGGGTTATTGCAATTATACATTCACATTTTGGAGTTTTAATCAAATTTTTAATAGCATTTATTAAAATTGGAAATAGACTTGTATCATAAATAATATCTAAAAATGTTTAATAATAAATTTCAAATAAACATTATTTATTGATAAATACTTTACCAGCAGCTATAACAATATCAGGGGAAATCAAATTAGATATTTTATTGTCAATCTCCTCCCACGGAAGATCTGAAATAGCAAGTGAAGTTTCTTCTTCAAAAAGATCTTTATTATCTATTCTAATATTTAAAAGTTCCTTTTGTTCAAGCATTTTTGATTTATATTTTTTGTGATGAAGATCCATATTAAGCATTATATTTGTGTGTAACATTTCCAAAACATTTGGATGACAGTCAGAAAAAATATATTTTTTAGGATCACATAATAATGTTATTATAATCCCAGTAAGACCAATTCCAGATCCTAATTCTAAAACTACTTTATTATGAAATTTTCCTTTATTAGTTATCGCCCATTGACTAAGAGCCTTCGACGCCTAAAACAAAATTTGTCTTTTGTTATATATATATATATATATATATATATATATATTCTTAAATTACTTACCTCCCAACTACAAAGTCCAGTAGTTCCTTGAGAAATGTAATGTATATTTTCTTTCATAATAATTCTTTCATATAACTTCTGATTATTAATTAAATAATGAACATAATGGTGAGTTTCATTATTTAATAAAAATAATTCACTTAATTTTTCGTAAAATTGACATATAACTTCAATATTTTCATGTTCAAGCTGAAAAATATTTAATTTTTAATACATTTTTAATATGTATATTCTATATTTATTAATATTAACGTCAATATATTGATAAGACTATTGATATTAAGAGAATTTCGAGAGGTAAGAATTCAGATAATAATATTGTAGGGCATGAAAGATTTTTAATAAAATTATTTGAAATATATTACTGCTAATTTTATTCTTTTTCTGGAAAAACCTTGTTTTTGAAAAAATTATATTTATTTAAATAAAATTTAAAGACTTTTTTACTTTATTTATAACATTTTGTATTCTAAATGTTATTTAATTTTTGTTTCCTTCAAAACCTACTATTTTAAATGTATTTCTTATAACAAATTTAAAAACAAATTAATAAAAATATTAATATTCTCGCTTGTCAAGTAATTAAATTGTTTTTCAAATCAATTTAATTCTCGTTCTTTTCACATTTTAAAATAACGTGTCTAGATGCATTAGCAATCATAATCACACAAAATTATTCCTTACACCAATCTTAAATGTCAGTAGGGAAAATAAATTATATTTGGGATCAGAAGTCTGCCCAATTATCAAGTTATTACATTAGATTAAAATATTATGATGAATTAAAAGTAGAAGTTAAAAAAATATGATTTCTCAAAATAAGTAGACGGTGTGAAATATAATTATATGTTTAAATAAGAAAAGGGATGTTGTTTCCTAAAGAAATCTTTTATCCACAAGAAGGATCTATATTGATAAAACATAGATATTATTAATTTTAAGAATCGTTAAAAAATAAATTATAAAAATAATTATTTATTTGATTTAAATCTTCCTTCACTTACTTCCGAAATAAGTTGTTTTATATAGGAAAGTTGATAAGAGGCTTTAATTGGGTATGAATTTAATAATTCAAGACCTACAGTATTATTATAAATATTGTTTTGCCACTCTGAATCTCCGTATGAAATCTCTTTTAAATAATCCTAGAAAAAAATATGTTTTTAAGAATATTTATACAATTATTGATTTGACATGTTTAGCACTATAAGTAGGGATGTTAATTTCTTGTTTTACTCAATTTATAAAATGGGATTTTATTTTTTGATAGAATGATACATTTATTTAATTATGTATATGAATAAATTCAGTAATATTCTTACAATAATTTATAAGTGTCCATCCTTGAAATTAATTTTTATATATATATAGTTTATATACAATTTAAATTTTGCTGTTTCTGAAAAATTTTTGGTATAAAATATAATTAAATTTTAAACGGGCTGTTGACTCTTTCTAATTTAAAATAAAACTAAATACCTTCCATATTATTGTTTTAACAGGACGAAATGAAAAAAAATCCAACTGAATTTTAAAATTATCTAATTTATTTGTATTCATTTTAATCCAAATAAATATATAATTCAAAAATAATCTGCAAGAAAAATCCTGAAATGATAAACCACAGATCATCCGTAAACTGTCAGAAACCTGTAACCTTACATTTTGATTCTCATTATAAAATAAATGTATATATCTAAATGCCTTTAATAAGAATATATATGTGTGATTTATAATAAAATATAATCCAATATATCAAATAAAATTTCTTAAATACATAGGTTTATTAATTTATTATAAAAAAATGTTTTCTTTAGAGCTTTTAAATTGGTGGGTATTTAGGGCTTTTATATTTATTATTTTTCACAAGCATGACCATGTGGTTTTATGATTAAAATTTTACAAAATTCAAATATATATACATGGGTTATTTTTATTTTTACACAAAATAAAATATGTTAAATTATGCTTTATTTTATATTTATAAATTCAAGATTACTTTTTTGTAATTAAAAATATTATATATTTATATATATATAATTATTTTATTATTAATATAATATCTCTTTTACAGCTAATAATCTTAAAAGTCAAACATTTTTAAAACCCCTATATAGAAAGTACTTAATAAGAGAGAGGAACAGAAATTATAGTTACTTTTCGAAACTAAACATTTTTCAACCAAATTTGATTGACACTTGTTTTCTTCATAATATAACTTATAAAGACAATTTTAAACCATCATCTGAACAGATATCCAAAGTTTTCAAAGAATATAACATTAATTTTGAAGAAGGATATACTTCATTTATAATTAAATGTCCCTTTTGCCAAGAAAAGAAAAAATCCCAATATTGTAACATATATATAAACAAACCTACAGGTATTTTATTATAAGATAAAGATAATTTGAAACGGAATTAATTTCAAAATACTTATAGGTATATTTGTATGCGATTCTTGTAATATATCTGGACAATGGCATTTATTATATAATCTTTTGAAAAGTAAATTTTCTGAATCTGGGAAATCCTGTGTTTCTGATTTAAAAGCACTAAAAGAAAAATTTAAAAAAGGGAATATTGAAAAATGGAATGAAATTTTAAAGACATGCCAACCCTTCATTTCACTTTCACAAGAAACAATTATTAATATTTTAAAAGATCTTAATTTACCGGTAAATCACATTAGTTATTTTAAATAATTCATTGTTGTTCAATTTTCACCTTCTTTTATATATTTTAGGAAGTGAATAAATTTAATTTAGAACCTTACAATATCTATTATAATGAGGAACTTAAAGAATTGTATATTCCTTTTAAAGATATATCAGATAATATTATTGGTTTTAAAACTATTACTATCACAGAAGAGTCTACTTTCCCTCGAAAAAATTGCAATGGACTTATTTGTATCAAACAAGGAAGAACAAAAGATGATGCAATTATCGTTACTAAATTTGCAGATGCTCTTGCTTTGTCAACTTCCAAAATAAATAGTTATATCATTTGTCTTCCCTATGGTATATTGTTATAGCTTTTAAACAACACCTGTTTATATATTAATACATACATTTTTATAGGCATCTCTTCATTACCTATTGAAGTTTTACCCATATTAGAAAAATTTAAAAAAATTACTTTATGGTTTAAAAATGATATTCAATCATGGGAAACCGCTAAGAGTTTTTCCAAAAAATTAAATCATAAGAGATGCTATTTTTTAAGACCTTTCATATCTTATCCCGCTCCTTTTGAAGCTCTCATCTCTGGAATTGATTTAAAAGAAGCGTATAAATCAAATCAACCATTATGGCACAAATCAATAATAACCTTTGAAAATTTAAGGGAAGAAGTTTTTTTAGAACTCCAAAATAATGAAAAGGTTACTCACTATAATTAATATAAAAAGGAAACAACAAAGAATAAAAAAAATAATTTTATTTATTTTTACAGACCCAAGGAATAAAATGGCAAAGGTTTCCAACTTTAAATAAATTATTAAAAGGACATCGCCGAGGTGAATTAACTGTCATAACAGGACCTACTGGATCTGGGAAAACAACATTTATTAGCGAATATTCTTTAGATTTAGCACTTCAAGGAGTTAACACTCTTTGGGGTAGTTTTGAAATAAGGAATGAGAGATTGGCAAAGACGTTACTTAAACAATTGTCATTAATCAACTTAGAAAATCATTTAGATCAATTTGATTATTGGGCTGATGAATTCCTTAAACTTCCAATATATTTTTTAACATTTCATGGCCCACAATCGATAAAAGTTGTAATGGAGACGTTAGAACATGCAACCTATGTTCATGATATAAATCATGTTATTATTGATAATTTACAATTTATGATGGGTATGGAGGAAAAATCTGATCGATTTTGGAAGCAAGATGTGATCATTTCAAATTTTAGAAGTTTTGCAACCAAAAAAAATTGTCATGTCACTCTTGTGATCCATCCTCGAAAAGAGAGGAACGAAGATGATCTTACAATAAATTCAATTTTTGGTACAGGAAAAGCAGTTCAAGAGGCCGATAATGTACTTTTAATTCAAGATAAAAGATTGTTATCAGTTAAAGGAAAAAAATATTTACAAGTAAAATAAATAATTATTTTTTAGATTTTATGTGTTTTACAATTAATATATTTTTTATTTTATAGGTAGCGAAAAATAGATATTCTGGTGATTTAGGCCTAATGCCTCTAATTTTTGATAAGGATTCTTTAAGCTTTGCATTAAAAAAGAAAATTTCCCAAAATAAAGAAGATATTAATGAAGAAAAACAGGATAATAATGTGAATAAAATATAAAATTTAATTTTTATCTAGACTATATATATTCCAAAGATCAAGTCAATCAGATTTTATATATTTTATAATTTTAGAGATCTTTGTAATACACATTTATTATATAGTTTTTTTATACATAAAATTAATAAAAAATATGTTTTTTTATTAAATACATTTACATATAAACAAAATATATATTATACCTATATTAAAACTTTTTAAAATATATTGCAAATGTTCCCCCATGGTGAAATAAAATTTATTTATATAACTATTTCTAACTTTATTTATTTTATTGATAATAGTTTTACAAAATTTAAAATTTTATTAATTACAAAACAACAAAAAGAATTATAATTTTTTATTAAATGAATTGATTAAAGATTTTATTATAGTTAAAAAAAAATTGAAATTATTAGCATTAAAAAAATATATGAAATTGACATTATTTATTGAATTTACTAATATATAATATTGAATATTATGAAATGTTTCAATATTTAAACATCTTTTATAAAAAAAATGTTGGCTAATCTTGATAAAGTTAAAAATTTAGTTTAATTATTTAATCTTCATTGAAAGATCCCTCCATATATTCAGAAGTAGCAGTACAAACAACTTGAAAATAATATAAAATGATTTCCATACCAAGACTTGTTATTTCATTCATATTAATTGCTGGAAATGAAGTGATTTGTGAAAATCATTATGAAAATAAAATGCCTACAATACTTTTTGCAATATTTGCTAGAAATAAAGAACATACTCTTCCTTACTTTTTGACATATATTGAGAGGTTAGATTATCCAAAAGACCGAATTTCTTTATGGTATGTTTTTACTTATTATTAAAAATTTTTAAAAAATTAATTTCTCAAATTTTGAGTTTTAATTTCAATCCAATAAATGTCTACAAATACAATATTTTTTATTTAAAAAACTGCGCCAACTTTGAATTTATTTCCATTCACTTTTATCTTTTATTTATAATTTTAGGATAAGAAGTGACCACAATCAAGATAATACAATAGAGGTATTAAGAACATGGCTATCAACTGTAAGTGACAAATATCATTCAATAAGTACTGAAATGTTGTCCTCTCCACCTGAAAGACATGTTGATGAATCTGGTCCTGCACATTGGTCTCCTAAAAGATTTACACACATGATACAACTAAGAGAAGAAGCTCTCCAGGCTGCTCGACAAATGTGGGCCGATTATATCTGGGTATTCATTCATTTTAATTCAATATTCTAATTTTTTGAGTGAAAGGTTTACCTTCTTCATACATCAAAACTAAATTAAATTTATTTATTTTTTTTTCAGTTTATTGATTGTGATGTTTTTTTAATAAACAATCAAACTATAAAAGAACTAATTAAACTTGGCCTGACTATTTCTGCACCGATGTTGAAATCAGATGGAATGTATTCCAACTTTTGGTGTGGAATGACTGAAGATTATTATTATCTTAGAACTGATGATTATAAACCAACATTAACTAGGTCTAGAATCGGATGTTTTGAAGTTCCTATGATTCATTCTGCAGTTTTGATTGATTTACGAAAACAATCAAGTACAAATCTAACATTTGTCCCTGAAAATATTCCTAGTTATCAGGGTCCCCAAGATGATATTATTTCCTTTGCTCTCTCTTCAAATAAATCTGGTCAGTTGATTACAATAATAAAAACTTTTCCAATAAAATATTTTCAATAAATATCTTTTTAGGGGTTCCATTACATATATGTAATCAAGAGATATTTGGATATATTTTGGTTCCTTTAGACCAAAATGATCAATTAAAAGATGATACTTTACAGTTAACAAATTTAAAACTTGAAGTTCTTGGTGAGATATAATTTTATTTTTTTCTTTTCATTATTTTTATTTTATATTTTTATGGACTATTTCATTTGCAAAAGTGATTATTATCTTTTTTCATAATTTTCATCATATATATTTCATCATATTTTATTTTGAAAGATTAAGGCATTCTGATTATCTAAAAATTATTTGCCTTATTGTATATGTAATATAATTTAAAATATTTACTTATTAAAATTTATTATTTCTAAAACAACTTCCATTGAAAAAATAAAACAAGCCATCATTAAATAAAACCGTTTAATAATCATCTTGAATGAAATTCTTTTCCTAAAAGATGGATTTTATTCTTTGGTATATGTATAGTAAATCTCAGACTTAAACATTTTAAAATTTCTAAATGTGGCCAATACATATATGGTCTCTAAATATTATTAATTTTCAATTCATATATTGTTTTATTGTATTGACAAGGAAAATAATTTAGTCGTTATAAAAACATTCTAAGTCGAAATGATTATTATATATGAACTATAACATATGACATTAAATAATTTATGAAACTTCGAGTTTAATACATAATAAGAATACATTTTTTGAGAGATAATTTGTTATCATTTATTTTTTTTATTTTTTAAATATGAATGAATTTCAGTTCGTGATAGAAATCATGACCTTTTATGCTAATAACAGTGGAACGAAAAAATTGTTCAATAAACAAATCCAACTATCAATATTAAAATAAGTAATTATATTAAATAAATATTTTTAATAATATCATAAAGTAAATTAATTTATAATTTTATTATAAGTATTTACAGATTTAAATCCAATTAAAATTTTTTATATCTCATTATAATTGTTTTAGTGAATGGAACTGGGTTGGATGTAAATAATTTATTTAAAAAATATATATCTTACCCTAGTGAAGATTCGCTTGGGTTTGATAAAATTTATATGATCAACCTTGATAGAAGACCAAAGCGTCGAGAGAGAATGTTGCAGTCTTTTAAAGAATTGGGACTTAAAGTAACAATTGTTTCTGCAGTCGATGGAAAGTAAGTCGAAATATTAATATTTTACATTCCACTATGTTTCTATATACTATAAAAATTTGCATGAGATTTAAAATAAAAAATTAAATAACTAACCTACTTTTGAAAACAATAAAATGCTAAATTATTATATAATTATTAATTTAGAAAAGATTTAATATTTTTTATTCAATATACTTTAATACTTTTATAATCAAAATCCAGAGACGAGCAAATTTTTTAGTTTTTAAATACATTGAATAGATAAATTAAATCTAAAAATTTTTTAAAATTTTTTTCATTTAGAAAACAAATGATATTACATATGTAAGAAAATATTTAAATTTTAAATTTATTCTTCAATAGTTTTTGTTTAGTTTTTTTAGTAGAAGTATAAATAGGTATACAAAAAGAAAAGAATTGAAATATAAAATTATTAAAACTAATATATATTCAAATTTTAGCATATTTTTTGTAACTAAGAATATTTATTTTTATAAAATTGAATTAATTTTTGTTAAAATAGTAAAATAAATATTTTGCCCAATTATACACTTTTTGTTAGTTTTGGATTTTTTTTTTTTAAATTATTTTTAATGAAATGTATTTAATATTTATTTATAAAATTAAATTTATCAGTAGTATAAGAAAGGTACAACCTTGGTGCTATATCAATAGTGCATGGTTTATAAAATAAAAAAATGATTTTATTTATTTATTTTTTGTTTTTGATCAATAAAACAAAATTAATATTTCGTTTGGAGATAAAAGTGAATTTTATATTTACAAAACGTTCAGATGTATAATATAAATGGTTGTATAAACAAAAAAAAATTATTTACAATACTTTATTATAATATATAAATATAAACAATTACTATCATTTATGCTTTTTTTTAAAGACAAAAACGGTAATATTAATAATTGAACATTAATAATAATTAAATCACATTAACAGTTTTTATAAAATATATAATTATTAATAGTTATAGATTTTTGCCCGTCACATTTATTCAAATATTCCAGTTCAAACATCCATTTTTCATATTTAAATTAAGATAAGTTTGAAAATTTTATAACTACAAAAATATAGAATTATAGAAAAATTTTAAAATTGTTTTTTAAATTAATTTTTTATTTAATTCAAAAAATATAAATACAGTAAAGTAAAAAATAAATAAATAAAAATTTCAAATCTTGCAGATTTATTTCTAAATTTCATTTTGCTAAACAACTAACTTCTTCTTATGTATTTTATATGAAAAATTTATTTAAAGATGATATTTTAATTAATTATTGGAATTGTATTTAAAGAACAGTTGTGAATTCCCCTTGATTATGTACAAGACTTGACGTTGTATTCATTTGAGAATTATCAATTAAAATAGAATTTGAAGCCATCCTGCTAACACATGGGTTTCGAATTAATACATGGGAACCACCATTAAAACTTCGCCCTCTTGAATGCTGTGAATTTTGACTAGTGAGTTTTATTTTCTGATGAAGCTTTGTAGAACCTTGACTACTAAGTCCAAGTGTAATGCCATCGCTTGCTATTGTCCCACTGAAATTTTCTCCGGCTGCAATGCCCAAACATCGACAACAACATCGCATCCAAGCATATCGCATTCTTTGCATAGCCAACTGAAAAAAATTCAATTATTTTTTTATAATAAATTTAAAAACTTTCATTTTTACTAATTCATATATAATAGAAATTATCATCTATTGATGAGTGTTTTAAAGTTTAAGTTTTATACCGTATCAAATCATTTATTTTTATTTCAAATTCTATATTAATAATTTAGGTAACAATTATATCAATGTTTTTGATTTTATATTGAGATAATTATAATATTTTTATGCTACTCCAGGAGGTTATTCATTGATATGTTTAAAATAGGAACTAGATCTTACCTTTATTTCTTTCATTCGGGCTGCATAAATGATTGGGTTGATTAATGTCTTAAAAATGATGAGCATATTACATATTGCATATATATAGACATCAGGGGATTCTCTCTCAAATACGCATCCATCACAAAATAGAATAAACACCAAGAGAGCTGGTAGTAAACCGATAATATAGGAGCCAAGTATATATAATGTTGTGTAAATTGCCTATAATCATAAAATTTTCCCAAATTTTAAATAAAATCCATAATATTAAAGGTAAAATTATTTAGAAAAAAATTATAAAATACTTATATATTCATTTTCTACAAATAGACCATCAACTAAATAAAGATAGATTTACCTATATAGTGGCAGTGAAGTAGCGACATATTAGTAATAAGCACTTCAAATTGATAAAAATAAGAATATGAACATTTTCAAAATATTTGATACACCAGAGGAATTGTTAAATTCATTTTTCATTTAAAAAATATGATTTTATATTATAAGATTTCCAAAAGACATCCACACAAATTTATTTATTGGTCTTTTAGATATTAGAATATAGATAAGATTAGATATTAGAATAAAGTTACAATTTTCTTTTAATTTTAATAAAATTAGACATTCTAATTGTTTGTATTTGAAAATCAAATGATACATTTTGACACCTCACCAAAATATATGTGAAATAAAACAAATAACTCTCAGTTGTTATATATATACATATGTATCTGAATAATATTTACAAAATATATTTTATGCGCCTCGATTTTTATTTTATAAATAATTTACAAATTAATTTATTAAACCAGAATAGTGTGAGATTCCTCACAGTAAGATATTTGAAATGTTTTCATTCTTTTCAGCCTTTAAACAAATTTTCAATTTCTTAAGTATTAATGAAAGTAAGTTGTGGCTTCGTCACTGCATTAAGAAAGAAATTATTTTGATTTTGTTTTAATTTTAAAATATTCTAACAATTTTTTTTATAAATTTATATAAATATTAGGTGAGTTTAGAATAAAATAAAAAAAACAAATATTACAAATTTGACATTCATAAATGTTGAATTAAAATGTTTCAAAGTGAGATCATCGAATGCTAAGTGATTCACCTTGACATTACGTTTCATTTGTTGATGGGCTTGGTTCTGTTGTCGTAAACGTACCGAACCATTCCGAAGAGAATCATTGGGTCCCAGTGTTCCTCCCTCCATAAGTCCCTCACTGGCCATCTGCAAATCAAAAACCAATAAACACCATAAACATCTAAACAACCTATCTCATTTATTTGATATTTTTCTTAAAGAATTAATCTCTTGTTATTTTAATGGCAAACAAATAAAAAAAATGAAAAAATCAGATAAAAAATTTCTTCATTTTTAAAATAAGTGAAATTGATTTAAATTAGTAATTATTCATACACAAATATATCACAAATTGTAGAAATGATACAAAATCCAGCATTTTAATCTATTTAAGCATTCCTAGTGATATTTATTATTAAAAAAACATTTAGTTAAATAAAAAATTATGTCAAGTGAAATTCTACGGTTAATATGGGTAAGTATAAATATTTATTTAAGTGAGATTAAATTTTTGTTCCTGGATTAACATGGATTATTTTTAAAACACTTTAAAGAAAAATTAAATTACCCATTCATTAAAATGATATTTTAACGAGTCAAATTTAATACCTACTATAATATTTATAAATAGTTATTTCACTTTTAATTGCACTTTTAATCTAATTATTAATTAATTAACGATAACTTAATTATTATCTCACTTGATAAGTGAGAAAATTTGAAAATAAATATTTTTTGATTGACGGGAAATAAATTACTTCCATAAAAAAGAAGAAAATTAAGATCTTTAATTAATTAATTAATCTAAAATGTGATAAGTGATTTTCGAGGATTTGTGAATTTAACCACGCCTATTATCAACACTGCAATTATTTGAAATTTCTTAAGCTTACGGTTCTAAACTGTTGACGTTGGGCTTGATGTTGTCGCACGATTATAAAAATATGAGTGTAGATACAAAACATAATTATAAAAGGAACGAAGAACAATACGGAGAAAATATAGCGGAATTTTGCTTTAACCAGAAACCTGTAAAAAAAAATTACTATTAATTATATATTCAAAGACAAACAATTTTATAGGAAAGTTTACTCTAAAAATCAATGGGATATAAATGATAATTTTTAATAAGAATATTGAGTAGTGGTGAAACAAGAGGTAGAAAATATTTTTATTTTCTTCTTTTTTATATGATTATGCAAGCATTATATAAATGAAAGCCAATTAATATATAAATAAATCACTTTAAAATATCTACTAAATGTTTTGTTTGAATATATCAAAATATTATTATATATTTATTAAATTAATTAACCAAACGGATCTTTTAGGGTGAGTTCTCCAAATTTATATAAAATATAAGTGTCCACCTGGGCGATCGACATCTTAAAGGGGGCGATTATTTGACTTTACGATTTTGGGGGGCGAAATCATTTTCAACTCTAAAAAAATGTAAGATGATTTTGAGAATAGGCTTTTAAACATTTCCGCTTTTTTAATTTTTTTCAATATGGTTCTAAAAAAAAAGAAAAGGTAAGATGATTTTTCGATCAGGTTCTGAAACTCGATTTTTCATTATGGCTCTAAGTATCACCAAGTGTACCTACCTTATATTAGGGATTATCATGCAATTTTTATCTGTTAAAATTTATAGGGAGGCGCATTATGAAGTGGGCGTTTGGTCCAAAAAGGTTGAGAGCCACTAACTTAGGGCATATCGAAAAGTTTTCAAAATAGAAATTAAATATCTAACCCTTCCAATTACAGTATTGGATCTTATTAGTTAGATTGAAATTAGCAACACTCTTTTCTACTTAAATAATAATTGATAAAGACTTATTTTCACTAATTAATGGTCAATCAATTAACATAGGCATATTCCGTTTGCCTGAACCGACAATGTTATTTAATACTCTGTTTGGCAATTTAGTTATTGTGAGGAGAAAGGATTCCTATTTCCCTCTATTTCTACATTCAATTCTGTTCAATCGGGTTCAATCAGATCGATTGTCCTATCGAACATTATTATTTTATTTAATTAGCGAATACTTCTTATTACTTATATATATATTATATATGTTAACAAAGAATAAAATAAATCAACAGTATATAAAAAATATACTTATATAATATTATAATTTAATAAAATATTTTTTAACCATTTATAGTATTATATTTAATAAATATTTATTAAGATTTATAAAAAAAATCATTATTTTAGATCAAACTTTCAAAGATAAGTTTTAAATGATAATATATTAGCATATTAAGACAATCTGTGATTAAAAATTAAATAAACAGATTTAGTTTAAAAGACAAATATTTTGGTAATTATTAATTAATATTTCTTGAAATCTGCATATTTATGATCATAATTATAACGAAGATGTTTTCCTTTAGAATATGGAGTGAATGCTTTAAAGTTTTTTCCATTTACTTTTATTCACTTTATTTATAAAAGATTTTATTCCAAACAATTTATAAGTAAATTGCATTTATATTTTTTCTTTTCTTATATTTAAAATTTTTAAATTTTATATTCAAAAACGATTTAAATGTACCTCTTAATTTCAAATTTTATAATTGATGTTTTTTTCTTTTTAAATTCCCTATATAATGAATAATTTTGTAGTGTCGTCCGTTAATTTTTAAAATTAATTTTCAATTTCACTGCCTTTCTAAAATTTCTTATAACCCCTTGCATTTTTCTCAAAGACCTGTGAAACTTGCAAATTCATTCGCAGCTCTTGTTAAGTAACAATAAACATTATATTCTTTGGTTTTGACTTTATTTTTTACATTTATCTTTCATTTTCTAGAAATTTTCAAAACATTTATTAGAATATTAAAAAAGTAATATATATATAAAATAATATTTACAAGAAATTAAGAAATAAACCCATTCTACAAAATAAAAAATAACAAAACTATGCATTTTGGAATCTAATTTCTCATCTATTTTATTTTTTACTTTGTTATATAAATAATTAATTTTGAGGCTTAGTTAAATAGTAAGAATAATTTTATTGATTTATATTCAAATATAACTCAATAAATTATATTTCCCATTGGATTAATTATTATCTTTCTCTCTCTCTCTCTCACACACACACAGACACATTAAATCTCTATAATTAAAATATTCTGGTTGACAGTAATATATTTACTTTAAACTATAATCAGAGATAATCAAGCTTAGGCATATAACTCAAGAGGTTATCACCAACATTTATAAGATATATGTTATACTAAGTATTGTTTTAATCCTTATTAAAGATTACTTTTTGATATTTAAAGTAACTATATTGACTTATTTATTTTAAATTGAAATAAATACAATAAAATACTAAGATTATTAATTAACACTATTTATAGGTGTATATTATTGTTTTCTAAACAAAAATAAATAGACTTCAGTAATGTTCAATAACCAAACGAAAAAAATTATTGAGTTTTGAAATTGTATATTAAAAACACATTTTTCTAATTTCCTTTTTTCGGTTTGCAATCCTCTAGAATTTCAATTTTTCAATTTCAAGATCTAAATGAAGTGTGATAATCGCCATACTCATTTTCTACATGCTCTTCCTTGTAATAATGATAATTTCATATGTTATTTTAAATTCATACGTGACAAACATACCAAAATATTTTAAATAAAATGATGATAATAGTAAGAGATGAGGAGGTTAGAAATATAAATATCATTTTTTATTTAATAATGTAAAACTTGAAAGATAGATCTTTTAACCAACTGGAGATACAATACCTTGTAAATAGGATTTGAATATTCTATTTTCAGTAAAAGAGAGTGAGCTTTCTTGTCTCAAAAGTTATTTTTTCTATATTATAATAACACTATCAAAGTTTGACCTTTAGATTTTTTTCTTTTTATTGGAAAAAAAAGAAAAAAATGGACATAAAGCTTAGCAAATAAAGAAAGATTCTACTCTGACATTCTCTACCCGAATTTATGAGTTGTAAACGATTCTTAATGATTTTTCAATATGCTATTAAAAAGAAATTATTTCTATCTTTGTAGAAATTTAAATTAATAATTCTTATCTTTTAGTTTTGGATTCAACAGAAATTTTCTTTATGTTTAAAAGTATTTTGCTACGATTCATATAATCTCTAATGTAAAAATTAAATTAATATTAACAAATTTTAACAAATTTTATAAATATTAATTTTACCTCAAATTCAAAAAGATTACGAAAATGGATCAATACTCACAAAATAATTATTAATATTTTTCATAAAATTGTAGAAGATACAACTCTAATGATATTATTGTTTAAAAGAAATGTGAAATCTTGTGAAACAAGGTTTAATTCATATTTTAAATGAAATTCCTAAATTTCACATTTGCCCCTGGATAGTTAGACAACCTTAGCATCAACTACTTTACTCATGCTTTCCATTCATAAGAATTGAACTTTGTTATTTCTTACTTAATCAAATTATCCAAAATAATATTCATATAATTCTAATAAATTTATAATAAATTAAATAATTATAAATTGATGGATATTGATAGTTTAAATTATCGTGTTAATTATGGAAAACAAATGTTCTTTTCTTATTTGTTTTCCATTAATAAGAACTATATTTATATTTAAACATAACAAATATATATATATCAAGACAAATTGATACAAGACTGTACTACACATAAAAAATGAAACAGTGAATCTGACGCCAATTTAAATATATTGAAAAATAGTAATCAAGAACTCAATATATTATGTGAATTCAGAGATTTATTACATGGCATAATTGAATCATGCAATGCTAAGCAAGCAATGAATGGAGAGAGCCGGGCACGGACTTGAAATTGCAAGGCGCTGATTGGAAGCCTTGGTTGGGGATGGTCCAGAAGTAGATGATGAAGTAGGCCGGAGACACGACCCAAAGGAACGCCAATCCCAAACTTATCTTCTTATGAGTCATGATGCTTATATAATGGAGGGGCTTACGAATGCCCAAATAGTGGTTGATGGCCAAGACCAGCAAATGTTCCACGATTGTGATGATCCCACCCAAACGTAGCGCCTCAACACCGAGCAGGAAACAAGTCGACATCGTGATGTTAAATTTTGCTGTATACAGAAATAAATCACTCTAATCCTTTAAATTAGGTATCTAAAAATTTATGTAGATATATAATATTTTATTTTTAATTTTATATTGGAATTCAAAGATTTTTGAAAATTCTATTAAAGAAATATTATTAATTATTTAAAATTACCAAAGTAAATTCAAAATTGTATATTAATTAATATCTTCTTTAGTATTTATACAGAGAAAATTGATTTGTAGGTGAGGGAGGAGTTCTTAATAAACTATCTGAGATAATAATGATGTAATTAGAGTGAGGATGTGAAAGAAAACAACAAAAGAATAATGTTAATAAGAATTTTCTATTTAAATATCAATAACAAAAGATAAAAATAAATAAATTGTTCTTTATCTGGAAGTCAATAATTGACTGAGCCATCTGAGCATTTTAATTTACAAATTAGAAAAGAGCGAGAATATAGTAGAATGTTATATCTTGTTAAATTTCATATAAATAGATTAACAAACTCTTAAGAATAAATAAAATGAGTTATCTATCTCCAAGCTAAATTGTTTTATCTTCACTTAGAAATCTTTATAGTTTCTTTATTTTTTTAAAATTATTGAAATAAATTTCTATCTTTAAATTTATCCTTTATAAATTAAAAAACAATTATAACTCAATAATAAAACTAATTGATTTTTTCCTATTTTCTTGATTAATATATTCTATGAATATTATGTTAAATTATTTTGTTAAAATATTATATTAAATTATCTTTGAAAAATGTGATTGTTAATGTAATGGAGAACTTACGCAATAAGCTATTGAAGATAAATCCGAGCCCCCAAATGAACGATGTATATGCATCAGCACCAGCCAAACTTAAGCTAATGTGTAAAGTTGGTGACATCGGCCTCCTGACCCAATACGCTGCTACTAATACCGTAATATTAATACAAATCGAAAGCAAACAAACAAATAAAAGAATGGGAACACTGATTATATATTGTAGATGTAGTTTTGAATCAATAGGTAAACTATTTGTGTTGTTACTCCATTCTGTCCATGACTCGTTGTGGTCAGATGCAATAATTGAAGCAGGTGTTGGAAGTGCGAAGACTGAGTCGGTTTCCACCCGATGCATGCCGTGCCGAAGATGCCATCGGGGAAGGAGGTGTTGCATCGCAGCCACCAACGGAGATGGGGACGCCATCATCTAAAATGTGTTTCTCTAATTATACAATCAAACAAAATTCAATTGGATTATTAATTAAAATAACGCGTATACTTTAATATGATTTAAAGTCAAGGATAATAAAGGAGAAATATGAATATTAAGAAAATAAATAGCCTATAAACTTCTAGTACCGGGACCCCGAGCCTCGGCTCGGTAATTAAGTTAAAAAAAAATGATTCATTATTATTGGGTTTGGCTGGTAATATTAAATACCTGGTACACCGAGCTCTCGCTCGACCCTTTAAAAAATATTGATATACAATTCTTTAATTATTTATTACAATTATTAAATGTTGCATCATTGCATCAATCTGAATAAAATGAATTGAACTGGGGTCCTCAATAATACAAACAAACAGTTTTAGCTAGCATAATAAGAATTAGATATTACAAAATATATAAAGTTACCTGAAAATAATTAGATATTTATTTGATAAAATTAAATTTTTAAGTAAATAAATAAATTAAATAAATATGAAAGAATAAAAAAATAATTGAATCAAAATTAAATCATCTTCAAGAGCGATATGACTTAATCTAAACGTGATTAAAGAAATATCAATTTTATTAATTTCTAATTGAAATAATTTTAAAGAACAAAATATTTAAAATGTTTATTTTTTTAGTATTCTATATTCTATATTATATATTAAGACTTCATTGTACTCACCATCAATCAATAAATAATTTAACAAATATTACATAAATAATATAATAAACAAAATAATAATAAATAAAATAAATGAATACAACTAAAAAATAAAATAGTTGAAGAGGCTGTAATAGGTGAAAATTGTTTTAATTTTTTTAAAGATTCTTATTCAAATTATTAAAGAAAACTTATTCAAGAAAATTAATAAGATTTTAAGTCCTCGGGAAGGGCATTAAATATTAGATCGCAATATAAAAGGGTTGAAAGGGTGAGAGACTGACTAATTATTCATAGGGATATATAATAATAAAATTGATGCAACTTTGATGCATTTATTACTTGAAATAAACCTTTTATATTTAAGTTATTTTTAAAAATAAAAAATAAAACTATTAAAAATACTCATATTATTTATAAAATAGATTGTGTAAAACAAAAAAAACGAAGAAGGTTCAAAGCCATTGATCTTCTCTTTCCATTCCTATGGGTATGGTGATGTGCATCTCATGCCAGATTTTTTTTTATTTTAGTGATTATTCACGTGGATGAATGGCTTCCATTTCTTTTGGCAAAAAGCCTTACTTGCCAATTTTGAAATTGACTGATCATGAACAAGAAAAGTAATTAAGACGTCATTGATTTTCATATCCTTTTAAAGAAATATAAGAAAATTATGATTACTATAGCCAATAGTCTTTTTTTATTAAGGAAGTACACATATAGGTATATATAATAAATTATATATATTATATTATAAAATGTAAATTTGTATAAATCACAAGATTGATAGAATTTGTTGATTATATATACAAATTTCATTGTAAAAAAATGTTTTTTTTCTATTCTCTTAAGAGCTCACCATCTGTTGTCATCTGTTGAATAAAATAAGATTTTTCATTACAATTTTTTCAACATTTTATATAAATCTACATTAAAAACTAATAATAATAAATAATAATAAACTATTAAATAATGATTTAAAAACTATAAACTGTAATTTTTTATAAAACATGATGATTTAAATGACCAAATTATTGTGATTTATATTAAAACCGACATCTATGTATAAAATATATAATAATAAAAACAAAAATAAAAAAATATTTTATTAATATTATAACTACATAATATTTTTGCAATTAAAAATGTGAAAATTTTTTTAGATAGATTTCTTTTTCCAATTGAATTGAAGTTAATTTTTTTTTGTAATTTGCAAATTATATTATATATTTATATAATTGTAAAGTTATATTAGATAGATATGATCTAATTTACAATCTGTTTCCTTCCACCTATGGAATGCTAAATGAATGTCTGAACGTTATCATTTGATTGATATCCATTTATCAATCTAATAAACACAATTAGATTAATAGGCTACTCATTATTTTCATTATTATCTATATGAAAACACAATTGGTCAAAATCACACCATTTAATATTCACATGTATAATTCTATATACGTTGAAAATGATTTTGCTATAATAAATTCTAATAAACAAAACAAGTGGCTTGTTAATGCAACTTAGATTCCTATTGTCTCATTAGTTCAATATTGGAATGTATTGTGATGTCAAGGGAGAAATTACGAAATTTTACTCTCTCATTCGTTAATTATTAATTGCTATCAGTAAATTGATTAAAAATAAATAATTAAAAAAACAAAACAAATATATAATAATGAAATTAAAAAAATATGTTTCTAGATCTTTAATCAAATCATATATAAAATAAAAAATAAATAAGAAATTATATTTGTTTATTGAATGGGTGACTAAAATACATCTAAACTTTTAGATTTAAAAATATCGAATAATTTTGCTTAAAATAAATAAGGAGGCAGCTAGCCGAGCGTGTAGCATAACAATTTTCTACACAAGAAGTCGGCGTTCGATTCCAACTAAGAACAAATTTTTCTAATAAAATTCAATTTAACATGAGCTGCCTCTGGCTCCAGGAACTGTCAGTTCCTGGTTCTATACATGCGGAAGGAAACGGGAAACCACCGCATTAACATTCCTAAGAAAAATTATCATGGCTGGGCGGCTTCTAAGGCTATCCTAGTCATGATGATAGCCAAACTCTGAAACTGAGACGGCACCTTAAGAAGAAGAAAATAAAATCAAACAATAATTTTTGAAAGTCAAAACAATCAATTTAGATTCATTTATAATAGCTATTGGAACTAATTTTAAAGGTCTAAATACTGGATTTAATTTCGAATATTGTATTTATAATTATATTCTTTTTCAAACTTCAAATAAAAAAGTTACTAGTTGATTACTTCTCGATCTACCTTTATCATTGAACGATCTATATATATTTTACATCCATTTTTACTATCTCGTAAGAGATAGTATTGCGATCACGAAAATTTTCTATGTTGAGATTTTGATGTTTTTATACGTTTTGAAGGTTCCTGAATCATTTTCACTAAGGTTGAGAAAAATGTCTGTCTGTGTGTGTGTGTATGTATGTAACCAAGATTACGCAAAAACGGTTTGAGCTAGAATGATGAAATTTGGTACATGAGCATTATTCAAAATTCGTAGTTTTCTATCAACTTTTGAGAAATGTAGCTCAACCGGAAGAGGGTCATTACTTACAACGTTTTGATTTTTTTTCCTCTAAAGTGTCCGTAAAAATAAAGATATATGTTTGATAATTGTTCACATGATTAATAATTGTATAAAACTGCTATATATATAATTTCCGCTTGATTGATTAGCTGAAATTACCAGAATTAATTTTTTAACACTCTCACGCGCCAACACGTGACGTGGTGCCATCAACAAAAAGCCAAACATGCGCTGGTTTATTATAATTTATAATTAATTAAATTTAATTTAAATATAATATATTATGTTATTTAATCCAATTCAAATTGCGAAATAGTCGAGTGGAGACACTCCAGCTAATTTATACTTTATTTATTTATACTAGTATAAATTGGCGTTCGTTCTAAAGGTGCATATAACTTTCAAAAATAAAATCAAAATATAATAAATTTTTAAATTATATGTTATATAGTTTATATTTTATATTTTTAATGTTTATGGATGAAATAGCCTTGTGATTTGGATTTGAGAAGCAGCTTGTGCTTGAAGTAGAATTTATGTTTATTCAAATATAAACTCATAATGAAAATTTTGTTGTTTAAATTTATCAAATCAAAATTTCCTGTTTATTTTCATTATAAATATTCCATTATAAGAGGAAATGTAATTATTTAAATAGCTCATTCACAATTGAAAGCCAATAATTAGAACAAAGCTCTCTTCTAAGTGATATCTTTGGGGATTTGATCAACAAATTCCAAGCGGATACAGAAAAAACCTATTGAAAAAGAGCCAAACATTTTTTAAGGAATTCGTTATCTTGGCGTATACTGATTTGTTTTTTGTTTTTTTTTTTTTAAATCTCCATTTACTTTTTTGGATTTGTTTTTGTTCCTGTTTCATCCATTCTTTCCACATGTTTATCCTGTTTTTCTTTGATCGTGATCGCGGCAGTTTGAAGAAAAAATAGGTCGAAATCAACATCAAGAGAAATAAATATAATATAGGTAAATATTTTTTTCATTTATTTATATATTTTTGTATTGTCTTAGGTTAGGGTTATGAAGATGACCAGACATGTTCTACCCCATAAGGGTTGTGAACAATTTCTAATTAGAGGAATAATATTCTTTAGAATTATTATTACAAATAAAATCCATAACCAGACGGTACTAAATGAGAGATGAATTTTCATTGTACACTTTTGAAAAAAAAAAAACTTTTTTAATGACCATACATACCATCTTTCAAATTCGGAAAAATCAGAGGTTTACCAAATGCATCATAACCGTTCTGAAAATTATGTAAAAATAGAAAAGAACCTTAATTTGGTTATATCTTTATTTTATCAATATTATTTCGTTAGTCCCGAGGCATTCATAAAACTGACGCCCAAACAACCATGAATTATTTGTCATTAATCAAAATAGATTTTATAGACACTTAATATGCAAAATTAATGATACAATATATTCTGACCATTAAGTTTTCAAAGTACTGAATCAAAAAGTTCTTCATTAACAACAGGGGTGTCAAACTCGTAAGTACACTTGGGCCAAACAAACAAGGTTTAACTTTAGGCGGCCGCAAAAAAACATTTTACCTTTTTTTTTTTAGAGAAAAATTGAAAATTTTTTAAAAAAAAGTCGAAAGTGGTTGCGGGCCGCAAAAATACTTGCCGCGGGCCGCGAGTTTGACACTCCTGATTTACAATTTATTTGTTAAAAAAATATTTTATTTTTTATAAAACTTGTAAGTATTACTTTATTAACTATTTTATTATTTATTAAATTGTAAATATTTAATTCGATTTAATGAATCTATGATAGGTAATCTCCTTCATTCAAATAAGAGTGATTTTTTTTAGGATAGTAGGAAAATGAGTTTAAAGAAGTCAAAGGTTAAAAAAGTTTGGGAAACGCTGATTTACATTACCCCAGGTTCGGAATCGTTTTGGCTTAGTATATATAAATTTATAAAAACAATTTATCTCCATTCGATTTTCTACTATTTTTTTAGTTTCACAACAAGCTATTAACAAGAGAAATGATCTTTTGTTTTCATATTTTGACATAATTACCGTAACGAAGTTAATTTAGGGACCTTGTATAGTTAATATATCCTTCAATCACGCAATGTCTATTATATATAATAAATACCAACTTATAGTTTCTTATTAAAAATTTCAATTTGTCTTTTTGAAAAAAAAAATGCATATGTTATATTATGCGAAACTAAATTATGATGAGGTCACCAGGGAATGGGGGAAACTGCATAACGAGGAATTGCATGATCTTTATGCATCTCCAGACATAGAATTATAAAATCGAGAAGGCTGCGGTGGGCAGGTCCCGTGGCTAGAATGGGGGAGGAAAGAATGGCGAAAAATATTTTGGGAGGGGGAGACCGAGTGGGAAACGTCCGCTTGGAAGACCAAGGACGCGGTGGGTCGATAATGTAGGAAGGAACGTGAGAGAGATGGGAGAGGATAGGGTTTGGAGGGTTGTCACTCAGAATAGGGACACTTGGAGAAGTGTGGTTGCTGCGGCCAAGAATTTTCGAGTTCCGTAGAGCCACAAAGATAGATAGATAAATTATAGTTAAATTTTCACATGGCATTCATTCATGGTATTTTTTTGGCAGGGATTCAAAGTTTCTTACTAAAATTTCTATTTTAAAAAAGGTCTACCGTAGAATAGTCATTGTTAAAAACAAGAAAGAGAATTTCAATACAAAGTTACTATAAAATATTAACTAAAAATATTTGTTTAGATTAAAAAAAAATGCAACAACCTCCCTAAATTTTTCACAAATTGTCTGATAATATATTATACTTTATATTAAAATTAAATATTCCAATGGTGTGTTTCATAATTTAAATAAATACATTAATAATTTTTCATTTTATGATTCCAAATATTCTTCATTCTCAAAGTTAAATTCACATCATTGCAATATATATATAAAAAAGATCCATTGAAGTTCGAGGATTATATTCCCGTAATTAAAGTCAATTAATCATTCTTCATTTCTATAAAATGATTGCCATGGTTAATGCCTCCCGTTTCTTCCCTGATTTATATTAATTACTTTAAACATCTGACGTCAAATATACTAATTCATTTTCATAAAATTACTATACTAGTTCATCTATTAAGGTAAAATTATTAATATTCATCCAATGTAAATATAAAAATAGTTATTTAAAATTTTTAAGAGAAACATAAGAGGAAAAACCACTTACTAACTAATAACTTGTAGGTATTTATTTTTATAATAAGAATTTTTCACAATTCAAATTCCTATAAAAAATATTAAATATTTTAAATTTTTTTTAGAGATTATCTGTATAAAAAAAACCTCTGACTTTTGTACGTCCTACGCAAGGACAACGCCTATCAAGTCCGTTATATCAATGAGGTGTCCTATGATCAGTAGAACGGGTCCTATCAACCTTTACCTTGATTTTCTTGATCGGAGGCGCTACTTTTTATCGAATAGCTTTTCCCCAATGTTGATCCCGGAGGCAGGGTTGACTCCGTCCCATAGACCCCAGCTAGAGATATTCCCTTGCCAGGCCCTGGATTTGACCCGGGACCATGTGAATGTGAGACACAAAAAACAATAATTTAATTTTTAGAAAATTCCCACTAAACTATATCTAAATTGACTTATCTTTAAATTAAGTAATATGATATATTATGTTGTATTTTTGTTCGATACCCGATACTCTAGTTGTAAGAGAAATTAAACTAATACTTGAACACACTTGAATTACCTTTTTGCATTAATTAAATAATTACAAACCTAACTAGTAATAGAAACTCGATTGAATTTATATATATATATATATATATATATAAATCCTTTATATAATTAGCTATGTATTTACGGATGTGGACGTACTCTTTTGGTCTTGTAGAGATGGTGAAATTTTCATTAACTCCACCAGAGTCCTTCTATATTTATTGAAAGAATTAGAAAATGGAGAAAAATACAATTATTTGTGTGTTTAATCGAATTTAATAAGATTCTGTTATTTATTATAATTAAATTTTTATTTTATAAATTTTAACTATAAAATTCTCTAAAACGGGAGTATATAAGACGTTTATGTATGATTTTCAATGTAATGATTTTTTGTATTTTAAAACATTTTTTAATGAGACTTAAAATTAAAACAAAACTTTTTTTAAATATTATATAATATAGTTTAGAATATGTTTAAGTTTGAATGATTACATCTTAGAAATTAAAAAATAAATAATAATTTTAATAATATTTTATTACAAACTGTTTATTATTTTCATTTTAATTGACCAGGTTTATTAAATAACAGTCTTTCAAATTCAGCTTGACTTGAATACTCGTATAATATTCTAGAGTATAACTTTCAATTACTAATTGTTGTTATTATTATGGGGAGTCCCATTGTATTTTCCAAGTTAATGAATTGTATTCTATAGAGATCGTGAAATAATTACATTCTCTGTTATTACTTGGTCTAAGAAAGTCAAAATATAATTACTATTTGTTGTAAGATCATAAAAATGAAATTTTCTTTTTTTTAGAAAATAAACAAGATCACTATAAATTAAAGTATAGATATATAACGGATTTTCTTTTAATAAATTTTCTTTCTTTCTTGGTTATAAATTTAAATTTAAATAATTATTATTGGAATAGAATTCACAAAACCACCACTGACTATTCATTTCTTTTAAAATTAAACATTTACTGGTAATTATTTACATCCATGGTTCCGAGATAGAAATGATTGTCCCCAATAGGGCGATACCTTCAACCAAGCTTGGCTTTAGGTCAAGAGATGGCGCGGCCTTCACCATTGTGTTTGATTTGCCCAGTAGATAGCGCAATTAAAATAATTTTATTGAATGACTTTAGTATTAATCTAACTATTTCTAAAATAAAATAAACCGAATTTAAAAAACCGAAAAAGCGTTGAAATGACTTTAGTGTTAATATATATTTAAATTCAAATTGTATATAATTGCGCTATCTACTGGGCAAGGTGAAGTTTCGCCCTCTTGTGATCATAAGTCATACATGTCAAAACATGGCCCCCCACCCCCAATTTATATGCAAATTATATTAATTTTTCTCTCGTAAACACGAAATTTCCAGAAAATATTTCATATCAAAAATCAATCAGGATAATCTAAGGTACGCACTAGTATTTTTCTTTTCCAATCCGTTGAGGGAAGGACTAAATGATACCAGCACCCATTTATTTTTAATATCACCATGTAATTTATTTCCTACAACATTGTAAAGATACCTTAGAATTATGCTATTTTCTTATTTACATTGTTCTTGCGTGACGATATAAAAAAAATATGGAAGGGAATCGTTATTTGCACTCCCGCTGTTATACACGCCCTTTGCGTATTAATCGTCCTCGCTTTTGTCTCTCGAGAATTTCTTTCCGCCCCCAAAATAACCACAAAGAGGCGTTACAAGAAAAATTTAATCATTATATAACCATTCTAAAATTAGCAGAAATTAGAGATATATAGTACTTTTTTTATCTAAAATCGCAAAATGTTATTATACATACATTCATCTTTATTTCCAATAAATAAAATAATCGCAGATAATGAGTTTGGAAGTATGAGGTAATCAATTGAATACAAAATTGATATATTTTATTCGAAATTACTTTATATTCTTTACAAACAATTCATTTGTTCTTTTAATTGTACAGTTTTTTATACTATATACTGATATTTTTTTTAATACAATTATATGCATCGATTTGTTTAATTTAATTAATTTATCATTTTCTTTAATTTAAGCATTAAAACATATAAAATAATGAGCGAAAAAATAGCTCCCTTGGTATACAATCAAGTCATATTTGCTTGGCTACTTTAATTAGTTATAAATCAAAGATTCTCAAATTCAAGTTTATTATACAACCATATATTTACTCCTATGACTCCTATGACTCTTAAATATTAAAAAATAAAATTTTTTTAAAAATAAATCTAAAATAAATTAATTCATTTAAATTAACAAAAAAATATGTTCTGTGTATATTCTCATTCCTTTATTTTTTTTAATTAAATGAATCGTTAAGATCATATCAACATTAAAATATTGAATGAATTGTATTCTGCTTTTGATGAGGAGGGTCCGACAAAAACATTAATTTATAGTCTGATTCAAAAGTTCCAATTTGGGCGTGGTATCTCAGCAATGAATTTCATGCAAACCGTCTATCAACAACTGTTGTTGCACAAATCCGGAATATCATTTGCGAAATTATTGTATTTCTATTTAAACACAAACTTAGTATTGAGAAATCGATATGAAACAATAACATTAAAATAACTAAACCCAAATAACATTTTAATTAATTATTTTCAAATTTGAACTTTGAAGTATTTTAATAAACTAATTTTTCTGAAGCATTTTTTTATAGCCATAAATACATTTATGTTTCTTTATTGTTTTTCTATTGGCCCTAAAGATCTAAACCCATTTTAGTTAGTTTACACATTTATTTGAAAATCTCTATCGCATTATTTATTATATTATATAATATTACAAATTATTGTGAACTTGAGAAGATTTGAACCCTTGATCTCAAGTTCACAATAGTTTACCAAAATTATGACCACTGACAAGAGGATATCACGTTATGCTACCTCTGCTTTTGAATGAATCATATCGCATTCGCAAGAGCAGGTCAAGAATAGAAAAATTGTAAGAGCTTTTGGGTGTATGGGCCTTAGTTTTGGAGAAAATTAAAGATAAATAGAGGTATTTTTCACCTATGCGGTAAATACAATAAAAAGCCATAATTTGATAAGAAACCCCGTAGCTACGGTGGTATGGCATCTGAGTCGTTATAATTTATATAAAAATGTACTCCAATCTATCAAACTTGCGACGTTTATTTTTATAGAAGAGTGAAAATTATTATAAAACATATCCCAAATTGTCTAGATATTATGGTAATTTTTATATAATATAAATATAAAAAATTTTATAAAATAACGTTTTTCCAATGGACAAAAAAGAATAAAATAATTTTTCTATAAGCCTGACAAAGTTCATGGATGCATTGCTTCATATTCAACGAAAAACGTTGGACGCATTTAGTTTTATTTATTTATATGAAAAATCAAATCAAATTTTTGTAATAATAAAAATTTTATTAAACACATAAACTGACAAATTTTTTTATGCAATAAAATTGATCGGTTAAGAGCTAAGAAATTAATCTTTTATTATTTTTCACTGTAATATAATTAAGTATGTATCAAAATTTAAAAGAATTTTTATTAAATTTATATACATATTATCAATCGAATACAAAATGGCTGATTATATTAGAAGAAATAGTGTTACTTGTTAATGAAGTGTTTTAGTGAGGTATGTATATATATATATATATATATATATATATATGAATTATAGCTCTATAAATGAAGTTAAGTTGCATAGAAATCAAATGAAAACTAAAAGCGCCCAACGTTTTTAGTTGAATATGAAGCAATTCATCCATAAACTTTGTCAGGCTTATAGAAAAATTATTTTATTCTTTTTAGTCCATTGGAAAAACGTTATTTTATAAATTTTTTTTCAGAATTTATATTATTTTATTCTTTTTAGTGCAATTTTAATTTTATTAATTTATTTAATATATCAAGAGAAATAGAAAAGATGAAGTTATACGAAAATTTACAAATTGAATAAAACAAAAACATATATTAATCTTCCAAAATTGATTGTATGCATTTATGTTAAGTAATTGTTATTATTGGTATATGGATTTGGATAAAACTTTACCAGTGGGTTCCTTTTGCGATTCTAAATAAACTTTTCTTATGAAATTAATTGGGGCCTCTTCTAGTTTACGAGATGAAAATTGCAAAAAGAACCCACTGGTAAAGTTTTATCCAAATCCATGTCTGTATAATTACCCTAAATATATGTATACATATAATATATATATATAGTTTAATAATTAATAATAAAATAATTTCTATAAGAATAAAATTATACCTGCATTAATAGCCATTTTGTTTACACATTTGATATTAAAATAATTACCCCAAACCATTCTTACAACAAGTCAGCCATGTTGTCTTCTGTAGCTCCATCTATTACCACAATACAAAAGCAAATTCGGTTTCAGAACTCTAATATGAGTGTCATCCCCATGGTATAAATCCATCATAATAAAGATTTGATAAACTTTCTTTTAAAAAAATTCACTTTATATATAACTTTTTGAGCTATTCACCAAAAAGGTATCACGTTAAAACAAAGTTAAACAGTTGAAGAAAAAACCTTTGCTAATGAAGAAATGCAAATATTTATTATAAATTTCAAATAAAACTGATATGTTATAAAAGAGAAAAATATCTTATCAGTTCCCTATATATGACTTTTATGAGTTTTATTAAAAACTACTTGTTGGAATTGAATACTAAAATTGATGGAAAAATTTTTATTAAAAAATAATTTCACTTATATATACCCATATCTATTAGTATATACCATCATAAGAGAAATGGTATATATAATAGAGTCTTAGGATAAAGTTTCAAATATAATTCTGATATTATTTATTAAATGAGATATTATATATTTTATTAAAACTCAATTTCTTTCATATACTTTAAAAATAATCAATATTATTATTATTATTATTTATAATTACTAATGTACACATAAATATCGTTCCAGAGACTTCCTAAGATGTTAATGTTGGCACAATGCCTGATGTGACCCCGAGTTGCTCAGGGTCTATTTTATCCTTTTAAACCAATACATGTTTAACACATTTACCACGAACGAAACATTAGAACTAATTCTCTTTCAGTAATTCTCTATATTGGATTTTTATCCTTTGTTTTCCAACCAGTAATTCTTAATTATATTATTTATTCTTTCAATTATTCAAAATTATATTATAAATAAATTAAATCAATTACTTTTTCTGTGTGCAATTTATTAAAAACATTTTTCTTTCATTATTTTAAGAGTTAATATGGTTGTTACATTATTTTAATCTTTTAAGTATTATTTCTTATTATTCTTTTTCATTCTTATTCTTATTTATTAATGATTAACGCTATTATTAATTTAGAAATATAAGAGAGTGAGATTTGAAATGTTCATATATTTATGTTTGTTTGATTGCACGCTAGTTTTGTTATATACTAGAGTAAAAAAATGTTCCTCGCATGTATGCGATCAAATGTAAAGTATTTGTATAATAAATTAATTATATTTTAGAGAAGTGTCTATCATTAACACACAATCCCTCTGCACAAACGAAAAAAACAACATTAATTAATGATTAATAAAAGTTATTTCGTTATTCTCTTCAATTACTTTTATAAATATGAAAATATATATTATTTTCAATATTTGAATAATAATAACACTATATCATTTATTATCCAAGCTTAATGGAAGATTAAAAAAAAAATATTTTAAACCGATCTAATTTTAAAAAAAACGTTAATCAAAATGTCAAAGATAAATGATTTCCCAAAAACAAAAACACCTTTTTATTATTATTTTCATAAAGGATATACACTATGGTGGGAGATTTTACTTAGCAAAGTTTATTTATTTAATAATAAATCGTTTCTCCCCCCTTATTTTTTTTTGTCTTTAGAGATAACAACAACAAATTAAGATGATAATTGATATTGAAAATTATATTGAATGTGTACATTTATTTTATTAATCTTTATATTAATCAAGTAAATATAAAATAATCTTTAGTATTAATTTAGACTATTAACTAATCGAAATTTAAATCAAATCATTTGATTAATTATTTAACCAACTCAATTAAAATTAAGATTAAATTATAATTGATATTAAAATTTAATATAAAAACTAAAGTAGAGTGAATCTTGAGATTTCTCTCCTAGTATTGTAATACTTCGTTATTATTCTATTCGATGTAAGGACAAATGATTGCTTAACTGTTGTTTTAAATCTTATTGTATTAGACTAGTAATAATTGTATATATCTATATATATACATATAGATATATATATATTTGTATTTTTGAGATATTAAACCGCTCTAAGGAAAATAAAAAGTTTTTTCTTAATTTAAAATGTGAATTTTAATAATAATAAAAATGACACCCGACAGCCAAAATATTATACATAGATAAAATAAAATTAAAAATATTTATTTTAATAATATTTTGTATTTAAATTACTAAATATATATTATGTTATATCCACAGGCCATACTTTTCTGTCTTTCAGCCCATTAATACGTAAGTTTAAGGGCTGTATGTTTTATGACTATTTGTTTTTTTAATTTATGTTCTTTTAAATTATTTGAAATTGTTTAATTAATTTTTCAATAATAATCTTAATTATTCATAGTTCATTACGAATAATTTTTTTAAAGGCGGCTCGGTGAACCAGGTACTTATTGCTTATAATATAACACATAATATTATTTTCTTCAAGATTGATAAAAATAATTTAATTTTAAATTGTACTTTAAGATTCAAGTTTTTGTTATTTATCCAAATGTTATTATCAGATTATTTCATCGCCAGAGAATTTACTTAGTAACATAAAATTAAAAAAAAATAATAATTTGATATAAAAATAAATTGAAAAATCTTTTTTTAAATTTGACATATTTTTAATTATCTTAATTATTAATTAGAATTAAAATTTAATAAAAATAAAAATTCATTAGTACTCACTATGAACTTTGAGAAGATATTAAAATTAGTATAAAATAAACCTAATATTAAACAAAATATAACTGAGTAAGGGAAGTTATAGATATGCTAATTTCCCCAATATATTCTAGTCTTTACTTCATTCTAGTTTATGATGAAAATATATGAATAAGATTAATTTATTTGGTATTATATTTAGCTGTATGTAATCTTTATAAAGATGACTGAGAATCATGAAAATTGCCATATTCATTTCTCTTAGCTAACAACCTTTAGGGAATTTTGGATTAATATATTCAAGGGGTTAGAGGGGAAATATATGATATGTGTTCAGCCATTTACTGGCGCCACAGAATGCTCGTGACCACACTCTCTTCCCACCCACTCACCCTTATCAATCGTAGCAACGTCAAAACTTGGAAATAACGTTATTTATATCTGTTTGATTAACAAATACAGTTCAAGTATAAACAATACAAAAACATTATTATGGATGTGAGTTTGTATTTCTGGCTATTTATATTTTTACTAAATTTCGTGCCAAATAAGGAGAATAAAACAAATTTTCAAATGATTATAGATTATATATCAATAAATATGCATAATTACATAAATATTTATGACTAAATTGATGATTTTTTTTTTGCGTTTTAAAATTATTATTTTTCTAAAGCTAGAATCTAAACACAAATAAAAAAAATTAAAAACTAACAATATTTCCTAATGGAGAATGATTGTTTTCACTTAGTCGAAATGAGTCAGAAAATCCTTGGTCGATAGCTATTATTAGAACACATTTCTACAAAATTTATCAAATGAATTGACTATGATTTGATTTAAATGGCCCATAAACAATTTATTATCACAAATTTATTATTGAAACAAGAAAAGTAACTTTTGGAATGTTTGTGAAGATAATTAGTAACATTTTGATGAACTTTAGTTTCGATAACTTTGTCTTTATCAATAATTTAATTTATATTTTTGTGAAAAATCAATGCCACATTGATTAAGAAGATAATATCCTTAAAACTATACTCTATTAATTATTCTATTACAGTTATTCTCTACTTTTTTTGCCGAAGTCTTATTAACAATTTCAAAATTTGAAATTTACATATTTAATATAAAATTCCTATAGATTTGTTGGTAATTTATCTTGTTTCGTGTTAGTCCTAAAATTTTTATTTGAATTTGCACAGTAAACAAGTAAATAATGTATTAAACTGAACTGATTTATAGTTTTGTTTGAGTTTGATCCAGAATGGTTAGGAAAATAATACAAGTTTCATTTCTAATATAAATAATTATATAATAATTTTGGCTCGGCATAATAATATAAAATTATATACAGTATAATTTTTATTTTACGTATTTAGCACACTTCGCATATTTGGCAGCACATAAAAGTGATTGTCACTTCAACAACAAAATTTTCCATGTAACATTTATTTTATTATAAGAACGTTGAATTACATAGAGCCACAGAGATAGATAGATTATATTTGTTATAGTATTTATTAGTATAGTGATTTATCTCTAGCAATTTATTTCAATTGCACGAATAGAAAATTATTCTATTTTGTATTTATAATAACTAATCTCTTAAGACACGGACGCTTTTGTAATTTATTTTATCAAATTTATTAATTATGAGTAATCCTCAATTTCCAACCATCTTATTCTCAGTCCAAAAAAAAAAAATTATTAAATAGAACTATTTTAACTATCTAGATTTAAAATTTAGAATAGCATCGTTTGAACGAAAAATACTTTAACCTATATCCTGCCTTTAGAACTCCCCGACGAAGAATTTTACAAAAAGATATCATCTCTATTATTTGAGAACAATTCCTTTTAAAATGTTTTTTTCCATGTCACTATTCTTTGCTGATAGATTTGAATAGAAATACATTTACATCGACCTCTGCTTGCTTTCCTTTCCCATTACATTTACAAATTAATTCTAAACAATACCTCCCTTACTATCGTCGGTCGGTAAAAAAAATATAATAAAGCCCTTAATGAACTTTTAAACAATACTAATTGATTGTAATTAAAGAATTTGAACCAGTATTTAAAATAGTATTTAAGTAACGTGAAATCAATTGAAGTATATTTTCCAAAATCTTAAAAGAATGATATAAACTGATAGTTCAGATTTTATTCAAGAGATTATAAATGATCATAACTGATTCAATATGGTCATTTTTATTTGTTAGGGTTAAATTATAAATCTATTAAAATTTAAATAAAATTTTCATTTTAAATATAATTCAATACAACTATTGGTAATTATTTACATAAGCTCCACAAGCTTTATTAATTAAACTAAAAGAGATCATGCAAAAAGTCATAAGAAAAAGTTGTTTAGAATCATACAAGGAATAGAGCAGGGTAAGTTTCATGAACCCACCTAGCTGCGGCTGTCAACGAAATAATTACCTTTTAGAAATAGTTTTATTCATACTAAAGTTATTTAAAGACATTTTCGGTTTTTTAAATTCGGTTTATTTTATTTTAGAAATAGTTTTATTCATACCAAAGTTATTTAAACGCTTTTTCGGAGTTTATATTTTCTAAAATAAAATAAACCGAATTTAAAAAACCGAAAAGTCGTTGTGGGAATTCAACGTTGGGATAAGATACAGGTTGTTGATATAATCCAAATTTTGAATTTGATTCTCGCTCCCATCAATATCGCCACCTGATAGTGTGCCGTGGTGTTGCCATCAACAACCATAAAAGAAAAGATAGTCAAAATGAATAGGAAAATTGGTAATTATTTCGTTGACACCCGCAGCTAGGTGGGTTCATGAAACTTACCCTGCTCTATTCCTTGTATGATTCTAAACAACTTTTTCTTATGACTTTTTGCATGATCTCTTTTAGTTTAATTAATAAAGCTTGTGGAGCTCATGTAAATAATTACCCAACTATTGTATTGATGTTATCATCTATGCGCACGGCAGTGCGCCGGCCAAGTTCCAGCAAGCCGCGCGCATGCCGTAAGTATATTTACACGAATGGTTTGGAGTCACTTTTGACCCCCCTGTATCTCAGTGCCTATTGCAAGTACAGAGATAAAATTTTATCTACGTAGTCATATACTAGAACTAAAGCAGTATGCCAAATTTCATAGTTATAGCTTCAGTAGATCCTGAAATAAGACCCTGTGAAAATGGCTTATTTTGGAACTGATTCACTGATTGGTCAACAAAATTCTTAGGGTATTTCCAATTGTCCTAGCGCTATGAAATTTGGCATACAGGTCGTGTGTTATAAGTAGGTTAACAAAAAATTATGAAATTTAAGAAATCGGTCAAGCTTGAGTTGTTATAATCGAATATCAATGCGATTTTAACGAATTCAAACGAATTCATTGGTTTTGTCAGAAACTAATCAAGCTAGGACTTCGAAATTTGGTACACCGATATTATTCACAGTTTGTAGATTTCTTTTAAAATTTCGTCAAAATCGGTTAACCGGAAGTGGTACTTTACCTACACTGGTTGCGTTTACCTTTCAAGTAAAGTACCAGTTTGCTTCGAGATATTTGCTTCATATTTTGTATATAGATTTAAAAATATGAAAAAAATTCAGATACCAAATTTCATCATGATCTGACTACCGGAAGTGACATTTTACCTTTACAAGTAGCGTTAGGTGTAAATTATAAATATATATAATAGTGTTAAACCATTTTACTTTATAATTTAAATTAATTAGTTTGTTTATTTTTATTGTTATAACTTAACAGTTTCTATATAATTTTCAATTAATTAATTAATAGTTCTAATTATTTATTATTCAATACAAGTTGGAAATTCAGAACTATAAAATAAAAGAACAAATAAAATTATTATATTTAATATATAAACAAATATAATTTTAATTTACAAAAATTTGCAATTTTTTTAAACACAAAATTACTTCAAAGGCTAAGAATAGACGCGGGCGCGGCACAAAAAGGAAAGCTTCCTTAAAAAAAGTATTGAAATCTAATCAAAAACATACCTGTTAAAAAGGGGGCCAAGTTCCTATCGGCTATTTGTTTGCCTAAAAAAGGGTTCAAATCCATCCCAATGCCAAGTTTAGATGCACTTCAAAATCATTCATAATCATTTTTATCAACAGCCTGATCCACTGGTAAACATTTGGCATTCCAAAGAATCGCCACCACACCCAGTCCTCCGCCTCCTGCATCCAGGCACGCCACTTAATTCACGTCAACGGTCCATCTGGCCGAAATTCACTTTACCATACACCCAACTTAAAATATGGTATAGTTGTTAAAATACGTAGGTACATGGTTTAAAATATCTAAAATTATAATACTTAGAAATTTGAACTTGGCAGGTTTTCGTGATGTACAAAACACTCAGTCCCACACCAAGTCCTCCGCCTCCTGCATCCAGGCACACTACACGCCACTTTATTCACGTCAACGGTTCATCTGGCCGAAATTCACTTTACCATATACCCAACTTAAAATATGGTATAGTTGTTAAAATACGTAGGTACTTGGTTTAAAATATCTACAATTTTAATACTTAGAATTAGCAGGTTAAATTATATATTTAAATAATAAATATAATTATACAATTAATCTAGTGTTACGTACAGTACGAAAACCTGCTAAGTTCAAATTTCTAAGTATTATAATTTTAGATATTTTAAACCATGTACCTACGTATTTTAACAACTATACCATATTTTAAGTTGGGTGTATGGTAAAGTGAATTTCGGCCAGATGGACCGTTGACGTGAATTAAGTGGCGTGCCTGGATGCAGGAGGCGGAGGACTGGGTGTGGTGGCGATTCTTTGGAATGCCAAATGTTTACCAGTGGATCAGGCTGTTGATAAAAATGATTATGAATGATTTTGAAGTGCATCTAAACTTGGCATTGGGATGGATTTGAACCCTTTTTTAGGCAAACAAATAGCCGATAGGAACTTGGCCCCCTTTTTAACAGGTATGTTTTTGATTAGATTGAATATACTTGGTATACTTTAAATTCCAAAAGAAGCTTGACTGTTTTATTATTATTAGAGAATAATTAGAACGATGAAAAATTTGTCTTACTTAAAATAAATAAATTTCATGAAAATATCTTATATTATTGATTGAAATTAAAGAATGAAGAATTTATTGAAATTATTCCAAAAGATAACAAACATTTATCTATTTGGAAATATCTATATTAACTATGCATTTTTTTATTATAATTAATTTTCTATTTCTCTTTTATGAGTATTAAATAAAATCATATTTTCAACTATCTACAATAAAAAATACACATGTTCTGCTTTTGAAAAAAAAAAAGTATTATTTATTTTAAAATGTTTTTGCCAGGTTAATGATGAAGAATATATCCTTTGCTCTTTTTCAATTTACAACTTTTATATATAAAGGAAAAAAAAATAATATGCAAGTCAATAGGGATCAAAAAATATGTCTTGTTTATTCCATCTGACAGAATTGGAGAAGAATTATTTCGCAAGTGTTGTCCGACTGATTGTTTATCTATTCCACTTTTAGCGACTTACTGGCTCGTCAAGTCATCACAAGCACTTATTGTGTTCAGCCAGCAAACAAAGCTGCTATTAGCCAACTCATTCACTGTTTAGATTAATCACAAAATTCTAAATAGATAATAATAATATTAATATTAATAGATTATGTATTTTCTTAACATTGTGATAATTATGTTTTTAGAGGGGAGAATGAATGTTTTTATTTCCTTGAGGGGATTGGTGCTGAACAGAATTGGGGTGTCGAGTTGAAGCCTGAGTGCCATTTATGAACCGGATCCGAATAAGATTGAAGGGGGTTGGCGTCTTGGGGGCCTATTGCATTGAGGAATCCATACAAAGTGGATAGCAGACATTTTTGATCTGTTCAACCATCCGTCTACTATGCCACTCGACCAAGTATTTATATTATGTCCCGTTCTGTTATTCCTCAACGGAAAATATATATTTTTCCAATCCAAAATGTTCCATCACACATTAAATTTAAATTATTAATCTTAAATAATATCGCCAAGAACCTATAAGCCATTTGGAACACATCTTTCCAATTCCTTCAATATTCAAACAGTAAACTTTGGTTCAATATAATCGCATTATCATTCTTTCTATCAACTCTCGCTAACTTCAAGTCATTGTTTATCTTAAGACACAAACTCACTTTTTACCGATCGACGATAGTAAGGGAGGTATTGTTTTCACACCAAATTTCATATGTGGAGATTTTTACATATCTCCACGAATCATGCATTTTCTTAACAGAAAAAAAGTATTTTTAGCATGACGTCTGTCCGTCCGTCCGTATAGATGTGTACATATTGAACGGCTCAACGGATTTTGTTGAAATTTGGTATATTTACTTAATGCATCAGTATGTTGAATTGATCAACTTTTGGAGCAAATCCGGAAACCGGAAGTTGTAGTATTACCGATCGACGATAGGAAGGGAAGGGTTATTTTCACACCAAATTTCACATGAGGAGATTTTTTTACATATCTCCACCAATCATGCACTTTGTATTGGTTTTATCCTCTAGAAAAATCATCTTTATTAGTTTTTTCTTTTTTTAAAATTATATGACGTCACAGCCTGGTCTTACATATATATTATAAATAAAATAAAATTAAAAATATTTATGTTATATGCCTATCTGTGTTTTATTACATTAATAGATATATTAAAATTATTTGAAATTGTTTCTGTAGCTGAAAATTAATTTAATTCAAACTGTCGGTCGGTCAACTTATTTTTCTTTCAACTAACTAAATCAGAATTGGAAAATAACCCAAATATAAATTGGTCAATATTTTTTGTTTTCAATTTCAACTTCTTTATTTTGAATTGGAATCAATTAAAAATTTTTTTTTTGAACATTCAAATAATTAAATGGATAATTATTATTTTCATTACTTTTTATATGTTTATTAATTATTTTATTATTAGATTTGATAGAAGGTAAGTAAGGGCCACACACATGGATTTTAGTTTTAAAATTTTAAATTTTTAAATAGTTAAATAAAAAAATATACTTAATTGTTTTCTTTTAATTCATTAATTTTTTATTATTGATTAGGATTAAAATTAAAATGTATATAACAACTTAAGTTTTTTGGGACGTGACAAAAAAATTCCTAGATAATTATTTACAAAACGAGAATCTCCAGGGATTTGGATACTTACTTTACCTTTGGATTCCTTGTTTAATTTCAAAGAAACTCTTCTTATAAAATTTTGCCCGGTCTCTTCTAGTTTACGAGATAAAAATTATTAAAATTTGCATATAATTAGCCCGTTAACATTCAGTTTGATAACCATATTAATAATTGTTATATGCATTTGGTCTCAAGAATTATTCACTAATTTTTGTTTTTTTTTCAGTTTCAATTTGGATATAAAAAAATTATTTAATTAATTAATTTTTTAATTTTCATATATCCAAAGCATCCACCATAACAAAACATGGTAGCTAAAAAGAATGTAAAGGAATTTATATGCAAATTTTAATAATTTTTATAACGTAAACTAGAAGAGACCGGGAATTAATGCGTAAGGAAAGTTTCTTTGGAATTAAAAAAGGAAGCCACTGGCAAAGTTTAATCCAAATCCCTGAAGCTTCCCGTTTTGTAAATAATTACCAATTCCTAATAAATAAAGTTGATAGTTTTCTCTTGTAATTTTAACGCTTTTGAAATAAAATAAAATTGAATTTAATAAATGTACTATCTTTTAATATTATAATTATTTCTTTAATATTACTATGAATTATTTTCATTAGAGATATAACTTGTCGAATGTCTAAAATTAAAGTAGGAAGAAACTCTCGAAATAGTTTATTTATAAAAAATAATATTAAAAATTGAAATTCCTTCCGTGAAAAAAATGTTTTGGGCACATTTTGAGATATATTCTGTATATATAAAATTATATACATATACAAAAATAAACAAGGGCATTAAATTTGATATTTATTCTTTTTTTTTATTTTTAATCATTAAGCATTCAATTTCTTATCAATACGAATATTTAAATATTTAAATTATAAAGTTAAGATTTTTTATAATCAATTATTTAAAATATTTAGAAATAAATAACCTTTAACATTATTTTCATTCCAGTGAATGAAAATTTTCTTCAAGGTGACAATAATTTAAACAAATTACCAATTTCTCTTTGTTAAGTACTTATTTGCTCTCTTTGTTACTCTTTGGTGAACCACAACTATTGTTTCTTCTCTCTTTTTACGAATAAATTTCATTCTCTGTCATCATTCAAGAAAAGATCAATCTTAAAAGGAAGAGAAGATGTAGCAATCCGTCATCTAATCATAGCCATTCTATTTCCAAAATAAATTGTTTTAGTTTGAAATTCTCTTCTCTTTCACTCTTTTTTTTGTTATTTTCATCTCTTTCCTTAATGAAATTACATTTATCTTGTTAAAAGGTAGAAAATAAATATTAAATATCTCTATCCATCTCATTCGTTTACGGAACACGAAATCTCTTTTGGGTTTAGTTACAACTTCCCTTTAAACACACTTCTACTACTCACCTCCATCCAATATTTCAAGCATCAATTACCCACTTACCCACAGTTCGTTTACTAATTAATTTACCTGTAAATGGGTTATAAACTTATCCTTTTAATTATGTTAAATAATTTCTCACAGTTAAGGACTGTTTAGGAAAATATGTTTTCACATTAACACTTTTTGTTTGAATTTTCATGGTTCTGCAGTTCATTTTTACCGACTGACGATAGTAAGGGAAGTATTGTTTTCACACCAAATTTCACACGTGGAGATTTTTACATATCTCCACGAATCATGCATTTTCTTAACAGAAAAAAGTATTTTTAGCATGATGTTTGTCCGTCCGTCCGTCTGTGTGTTCGTATAGATGTGTACAGCTTGAACGGCTGAATGGATTTTGATAAAATTTGGTGTATTTACTTAATGCATCAGTATAATGAATTGATCAACTTTTGGTGTATATCCGGAAACCGGAAATAGTACTATTACCGATCGACGATAAGAAGAGAAGAGTTATTTTCACACCAAATTTCACATTAGGAGATTTTTTACATATCTCCACGAATCATGCACTTTGTATTGGTTTTATCCTCGGGAAATACATCTTCATTAGTTTTTTCATAATTTAAAATTATATGACGCCACCCAGCCCTTCATGAAGTCACACCCAGCGTCTCCTTATATATTATAAATAAAATAAAATCAAAAATATTTATGTTATATCCATATATATTTTTTATTGCAATAATAGATACATTTAAATTATTTGAGATTGTTTCTGAAGCTGGAAATTAATTTATTTCAAACCGTCGCCTGGCCACAGGTCAACTTATTTACTTTTGTATTTACAGTTTCCTTAAAATCAGAACACCTTTAAAAACCTGCAAAATTTTGAAGTAAATTTGATTGTAGGTTAGTTAGTATTTAAATATTTTTATAAACTAAAAATGCGCTTCGAAATTTAATTTCAATTTATTCTATTACCCAAGGCGCTATAAATGAGTGGATGCTGGAATAATACGGAAATGTCTGTTCAAATGACATTGAGTCTAATAAATTCAAATATTCATACAAAAAATCTAATTTTAATTTCTTCAATATTGAAATCATATGACCTCCAACTATTTACAAATTAAAGTATGTGTCCTGGAATACCATAGGAGTAACACATCATTTACCAATATACCTATTTTTGGACTGAAAATACTTTCAATAATTCAAATTATTTACTTATAGATAGTTGAATATATTTTTAGTTTATATAAAATTAATACTTTATAGGAAGGAATCGGTTTTATTATTATTTAGTTTCTATTATCTTTATTAAAGCATGTAAAGACGTGCGATTCTCTTGTAAATCTGTCTATCTATCTCCGCGGCTCTACGGAACTCAAAAGTTCATGGCCGAAGCAACCACATTTCTCCAAGTGTCCCTATTCTGAGCCATAACCATCCAACCCCTACCTTCTCCCATCTCTCTCACATCTTTTCCTACATTGTCCACCCACTACGTCCTTGGTCTTCCATGTGGACGTTTCACAATCGGTCTCCCCACCAATATATTTTTCACTATTCTTTCCTTTCTCATTCCAGCCACGTGCCCTGCCCATCGCAGCCTTCTTGATTTTATAACCCTATGTCTGGAGATGCATAAAGGTTAAGCAATTCCTCGTTATGCAGTCTCTGCCATTCCCCGGTGACCTTATCTTTCTATGGCCCATAAATGTTGCGAAAAATCCTTAAATACCCTAAACTACTCTAGTCTCCCAGGATCTAATCCATGCTTCAATAATTGTTTTATATATTTTAATTTTGATCCCCTTTGATAATAGTTTTGATGAGATAAGCCCCTTTACTGCATGATAACAGGCGTTACCCGATTGCAACCTCGATTTAAATTCTTCTCGAATATTATTATCCTTCGTGATTACAGAACTTAAGTATTTAAATTTTTCTACAAATGATACTCTTGCAAAGGTTTATTTATTTAATATCACTTATTACTAATATTTAAAAAAGGGTTTATATTTGTTATTTCAATAATTCTTTTTATTTTTTTCATTGAACAATAAATCAATACATTATTGATGGACATTTGAAGAGAATTTTATTTACAACATGGAAAAAGCATTATATCTACTGAAAAAACGACAAACGACACCATCGATTCTAATTCGATTATACTTGGGATATATACATAACTCATAAATCAGCCAACAAATTCTTATTTAATACGAATACTCCATATCTTTTCATATTTATATTTCATTCTAAAATGGATTCATATTTAAAAACAAAAATGTAATCAATTTTGTTCAAACATTGTAAAAATAATTCATTTATATAAAAATTCAGGAAGAAATTTTTTCATCATTTATATACGATTTTATTATTATAAGATTTTATAGTCCAAATTTTAAAATTAAATAAATATTCTAATGGAAATGATTAATTCAGTGGCGTTAATACAAATGTAAGAAAAAATTGTAAAAATGAGTTTATTAAGTTAATATTTTTCTATATTAAAATAATAATTTATTAGAAGATCAATATCATTCTTATCATCGTATATCATTATTTATTATCTTTATATAAGAAAAAGGATCAATTTTCGAGCCATCTCTAAGATATATAATACCCTTAAAAGTACCATTAATTAAACTTTGGATATTTAAGAAAGATAGAATTATTATATAAAGGGCCTTGTGAATCAGTGAAAGATGATGAAGAACATTATCAGATCAAATGGCTTTAGGGTCAGGGTTGCGTCATTCAGGCGCCTGAATAGGAAAGATGGAGAAATTCAAGCGAAAAGGAAATAATATTAAAAAAAATATTTTCCATTAATTATATTTTAATAAGTTAAATATATAATATTTTTTTCAAGTTTATTTCATTTTATTTTTTGTTACAATAGAATTTTAAGTTGTAGTTAAAAGTTTTTTTTTATTTTTCTGTGATATCATAGAATTGAACCTCTTAGAAGTAAGAATTTTTTTTTTTGAAGAAATGTGTTATTGATTCAGTCCCTCGTTTTTCTAAATTATTTCCTTTACTTTAAAATTGTTGTTCTTTTCTTTTACACTTGTTAGTTTATTCGATTAAATAAAGATATTATTACACAAATCTTCTTTATTTTATTAAATAATTATTTTACTATTTTATTAAATTATTTATTTTCAATTATTTTTATTCAAAAATTAGCAACATAATCTCCATCAACACTGATACATTTCTCATAACGGTGTTATAATTAATTAAATTTAATTTAAGTCTCATCAACAGTTAAGAATCGACGCAAAAATTCGTTTGGATTACATCTACAACGTTAAATTGTCGGTAGAAATGGTTTTTCGAAGCAGTTTTGGTCTAGCAAACAGGGCTCCCACGTTGCACACAACTTTCCATATTCAAATGTTTGTGAAAAATATTTCGCACACGTTCAGCTAACATCGTACAGGTCTCCTGCTTATATATCTAAATTTCTAAATATATGATGATGCGGGGGGGGGACTAAATTTACTTAACTATTAACTTAATATCTAATTATTAATTTACCAATAATAATTTTCAAATTTATAATATCACAAGTGCAGCCTTTTGTTAAAAGATACTTTTTTTTAGAAGATAAGGAAATAACACAGTATTTGGTCAGAGAAGGCTAGAAATCAGTTGAAATGGTGAATGGAGAAGATTAGTTACTGTAACTCGTAAATGCTTTACTGCTACTAAAACATACACCCACTTAATTAATATTAACTTCAACATTCATTTCTCTATTTCCTTTATCTCTCTTTAAGATTTTATTATTTTTTTATCAGGGTGATCAAGCCGACTGATTTTAGTAGATATTTTATAAAACATATTTAAGAGTATTTAAATTTAAATAAATATAGGTATACTTAGAAATGTGCCATTAAAAAAATAATTTAATAATTCATATAAAATTAAATCAGGCATAATAAATCATGAAAACTTAGAAATAATTTATATATTTCTGGGATCAATAAGAATTTTGTCAAGTGGGTAGTAGGTTTCATTTTAAAATTTCATTGGAGGCCTTTTGTATTCACATTTAAAATGTCGTATCTTGTAAGCTCTTTATCTTATCAGTAATAAATTATTTCAAGTTCCTATAATAATATTGACAAAAGCTTCCGAATAAAAGACCCAATCTCCATTTTAAAATAATGATCTTTTTTTTTATTCAATTGTTTTATTGGACACTTTAATTAATCTTTGCACCACTTGGAATGTATTTTGGAAAAACGCGAATAGTTTTTTAAATATTCATTTTAAACAAAGATAAATAAAGGTAATTTTCAGTGAGTAAATTATTGTTTTTGTATATACTTCAGTGGGATATATACCTTGTGTATCCATTTCCCTCTCTCCTCTTCTCCATCCCATATGTATACATGCATTCGTCACTTTGGCATTCACGTTTCCTTCGTTTATTTGCATATGCCATCACCCACACCAAATCCTTCTGCACCTCTACGATCGTTACATACATGTTTATAAATCCATAATAAGTAGAGGGAACTCTACCTTCTATTACTTAATTTCATTAAGATTCCGTTATCGAACAAAAAAACGGCTTACGAGACAATCATAGTAACTTTCCATTCGTGCAGGCAGACATTTTTGCTCCACTTCTTTTCAATGCACTCATACAAGACTGTCTAAATGTTTATCTGAAAAATCCATGATCATTTCTAAATATTTACATTTAACATGATACAAATATTTCAATCAAAACCATTATTTTCAATAAAAAGACATTATGCATATTAGTTTTTACTATCTCGCCAGAGATAGTATTGCGATCATGAAAATTTTCGATTTTGAGATTTTGATGTTTTTATACGTTTTGAAGGTTCCTGAATCATTTTCACTAAGGTTGAGAAAAATGTCTCTCTCTGTGTGTGTGTGTGTGTGTGTGTGTGTGTGTGTGTGTGTGTGTGTGTGTGTGTGTGTGTGTGTGTGTGTGTGTGTGTGTATGTATGTATGTAGGCAAGATTACGCAAAAACGGTTTGAGCTAGAATGATGAAATCTGGTACATGGACATTATTCAAAATTCATAGTTTTCTATCAACTTTTGAGAAATGTAGGTCAACCGGAAGAGGGTCATTACCTACAACGTTTTGATTTTTTTTCCTCTAAAGTGACCGTAAAAATAAAAATATATGTTTGATAATTTTTCACATGATTAATAATTGTATAAAACTGCTATATATAGAATTTCAGCTTGATTGAATTGCTGAAAGTACCAGAATTAATTTTTTAACACTGCAAATCTCACGCGCCAACACGTGCCATGGTGCCATCAATAAAAAGCCAAACATGCGCTGGTTTAATATTTATTATTTATAATTAATTAAATTTCATTTAAATATAATATATTATGTTATTTAATCCAATTCAAATTGCGAGATAGTCGAGTGGAGACACTCCAGCTAATTTGGATTTCTAATTAAGGAAAATTATTTATCACAATTAAAACAAGTTAAATTAAATTATAATACTGTATTAAATGATTTCAGATAATGTGTAATATTATATTCATTCAAATATAATTTTTAAGAATTAGATCAATTATTGTCTTTCTAAAATTCTATATTTTGAAACAATTTTGATATTTTATTAAATATTATAACTTAAAAATTATAAAAAAGTTTTATACGTTCAAATTCCCCCAATATTACACTATAATATTACTCTATCCATAAATAAGTCATACACTTGTTTATTTTTTTGGAAGGGAGATCTAAAGAATGTTTAGTATAAATACCATATTTTATAAGTATATAAATTGAAAACTTTTAAATACTTCTAGGATTCAATTTATAATAAATGATATTATACAGGTATATAATAAGGTATCAAAATTTTGAAATGACCCTAAAAAGAAATAAACATAAGGTCTTTAAATTTTTTTTTTTTTATGTTATTATCATTAAATTTTTATATGTTTTTTCTCACATTTGATCGTATATCCATTTTATTCCTTTGATTTGGTATTGATTTCTAAAAGTAAATAAAAATAAATATAAATGCAATAAATCAACTACTTTAGTAGTTTTATTGAAAAACAATCAATTTACAATAAGCAATTTATTTTATTTCTTGTAGACAAACTTTAAATCTGTCGCTTAGACATTTGGGTTTAAATAACTTGAATGAATAGTGATTTTTGAAAGCCCTTCAAAACATTCAAGAGAACATATTTTTCTTGATTTTATCTTAAAAGCTTTTGAAATTCCATTAATCTATTATTAAATAATAAAATACGTTGATATCTAAAAGTATATTATACCTTCACAATTATTATTTTAATGAAATGGTTATTTAAATTGACATATTTAAGTAATTCTACCTTTAAAAAATAAATACGTACTAATTTATTTTTATGTGCATGTTATTTAGCAATAAATGTCTTGAATTGCTTCGCGTGAGGTTAAAGATTCTCTCTGTAGAGTTTTTCAATCTCACTAAACTACTAGTAATTATTCAAGTCCTTTACAGATTCTCTCTCATTGTAACAACTAATTCTAATATTATATACTGATTTTAAATTTTAATTAATTTAATATGAAATAAATTTTCTAGTGTTTTGTCTATTTAATTATTAATAATCATTTTTTGAACCTTATGTCACAATTATTAAAATTTGAGCAGTGAACAAACAATTATATTATATTATATATATTTCTAAATTCTTTATAAAATAATTTTTAAATTTCAAAAAAATTCAATATAATTAATCGATTAAAGAGTTGAATAATTCGAATTTTCTAATATCAAAATAATAATTAATTACTTTCAGAATATTTATTGTTTATTATGAAATTAGGAATATAAATAAAAATTAACTTTACCAATTATGCTAATCATTTATTATTAATTATTAATATATGTTTACCAATTTATTCAAGTTCATCCTTATCCAATTTGATTACTAACTATCATTTAAAACTAATATATTCTAATTTATTCCACTTTTTAAATATTTTTTTTGAAAAAAATGATTATGTTGGTTACTTCTTTTGGTTCCTTCAACATCTATATATTTAATACGATAGTGTCCGTCTGTACGCAAAAAACTCCAGAGCCTAAACTACAAGGAGTAAGGTAACCAAATTTTTCTGAGGTGAAGGGTACCTCAAATGATGAAAAATAAAAAAGAAATTAGAATCTTAGGTAACTCCTGAGCTGAGCTGCGGGTGTTCCATTTTCCAGAAATATATATAAAGGAGAGTATGTATGTATGTAATTTGTTTACTTTTTTGCTGTCATAGAAACAGATATATATATATATATAATTAGAACCTCTCTCTCTCCCTCTATTTAAAATTTTAAAAAATGGAGGGTTCTAGCCAAATTAAGAAATTTAAATGCCTTATGCAACATTGATAGGTAAATGAATTGGACTGGAAGAGGAGACATGTGATTAGAGAAATTGGGGAAGAATCAACCGAAATGTGTAATTAAACAAAAAAATTCAAGAATTATGATACGGATACGACTTACATACAATTAACATACAAAATGTAGAATTTGAAAAAGTATAAATATTTAAATACTTAAGATCTCTAATCACGAAGGATAATAATATTCGAGAAGAATTTAAATCGACGTTATAATTGAGTAACGCCTGTTATTATGCAGTAAAGGGGCTTATCTCATCAAAGAGGATCAAAATTAAAATATATAAAACAATTATTTTTCATGTTGATCGATGACTAGGGTGACCATATTTCGAAAACACCAAACCGGGATAAACAGTATACCTTTTTTTTTAGAACTAAATTGAAAAAATTTTGAAAAAAAAATTACGAAATGTCCTAAATATTGAAAAAACAGTAGGGTGTCCCGAAGACATTTTTGGGGCAGAGCACCTAAAGACGGGACGTTTGGTCACCCTATTGATAACTCTGGGAGACGAGAGTAGATTTGGAGTATTTGTGAGATTAATATTGTTCGCAGCATTTATAGGCCAAAGGAAGATGAGGTCACAGGGGATGGCGGAGATGGCATAACGAGAAATAATGTCCAGATATAGTTAAGGTTATAAAATCAAGAAGGCAGGGATGGGAAGGGGACGTGGCTGGAATGGGAGAAGCTAGAAATTGGGAGCAACCGATTGGGAAACATCCGATAGAAGACCAAGGACCAAGGAGAGTGGACAATGAAGGAAGGGACATGGGAGAGATGGGACAGGGTAGGATTTTGTTGTAGCTCAGGATAGGGACGCTTAGAGAAACGTGGATGCTGCGGCTAAGAACTTTCGAAAACTGTAGAGACACAGAGTTAGATAAATATAACATATACAATAATAATATATAATTAATTTACTGATTAAATTAAAATATATTTTACAAGAAAACAAATACATATCTTATCTACTTATACTGATTGAAACAAAATGGATGAAAACCTTTTACATACAGACATTCAACCAAATACTATGTATCACTCGGGGGTACAGGGGGCGGAGCCCCCGTCTAGGTGTGAAGAGCGCCGAAGGCGCTCGGAGCAGCTAGTTAAAATTATTAGTTTTATTTTTATCATCAAATAAAATCGAATAAACAAAATATTTAATTTTCAAAAGTTAATGAACAAATTTTAATTGGTAATAGATGATGAAATTTGATTATTTTTTATCTATTTCTTAATATTTTACAAAATATAATTATCTATATTATTTTTTACCCAGTATCAGAATTTCAGGGTTTTAAATTTATGAATTTCTTTTAAAACAATCCTGTCCTAGAAACTTTATTATCGATGATCACTTGTGCATCTCGAGAGACACTCACTTTTTACAAAAAGTAAAATGATGGAAACTAAAAAGGTTAATGAAAGAATGGATTTGAAAATTCAATTTATTTCTTTTTCATTTTGAATACTCAAATGTCCCAATAAATCATTCTTTCAACAACTGAAATTAAAAAAAATAAAAAACTGATGAAAGAATGAAATGATGCTATCTCTTTTATTTATTAAAATTTCTGTTATTAATTAAAAAGTTAATTCTTTTATAACCTAAACTTAAACACAAAGAATCAGACGAGAAACTTTTAACAAATTATGTTTAAAAAGATTATTGGTACAATTATAATATAATTTCAGAAAATGAGACATTTAAGAATATAATTATTCAGATTCTTATTAATCAAACTTTCTCTTATTAAAAAAAATAAGATTAAGTTGTTTTTATTTTATGACTTTGCCACTTAATTATAATGTATTACTTGAAGATGTCACATATCCATGTTTTCCCCAAAATAATTGATTTTTTTTTATTTCAAAATTTTATATTAAATTAAAATGGATCTTTTTATTTTTTAATATACTAATACGTATCAGTTTTATTATGATATAATATATGATATGATATTTGAACTTGCATAGCCAGAAGGCGTACTTTTCCAAATCTACATTTATTAAAGGAAATTCATTTTCTGTCCATTCGGAAAATTTAATTATATAAATTCAGTCATTTATGGAGAAAATTGGTCTTTATTAAACTAATTTCATTCAACGCGCATCTTCAAATAATTTAGATTTGATCATTTTTTAATTTAATTAACTTCGATATTATTATTAAAAAAAAATGTACGAACTTTGCTTGAAAAAAAAAAACTCTCTTGATCGAAAGCTTAAGGTGTGCTTCAGTATATTTAAATATATATAATTTACATTAAAATTTATAATTTATAAATATAATTTTGATTATAATAAATAATAAAAAATAATAAACCAAGGTATTTTTAATTCTTGAAATTGTGTATTTTCTGGTGTATATTAAAAAATATAGATAAGTAAATCAGTTTGTGAAGAAACATTTATACATAATTAAATACATATTATTTTATTATATATATATATATATATATATATACGGCTTATTTTTAATATAAATAAATAAATATGTATATGTATAGACAGATAGATAGATATATAGATATATTAATATTTATTCAATCATAGAAATGCGTTATTAATAACTGTTAATATTTATAATCTTTTGGCTTCTGGTACAAGCTACAGATGTTTTATTACATCTGCGTGATGTTTTTGTTGCTTCCATTTATGAGCTATCTATCAACTATTAAATTTCTATTTAGTTAGGAAATTAAGAAGAACTAGTTTATATAAGATAATTACATTATTTTTAGGCGTAGGTAAATGTAATGTTTTTTTGTTTTGTTTCAAAATTTAAATATATTTTAAATTATATTTTTATGAAAGATAGATACTTAGATTAAATTGTTGGTATTAATGTCTGCTAATAAAATATTCAAAAATTGTTAAATGGAATTCAAATCGGAGAATTGAATTGATTGAAATATATTTAATTATCACTATCTATATAAAAAATTGATAAATATAAACTTGTTATTCAATAAAATGACATTTTCCTGGCAATTTAATGAATAAATATAACATGTTTCTTTCTTCATTTATTAACTTTGATCAAATATTGAAACAAACCTATCACACAATTATTTATTAGACAACAATAAAATTTATTGCTTATCAATCCTGTACGTAAGTTACTCAGGTGATATTAACTTTTTGATTTATGCATTGGATTTAATTTCTATTTTCTAATATAGAAATCCTTTCAACGTAGGGTTTATTAAATCACTCAGAAATTTTTTTGGATTTATAATTATACTTTACTTTTGTACATCTAATTAACGTATTATTGTTTAAAAATGAATTTAGGTGACTATGTTGTATTAATGCAATATTTTATCTAAAATTATTTTAAAAATAATAACTAAAACTAGAGACATTCAATATTTCTTCTGCTCATCTGCTCAATTTTATTTTTAAATAGACACCATATTTGTTGTTGTTTACAGCAGATCAGGGTGTGTTCCAATTAACCCTACTGTTTAATATATCTAAAAATGTTCGAAGTCTTCGTTAAAACCTTAAATCATAGATATTTGTACATATCATACCATATGAAAATGATTTGGGTTGTTTCGCTATCTTATACGAAATATTCTTACTAGCTTTTATCAAAGTTCAATCTCTTTTTGATTATTTAAATCACTTTTTAATTTTTCTGCTTCAATTTTCATATGTCTGATGGAAATAACCAGTATTTGTTAACTAAACAAAGGGCTTTGCATTTGTTGTATTTATATTTGTATATAAATATTCGAAAGCACAATTATCATTAAAAATGCGATCTTCCACATCCAATTTGATGAATTCATTTTAACAGTTGCAATTTAATAATATTATATTAATTTTTAAAATAAGTAAAATACTTAAAAGTACTTATAAAAACAATAGAATACAATGAAAGCAACGAAATATATCTTCCTCATCACTAATAAATGAGTAAAGTATTTAACCATTATTGAGCAATATCACTCGATGAACGCAGTATAAGAAGCCAATGATATTCGCATTCTTACATCATGCACGAGTCGTTACTACGCCACTTGTTACTCTTCTATGAAGTTTGATTATATCTATTTTTATTTATTTTTCGGGCCAACTTTTGAAATAGGCCAAAATAATAGCAGATAAAAAATTTTTTGTATAATTTGACTGGGTTTTATGCCGATTTTATCCACTCATCACATTTATTTTAAATTAATTAAAGTGAACTTTTAGCATTTCGGTTTATAACCAAAACAGATATTAAAAGTCAGAAACTGTTGTAAATAATGTGTTTGCAATAAACTTAAACATATCTAAGTCCATCCAGCAAATCTTTACTGAATAAATTGGTAAAGCATATTTTTTACTAATTAAATTTTTTATTAAGAAAAAATCTTCGAAAATTCACTTAAAATATTTAAAAAAATGTATATATTCTTTCTCATAAACCAAAGAAATATTTGAATGCAGGTTTATTAAAAGTTAAGCAACAAGATTAATATGTCAACTCCGGTTGACAAGTCCAAAAGGGTTAAATTTGTTTTTGGATGGATTGAATTCAATTTTGAAGGGGAACATAATTGCACCTGGAAGTGAAAGAAAAATGAACTCGTATATTTTATTGTTTGTTGTATTATTTACAACAAGAAGAGAAAGGGATGTGGAAATTCTTGAAGAAGAAAAAAAAGAGATAATATTATTTCACAAGAGAAGTTCTGAAAAATGATCTTTTTCGTTAAATGACTAGGGAAGAACCTCGAGAAATTTTTGAATGATATATATTTAATGATTTTGAATAAAAATTTACAATTTTTAAACTACATATATCATAAGTATAATATTTCATTATTGTACGTATCTCGTATAATTTTAAAATTTAATTATTTGTTCATTTTTTTATTTAATCATTCATATACACTGCCCTGCAAAAAAAGTGACGCACCTGGAAAATTTCAATTTTTTCCCCTTCGTTCTTTTATTTATACTTTAAATCTTATTTATATTAAAATTTATCTAAATACTGATAATTTGTAATAGCTTTCAGAATTTCAATCATAATTGAGATAAATTTTATTCAAAAAAAAAATAAAATTGAATAAAAATGTTATTTGAAACTTTTGTAATTTGATCTTCGATTTGATTAATAGATTAATAGATTTAATTTCATTGCATAAAATTGATATTTTCTTTATAAAGCTATTACAAATTATCAGTATTTATATAAATTTTAATATAAATAAGATTTATAAAGTATAAAAAAAAGAACGAAGGGGAAAAAATTGAAATTTTCCAGGTGCGTCACTTTTTTTGCGGGACAGTGTATATATATATATATATATATATATATATTATTAATATATTTATTCTATTTATTGTATATACCTATCTAAAGTATAAATATAATTGATAAATAATTATAAAGTATATAGATAAAGTTTGCAAACGAAGTTCTGCATCACATGTTATTTGAATGTGAGAATAATAAAAGACTGAGAATTGAGACCTGAAGCCATTTTTTAATATAAACAAAAAACTGATTGATAATCTAAAATGGATAGGGCAATATTTAAAAAACCTCTATTTTTGGTAAATTTAAATCTAGAGAATGCGTTAGAAATTTATTGAAGTAATCAGAAATGGCATGGTTTTCTACTTTATTAAAATACTAAACTGTATTAATAGTTCAAGAAGACCTTAATCCAGTAAACTTTGTTAGATCATTTATCAATAACAGTGATTATTTTAATATTGAAATTAATAAATGGAAAGAAAAGAAAAATTTTCAAAGTCCATGTGCACTATCGGCAAACATGGGGTGATAAATGGAGCATCCAGCAATGGATGCTGTTAAGGACCAATGACGATCATAGAGAAATTCTTCTCCTCCTTTCTATATTTGTCATACGTTTTAAATGAAATGTTAAAAATATACTTTCAAACTCCCTGTAAGTTAATTCAATAATAGAAAAACGTTGGTATTTTATTAAATAAAAAAAATTATTTTGAAAATATCAATACATTTATAATTAAGAAAGTAGAACTTGTCAGGATTTTATTTATTCTCAATAGTTATCATAGAGTCCAATTAAAGCACTCTACCTTTTAATTTTTCAAGTTACTTTTTCAACCAATGAAATCAATAGATTTCACCAGAACTATTTGAAACATTTTTTTAACTAACCCCCTGAAGTTTATTCAAGATCTGTTGTACTTTAATACATTTAGTTGTAATGACGATTATTGTATGGTCTGAAAAGATTTCCCCCCTAACCCCCCCCCAAAAAAAAAAAAAAAAAACACTGAAGTTTTAAGTTTATTGATTTAATTGCTTTATTAAGCCTCTCTCATTTAGATTATTGTTATAACATCATAAGTTTTGTTAAGTGAAACAATAGTTTTTATTTAAGATTATTCTTATTAAGTTTTATATTTTTAAGTTTAATTTTATGTTTTCAACGAAAATTCAATCATATTAAACAATATCAAAATAAATAATGATTACTATATTTTATAATATTTTATTTTCTTTATTTTTATTTTACTTTTCAACAATTTTCACAGTTCATGCAAATTTTAGCTTTTAAAAAAATAATTTTTAAAAATATTTGATGGAATAAAAAACTTCAACTTATTAATTAATGGATAATTATTATTTCTGTGAAGTTACATATGAAATTCTAATTAAAACTAATATTATGTTTGGGTGTTTTGATCTCAATTTATGTCTATCTTGGATAATTTATATCTAACCACACATCAGACTATCTTTTAATACCTGAGTTCCATTAAAGTGATGGATGATTAGATCTTCAATATGTGTTTATTTACTAGTATAGTTAGTGTTCAAATCAATAAAAGATCAGTTATCATTATTTACATAAAAAGAAATAATAATGTATTTTAATTACACCTCCATAATAGAAAAATTATATATTTATCTTTATAGTATAATCCAAATGCGAGTAAAAGACTCATTTATCTTAATCCTTGGTAAAATAGTGCTGTTTTATGAGGTTCTTTACCGGTATTATTTATGAACCCAAAACGTCATCTATCAGTTATTCACGATATTAAAATTTCTAGGAAATAATAGGCTCATTTTTGTTTATCTAATTTCATATTAGAAATATTAAGAAAATAAACATTAAAATCACAAGAGGAGACCGGCAATTTTTTTGACATTCTGCAATTAATTAGGTATAATATCTATCAAAATACATTAATTCAAGAATTTTAAACATTTTATATTTTTCATCAAAATGTATACTTATGAATGTATATAAATTTAAATTGAAACATATATATTAATTATTAATAATAAAATATAAATTATAATTATAGCTAGTTTTACTTATAAGCATAATTAAAATGAATGAAAAATAAATTTAAGTAAAAAGAAATCTTTTTAAAAAACACACTTTACTTAAAATTGCACTAAAAAGTAAAAAATAAAATCACTGTAAAGTGTGTGCACCCAATAGTGGAAGCAAATGTTTTACGGTGTTATTATAATTTGAGCGCACACACTTTACAGTGATTTTATTTTTTACTTTTTAGTGCAATTTTAACTAAAGTGTGTTTTTTAAAAAGATTTATTTTTACTTAAATTTATTTTATACTTTTTAGTAGAACTGCTATCGCCATCTATGATTGAAAAAGTGAACTATCCCATATTCCGCATATGAAAGTTTAGTTAATTAATTACCACTAATAGATAAATAATTCAGTGGATTTTTCAATTGATTAGTGTATTATTAGCAGGAGCAAGCGCGTATGCAAAATTTCAAGTTGATTGAATGACGGGAAGTTGTTGAAATATCGATTATAAAATGCCGCGGACAACCGGACAGTGTGAGTTAAGTAAAGTGTATTAAAAATTGAAATAAATCTGTGATTATTTTAAAATGTTAACTGAAGAAATGAATTTCATATTTGGAATTAAACTAAAAGTTATTTTTTCTATTTAAATGGCACAGGTGTTATACATGTTATGCTAATCATCTTATATAAGTATATTTGTTAATGGATTATAATCATAATTAGATATGTTTTTCATCTTTTTCCCTTTACCTCATAATTTAATTCCAGCTTATTTCTATCCTCTAATTCATATAAATATCAAAATAAAAACCTTTGAAACAGAAGATAGAAATGTTTTATTTCGTTCACTTTCTTCTTTCTTACTATAATTTCATTACTTGTCATAAATAATCTGTAGAGTTTCTTGGAATATACGTATACTATATATTTCATATTTTGATATTCTACACCATCTTTTTTTTACTTCACTGATTATTCACTTTTTTCCAAGGTTCTATTGTAATATATTCTAATTTATTCCACGTTTTAAATATTTTTTGAAAAAAAAAATGATTATGATGGTTACTTCTTTTGGTTCCTTCAACATTAAAATTATTATTTTTATTTTATTATCAAATAAAATCGATAAACAAAATCTTTAATTTTCAAAAGTTAATGAACAAATTTTAATTGGTAATAGATGATGAAATTTGATTATTTTTATCAATTTCTAAATATTTTACAAAATATAATTATCTATATTATTTTTTACCGACTATCAAAATTTCGGGGTTTTAAATTTATGAATTTCTTTTAAAACACAGAAAATAGATGTAGAAATTATAATTTTATTAAATAATTGCCAATTTTCATTCTCTATATGGACATTAAATATATTATTATGTTATTATATTTTATATTATATATATTTCTAAATTCTTTATAAAATAATTTTTAAATTTCAAAAAAATTCAATATAATTAATCGATTAAAGAGTTGAATAATTCGAATTTTCTAATATCAAAATAAAAATTAACCAGCTGCTCCGAGCGCCTTTGGCGCTCTTCACACCTAGACGGGGGCTCCGCCCCCTGTACCCCCGAGTGATACATAGTATTTGGTTGAAAGTCTGTATGTAAAAGGTTTTCATCCATTTTGTTTCAATCAGTATAAGTAGATAAGACATGTATTTGTTTTCTTGTAAAATATATTTTAATTTAATCAGTAAATTAATTATATATTATTATTGTATATGTTATATTTATCTAACTCTGTGTCTCTACAGTTTTCGAAAGATCTTAGCCGCAGCATCCACATTTCTCTAAGCGTCCCTATCCTGAGCTACAACCAAATCCTACCCTGTCCCATCTCTCCCATGTCCCTTCCTTCATTGTCCACCCACCTTGGTCTTTTCGGTTGATTTTTCCCCAATTTCTCTAATCATATGTCTCCTCTTCCAGTCCAATTCATTTACCTATCAATGTTGCATAAGGAATTTAAATTTCTTAATTTGGCTAGAACACTCCATTTTTTAAAATTTTAAATAGAGGGAGAGAGAGAGGTTCTAATTATATATATATCTGTTTCTATGACAGCAAAAAAGTAAACAAATTACATACATACAAATACTCTCCTTTATATATATTTCTGGAAAATGGAACACCCGCAGCTCAGCTCAGGAGTTACCTAAGATTCTAATTTCTTTTTTATTTTTCATCATTTGAGGTACCCTTCACCTCAGAAAAATTTGGTTACCTTACTCCTTGTAGTTTAGGCTCTGGAGTTTTTTGCGTACAGACGGACACTATCGTATTAAATATATAGATTACTTTCAGAATATGTATAGTTCTTTATGAAATTTGGAATATAAATAAAAAATAACTTTACCAATTATTATTATCATTTATTATTAATTATTAATATATGTTTACCAATTTATTCAAATTCATCCTTATCCAATTTGATTACAAACTATCATTTAAAACTTGCGGAAATAAGATGTATAAAAGTTTTCAACGATTATTATAAAATATATACGTAAATATTTATATATCTAATAATGGAATGGGAATAAATTCCTAAAACAATAATTCATAATTATTGAATACAAATAAATGTGTTTTGACTAGAGAGTTTGTTTTATTATTGCAGTTGTTGTTGTTTTACAATTATATTATTCTCTTTTCGCAATGTGAAAAGCGTGGAAATTTTTTTTTATTTCACTGAACGTAATTCTGAACTTAGAATTTTTTTATGGCCTTTTTGTTAAATTGTTATTTTGTCATTCTTAAATCAACCACTCAGACCATTTCTTTAAAGGGGATGGTTGCCGAAATATAACTACCTCTTTATTTTAAATGTCACATTTATTATTATTGTTAATTATAGATTAATAAATTGTTTTAAAAGGTGATTAAAATTATTTCTTTTATTTGAAAAAATATATATTGCCGTTAAGGAAAAATAAAAATTGAGAAAGAGCCAAATAGGGTGAATGTTTACCAAAAATTCATAGTTTAAAGGAATTTATCATGGGCAAAAAATTGACATTTCTAAGTAATAAATCTCATTAATTTACAATGAAAATATAAACTATTTTTTAGGTATTGTATAAATAGGGTAGTTCCAAAGTTATTATATTTATAAAATAAGTTGACCTGTGGCCAGGTCCGAACCGACCGACGGTTTGAAATAAATTAATTTCCAGCTACAGAAACAATTTCAAATAATTTTCATATATCTATTAATGTAATAAAAACAGATATGGATACATAAATAATAAATATAAACATTTTTAATTTTATTTTATTTATAATATATATGCAAGACCAGGCTGTGACGTCATGCATGGCTGGATGACGTCATATAATTTTAAATCAAGAAAAAACTAATAAATATGATTTTTTTCGAGGATAAAACCAATACAAAATGCATGATTCGTGGTGATATATAAAAAAATCTCCTTTGGTGTGAAAATAACCCTTTCCTTCCTATCGTCGATCGCTAATACTACCACTTCCGGTTTCCGGAATTGCACCAAAAGTTGATCAATTCATCCCACTGATGCATTAAGTAAATATACCAAATTTCATCAAAATCGGTTGAGCCGTCCAGGCTGTACACATCTATACGGACGGACGGACCGACAGACATCATGCTAAAAATACTTTTTTCTGTTTAGAAAATGCATGATTCGTGGAGATATGTAAAAATCTCCACATGTGAAATTTGGTGTGAAAACAATACCTCCCTTACTATCGTCGGACGGTAATAACATCAGAATCGCTGTGTTTTGCTTTTTAAAAATCATTTTTGAAAAAAAGGAAGTATAATAATTAATATATATTATTAGATAATGATTACTAAAAAAAACCCCAAAGATTAAAATCAGTCTTCTAGAAAAGAATAGCATTCATAGCTAATCATAGATAAACAAATTGTTAAACTATAAAAAATATAAAATTTAGGAAATTTTTCGCTCTGATTAGGAAATATGCTTATTAATATTAACAATATCAACGATTTTTCATTATTATTGTATAGAATCAAGTTGCAGTAATTCTCTATTGGAGAGTTATTGTGTTGTAGACATTAACCACATCACTGTAGTCAACCTAAACCTCCTCCCAACTCCCTCACGTCAATCTTTATATAGTCTGCCCACCCGGTACTTGTTCTACCAACCGGTCATTTACCAATTGGTCTCTCGACAAAAACACCTGTCCCGTCCAACGCATCCTTCTCATTCTATGACCCTAACTATGTTTGGAGATGTATAAAGGTTATGTAATTTCTCGTTATGCAGTCTCCTTCATTCCCCAATGATTTCATTCTTCTTCGGCCCTTAAATGCAACGTAGAATCCATTATTTTAATTATAAAAATTACTAAATTATTAAAGCTTTGGTGGTTGATTTTATTTATAACGGAATTTTGTAAATAAAACCACATATTGATATTTGTTATTGTAAATTTATTCAAAAAATACAAAAATATACACAACGTTTCGATTGCTACTTCTGCAGTCGCTTGATAACGAATTTTGTATTTTTTGAATAAATTTACAATAACAAATATCAATAGTCGCTTGATAACGATTGCAGAAGTAGCAATCGAAACGTTGTGTATATTTTTGTATTTTTTGAATAAATTTACAATAACAAATATCAATATGTGGCTTTATTTACAAAATTCCGTTATAAATAAAAATTACTATTAAGAATAATTAAAATGATTAATCAAATATAAATAATTATTTATTTGAAATCAATATTGTATTCCTAAATATTAAATGACGTTATTAATAATTATTATTTAATTTATTTACATTTTTAGATATTTGTTTAAGAATATATTTAATATACTATTTGTATCCAATTAAATAAAAAAATTTAAAATTATTTGTAAATATTATATTTTTTGATGAAATATTGAAATATTGCTTCAATACTTATACTAAAGAGCTTTCATTACAGAGTGATTATTATCATTACTTTTCAATATATTTTTTTTAATAATTAATTAATTCTCACATTCATTTTTACATTTTATTTTCTTTATTTGGGCTGATCATTTTAAATGAAATCTTCATGACTATTATCTAATCTCTAATCTAATATTAAAGTATTTCATGTATTTTTTGTTATTACCTAAAAAAATGAAACTTTGTAAATATTTCTTATCTTCATTTTAAATGTACTAAAATATTAATGTTTAGATATTGTAATTATTTAAAAAAAAAACACCTGACCCTCTCTACTTCACTCTAGTACTTATAATTATTTTGCAAATGGAAAATTAAATTATTTTGGATTTATTAAAATACATAAATCTTTTTGCAGTAACAATGTCACTAGATTATCAAACTTTAGTAACTTTCATTGTTCGACTTGAGAAACATAATTAAAGTTAATGAAAGCCTTCAGAAACAATTCTCATTGAGAAAATGATTCAACAACATCCTATACTCTAATTCTACAAATTATAGTGTAGTCTTCATAATAATAATCAATCTCCAATCTTATTTATTATTATTATTGAAATACCTTCCGAACTAATTAAAATATTTATCAAACAATATATAAATTGATTACAATATCAATCTGGTTTAATGAATTGATCCTTATTGAATGGGAGAAGGACACAAAACCAATTCCAATAGGCGATTAGCTTGATAGATTAGATTAAAAATAAAAATAAAATTGATTATTATTCATATAATATATCTTTTCATCTGACAAAACAATCTTTTAAATAATATATTAAAAGACAAAATTCCTAAAACAAAAAACTAATATAGATTTTATTTCATTTGACATTTATGAACATAAAATTGGTTATAGTATTAATTTATATTCATCCCCTTAAGTCATGTCTATGGAAAATATATGGTAACAAAGATCTAGTTGGAAAAATTAATTAAATTTTATAATACATACTTAGTTCTTTTTTTCATTTTAATATACATATATATATATATATATATATATACCTATTTCTACTCTCCCGCTATTCTTTTAGATTGTTTGTTTCAAGAATAAATAATTTAAAAAAAGTCAACTGATTCATATCTCCATTTTTAAAAACTTTTGTATTTTAATTACATTTATATATATATTTAGGGAGTTGTGATTAGAATTTATTAAAAACTCTTAAAGACTCTTTTAAAAAAAGTGATTATTAACTTTAAAATAGTTTATGATGAATATATATATCAACTAACATCAATTTTTATTTAATCGCTTCTTCAAATAAGCCTGTTTCCGTTCCAACTCCATTCTATTCTCTTAAGTCAAGAGCTAACTCAAATCTCTTGAACGACCCTCTTTAACCTTCCAATCTTTCGTTACTTTTTTTTCATCAAAAATCACCCTAGCCTACCTTCGGGCTTTACCTAGAGGCAAAATACGAGGTGTGTCTATAAAGTTCGGTGAATGGTATGATAAAAACAATAAAAAGAGAATGTTAATTGTAAATACCTTTATTAACCTTCAAAATACTCTCCACTAGCCACAACACACTTCTGACGCTTGAAAACTGTTGGAGAAGTCTTGATGTGGAATCGTTCTCAGAATAGCCGTCACAACGTTCAATCCACAAGCAGCACACCAGAAAACACTACTTGTTGTGTTTTAGCTAATACCCAATTCTTCGGCTATTAGTCGCAGAGTCAATCAATCAAGCCGATCTTTTGTTCGGCCTGAACGTTGTGCCTGCTACTCTGAGAACGATTCCACATCAAGACTTCTCCAACAGTTTTCAAGCGTCAGAAGTGTGTTGTGGCTAGTGGAGAGTATTTTGAAGGTTAATAAAGGTATTTACAATTAACATTCTATTTTTAATGTTTTTATCATACCATTCACTGAACTTTTTAGACACACCTCGTATATATATATATATTTATTGTAAAATTCATTTTGATCTATATCAATGCTCATTGAGACATTAGTACTGTATAAATAAATATTAGAAATCTTTTCTATTAGACTTTAAAAATAGAAAATGAATACTTTCAGAAAATAAATATTTAATATAATAAATAAAAAACAAAGATCATGATAATAAATTCGGAAATCTCGTAGCTTACCTCTTAATCGATGAACGCTTGGGTCGTAAAATTTGCAATCCAAATGAATTGCTTCAGATTCAAATTCAACCCCTAACCAACATCAAAATACCTAAAAATAAAATGTTTATTCTTTCTTTATTTATTTGATTTTATTCATCCATTCATTAATGTTTTATAGGAAAAAAGGCTCTACTATAAAGTTCAAGTGAGAATGAATGGTCCTTTTTATTAGAAACAATCTGACTTCTCTCAACCTTTGTCTCAAATTTATTTTCTCAGATAGATTTTCCTTTGATTATTTGTGACAGTTTTGGTTAAAGTTTGAAATTGTTATTTATTTTATTTTATTTATGTTAAACATAAGAACTTCGAGGTTTTAAAAAAATTAAACTCTACGCTTTCATATCAATTATCGTCCCACACACCTGTATTTTTTCACATACTGTAACTAAAAGAGTGCCAAGTCTAATTCGAATAAGAAATTTCAATTGTTTCAATACGAAATGTTGATAAGAAAAATCATTTCTTAGAAGTTAGAAAAAATCAAAAAATCAATCTCCTCCCCCCCCCCCATATTTATTTTATATGTTGAACCTCTGAAGTTCTCGTTCAGTACATTTGGAATTCTATATTAAATTCCATCCATATTTCACACATTCATTCAAAGGAATGTTCGAATCCTTATGAACCATTACAGACATGAGAAATGACATGAGAGTGATTTAGACATTTGCTCTTTTTTTACAGTTTTATTTTCTATCAATATAAATATAATAAAATTAAATTTATATATAGTCAATTTTATATGAATTTGTTAAAGTAAAGTGAAAAATTGAATTTGAATTTGAATTTTTTTTCTTTAAAAAACTTAGATTTTATGTTTACTAAAATAAAATTTAAGAATATAATAATAAGAATTTCTAATTTCTAATTGCTGCAGTTGAGAAGAAGAAACCTGCTGATAATGGAGAAATCATCGAAATGTTTAATTAAAAATTATTCTTGTCAATTTTATATATTTTTGATTTTTGTATACTTAACTTATTAAATTTTTCAATCAGTGCCTACGTATAAATCAAATAATTTCGCACAAACATACACATATTAGGTTTTATTTTAAATATTATTAAAAATTTAGATTTTAGTTAAAAAAATAATGTATTAAAATCTCAAATTTAATTTTTCTAAAGTAATTCAATTTTTGTAAATTATTATTCAGGATGGTCAATATACTAATTTTTTTTGGAAGTGGGGCAAGTGTTAACAATGTTTACAAAACAAAATCCAGTTACCTTTTCATTAATTTTACAATAGTGAAATTGTGAAAAGTGTATCAACAATTCTGATATAAATCCAATGCTATTTAATAAATCTCGCTTTTTTGTACAGTTTATGATTAATGTGCAAAATGACAGTTTCATATGCCTCTCTTTCATCAAATCAAAAGACTATATTCTCTTGTGTATTCCATTTATTATTTTAATGAAATATTTATAGGGAACTTGAATTAATAATGAGCGTTTTTTTCGAAATTTACGGATTTATTTTCAAATAATGGTTACAAATATATTAATCAAAGTATTGTCCATGGCTGAGCACTACTTTTTCCAATCATCGACCCATTTTTTGCATTGTTCATATGAAGTGAACTTCTGCTGGGACAGACCATGTGTCATCGACCGGAACAAGTAATAGTCCGAAGGAGCAATGTCTGGAGAATACGGCGGGTGTGGTAGGACTGTAGGCTTTAGCGGAAAGACATAGAAAACTGGAATATTGAAACATACACTAATGGCCGCCTCTTGTGCGAAACGCTCATTATTAATTCAAGTACCTTATATTTAGGAAAATGACCGTTTATAATAAAAAATAGAGATTACCAATTACCATTATTAAAAAATTGATAAATTTGATAATTAGAAGAAAATGAAATAGAACACATATTAGATATTATTTTTTATATAATAGAATTTAAAACCCTAATTTCACACATAATTCATTTTTTTTTAAAATAAATATATGGTTAGATTTAAATTAATTTATTAGCTATATATTGTAGTTCATTTGAATAATAAATCTTAGATTTTTTAAGAAAAATCACTAAAAATATTACCTTATATTTAAATTCTAACTGCTTTTTTATAGAGAGATATTTTATTTAAAAGTTGTGATAAAAGAGATAGATACTATTGTATTTTAATAAATTTACTTATTTTTGGCCATAAGTAATATAATAAAAAAAATTAAAATCACGTTTTTTAATAAATTATATTAAATTACATATTTTAGAGAATCTATAGAAATTTATTTATAAATCAAATTTCAAAATACTTATAAAAAGGAAATTTTAATTTTAAGAGCTCTTTTTCTTTCTATGCTTCTATCTACTTAGGTATATTCATTAAACCGATATATATATATATATAAATATAAACACATATTTCAAATATATAAAGCAAAAGTAATAAATTAAAATGCATGTTTTATTTTTGTTTGTTTCCTTTATTAATTTTACTGGAATAGTGATAAAATATATTAATGAATTATTACTTGGAACATTTACAGTAAATATACGGAAAGCGTATATTAGATAAATCGTTCTCATTTTTTCTTTTCCCAACTATAAACCCTTTTCACCATGTTATTTTCATATCCAGTTAAGAGTTTAAATATTTCACTTGATATAGAAATGATCTTTTTCTTAAATTTTCCAAAAATAAAAAGAAATATTCAAGTTTATTTAATATTAATAATAATATTTAATTAATATTCATTTTTAATTTGCTATAATTAAAAAACAAGTTTCGTTCGTTGTCCATATTTGCTGATAATAACAAAACTAATATTGTATTTAATGTTTATTAAGCCAATGTTATTAATTTTATTTTACTGATATTAATAATATAAATTATTATTTCCCCCCCCCCCATTAACATTATATTTATTTACCACTTCTAAATTGCAAGAATAGTTTATTTGAAAATCAAATCAATGAAAATAATGGAATGGAGTTAATTAATTATTAATTAATTATTATCAAAATAAACATAGAAACATAATTTTTTTTTTGTTATTTTATGTTTAACAAACAATTTCTATATTGAAAACTTAATAAAATTATTACATGTTTTATATATATTTAGACTATGAATATATAATGAATATACATATATAAATGTTAAAAATTAATTAAATCTTTATTATTAATACTTTATGGATGTTTTTATCAGATTTTAACTGATTATATTATTACACAAAAAGAGCCAAACATGCCCTGGTTTAATAAATATTATTTATTAATTTTAATTTATAATTTATAATTAATTAAATTTAATTTAAATATAATATATTATGTTATTTAATCCAATTCAAATTTGCGAGATAGTCGAGTGGAGACACTCCAGATTTTTAATTGTTTGTTATAATGTAATTATTATGTAAATGAATCATTATTGGGAAATTCTTTATAAATAAGGTTTTTGTGGAGATATCAATTAACAAAAATAATATTTTGTTGGTAAGGGATTCAATATTGATTTCGCCAATATGTTCGCTTTTTTTCTATATTTGATTAAAATTGTATATATCCTTCAATACCGTATCATTATTCTATTTATGTATACTTTTAAGATTAGAATATTATATTATATAGTAATTCAATGAGCCCTTTGGAGGCAAAAAGATAATAAAATAGAAAGCATCCAAGTAAAAGAAGAGCTCATCTTTAACCGAAAACTTGTTATCATCTTTATCCACATAGCTTAAGTTTCTGTATATCACTTTTTTAGATAAAATTCACTAAATTCCCTGGCGAATAGAAAGACATAACTTTTGAATTTCGAAATAACGACTTGACCAATGCTTCGTTTTCAATGCCAAAATTTAATATTTAATAATTTTAATGATTTTATTAGTGAAAAAATTTTAATTTTAATATTGTTCGATGATTTCAAAAATATTTATTCTTCATCAAAAGCAAAACTTATTATGAATACACTTCACTAAATTCAATTTTTCTACATAAATCAAAAAGTTTATTATTTATTAAATAATTTGTTAAGGTAAAAAAGGGTTACTACTTCTATCTTTAACATAAAAAATCTGGTGTGCCTCCAATCGACTATCTGGCAAATTTGAATTGGATTAATTAAATATTATATTTAAATTAAATTTAATTAAATTATAAATTAAAATTAATAAATAATATTTATTAAACCAGCGCATGTTTGGCTCTTTGTTGATGGCACCACGTCACGTGTTGGCGCATGAGATTTGCACTGTTAAAAAATTAATTCCGGTACTTTCAGCGATTCAATCAAGCAGAAATTCTATATATAGCAGTTTTATACAATTTTTAATCATGTGAAAAACTATCAAACATATATCTTTATTTTTACGGTCACTTTAGAGGAAAAAAAATCAAAACGTTATAAGTAATGACCCTCTTCCGATTGAGCTACATTTCTCAAAAGTTGATAGAAAACTATGAATTTTGAATAATGCCCATGTACCAAATTTCATAATTCTAGCTCAAACCGTTTTTGCGTAATCTTGGTTACATACATACACAGATACACACACACAACCATTTTTCTCAACCTTAGTGAAAATGATTCAGGAACCTTCAAAACGTAAAAAAACATCAAAATCTCAACATCGAAAATCTTCGTGATCGCAATACTATCTCTGGCGAGATAGTAAAAAATTAATCTAAATTTTCTATTTTTAGTAATAGTGAATATATACATAAGTCGTGGATTTAAATGATAGTTGAATTATTGTCTTGTAATTTATTACACTTCATTTGTAGGCCATTTCATGTGTATTGAGATAATAAGGCGGAGAGATATAGCGATTAACTCTGAATAAATATATTGTTAATTGTATTTAATATTTCAATATTTATTTTATAAATAAGGCGCACCCTTTGATAAGAGAAAGTCATTCATTTTATTACAAATCAATTAATTCATCGGTTTCAGGTCTAATCACTTAATTATTTAAATTCAATAAAATAATGTAATTATCTAAAACAATTATTAAAAGATTATTAAATAATGGTTTTGGTAATTTCATTGAAAACTGGTATTTTAAAAAAAACAGTATACAAAAAGAGAAAATATTACTAACCCTTTTTCTCTAAGACAGCGGTCGGGGAACTTTTTTAATCAGTGTTAAAAAATTAATTCTGGTACTTTCAGAGATTCAATCAAGCTTAAATTCTATATATAGCAGTTTTATACAATTATTAATCATGTGAAAAATTATCAAACATATATCTTTATTTTTACGGTTACTTTAGAAGAAAAAAAATCAAAACGGTGTAGGTAATGAACCTCTTCCGGTTGAGCTACATATCTCAAAAGTTGATAGAAAACTATGAATTTTGAATAATACCCGTGTATCAAATTTCATTATTCTAGCTTAAACCGTTTTTGCATAATCTTGTCGGCATACACATACACACACATATACACACACAGAGACATTTTTCTCAACCTTCTCTGGCGAGATAGTAATAATAATAATTATATATAATAGTATAAATGAAAACTAAGGACAATCAATTTAAAAATTATAAATTTTAAACGCCTATATTATTGATATTTGAAACCAAAATCTGGTTTAGTTGGTTTATATAAATTTTGAAAAATTTTTAAGAACATCGTTTAGAAAACTTTTGTCTACTACTCTTCATAAATATTTTAAATATATTTAGACAAATCAAACGAAACAGAAAGAATTATTTTTAAAGACGTAGTGGATATTTAATTTATATATTATAACTAGCTGCTCCGAGCGCCTTCGGCGCTCTCGACACCTAGACGGGGGCTCCGCCCCCTGTGCCCCCCCCCCCCCCGAGTGTCCCTATTCTGAGCTATAATCATCTAACTCCTACCCTGTCCCATCTCTATAGTTTTTTATATATGTTTATTTATGCAGAAAAAATTAATTGACATAATTATTAATTTAATAAAATAAAATTTAATTTAATAAAATATTAAAATAATAAAAATTAATAAATTTGTAAAAAAGTATATAATTTTTTTAAAAAAAAATGTGCCTTTGCGAGTTTCGAACTGAGAGTGCAAAGTCATAAGATAACGCCTTAGACCAGAGGTTCTTAAACTTATGTACTCCGCGGACCCCCACTTGAGAAAATTCTTTTTGACGGACCCCATCCCAACTTTAGGTACTTTACGTCATTTTATTAGTTAATTTCTGGCTTAAGATCTCATAAGAACAAGGATATATGGTGAATATTTCTAAGGCCCGATTCACACACAAGTGGCGTATGGCACTGGCGTGGTTCTGGCGTGGTTCTGGCGTGGTTCTGATCAGCTAGTAAAATATATATATAAAGATATATATATGAAAGAAAAAATTATAAAAATTATATAAAAATAAATTGACATTAAATAAATAAATCAAAATCAGAGAGAGGCGTATATATAAAGATATATATATGAAAGAAAAAATTATAAAAATTATATAAAAATAAATTGACATTAAATAAATAAATCAAAATCAGAGAGAGGCGTTAACAATGATGATAACACAAAAAACACGTTTTTAAAATTAAATGCTGGCAAAATATAAAATTTGATTAAAAAGTTGAAATGAATAATGAAATGGTCTAGAAGTGGCGTGCCAGTCCTACGAGCCACCGGTGGAGTCGGAGTGGAGTGGTCTTCGTGCCATTTTCCACGCCTCCAACACGCCATATCTGTGTGTATTGAGTCATAAGCTAACGCAATTACATTAACAAACCTGTTCCACGCCAGAACCACGCCAGTGCCATACGCCACTTGTGTGTGAATCGGGCCTAACAGTGATTGGTGAATAACGATTTTTTTGCATATTGTAGAACAGATTTTATTAGAAAATTCAGCTAAATATGAAGATGGAAACGGTAGCAATAATTTTCTTGCACATTTCGTTGAATTTGGGTATTTGATCTGTTTCCTCACAAAGCCATGCCATCGCTCCTTTTATATTAAATAAAGTTTTAACTGACTCATCATTTTCTCGTGCACCTGTACGATGGCTTTGCGGACCCCCAGTAAAGGCTTCGCGGACCCCCGGGGTCCGCGGACCACAGTTTAAGAACCTCTGCCTTAGACGGTTCACCCACGAACCAGTATTGTTTGCAAGCCTCTTATAAGGGTATATATAAGATGTCAAATTTTCGCCACCAGCGCCTCTATGATCTAGTATGGTAACTAAACTATTTTTAATTAATTAGCACCCCCTGGACACACCTTACCAATTAGCGGTTTTATAAAAGAAGTCTGACATGCCCTGAGACCTACTGAATATGCATAAAAAATTTCATAAGAATCGGTCCAGCCGTTTCGGAGGAGTATCATTTCAAAGTTTTGTGACACGAGAATTTTATATATAAGATATTTCATTGCATTATTCATATACACTTCCCTCGCTAGAGAAATACACCTAGTATTCTCTAAGGCGATTATACAAATTAAATAAATCTAAGCACCTATTCAAGTAAAGATTATCAAATGATCTTCAATTAATGTGCATTTAAATTAAGCGAAAACATCTCCTTTCTTAATCAAATGACACTTTAACTACCCTGTATTTCTAAAATACATTCTATCGGGCACATTCGGATTATACAATTTTAAAGGCGGATATATCCTTTTGTAAAAACAAAAGCATATAAAAATTTAATTTTAACGTTTTATTAAAACTTTTAGATATAAGATCAGTTGTTTGCAATTCTAACAAATGGTTAATTTCAATATTTATTTCAATTGAAAGAATATCATATTTTTATTAATTTAATGTTTTGAAGTTTTATTTCGATTCATTAACTGAGCATACGATTTAAAAATAATTACATATTTATTAAATCTCTTCCCCTTCATACTTTATTCTTACTAACTCTTGGCCAATTATTTAAGTAGGTTAAATGAAAAATCCATAATTATCAGATTTTTATTTTAATAACATCTAGATCAAAATATAAAATAGATTAAGTTTAAAATGATAATTTCCAAATCTTGATTTGCTTTTATTTAGATTAGACTTTCGATGTATCAATTTATACTTGTAGAAATTCAGAAACAAGCCTGTTTGTAAAACAATCTCACCCTTGTGTAAAGGAGTGAAGATGGAAAGCTTTTCTCTACAATTTTATAGAATAAAACATGAACTTGAATCTACGAGGTTTTTATTAAGTGTTCTAAATCAAGATTCAGCACCAAACTTTTTATCAAAATTTGATATATTAAAATGCTTTTTAATAATTTCAATTAATTAAAATTTGAATTCTTTGTGTGTATCTGTTATTATTTTCTTTTTATATTTAAATTCTTAATTTTATGTTTTAATTATTCTTTCTTTTATAATTTAATCTGCTGTTCACTGTCTTCGCCTCTCTTCGCATCTTTCGAAGTAAATTATTATGTTATTCTGGTGATGCTGCTTTATTTTAGTTTTAATATCAGATGGCATGATTACTTTAATTTAGAATATTTATTTATTATTTAATGGATCTCTCCTAATAATATTGATAATTGGTCTTATTAATACATCCAAAATACTTTTAAATATTAGCTTCGGCGCTCTTCACATCTAGGCTGGGACTCCGCCCCCTGTACCCCCAGATACATAGTAGGTTGAAAGTCTGTATGTAAAAGGTTTTCATCCATTTTGTTTCAATCAGTATATTACATAAAACAATCATTTTTTATGTTCTTGTATATGTTCTATCTATCTATCTCTGGGCTCTGGCTCTACGTTACTCGAAAGTTCTTGGCCGCAAATGTCTGTTCATAAATTTTATTAACTGCAGAAATTAATTTTTAAAAATTTGATATAAACATGTTGTCATTCAGCTGTGCAAAGAATACAAAAAAGAGAATGTTTATAATATTTATATTTTTATTTTTATTTTTCTAATATTTACAATATTTCAATTTAATTATATTGACTTTTTTAACTTATTTAACATACTGAAAACATTAACATTGTGGCTACATTTTCTCTTTTAATTTTTAAGATTATATGTACACAAAATTATCATAAAATTTATTCACAATGGTTAGCGTCGTTTTTGAGAAAATTTACAAAAACCCATATCTCAAAAGCAAAAATTAATATCCAAAAAAAATTATTTAAAAAATTTATCCACACTAATTTTAGTAGAAACTGTGGCTATACAATAGTTTTTGATGGGTAAGGATTAGTTTGAATGAAGGTAGCTAAGTTGTTGAGTTGTGTTTACGACAGGTTAAAAATATTAGTTCTATTTTTGAATTTTCAAATTAATCTCATTCTCAAATTCCTGAATTAAATGATAACTCACTCTAAATTTGACTATGCTATTTTTACCTTATTAATTTATTGTTATTTTTTATTATTAAAATTTGATATATTAATTAAGATACATTTTAAATAATTTGTTTCATTCTTTGTATATTCATCTTAAATATGAAATTTCAACTTTATAATACAAATTATAAATTTTGTTATAGCACTGTCACATTACACTTCCACTTCCACTTGTAACATTTATTTTCCAAATCAATATATAAAAATGATGTTTTTGAACTCACTGGGTCTTAAAACTTAGTCTTGAATTCAATAAAAGTTTTAAGAGGTTGTTATTGTCTCTATTATTTTATAATATTGTCAAGTTCTATCGCCCAAAGTTCCAATAATACCTATAGTTCATATTTATCATCAAATAATCAATAATTATATTTTTTTATTTTATTTATTTATTCTGAATATGATAATTCCTTGTAACTACGTAGATCATTGAAGCTTAAAAGAAAAATAAATCAATAATTTTATCTGTCATAATAACAGTCAAAAATAAAAATAAAATTTTAATTATATTCGAGTATATATATATATATATTATATTATAAAATAACATGTATATGTATATATACATTATTTAAAAAGAAGAAAATTAGAAAATTAGAAATTTATTGAACAAAGTCTATAAAATAAAAAGACATTTTATGTATTTGAAGAATGTGTACATTTCTTTACATGGTTAAATCTCTTAGAAATTGTTTATTTTTATTATTTATCATTATTTGCCATACATATAATCCTAATAATATTAATACTCATATCTGGAAACAAATTTAGTAACATAAATTCCATTCTTATAGCTAATATATATTTACTCTATATAATTAAACTCAAACAAAATTATGTTTTATTCGAATTTGTTAAATTTATTATAACTATTTTCAGGTGAATTCATTAAAAATTCGAATTAAAAGAAATTAATTTATACGTTTGAAGAACCAATCTAGTGTATAAATCGAGAATTAGGTATATTTAAATTAACAAAAAAAAAAATTACCAAAATTTACGTCATTGTTCTGTTTTTTTATTTTATCATTTTTTTTTTAATTAATGTAACAAAGATGTATGCAAATTCATTATCGTCGATGCGTTAGATGAAATACTGAAATGATTGCTGCAGGCGTTACTTTGAAAATGTCACTAAAAGCGAAATGCAGGCAAAAAATATTATTTTGTTGAGAAAAATAAATCAATGTGATGATTGTTCAGAAAAAAAATATTGAAAAATGAAAGTAAGGGGATATCAAATGAGTACTATATATATTTCTTATGCTTGAACTTTATTATTAGTGGCATATGAGTTGAATTTCAAATGATAAAGGGTGAAGAGCAGCCAAGAATGTCTAACCAGCTGGTACAAGTATATAAAAATATATAAAAAAGTATAGAGTAGTATAGAAAAAATTGATAATATTTATTTTCAATAATGAACAATGTTTATATAAAGATTTTAAATTTAACGCGTTCAAGATTTCTTCTTTCCAATAATTCTTTCTCTAAACTGTCTTATCTAACTTGTTTTCTTTTACTAACACACATCAGAAATTATATATACCTCTATAAAAAATCCTATTTTCTAAAAGAATGTGTTTTCTTAACCAATCGATCATATTCTTTTAGATTAAATGTCTCATTTTGCTTTACACTCAAAAAAATAAAAAAAATAAAAAAAAATGATTACACACTATAATTACTCTAAAATTTAACAATAACAAACACCTCATCCAGAATATAATAAAATATTTCAGAAAGGTATTTTTTTAATATGATTAATCACCAGTTTTATATTGAATGGTGATAGCCATCCATTTTGAAACAACTTCTGTCCTTTTTTTAAGTTCTAAAAATAATTTAATCGTTTTTATTTTTAATCCAGATAAGCTTAAATAAAATAGCATATACTATCTTTTTAAATGTTGACGAATAATTGAAATTGCATATTCAATATGGGTACGTGATTAAAAGAGTGAGAAAGACAACCAAGAAATTTGGTTGGTTGGGAGGAGACCAATTGAGAAACCATTTAGTTGATCAAAGATAAAGGAGAACTTGAAGAAGTTGGGAGAATATAGGAATTGGTTGGAGTCGGCTTAGGACAGAAACTGGTAGAGAAATCTATTTGCTGCGGTTTATAATTTTCGAATCCTCTACCGCCAATAGAAAGATAAGTTTCCTTTGAAGGAGGAAGACAACTATGTTCTATAAAAATGAATAAAAGCAAAAAGCCCTTGGGGAAAACAATTAAACATATTAATTTAAATATATACTATTAATGAATGTATATATTTTAAGTTTATCTCTATAATATTTAGATAACGTTAAAAATTAATTTTAGTTTTATAAAATGTCTCAAGTCTTTTACTTTAGATTTGCTTATATTTCATTATAATAAAAATTATTCAATCAATGATACTAAAAATGAAATTAAATGAATATTAAGGAATATTACTATATATTCCATTATAACATATTCAAGAAAATTAAAATTAATTTACTGATTAAATTAAAAAAGAAAAAAGAAAATTAAGGTATTTATATACTAATTAAAATAAATGAAAAGCATATAATGATAATATTAATAAACTTTCAACAAAATATGATGTATTCGGAGTATTCTAAGTTCGGAGAGAACGCCGATGGCGGTCTGAGCATCTCTAGTTATCAATAAAATTATTTACGAAAACAACTTTTTGTTGGTTTTAATTTTAACTCTGTCTATCTTAGTGAGGTAAGGCCCAATATACACGGGCTTAATACTTGTCATTAGTTCAGGGGTGGGCAAATACTAAGCGCGGGCTTTTTGAACGCCCGCCGGCTCGTTGAAAAAGTTTGCTCTTATTTTGATTTTTCATTCAATATGTCTCTAAAAAAAAGATAATTTTTTTTTATTAGTGTTTTCGAAATATGGTCCTCCGGCCTGGAAGACATTTTGAAAATTTCATTTTGGCCCACGCTTAAAAGTATTTGCCCATCCCTGAATTAATGACAAGTACTAAGCTTAGTAGCCAGTGTAGATTGGGCTTTACTGAACTCTTCACCGGAGCAACAACTTTCCTTTAACATTCTCCGAGTTATCTTCATCTAATTTTTATCATTTCCCAATTCCATATTTATTTTATATTCACCGCGACCCAATGGTTTCTCCATAAAAAAAATTTCCTTAATTATATATAAATAAATTTTTAAATAAATTAATAAATATTTGGCAATTAAAAATCTCCCCATTACCACCTGTTCTCTGTTGGTTAATAAACTTGATGATTTCAATTTTAAAATGTAAGGTTATATTCAAATAGAAAGTAAAATAATTGTAAATAAAATAAAATCTCTAATTAAATATTTTTATTAGGGATTTTACTCTATCTACAATAATTAGTCCTGCTCTGGATTACTTATTCCAAGTTATTGATCATAAACAGCTGCTATTTGATCTTACGTGCTTCCCCCCCCCCCTTTATATGGAGTATAGGGCTCACTTTGGAAACAATCTATTTATATTGAGAAAGCAAGACAAATGAAAGTTTGGATATTTCTAAAAGAAGAGGGGAGAGGAAATGTTTAATGATAAACTCTTTGGATCTCGAGGAATGGAAATGGTAGCTATTCTGAATGATTTAGATAAGTTGATGGAGATTCTCAAACTATTTTGCTATTTCTTTCCTAATTTAAAAGTCAGAGAAATTAATTGAAATTCTCTATTATTTAAAATGATTTTGGTATTTAATTAAAACTAGCTGCTCAGAACGCCTTCGGCGCTCTTCACAACTAGTCGGGGGCTCCGCCCCCTGTACCCCGAGTGGTACATAGTATTTGGTTGAAAGTAGTAAAAGGTTTTCATCCATTTTGTTTCAATCAGTATATTACATAAAACATTCATTTCTTTTTGTGTTCTTATTTAAAATATATTTTTATTTAATCAGTAAATTAATTATATATATTATTATTGTATATGTTATATCTATCCATCTATGTGGCTCAAAGATACTCCAAAGTTCTTGGCCGTACCACCACATTTCTCCAAGTGTCCCTATCGTGAGCCCTTATCCCATCTCTCTTACGTCCCTTCCTACGCGTCTTCCAAGCGGACGTTTTCCAATCGGTCTCCGCACCAATAACTTTTTCCTCTCCCATTCTAGCCACGTCCCCTGCCTATCGCAGCTTTTTCGCTTTTATAACCCTAACTATTTTTGAAGATTCATAGAGGTCTTGCAATTCCTCGTTATGCAGTCTCCGCCATTCCCCGGTGACCTCATCTTTCTTTGGCCAATAAATGCTGGGAAGTATCCTATTCTCAAATACTCTGAATCTACTCTCATCTCCCAGGGTCATAGACCATGCCTCACACCCATATAATACAACAGAAAAATAATTGTTTTATATATTTTAATTTTGATTATATCGGTTAAGTAAGAAATTTCTTTTTTTTTTGTTTCTATGACAGCAAAAAAGTAAACAAATTACATACATACAAACAAACACTCTCCTTTATATATATAGAAGATAGAAGATAGATACACTGTTTTATTAAACTAATCAACTAAAAAATAAAAATTGCTATTGTATTTTCTAATTATGTTTTCTATTAGATATTCAAAGATGAAATTGTGACTAGGCTAAAAGGATGATAGTCTAACTAAGAAAGAGAATATCTAATTTTCTTGTTTCCTATTGAATCATTGATTCTCGTGAACGGTCTAATGCCCTTCGAAATGAATCGGTTTTGGTGGCGTGTAGAACTTCCCCCTTTCTTCTACTTTCGCTCATGGGCGTTTTCCAGATATTGCAAACCCATTTTAAAAAAAATATTCTGTTTCGTTCTGCAATTTAGGAATCAACCAATATAAATAAGAAACCTATAATAATAGATAACAATGTCTTTTAAAACTTTTCAATTATTTATAAGAGAAAACAATGACATTTTTTATTTTTCAAGAGACTTGAGTTTATTTAGAGCTTTTTTTTAAAATGAAAATAGAAATTAGCTTTTGTATGAGAACAAAATATACAAACATTCCTAAAAAAATCACTTTTTATTTAAACATGTGATACTTTAAAGATCCCATACCAATTGTCAATTTCGAATTATAAATTAAATGAAAATTATTATATGAAAATAATAAATATGAAAAATAGGAATTTAATATGTTTAACAAATAATATATGATAAAAAAAAACAAAATATTTTTTTTTTAATTTTAAAATTTTTTTTTTTTTTTTATGCTTTTTAAAAAAAACCCCTATACATATAGCATTTATACATTTATTAAAACATGTTTTATTTATAATTAAGTCAATAATTGTGTTAAAACAACTTTACCTATAAAATTGAAAAATTATAAAAGCCGGTATACTCTTGTCATGTTTTTTTAAGATTTTATATTCTAATTACTTTGTTTTTTTCTAATAATTTTCTATTATATTTAAATAAATTATTTATTATATATTTGCATTCGTTTGATAAACGGATGTCCTAATATAATACATTTTTATTTATTAAAATTGATAAATTTCAAATTAATTTATTATAGAATTAAAAATTAATTACAAATTTCAATATTTATGTAAATGGTTCAAAAAAATATGGAAATAATATCTGGATGTTATATACATTATGCTAATATGTTAAAGGAAAGATACTAAAATAAAAGGGTTTTAATTCTAATCGTCTTTCCACTTAACTTTACACATTATAAAATATATCTTACCCTCAATAAAATAAATTAAAATAATAATCAAAAATTATAAAAAAAACAATTCTTATTTTATTCCAATATTATTTTAAGTGATTTAAAGGAATATTAACAATTTTGTAAATGAAACTTGACTAAAAGCAAGGTGACACGAGTGTTATCAAAAGAGGGTAATTATTATCTTTAGAATCATAATAGATTAAATTATAAATAATTATTGCATCCTTATTACTTGCTTTTAATTTTTTGAACGAAAATTTATATAGATCATTTAATGATTTTTAATATAGATCATTAAATATAAAATAGCATAAAAATAATATAATAATAAAAGAATTAGTTAAAATTTATGAAAGACGTCCTATGTATGAATAAACAAATGAAGAAGTAAGATATCAATAAACCTTGTTGATGAATGGAACTTATTAAAAAAAAAATACTAACTAAAAATATAAACGTGAATTAATATAATTCTAATATATTTTTTCTTTATATTTAATTTAAATATTTGAATTTAGACATTTTGTTATAAATTTAATTAATTTAAAGATGAATGGATAATCTTAAAGTTGAAAATATATTTAACTATAATCAAAAGACATAAGTTAGGATTAACAGAAGCGGTAAAGGATTTACAAAATGGCGTTAGAATATTAATAAAAGTGTTGATTAAAATAAACATTTATTTTTTCAAATTATAGGGATGAAATAAATTAATTAAGAAATAATATATATAATGGTATAAAGGAATTTTGTATATCTTTTTGAAATATTTAAATTTTTAAACAAAATTTCATTCATTTACTATATATACATTTAATGAACCATTTTCTAAATATTATTTTTCACCGAAATACAAATAAATGTTTAAAATATTTTATAAAATTCAAAACTAATTAAAGGAAACACACAAATTAACACAAACATAAACTTAAATGATTTATTATCAACATTCAAAAATATAATAATCGAAAAAAAATAGTTTTTATTATTTATTTATATTTTATAAATAATAAATTATTAAATAATAATTATCTATAATTTTGTATTTATTATTTTTACAATAAAATTAATATTTGAATTTAAATAATTTAAATGGATGAGATAGTTTCTTGAGTTTTATTTATTATTATTCTTTTATTTTATAAAGTATATTAAATATAAAAAAAAAGGAGATGATAATTATAATTAATATCATAATTAAAAAATAAAGTTAAGCTCACTGAATGATGCGTATCGGTAGATTGTGTGGTGACTTTGACAAGGTTTCGGTAAGAAGTGGCAGACAGATATTGGGTTGTTGTTTGGCAACGACAACACCTGCGTCGGCACGCGACTGCCTCTCGCTCGCCACCGACATCTCATCCGCCTCTTCAGCGTCGGTCCTCACGCAGGCGCTACTCACCCCCACTCCCCACCCCTACTCTCTCGATATCTGACAACCCTCATCACACCATTCCAACTACTCCTCTCTCTTTGGAACGATTGGCATGGTATTTCTCAATGAACCCCCTCCCCCTTACTCCTCCCCTTACATTAATTCATCTTTGGCTTTTAAAGTCACACAAACATTTTGAATTATTCAATTATTACTTTAATATATCCCTTAAAAAAAAAATTAAAACTTCACTATTATCATTTATATTATATATCATCTTATTAAAAAACTTTTAAAAGTTATTAAGGAATTTTCAAGCTTTGATATTTTGCTGAATACATTTTTAATCGTTAGGTATTTCACTTTATATATGTAAATTAAATAAGCGATTTCTCTTTTAAGAGATTATTAAATTCATATTTATATTTTTTTATAAAAAAACATTTATATTTGTTAGATATCAGAATCCTGCTCAACTTAATTTCTAATCAATATAAAATAATCTCTCTCTCTACAAAATTGTATTTTTATATTAATTATGGTACCTCTTTTCAAAACATTATTATTATTATTATTATTATTATTATTATTATTATCAAACTAAGTAAATTATTTGATGAGATTATTGGGTCGGTTGTCATCATGACTTTAAAGGCTTTGAGATGTTTACTCCTCCCACTTTAGATAATTACCGACCGACGATAGTAAGGGAGGTATTGTTTTCATACCAAATTTCACATGTGGAGATTTTTACATATCTCCACGAATCATGCATTTTCTTAACAGAAAAAAGTATTTTTAGCATGATGTCTGTCTGTCCGTCCGTCCCTCCGTCCGTATAGATGTGTACAGCTCGAACGGCTCAACGGATTTTGATTAAATTTGGTATATTTACTTAATGCCTCAGTATGATGATCAACTTTTGGTGCAAATCCGGAAACCGGAAGTGGTAGTATTAGCGATCGACGATAGGAAGGGAAGGGTTATTTTCACACCAAATTTCACATGAGGAGATTTTTTATATATCACCACGAATCATGCACTTTGTATTGGTTTTATCCTCGAGAAAAATCATCTTTATTAGTATTTTCTTAATTTAAAATTATATGACGTCATCCAGCCATTCATGACGTCACAGCCTGGTCTTACATTTATATTCTAAATAAAATAAAATTAAAAATAATTATGTTATATCCATATCTGTTGTTTATTACATTAATGGATATATTAAAATTATTTGAAATTGTTTCAGTAGCTGGAAATTAATTTATTTCAAACCGTCGGTCGGTTCGGACCTGGCCTCAGGTCAACTTATTTATGAAATATATTTACATTAAATTAAAATTATATCACATTCGGCAAACAATTTTAAATTTAAATTGAACCATTTACATTAATACGCCACCTCCTTGTTTTTTTTTTCAAAATATGATAATTTCATTAATGAACTTCTTACTGATATATTTATAATTTTTTTTTAATTTTAATTATTATTAATATTCTTAAAGGATGATTTATCTGTTTTCATCTATTTTGTAAATATTCTGTGTTTAGATAAATCCAAAAAAAAACATTTAATAAAGAATAAATAAATTTTGATTTAGAATTTTTTTCTGAAATTAAAATTAATTATATAAAATTTATATATATAAATCAGATTGATTTTTTTATTATCATATGTCAGTGTGATGTTATAATATCCAATTTATTAATGGTTAATGAAAAAGATGAAGTTTTTAAATATTTGGAACAAAATAGTTTTTAAAAATGAGCAAAAAAAAAAATTTTAATATGTGTAAAACGTACCTTAAAAAATTAAAATCAAATTTAATAAATAATTATAATTATTTCATGAATTTGCAAATAATTATGTTTTTGAATGCGCGCGCACCCTTCCTCCACTCCGAGCCCCCTTCGCTTAGCACCTCCTTCGCCCGGCCTCAGTAGGCAAGTGAGCACTCACACACACTCACAGCGCAGTGCATTCATACGCAGAGCTGATTTCGGCTAAAATCAACCCTTAATCACTCAATAATAAAAAAATATATTGAAAATTAATTTCTTTTTATTAACTACCTATTAATTGAACCCAGAAATTATTATTGATCGTTAGAAAAAAAAAAATTAAATCATACTTAAATGATATTAAATATATTTATAATGATTCTATAATAATTTTAATAACTTATAGTTAAATGCTCATTGATTTCACATTTTATAAATTCAATAAAATTAAAAAAAAATCCAAAAATTATTATTAAATAAATATATATATATATTATATATATTATATATATTAAATTTAATTTCCCTTCAATATATAATAAATTTAAATTAATTTCCTATTATACAAAAACTAACTATATTAAAAATTCTCACAGACCTAAAAATAATTTATATTTTATTAATTTTAAAAATATTCTCTTAGTAATTTTTCAAATATAACTTATTTAAATACATATTTATCTCCCCTTTTTACCTACCGACGATAGTATGGGAGGTATTGTTTTCACACCAAATTTCACATGAGGAGATTTTTACATATCTCCACGAATCATGCACTTTGTATTGGTTTTATCCTCGAGAAAAATCACCTTTATTAGTTTGTTCTCAATTTAAAATTATATGACGTCATCCAGCCATTCATGACGTCACAGTCTGGTCTTACATATTCTAAATAAAATAAAATTAAAAATATTTATGTTATATCCATATCTGTTTTTTATTACATTAATAGATATATTGAAATTATTTGAAATTGTTTCTGTAGCTGGAAATTAATTTACTCCAAATCGTCGGTCGGTTCGGACCTGGCCACAGGTCAACTTATTTTATTTTAGAAATAGTAAATAATAGAAATATTTTCACTGCTTTCCTAAGATATATCGAAAAATTAACGTTTTTCATACTTCTTATAATAACATTAATAATTCAGTGTATAATTATTATTAACCAGAAAAAAGAGTGTCCAGAAAGTAACCTCCAATTTAAAATAAAAGATGAATCAGTTTGAATACAAATGGATTATATACATCATCAAACTACAACTTTTTTCTACTTTTTCTCTACCATGAATTTACAATGTTCTCATAGTTCATTTGTTTTTCGAGCTATGTGAGAGCTTGCTTTGTCATGGAGAAACAGATCGTCAGATTGTAGAAGACAACAAAAAAAACGATCCAAAAGTGACTCCATTACACTTTTTTACTATCTCGCCAGAGATAGTATTGCGATCACGAATATTTTCGATGCTGAGATTTTGATGTTTTTATACGTTTTGAAGGTTCCTGAATCATTTTCACTAAGGTTGAGAAAAATGTCTGTGTGTGTATGTGTGTGTGTGTATGTATGTATGTATGTAACCAAGATTACGCAAAAACGGTTTGAGCTAGAATGATGAAATTTGGTATACGGGCATTATTCAAAATTCGTAGTTTTCTATCAACTTTTGAGAAATGTAGCTCACCCGGAAAAGGGTTACCTTCAACGTTTTGATTTTTTTTCTTCTAAAGTGACCGTAAAAATAAAGATATATGTTTGATAATTTTTCACATGATTAATAATTGTATAAAACTGCTTTATATAGAATTTCAGCTTGATTGAATCTCTGAACAAGTACCAGAATTAATCTTTTAACACTGCAAATCTCACGCGCCAATACGTGACGTGGTGCCATCAACAAAGAGCCAAACATGCGCTGGTTTAATAAATATTATTTATTAATTTTAATTTATAATTTAATTAAATTTGAATTAATATATGTTATTTAATCCAATTCAAATTTGCGAGATAGTCGAGTGGAGACACTCCAGATTTTTATTTTATTTGGATCGTTTTTTTTTTCTTTTCAAAATTTCATATACATTATGAACTTATTTTTCAGCCTTTTGCCATAAAAAAAGCCGTGAAAATTTGGCTAGATATACATGAGGTAAATTTCTTTGGTATGGTATTGTCATTGAAACGACAAGTGCTTGAACTTAATTGGAGACATTGTCGAAAAGTAAAGAAAGTTTTAAGATGTATATAATAAAATTTTTGTATTTAAACTGGTTTAGTTTTGATTTGAAATTGGAGATTATTCTCTGGACAGTCCTTGTAAAATTCATCAACTAAATATATTTAGCAAAGTATTAAACATAGAACATTCAAGTAGAAAAGTCAATCTTCCGAAAAGGATTAGAACAAAGATTATGTAAATTTCAAACAGATAATGTAGTAAAAGAACTTTTGTGTAATAATGTTGCTTGGCTCAGAAGAAGGAAAGATTTATTTTTTTTTCATTTAATCTTATCAAAAATTTTCCAAGAAAAAGGTGAGGGATTTTTACACATTTGTAAGATAAAAAAATCTGGAGTGTCCCCACTCGACTATCCCGCAATTTGAATTGGGATAAATAACATAATATATTATATTTAAATTAAATTTAATTAATTATAAATTATAAATTAAAATTAAGAAATAGTATTTATTAAATCAGCGCATGTTTGGCTCTTTGTTGATGGCACCACGTCACGTGTTGGCGCGTGATTTGCAGTGTTAAAAAATTAATTCCGGTACTTTCAGCGATTCAATAAAGTAGAAATTCTATATATAGCAGTTTTATACAATTTTTAAACATGTGAAAAACTATTAAACATATATCTTTATTTTTACGGTCACTTTAGAGGAAAAAAAATCAAAACGTGGTAGGTTCATGACCCACTTTTGGATGAGATACATTTCTCAAAAGTTGATAGAAAACTACAAATTTTGAATAATGCCCGTATACCAAATTTCATTATTCTAACTCAAACCGTTTTTGCGTAATCTTGTCTAGAAGCATAGATACACACACACACAGTGAGAGAAAGAGACATTTTCCTCAACCTTATTAGTGAAAATGACTCAGGAACCTTCAAAACGTATAATAACATCAAAATTTCGACAACGAAAATTTTCGTGATGGCAATACTATTTCTGGGGAGATATTAAAAATTAATTACTAAATTTATTATTTTTAGATTCTTATCTATTTTACTTAATTATTTATATTTAAGCTTGACTGACCTGTAAAAGCTTGATAAATACTAATAAATGTTTACTCTAGTAAAACTTATATCGTCGCTAATTAGACCATTTTCCTTAATTGTTAAAGTTTATCAAAGTAAATTCATAATAAGTTACTGTGGCTTTAAGAAATGTATAAACTAATAGTCTTTGCGAAATTCGTTTAATCACATTGAAGGTAATTCCTCCTTTATTAACAATACTTATCAATAAAATTTACACTCTAAATATCAGAGCCAATAATATTTCTAAACTATTTTATGCATATCAATTCAACGAAATTTGAAATGATGACAATACAACTAAATAGTCTAAAGAAGTAGTTAGAATATATAAATAATATAATATATATTTAGTTTGTTAGATATAGTTAGGGTTATAAAATCAAAAGAAGGCTGCGATGGGCATGATACATGGCTAGAATAGGAGAGGAAAGAATAACGAAAAATATATTTGTGGGGAGACCAATTGGGAAACGTTGGAAGATCAAGACATGGGAGAGGGTAGTAGTTGGATATGTGTAGATCAGAATAGGGACATTTGGAGAAATGTGGTTGCTGAGGTCAAGAACTTTCGAGTTTCGTAGAGCCACAGAGATAGATAGATACTTTTGTTATTAATTTAATACTTACTTTATTTATTTCTAATTTCTTTGTATTATAACATGTCGGTGGCCATATAGACCACGTATTACAAAAGGTTGAACACATCTCGCCAGAGATAGTATTGCGTTCACGAAAATTTTCGATGTTGAGATTTTGATGTTGTTATACGTTTTTAAGGTTCCTGAATCATTTTCACTAAGGTTGAGAAAAATGTCTATGTGTGTGTGTATGCGTGTGAGACAAGATTACGCAAAAACGGTTTGAGCTAGAATGATGAAATTCGGTACATGGGCATTATTCAAAATTCATAGTTTTCTATCAACTTTTGAGAAATGTAGCTCATCCGAAAGTGGGTGATGAACCTACCACGTTTTGATTTTTTTTCCTCTAAAGTGACCGTAAAAATAAAGATATATGTTTGATAATTTTTCACATGTTTAAAAATTGTATAAAACTGCTATATATAGAATTTCTGCTTGATTGAATCTCTGAAAGTACCGGAATTAATTTTTTAACACTGCAAATCTCACGCGTCAACACGTGACGTGGTGCCATCAACAAAGAGCCAAACATGCGTTGGTTTAATAAATATTATTGATTAATTTTAATTTATAATTTAATTAATTTAATTTAAATTAATATATTTTATTTAATCCAATTCAAATTTGCGAGATAGTCGAGCGGAGACACTCCAGATTTTTAAAACATTTCGTTCCATTCAGCAGTGGGAGTTTTGATTCAACTCTCTTTCAAACCCTATATTCCAGGTTTATTAATGATTCCATTCACAATATTTCATCAATATGTAATATTAATAATTAATATACCAATTAGATTGATAAATGATTAGTTTTATTATACTAATTTTAGTTCAGAAACAAATCAAGTTACTTAATTCGTATATATTTTCATTAAAATGAGTTTTATATTGGATTAAATCATATTTTTGGTCATATTATTTTCCATTTATAACTGAAGTCCTTACCAAGTTTCCGTTTGAGGTAACTTTTCATTTTATTAAGTGTATGTTTCTGTTACTTTTGCATAAGTATGGATTTACATATGAATGAAGTGAATGGTGTCGGAGCTGTCGTAAAGTGGCTCTCTGGTCTATCTGTGGGATCGATCTTGACTTATTTATTTTTTTATTTTTTTGACGCAAACCAAAAATCGAAATTTTATTCAATTTTCATTCAATATTTATTTTATTTTATTTGTAATTTTGTATATTATATATAATCATATTTTATCAGAATCCAACAATAATTTATTAATAGATTGATTCTAGAAACATTATTTTTAAAAAATTCGATAGTATTATATTGATACCGCGCATATATCCGGGTTCAACAGAACATAATTAAATAAAAAAAATATTGTAAAATTAGATAAATGATCAAAAAAATAGTTAATAAAATTTCACTAAAAATATATTTTAGGAATATTTTAATTTAATAGAAGCTAGAGCAAATAAAATTATTAAAGGGCTTGAAATGAGCTAATTAATTGATCTCTATAGGCTACTTGATCATAGATACATAATATAATAAATTTTATATTAATCAATAATGTTATACACCTGAATGAAGATTTATATCAAAACATAATTATTATAATTATTAATAAAGGTTTACCTATATAATTAAATTTACTAAAAGTAAATATATTACTAAGGAATTAATTATGTAATTATAAACTACTATTTTGAAATATGTTTATGAATTTATGTTTTTTTTTCAGGTTATTGAACGCTTCTATTCTCAATCAATTGCAAATCCGAGCAATGCCAGAGTATGAGGATCCTTATCATAAAAGGTAAATTATATATCGTCAAACTTTATCAAGAATAGAAATAAGATCACCTGAAAACCTTGCAGTTAATCATCTAGACACTAACACTACATTTTACTAAATGAGAGGCAGTGCGTAACACCCCTATCTCTCTATCTCTATTAATAAATTAATATATAGGTAGTATGAATCTATCTATCTAATCTATCTATCATTATTATTCAAGCAAAAATTATGAATAAATCTATGTCGATCTGATCTTAAAAATTGTGCACTGTCTCGTTATGAAATTCACCTATAGGATTGTTTTTTAGATGAAGAATCGACCTGAATAGATTCATTGAAAAGAAAAATAATTATTTCAACTAACTTTTTTAAAATAAAGTTAAAATATAAACATGCAAAATATTGTTAATTTAAATTAATTATTCATCGTTTTAATAAAAATATCAATTTTGTCCCGTTTTTAACAAAGTATAGCAAAAACTAAAATTGTGTTATGGATTGTGAGAAGTTTAATGATAAGGTGTTGAAAGATCGATATTTGCTCCCTAAGATATATATATCATCGGAGAAAACACTCCTTTAAATCCTCCAACATATATATTTGTGTATCGTTTCTGTCACTATAGAATAATCGCTGGTAGAATTAGTAGGTTTATATAATATTTTTTTTATCAGCTTACTTTTTTATTTCTGCATAATACAATGCCGGCCAAAAAATCTTATCATTAAGATTTCTTTAAAAATAATTAATAAATAAGTTGACCTGTGGCCAGGTCCGAATCGACCGACGGTTTGAAATTAATTAATTTCCAGCTACAGAAACAATTTCAAATAATTTTAATATATCTATTAATGTAATAAAAAACAGATAGGCATATAACATAAATATTTTAAATTTTATTTTATTTATAATATATATGTAAGACCAGGCTGTGACGTCATGAATGGCTGGATGACGTGATATAATTTTAAATTAAGAAAAAACTAATAAAGATGATTAAACCAATACAAAACAAGGATAAAACCAATACAAAGTGCATAATTCGTGGTGATATGTAAAAAATCTCCTCATGTGAAATTTGGTGTGAAAATAACCCTTCCCTTCCTATCGTCGATCGCTAATACTACCACTTCATACTGATGCATTAAGTAAATATACCAAATTTCATCAAAATCCGTTGAGCCGTGAAATTTGTTGTGAAAACAATACCTTCCTTACTATCGTCGGTCGATAAATATAATATAATTAATATAATAGAATAACTTTTCAATATAATATATTTTTAATATTTCTTAATAAGAGTTAAATAAATTTAAAACTCTTTATTTAAATATTACAATTAAAATAAAATATAAATGAATAATTTCATATTTATTGATTTTTGATGAAATCTGATATCTTTATTATAATCTTTTAATCCCTCTTTTCCTTTTGCTAATATGCTTAAAATTCATTATTTGTCTTTTCGACTAAACATTTCAAAATTATGCTGATTAGCATAACAAATTCTGCGAAAATCGTGGCGTTAATCGTAGCTAGAGATACCTAGGGAATGTTCTTCGTATGACAGCAACAACTGTTTTTAGAGTAGTTAAGCAATTTGGAGAACTCAACACATACGAGGTGTCCAAGTCCAGTCAGGTCACCAGAGACGAACATCGATCAAAAATGACCGTTTTATCCAAATGCAGATTCCTAGGGACAGATTCTCTACAGCGGTTCAAGCAAGGAATTGCCTTGAGGATGTTCAGGATGTAAATGTAAGCGTCAGAACAACTAGAAGAAGATTTAATGAAGTTACCTGGTTTCAAAAAGACTCTCCACGGACCCAATTTTAACAATAAGTCACCAGAGAGCTCGGCTTCACTTTTCACAAGCATATTATCAAAAGAAAAACAGGGATTAAAATATTATAAAAAATCAATAAGTATGAAATTATTCGTTTTTATTTTATTTTAATTGTAATATTTAAATAAAGAGTTTTAAATTTATTTAACTCTTATTAAGAAATATTAAAAATATATTATATTGAAAAGTTATTCTATTATATTAATTATATTATATATATATTATATATCAGATTTCTTCAAAAATTAATAAGTATGAAATTATTCGTTTTTATTTTATTTTAATAGTAATTTTTCAATAAAATGTTTTAAATTTATGTAATACTTATTAATTAAAAACATATTTATCTATCTCTGTGACTCTACGGAACTCGAAAGTTCTTGGACGCAGCAACCACACCCTTTCAAGTATTCCTATTCTGAGCCACAACCTTCCAGTCCCATCATTAAAAACATTAAAAATTGTATTTATTTCATTTCATTATATTTTATAAATTATTATTATTATTATTTATTATTATTATTATTATTTATTATTATTATTATTATTTATTATTATTATTATTATTTATTATTATTATTATTATTATTATTATTATTATTATTTATTATTATTATTATTTATTATTATTATTATTATTATTATTTATTAAGTGTTAAGCTCTTTTTGGCTGGCAGTGTTTTTGAAGAATTGAGAAGAGGGAATATTTTTATGAATTATTGATGATTTTTTAATTTATAAATAATTTTCATCTAACTTTTAATAGAATTGAATTAGTTCTTTAATCGAATCAAAAGAAGAATATTTATGCTTAATTTGATTTAATGATTTTAATGAAAAATTTATAAATATATAAAAATAATATATATCAGTTGAAATGTTATAAAAATGTATTTTAAAAAATTAAATTTTTATTAAAATATTTTTTTTTTTTAAAGTTACTAATTAAATCTTTTTAATTAATAAAAATAAATACATTTTCAATTAATTCTTGATTAGTGAATGATTGAGGGATGATTTAAGTGGATAAGCCGCTCAGCGTATTCCATTGCGTAGTGAATAGCAAGCAACTTTATGCGTTCGAGTCAGGCAGGTGGTGGTGTAGCCAGGCGGCGGAGGGGATGGAGACGGGCGAACGAGGACGAGCAGAGGTGTACGCTCTCTCCGGCAATTTATTACAAATAAAAATCATATCAATAAAAAAATACAAACACAAATATTAATTTCTTTATAATGAATGGTTTTTTAAATACATTTTAAACCGAATCGATAAATTATTTAAGCTTAATTCTATTCAATGATCTTGATTAAAAATTTATAAAATTTATAAATATATATATATAAAAAGTATTAAAGTATCAATAAAAAATTATAAAAATGCATTTCATAAATCTTAATTTTTATCGAAATATTTTTTTTAAGTGTATTGTTGAAATTATTAAATTTTGATAAAACGTGGGGGTGGGCTGGAAATTGTTCAATTTTAAATTATGAATTATTTTGCGAGTGTAGGATGTTCATGTTGTTTTTAGAAACAAAAAAAGGGCCGATGTTATAAAATGAAAAGAAGAGAATTGGGAAGGGAAATTATTTATGCATAATATTCATAAAGGCTATCATAACATACAAACAACGTTTATAGACCCCTGTATACTGTGATTATTTGTTTTTTTTATTTATAAATACAAAAATTTAAATAATTTGGATAATTTTAAATTTTTAACATATATTAATACATCACCAACATCATATTACAAAATTATAGACAAGGAGGGTGGCTTAACTGAAATAGTTATGGTCTTTCGAACTTGAGTTCGATGCATGTTAAAAGTTATATAAATTAAAATTTAAAATTATATTGTAAGGTTGGATAAAATTAGCAATAAAATCAAATAAAAACAATACCTCCCTTACTATCGTCGGTCGGTAAAAATTATATTATTATTTTTAGAATTCTTTTAAATTGTATACTTAAATAATAATGGCAATTCATTATTTTATATATTTATGTATTTTAATGTCAGATTTTAATCAATTTCATAAAAAGATTAAAATCTACATCTAGCTAACATAAGATTTCAAATTAATTACCCCTAAATTATTAAAAAGCAAAATTTCTTGAATTGTATAAATTCTTTTATTCTTTTTTCAAAAAAACATATGTAAGTGCACTGGAAGATAATCACGTTTAATTCTATCACCTGAAGATTCTTCAACAAAATTTTATTGATTATTACACGAATTATGTAATCAGTATACAATTCACCCAACCCTTATTAAATAATAAAAATTATTAATACTTTTGTTGATATGAACAAACAGAATTCATTCAACAGAATAAAATTAAATAAATGGCTTCCTCTCCCTTTTTCTTTATCAGACATTTTTTTACTCAAATTTATGATTAATTTTTTATTAACACATCATTATGCAAATAAGTACTTGAAAAATAAATGTAAAATTTCTTAACTTAAAATATTAATATTTGGAGATGACCATCAATCCGTTTAGTCTAGTCAATAAAACAGAATAAATGCATTTTGAATGGATAACTAAATTTATTCGAAACTTATTTTTTAATATTTATGGATTATTAATAGACATATTTTCTTTTCCAATTTTTTTCACTATTTTCATTGTATGAATTCTAAGTAGTTATGTTTTTTTATTACATTTTTTTTGATGAAATGTTTAAATTAGAATTTCATTTCAAAAGGAATACTCTAACCCATTTTTGTTGGATGCGAAAAGATATATTAGAAGAAAAAAATTCAATTACTTTCCTTTCTTTGTAAGTTAATATTCACAGAAATAAAAATCCTTTTCGTTTTATTTTTATCTGTGATTGAAAATTATAATATTTTCATCTTATTTATAAACATTTTATTTACATATACACTATATGTAATACTTAGTAATTAAATACTATTTTCTGTTAACTTAACTAGAAACATTTTTATTCTAATTCGACTTTATTCAATTTTCTTTGGAACGTTGACTATTAATCTCTGAAATGTTCTCGCTAAACTAATGTCTTGGAAAATTATTCTCGGAATGAATTTCCGATATACTTTATTTTGCTTGAGATACTTCCTTTATGGAATATCGACAAAATTAGAAAAATAAAATAAAATAACAAATAATGCTTATATGTATTATGTATGATGTATCTCAATGTAAATAAAATATAGATATACTTATCATATAGAGAGAAAAAATCAATTATATCGTTGATCTCCTCTCAGGTTAATCTAATGAAATTGAATTTCTTCCAGATGGTATTGAATAAAATATTCCGAAACTCGTTAGAATATTTTTTTGTAGACAACGTTTATTTGTAGTTGAGTGATTGATTTACACAACTTGTATCAATACCCGATAATGGTCCAGTAAACAGGAGAGAGTAAAGCCACTATTTTGTTTTCTCATTTTATTTACTGACCTAATGTTTGTTTTAATCTGATCTCTATATAAAATTCGAATTTTTTATTTTAATTAATTGATCATTTTATCTTTGTTCTTGCATATCACTTATTGATATTTATTATTAATAATTTTAAATTTATAATTAATAAATATTATTTTTTTACTTTTATTAAAAATAAAAGTTCTTCGTTTTCAGACCGCTTACAATGGGTGAAATTGGATGTTTTCTAAGTCATTATAAAATTTGGCTACAGGTTAGTAAAGTTTTCAATAAATTCTACTATTAATTAAATAAAAAACATATTTCATTGTGTTCCTTAAAACATTTATTTACATATATCAATAAAGAAAAAAATAAGTTGACCTGTGGCCAGGTCCGAACCGACCGACGGTTTGAAATAAATTAATTACCAGCTACAGAAACAATTTCAAATAATTTTAATATATCTATTAATGTAATAAAAAACAGATAGGCATATAACATAAATATTTTTAATTTTATTTTATTTATAATATATAGCTGAGGTAGCCGTCGTTGCCCGAGATCATAATAAGGAGGCTGTGACGTCATGAAGGGCTGGGTGACGTCATATAATTTTAAATTAAGAAAAACATAATGAAGATGAATTTTCCCGAGGATAAAACCAATACATTCGTGGTGATATGTAAAAAAATCTCCTCATGTGAAATTTGGTGTGAAAATAACCCTTCCCTTCCTATCGTCGATCGCTAATAATACCACTTCCGGTTTCCGGATTTGCACCAAAAGTTGATCAATTCATCCCACTGATGCATTAAGTAATTATACCAAATTTCATCAAAATCGGTTTAGCCGTTCAGGCTGTACACATCTATACGGACGGACAGACATCATGCTAAAAATACTTTTTTTTTTTCTGTTAAGAAAATGCATGATTCGTGGAGATATGTAAAAATCTCCACATGTGAAATTTGGTGTGAAAACAATACCTCCCTTACTATCGTCGGTCGGTAAAAATGACAGAACCGACCGACGATTTGAAATAAATTAATTTCCAAAAAACATTATATATAGACAGAGGCGGATTAAACGCCGGGCGGACCGGGCGGCCGCCCGAGGCCCACCGGCCCGAAGGGCCCACCGAAACCTAAATAAAAATATTTCTTTAAAAAAATTTTAAAAAACTGTTGAGTTTATGGATAATCGGAGTTTAAATAAAACAAGTTATTCTTGATACAGATCTTTATTCGGTCGTGTTTGTACCCCGATTAACTTAAAAAAAAATAATCAATTTTGGGTCTCGGCGACCACAGTAAAAATTATGTATTTTTTACATAAGTACTATATATATGTAAGTATAAAACAGCCTAAATTATAATATAAACAAAATTTGTCTTTCAATTATAATTGTAAATAACAGAGGGCCCATTTCAACTTTACCGTCCGGGGCCCCCAATCAACTTAATCCGCCACTGTATATAGATATATGTATATAAAGTATCAAAAAAAAATATTTCTAAAACTTGAATTAAAATGACTAAATTATTTTATCTTGGTTTTTATTTTTAGTTTAATTACTCAATTATAAATTACTTCTATATTTTATATGACATATTTTCCGACAATTAATATAAACTACCACTTCCGGTTTCCAGATATACACCAAAAGTTGAGGAACTCATATCACTGATGCATTAAGTAAATATACCAAATTTTATCAAAATCCATTGAGCTGTTCAAGCTATACAAGTCCATGGCACACAATGGACAGACGGACCGACAGAAAGACATCATGCTAAAAATAATTTTTTCTTTTAACAAAATGCATGATTCGTGGAGAAATGTAAAAATCTCCTCATATGAAATTTGGTGTGAAAACAATACCTCCCTCGGTCGGTAAAAAATATATTGTTTAACCACTGAATGAATAGATCAAAAAAATGATTTGAACTAAAAGTCATTCGGAGATCTATTTTCATAATCTGATGATAATATGCAATTTAAAAAATTTTAAATTTGTTGTTTTTTCATAATTATTAAAGGGATTTTTATTAAAAGACTACATAATTGTATAATTTATTTAGTGAATTAAATAAACTGTTGATTTTGCAGTCGTTATTAAGTACATACGTTAACTTGAACACGACTGCAAACTAAGTTAACATATTTGACTTATTTGATATTATTAAGTAAGTTAACTTGATAACGACTGCAGAATAAGTTAACTTATTTGATAACGACTGCAAAATAAGCAATCGAAACGTTGTACTTTGATTTAATTTCACAAATAAATTAAATAAATATATAGACTTTTAATAAAAATCCTTTTAATAAATATGCAATTTGTAATTTTTTCTAAAATTATATTGAAATTAACATCCTGTTAAGTAAATTAATTAGTTAATGAATCTTTAATTTTTTTATACTAACTTTGTAGCGTTAGAGCATAAAATATCTTTTTTAATAATAATTTAAAAGATAAATAAATAAATATTCATTATTATTTAAATTCGTAACTTTATTGGGAAATTTAATCTGATTATTAAAAATTATAAATCTAAAAAATTAATTATGCTTAAAAAATCCAATTAATAATTAACAAATATATTTGAAATGAAAAATAAACAAAAATTGAATTCAAAATTAAGGAGATATAAATATATTGTACAATTATTTATTTGTTTTTTTATTTGTAATAAAAAATTTTAATCAATTGAATATTTATAAAGGGTTCCATTTTCACCTAGACTCCACCCTCTCATTCGCCTTTCAAAATTTAGAAATTTGAAACTATTTATAATAAAACAATATCCGGCATAAAAAAAATATAAAAAAGGGGATTACCCGTGAGCCTTTGCTTCCACCTCCTTTAAAAACACCCTGGATAATACACAAACCAATATACAACCAAGGAATGCACCCACTCCCTATTATTGTCATGGTTCCTGTCTTCTCTATGAACTAGCGGGAGTCAATTTTTTTTATAACTACCGCTCATCTTGTATCTTAGTATTAAAATTTTTAAATTGTCATTCTATTCTACAATTACAAAAATTGCCTATTATTTGTGTCATTACATAAAACATACTATAAATTGTTTAACTGTTAATATGTGTAAAATCAATTATATTAAATATGTAAGTGAATCAATGTAAATTATTAGCATAATTGAAGAAGCTGAAGTACTAAAAATTTAATTAATAAGTTTAGAAAAAGTATTTAGGTAAACGCACCAGTAGATGGCCACTTAAGCAGTTCTTATCCGTTACTAAACGCTAACAATGTTGTTTATCAGTGAATCTGCTGGATGATAACGTAAACACCATTTTTGATACTATGAAAAATTAGTAGATGGCCACTTCTGCGCCAATAGTTGCCCATCCAGTTTGAATGCCATATTTTATGTATTTACTTATTTATTTAGAAATCCACAGGTGCATAGACACTATTTGGACCCTTATATGTTCCTGAGAATATTTACAGAAAAGTAAATTGATCAATATTATAAAAATAAAGAGAAGAGATAAAAATAAGCTGGAGTGTCTCCACTCGACTATCTCGTAATTTTAATTGGATTAAATAACATATAGGTATTATATTTAAATTAAATTAATTATAAATTAAAAATTAAAATTAATAAATAATATTTATTAAACCAGCGCATGTTTGGCTCTTTGTTGATGGCACCACATCACGTGTTGGCGCGTGATTTGCAGTGTTAAAAAATTAATTCTGGTACTTTCAGCGATTCAATCAAGCTGAAATTCTATATATAGCAGTTTTATACAATTTTTAATCATGTCAAAAATTATCAAACATATATCTTTATTTTTACGGTCACTTTAGAGGAAAAAAAATCAAAAAGTTGTGACCCTCTTCCGGTTGAGCTACATTTCTCAAAAGTTGATAGAAAACTACGAATTTTGAATAATGCCCGTATACCAAATTTCATTATTCTAACTCAAACCATTTTTGCATAATCTTGTCTAGAAGCATAGATACACACACACACAGTGAGAGAGGGAGACATTTTTCTCAACCTTATTAGTTAAAATGACTCAGGGACCTTCAAAACGTATAAAAACATCAAATTCTCGTCATCGAAAATTTTCGTGATCGCAATACTATCTCTGGCGAGATAGTAAAAAAATAAAACTCGGTTTCACATCTCCCATTTGAGTGTCCCCCCTGTTTTTTTTTTTTACTATCTCGAATTGCTTGTTATCTTGTGCACGTTTTAAGAACTAATTGAAGCCTCTAAATAAAGATTCAGTGGGAATTTAAAAAAAATGTGAATAATTTTTTTAAGCAATAAATTCAAAGTTTTAGTAGTAGGCCTAAAGAAAGGCCAGTAATTGTCCACCCAGACCCATTACTAAAATGAAACAAGGTAACACAAATATTGTTAAGCCATTTCAATTTTTAATTTTGTTCGGTCCCAATAAAAAGGAATAGAATAAATTAAAATTAATATACAAAATAGCCAATAGTTTCCACCCTGGCTAACTACTAAATTTCTTTGAAAAATAGATTCTAGTAATGGGCCACCCCCTATTGATTACATTGTAAACAAAATTGCTAAAACCTCACAAAATGTAGTACAAAATAATTTTATATAGAAAAGTAAGTATATACTTCAAAATGTGCTGCATACGAAAACTATTTGCTTACTATATTACTTAAGCAATTACCTTTATTAGCTGTATTGAGAGGTCCGTCTAAAGTCAAGATGAGCCATCATGGAACTAAGGTCTGTCAATATGCGTGCGATTTATTGACACTCTCACAAACTTAGATTTAAAATTCTTTTTAAAACTTATTTTATGTATTTTTCAGGAAAGCGGTCAACTACTTACGGTGGCCATTTACTGGGGGTTTTACCTTAAATGTTTTTTTTCCTTTGATAATTAATTTAATAGTGAAGTAAATACTACGAGTAAAATATATTTCTAAATAATGTCTAAACACTTCACCCTGAAAAAATAAAACCAAAATGAATAATAGTAATTAAATAGATCAAATTAATATTGATTTTATCATTTTCTTTTGACAGTTCAACTATTTATTATAATTTTATCAATTAATTTTTAATAATTCAAAAAAAAATTAAGTTTATATCGTTGGAAAAAACTCATCTAATTAGTTAAAAATTAAACTTATCGAAATATTTTATTTTAATTTCAAAACTCTTCATTGAAAATATAACTTTTCTTTTGGAACAATCAATAGAATTACAATTATAAAGATTAAAAAATAATAACAAAATTTAACTACGAATAATAAATTTTTAAATAAATTAGTTTTTTCGCTTATAATAAACTAATCAATAATAAATATAAATTCTAAGAAATAAAAATAAAATAATTTATATTAATAAAAAAGAATAATAATATAAAATAACGAAATCAAAATAATTAAAATATTCCTTGTTTGGGGTACAGAAATAATAATTGCAATTACATTCATATTCACATTGCAATAAAAAAAGACTTCATTTATTTATCTCAAAATTAATATTCCCCAATCAGCAGTTATTCATTTTTTTCTTAATTTTTCAATTTCCACTTTATCGAGCAATTTTTCTTTTATTTTTTAAACCCATATCTCTTTTTTAATTAATTTATATTTATTTTATATATATATATATATATATATATATATATGAATAAAATGACAGAGTGTGTAGTTGGCCTGCATCTAGCTATTTTATGCATCAAGTTCTCAGCATTAAAATGAATGAATGAATTAAAAATTTCATTTTAAAGAATAAAAAATTTTAATTTAATTACCATAACTTGTGTGTTAAGCTTTATATTTATAAAGGTTACAATTATTATATACTTATATATATTTTATTTTATATAATATTTATGTATTATAATAAATTAAAATAATTTTGTTTGGTTACTGGTCGGTAACATCATAATTTTAATTAATATTATTATTTATTAGAGTTTGTAAATAAAATCATTCACAGAGAATCAAAATTTTCATCATATTTTTCTGAGTTGATTTCTTTTCAATTTCGTTTTCATAAAAATTATTTTACAAAAAAGTCTCTTCAAAAGAACAGGCAACATTTTTTAATATTCTTTACCAACCCAAATTCATATGCCTAATATCCCCCATTCACAAAGTCAACATAATCATTTATACATTATATATTTGCTATTACAAGTCCGATTCCTTGATTGCGTTTATATAGAATAAAAAATTTCAGAACATATTAAATTAGAAAGAGAGAGATCAAACATCATGAATAAATCTTATAAATGATTTGACTATTTTCAATTTCTTTTAACAATTTATACTTGATGAGTTATCAATTTGCTTAGTTTTAATAAATAAATGAATTATCTTAATAATTTTCAAATTATTAATTAGTTCAAGGTTCAATCCTTTTTTCGACCTCTTCTTTTAAACTTTCATCTCGTTTAATAGACCCCGATTTTTTGATATAGTATAATTATATTAATAAAGTTTAAAATAGAACTATGATATTTAAAAGAATATATTTTTATAAATTTTCCAACAATGTAAACATTTTCATTACATTACATAGTAGAGCTAATATTATTTAACTAAACTTGAAATTCAATATTTTATAAATTAATAATCTCATTAATGATTAATATGCATTCCTAAGTATAAAAATTAATGCGATGGTTAAATGTTTTCTTAATTTGCTTAATTATTAAATAAAATAAAATTTCATTCCTAGCCCAACCTCACAGGGAATCTTGGTATGATACGGGTTAGGGCTGATATTTTTTGTTAATGTTATGATATTATGATTAATAATAAAATTCAGAACTTTCCCATACGATAAGAATTATTATCAAAAATTTTATTATATAAAAATTATTGGAAAATATTAATTTATAAAAAAATTAACTCAATCAAAAAAAAAAAGCAATTAAGCTAAATGATATTTTATTTAGATTGAAAATTTAAAACAAAAATTCTAATGTGAAATTTCTTTAAAAATACCTTATGATGATTACGAGTATACCTATCTGTTTAAATTTTTAAAAGTAATATTTAATAAATACTACTACTATAGCGACTAGTAGGATCCGTTTGCAATTGCTTGTATTTATTTTTTTACTAACAAAATTTTAAAAATAATACATATGTATATCAATAATGTGTTTATAAGACGCCATTGGGTGAGAGGCTCACATTCACATGGCCCCGGGTTCAAGTTCCGGGCCTGGCAAGGGAATATCTCTAGCTGGGGTTTATGGGACGGAGTCAACCCAACCTCCTGGATCAACATTGTGGAATAGCTACTTGATAAAAAGTAGCGCCTCCGATCAAGAAAATCAAGGTAAAGGTTGAGAGGATCCGTTCTACTGATCATAGGACACCTCATTGATATAACCGACTTGATAGGAGTTGTCCTTGCGTAGGACGTACAAAAGTCAGAGGTTTTTTTTATAATGTGTTTATAATCATATATGACAGATGAATATCAACATTTCTTGCTTGTTACCATATTTTATATCATCTATAAATATTCTAATTCTAATATCATATACTTTATGATATTACAAATGATTTAAAATGTAATTACAACACTTCATATTTATTTTACTACAAAATAAAATTTAATGCTTTTCATTTCAGGTGAATCAACATCAATATAATCAAGTAATGGTTCTTGAAGATGACATTAGATTTGAGCCTTATTTTCGCCAAAAAGTCAATGAAATGATGGATGAAATTAATCGATTACAGTTGACCTGGGACTTAGTGTAAGGATTTTTTTTTTAATTCTTACCCATCTTTATGATTTATAATCGAAAACAGAAGCTATTCTTTTTTATTTAAATATTTTCTTCATTATAACTTGATTGCATAACTATTAAGTGATTCATTTATTTTGACAAGCAAGATCGTGAATGTCAAATAGAAAATAGAGGAAAAGATTATGATTGTGATTAATATATTATAATCGATCTGATATACATTTTTAATGTCGTCCAACAAATAAAAAAGAACTAGTTAGAAAAATTAATCATTATTATGTTTTTAGATATTTAGGTCGAAAACGACTCCATGAATCAGAAGAGCCTTGGGTTCCTGGTTCTAGATTTCTCGTTAAAGCTGGTTACTCCTATTGGACTCTTGGTTATATTCTTACTTATCAAGGAGCCCAGAAACTACTTAAAGCAAAACCCTTGGATAATCTTATTCCTGTCGATGAATATCTTCCAATATTGTTTGATAAACATCCTCAGTAAGTATTTAATATTTTATTTATTAATTATCTTTTTGTTCACAGATAAAATTTTTATTAGTTTTTGATAAAATTAATCATATTGTGTCCAAATGAAAATAATTCATGTCTTAACGAATCATCCTAAAAAGACAATATAAACAATGAATTTATCTTGTTAGATGATTTTAAATAATTGGAGGAACTAGACTTTCTTCACCCATTCTAATAATGTATCTATCCATCTCCTTCTCCATATCCTCCTCGATTTGGCTATTAGAAATGAATACATGAATACAATTCCTAATTATGCAGTCCCCGTGATTGCTATCAAGAATCCTTTTTGTTATACTTTTTTAAATACTCTGAATCTATTCTCGTTATCCAAAGTCTCAGACCACGGCACGTACACAAATGATACAACCGACAAAATAGTGATTTTATAGATTTTAATTTTGATAATCTTGGTTAATAATTTTGAGGAGCTTCTCTAAAGAATAGTAACAAACTTTGCCCGATCGCAACATTCTTAATTAATTCAAATAATTAAGCAATTAAAAGAACTTATATATGAAAGCAAAAATATAATGAACGTTTTAGTATGCTAAAACTTTTTCATATAGATTTCTAACACAATATTATACATCACGATGGGCAGAACCCAGTCATAGTGTGTGTGAAAAGCACCAAAGGCCTTTTTTTATTTAATAAATTTGTAAGAATTGTCAGTAACTCGAGTAATTACAACTACAACCATTACTTTACGAAAAAAACAAATGCATCAAAATATCTGAAATAAGGGAAAATTATTAAAATATAAAATTTGATCCTTTTAATGATTTAATTTGATGTATAAAATTTAATTTATTTTTAATTTTAATTTAATTTATTTAAATCAGTTTATGGTAATTTAATTTGGAATAATGTGGTCCTCTACTTTAAACAATACTAATATTTAACATTTGTTCAAAAATAAATTTCATTTTAAATTAAAAAAAAAATTGATTATATTATTATAATTGAAATTAATTCTCAAAATGAAAATTAAACTAATATCTTTTATTATTTTATATTTAGTTCTTATTGATATGAAAAAAAATTGAATTTTCTTATTCATTTCTGAAGTTTTTTTTTAAATTCAATGAGATATTTATTTACAATTTCAAAAAATGATTCCTTTTGTCTGAAATATTGAAATAAGTAAAATATATAAAAAAAATAATAAAATATTATCTAATAATTATTCGCCCCTATTCAAATCATCTTATTGATTCATTTTTCTATCATTACAGAGAATTATGGAAAAAGCATTTTCCAGAAAGGGATTTGATTGCATTTTCCGTAGCGCCTCTTCTTGTCTTTCCTACTCATTATACAGGAGAAACTGGTTACGTGAGCGACACTGAAGATTCTCTGATTGTGAGTTATGTAGATTCAACAAAGCAATCTAAACAGGAACTGTGACCAAAGATTTGTTGACTTGGTTTCCATTGATATTATATTTTTTTAATTATTTTATTTAAAAAACAAAAACAATTTTCTTTTTTATGAAAAAAGAATATGTTTATTTTTACTTAATTCACATTTCTAGTGCCTTTAATGAGTCCAGGCAGAAATTAGATATCAATTAATAGATATTTGTATATACTTATATTTGTTTTTCCATAAATTAATTTTCCTAATTCTTCTCGATAAATCACTTATGTATTAACATATATAAATGTGTTCATTCTTCTGCCGTAATGCTCATCTCATATTATGCTATAAAAACTGGTCAATTTTACATAAAATATTAGTATAAAAAAATTGTCTTAAATTATAAATTTTATAAAGGTTTTTTATTTTTATTTTTTTAATATGGATAGAAATTTTAGCATTGTTAAAATACATAAGATTCTTTACAAAAATTTCTTGTCTTCTCCTTTTTTAAATATAAAAATGAAATGAAAAGAGAAAATATATCTATATATTTATATATTTTTATGTAAATCAAAAATATGGATAATTTAAAAATCATCCAAATTTTCTACTTAAATAGTCCAAAGAGAAAATAAACTTCCTACTTATATGCTTTTAAATCATAATTGTCATATAGTGCCATATATATTTATTTTAGTCAATTATATTAGTCTTGAAATTGTTGTGCTACGTATTTAAGCAAGTGATTTTTAATTTATTATAATATAAGATAATAATTATCATTATATATCAACTTTAAGTTATTATGTAGTTCAAAAAATATTAATTGATTTTGAATACATGTCATTCATTCAAATACTTACTATTGTTCCAATATTTTCAATATGCAGGTTTCTCTTCACAAGAACTGTTGATTAATTGAAATATAGAATTAAAATATTTTATGCTCAAACACAATAGTTATAAATCATAAATAAAACATAAATTAATTCCAATGTATTTAAAATTTTTTATAGAGAATAGAGAGGGAAGAAATTTTATTTCTAAAACTGCTCTCGCGCGCGTCTCACAGTGTCATAATATTATATTTCATACAAAGTTCTATATGGTATTTTTCGTCAGTTATAAGAATAGGTTTTTACAATTAAAAAAAATTAATAACTCAAAAATGGATAAACTTATTATCTAAAATTCAAATTCTTTTTACGAGAATGATACTCAATAAAGAAAAAATAATCAATTTTTCTTTTGTTAAGTTAAATCAAAATATTTCCTTGACATTTAAAGTCTCTTCTCTCTTCTCTTTCAATCTTTTTTTTCATTTTATAATAATAAGGTCACAATTATTGTTTTAATTTCTAATTACTATAATATTACTATATTTATAAGAGTTTATTGTAATTTATAAATACTTATATTTTATATTCTTTTTAAAATTTTCTTCAATGAACTAGATACTTATCTGTTAAATTTTATAACTTTTATATATAATCTACAACAAATTCTTTTTTATTTATCTAATATGAATGGGCCCCCAAAAATAACGTGAATTTTTGTTATGTCAACTGCACTGAGCAATTATTTAATATAATAATAAAAACTAATTTACTTCCTTTCAAAATACTATTAATTTGCGGCAAACCACTTATCTAAACAATATTTTCATTGGCCAAATCATTTGTACTATCTCGCCAGGTAAGGTTGAGAAAAATGTCTGTGTGTGTGTGTATGTATGTAGACAAGGTTACCCAAAAACGGTTTGAGCTAGAATCATGAAATTTGGTACATGGGCATTATTCAAAATTCCTAGTTTTCCATCAACTTTTGAGAAATCTAGCTCAACAGGAAGAGGGTCATTACCTACAACGTTTTGATTTTTTTTCCTCTAAAGTAACCGTAAAAATAAAGGTATATGTTTGATAATTTTTCACATGATTAAAAATTGTATAAAGCTCCTATATATAGAATTTCAGCTTGATTGAATCGCTGAAAGTACCAGAATTAATTTTTTAACAGTGTAAATCTCATGCGCCAACACGTGACGTGGTGCCATCAACAAAGAGCCAAACATGCGCTGGTTTAATAAATATTATTTATTAATTTTAATTTATAATTAATTAAATTGAATTTAAATATAATATATTATGTTATTTAATCCAATTCAAATTGCGAGATAGTCGAGTGGAGACACTCCAGCTAATTGTATTTAGTGCTGCCTACGAAGTTACTATAATCCCACCTCCACCATCTCCTATAATCTTCAAATTCTGCAGACAAAAAGAAATTATATAAAAATAAAAAAAAACATTTTTACTGAAAAGTATAATCCCACTGTATTGTCTGATGAAATCATCTACTAATAAGTAGCAATTGCTACTTCATCTACAACCTTAACTTACTGTTAGAGGTGGAATAACAACAATTCTGTTACTTTTGGGGAAACTCTTTACTCAAAATATTATTTATTTATACTTTCATTAAGTTACTTAAATCTAATAATTAGTTATTTTAATTAATAAATAAATATAATAATGTTAAAATTAAATACATATTTTTTATATATTTATTAATTTCTAATTCCAATAACTAAAGAGGAATCTCTTAAAATGATAACGAACAATTTGTAATATCTTAAATTCTGAGGCATTTATTTTATAAATTTATATTTTTATTTAATGTTCTGTTCCACTCTTGTATTTAAATATGAAAGTTTATTTTAAAAATGTTTGTAATCTTTAAAATATTTTAATACAAACTTATATTATGTAATATGATATATATATATATATCATATAATATTATTAATTTATTATGTATTTTAAGTCATTAAATATAATTCCATATTTATTCAATTTTTTTTAAAAATCCATTATTATGTTTAAATAAATATGTATATTTAACATATAATATTCATAAAGGCCAAAAAATATACTGAATGTGCCATATTTTACAATTTATATCATGATTATTAATAAATTAAAATTTCTCAAAAATAACTTTTCTTTTTATTTATTCATTTATTCCTTATTTACTTGTTTTTTATTTTTATTATGTTTTTAAATATTTATGTGTTGTAGAACTAAATAAACCGCTCGGTTTATACCAGGTTTATTAAAACTATTATATATCGATATAACGTAATTATTTATAAACCAATGGAACAATATTTTTATTGTTAGTAAATACATTTTAGTTAGTAGATAAATTTTTCTTATTAAATAATTTATGTTTTTCCTTTTAATATTATATTTTACATTATGGAACATGACTGTAAGTTACACGTTACAGTAATGTTTTTATTTATTATTTCAAGAAATCAATAAAAAAAGTTTATAAATTTACGTTAACTTAAGTTAGTACTCGCACCGCTAGATATCGTTACAATACAGATACTAAATATTTTTAAATATATTTTTGATATTTTATGCTTTCTAAATAAATAGACTTATTCATTCAATATAAGTAGATAATTATTGAAACTAACAAAAAATCTGCAAAATTAATATGTTGAGGAGTTTATTTTTAATATAAACTTATTACCGCAGTATATTATCATACAAGGCATATCAAAATAAAATTCACTTTAAACAACTGATATATAATTAATTTTAAAATCAATTGAACTTAGTATATAGTTATTAAAATAAATATTAATTTCATGGTAAACATATCGAATATATGAATTAATAAATAAGAATTTTAATTAGATTTAAGTAAAAATTTATTTTTCTTCTTTATCAATTAATTTCAACAATTAATGCCTTTAAATTTATCTAACTTATATATATTATATTTAACCCTCAAGTTTCTTATAAAATGGTGAAGAACTTGTATTGATGTTTTTGGAATTTTAGATACAATTCAATTTTTCTATGAAAAATGAATTTATTTGGCAAAACTGCAAAATCTATCTATCTATCTATCTATCTATGTACGTTACTCGAAAGTTCTTGGTCGCAGCAACCACATTTCTCAAAATCTTCGTATCCTGAGCTAAACCCATCCAACTCCTTTTATCCCATCTCTCTTTTGTCTCTTCCTACATTGTCCGCTCACCGCGCCAGTCTTTCCTCTCCCATTCTAGCCACGTGCCCTGCCCATCGCAAACTTCTCAATTTTATGACCCTATGTCTGAAGATGTATAGAGAAACCTACATTCAATATCTTTGTAAATACCACCATCAAAGTTCAATATTTAAAAAAAGATTTTTATATGTATTCTTTCAACAAAACATTTTTCCTTGTTAGCCCTTTCACCCCTTTCGATAAAGACGTAAGACGTATAAGGGTTACCAAGGCTTACATTTTTAACTAATAGTTTTTTGGATGGGCTTAGTAATATTTTATTATTTTTTTTTCTTTTTTTTATAAATAATAAACTACATATATATATATATATATATATATATATATTACTAAATTTATTTAAATATAGAAATAAATATCTATTTTTTCAATGTATTTATATATATATTTACTGATATAAATAATAAAACTTAAAATAATCATAATTTTAAATAAAAAAAAAATAAAATAATTTAATTTAAGAATAAAGTTAAAAATATTTTATTTATGAATTTAATTTATAAAATAAAAATAAATATATTATAAATTAAAATACTTTATTATTATTGATATTTTTTATTATACAGCATCTCTATATTTATTATTAAATTAAATACAACACCAACGGAATTTTTGGGAGGTAAGATAACGCAACTACGTAGTGTCTTCATGGTGCAGAATACAATTTCTATAAAATATTTGACGGTTTAATTAAGACGCCACATTGAATAGCAACATAATATATTAATTATTAAAGTTGATTGTGGGACTAGATTAATTTAAAAACAGGTTTGAAGAGGTGTTTTCGAAATGAAGTATTGTTCTATAGCCCCGTGTGAGTGACAGTAGTTGACGTCGCGGAATGAAGGAGGGCAGCACCTGTCTAAGATGCCTAGCCGTGATGGCAATCCGGATCTTTCCTACGGTTTTTGAGAGGACCTCTTCAGAGTTCACGAGCCTTGCGTTTTTGTTCCAAGCTGGGAACGGTGAGGGGAAGTGCAAGTCCTTTATCGACCCGATGCTTTCTTCAGAATTTACCGTGTGCCTTTAATACGTCTTAAGAAATATTCAATTATTAATTATATGTTTGTAATTGACTTTGTGATCTTCTTTGAAAGCTTCATATTTATTCCTTGAAATTGTTTATGGTAAGATATTTTATAACTCTTTTAAGAATACCGTTATGTCTAAATCTATTTAATCAATATAATTACATTGACAGATTAATAAGTAAAGTCTATTCCATTCTTTATATATAACCCTTTTATAGTCTTATGATTAAAAATCCCCTTACTTTACATTGACCTAGATTGTCATTTTATGAAAGTTATTGATTTCTTAATTTTTTTTAACAGCTAGACAAAAATGTGTGATGATTCGGATCAATTTTCATTGAGATGGAATAATTTTCATAGCAATCTTGCTACGGGATTTCATGCACTATTACAAGGAGAAGACTTGGTTGACGTGACTTTAGCAGCAGGGGGAAAATATATTCAAGCCCATAAAATAGTGTTATCTGTTTGCAGCCCCTATTTCAAAGAATTATTCAAAGTAATCACATTTTATAGTTTTAATTATATTTTTATTATTTTTTTTTTTATACAAATCACCTAGTGATATATATATTTATGGTGTTTTTTAGGTTAATCCCTGCAAACATCCAATTGTTATATTAAAAGATGTTTATTATAAAGAACTTGTTGCAATTCTTCAATTCATGTATAAAGGTGAGGTTAACGTTCGGCAAGAAGAATTGGCCACCTTCTTGAAAACGGCTGAAATGCTTCAAGTTAAAGGCTTAACGGGAGATGAAACATCTGCCTCGGTAAATATTATTTTCCCAGACTTAAGGAATAAATTATTAATAGAGATTAAAAAGGTAAATGAACAAAATTAACTTTTTTTGTTCATCAACATTATCATTTCTTCCAATTTTATCTATAATCAGTAGATCTATTTATCAAATAAAATTTTTATCATTAAATTAAATTAAAGATTCAAAACTTATTACCAAATGTGTTTTTTTTTAATATGGTTACTGTTGATTTAAATTCTATTTTTCAAGATCTTAATATATCTAATGAATAGGTTGTTGGCATCATGACCACCACTCCCTAAAAGATTTAGCTCTTAATTGGAGTAACCCTAAGGTGATTTGAACCTGGTAACACAATCCTTATGTGGAAATAGAATATTTTTACATTTGATAAATCGTTCATATAAAATAAATCTATTCTTTTTCAACTTTTTACTCTCTAAATTATTGAATTATTATAAATTTTTCAAATCAAATATTTTTTTTTAGGAATCACCTCCTCCTATACCATTAGGACATATGCCAGCATTAACAGAAAATAAAGTGAAAACGAAATCTGCACCTCCTTCGCATTCTTCTTCCCTTTCAAAAACTCCACCTCATACAAGCGAATCAAAAACTTCAAACCCCTCAACTTCCTTAGTTGATGATGTGCAATCAGTAAAATCTTTAAAACGGAGACGTTCTATGTCCCCGAAACCTTCACCCTCTGCAACATCAAATGTACATAGTGAAGATTCATCTCCTGTCACAATTGAACATGTAGAAATTTCAAGACCCCCTAAAACGGAACCTCCCGATTATGATTCCGATTTAGACTCTGGTGAATTAAGTGTTGGAAATTCTTCTCATCATCATACATCAGAAAACCTATCACATCTTTTATCATCAGAGAGTATCCAACAAAAAATTGATATTGGAAAATGTAAGCAAAAATAAAAAAAATTTTTTTTAATATGAAATTATTTAAATTTATGATATATATCTCTGATATTTTATTAATGATACAAAATTATTATTATAAAAAATTTGAATATTAAATTGTTTATTTAGAAATTTAAAAAATATTTCGCATAAAATATATCATTTAATCTTTAGGGAATAATTAATTAATTATAAGATCTTTAATAAAGAGATAATATCTTTAAAGAAAGAATTATTATCGAAATATCATTATTATTATAATTTTTAATTAAGTAGGTCTATTCTCACAGCTTGATAAATAATTAAATAAAAATATAATGATAGATTTTTCTTTAAACTAATGAAATTTTAATAAATTTTGTTTAGCCGGTTCTCATCTCTTCGCTGCGATACCTGGTCTCTCCCACGACACACTTTCCTCACACGAGTCTGGTGTGCAAGGTAGGACATAATTTATCTATTTATTGCACGATTCTCAGAACAAAACGTTATCATTTAAAAATTCTGATTATTCTTCTCAAATTAAATATTAAAGTTCTTCCTATAGTAAAGATAACATTTTGTTCTTTTTAACACAGTGTTTAGGATTTTATTCTTAAATGATTAATACTGAATTTTGTTCCCAATGGCATTTCTTTACGCTATTTGTTTATTGTGTTAGAAATTGATATATTTATATTTTATACCAAGAACCAAACTGATTTAATAAAAAAACAAGATTTTTTTCTAAGCCCATTTAGTTTGGCTCTGGTATCCAATGGGGTTCGGGTCTATTTTCGCTAATGTAGACACGTCTTGCTATCTTCTTTCTTTGATCCTAAGTGCTCGTCCAACAATGTGTTGCTCTGTCTTGCTTGAGAGTATATTAGTAATTTTTTTGCAATTTTTTATTAACATCACCCTTTTATCAAAGACGTTGTTATTATAAAACGTTTGTTTAGCGGTCTTTTCAATAAAAAATTGAATGAAAATTAATACGTAAATAATTTTGGTAAATAATACCATAATTTTTAATTAGATAATATTGTTTATCAAATCCTATATGTGAAGTTGGAAGATAATAATTTTGGGAATTAATATGCTTAATTAATTGCTTAATTATTTTCTTTCACCTTCACATGGATTAGCCATCAATATTATAAAGGGTTTAACAAAACTTTAACAGAATGCTGACCGCTTCCGTATTAACTCCAATAAAACTACATTTTTCATCATTTTTTTAAATTGTGTTCGTTCAAGACTAAAAATTGTTATAATTTTTTCACTTTTAAAGGTAAGTGAAATTATAATATCTATTTTTATAATTTTTAAATTTTGTAGCAATTTTGTTTTAAGTTTTAATTATCAAACTATTATAATCTTAAAAATATTTTTCTTTAATTAGTTAAAAAAAAATGTAGGTATGAGTTAATCAAATTGGAATTAATTGGAATGGAAATGATGTTGGTGATTTTTTTTTTGCCCAACCTAATTGCGAGTGTTAATAGTATGAATCGGACTCAATGTATTGGATGGAGCATTGAAAAAGTACTGTTAATTGAATCCATTTCGAGGAGACAGCAGGTGGGTGCGGGGTTCGGGGCTCGAGGGGGACGGCGTCTCCCCGTTGCGGGGGCGGTGCTCGAGGCGACTGTATCCGCCTCGATCGCAGCCGCCCGGCCCCGGCCCGCAAACTTTTCCAAGATCACAACTTGCTTATATTCTATATTATATGATTCCCCCAAAATCATTGATCGCGAGGAGGCCGCTTCTAGCGCCTCACCTTGATTCGCTAATAAATCTATTGCAATTTTTTCCCCTTTAACTTTTTTTAATTTTTTTTTTTAAATTTTTAACATTATTTCTTACAAATTTTAATAAAATTAAAAAAAATTTATTTTATTTTTTATACAAGAATTTAGTGATAATAAATTTAATATTTATTTCAAGCCCACTCTTATTTTCTTAAAAATAAAAAGTAATATAAAATAAATTATTAATATTTTTAATCGATTTTCATATAAAATAAAAATATTTGTTGAAAATTCATTTTAATAAATCTTCTAAATTTCTTCTTCGCTTTTAAAAAATAAAATAAAAGTATTTAAAAATTTAAATTTAAGATTATAATGGGCAGGACATTTAGCTCGAGACAAGAGAAAAAAAATCAATTGTAAAACGCGATATCATGTTACCATGGGATGGGTGGTCCAAGAATGCGATTGGAATATAATATAAAATAGTATATAAAAGGAAATTAGGAGAGAATATTGTAGATATTGCTTGAAGGTGGCAGAGTTGGTTAAATCTGGTTTCTGCTATTAAGATTTTCAAGTACAGAAATATCAATAAAAATTAATAAAAATTTTCATATCTATATCTAGTCTATATAGGTTTATATTTTAGGTTATAATAGACATTCAATATTTAGTAATTTATTTATAAAAGGAAAAAAATTATTAAATAAACAATAAAAAATTAATTGAATAATTCATTATCTCTGTTATTTCCCATTATACTATATTTTATTAATGTAAAAATTAAATTAAATTTATTAATGTTCAAAATCAAAATCAAAATAAAATTTTACACAACGAATTTTCAGAAACTAAAATTTTCAAACAAATAATCAATAAATGATTTTTTCCTTTGAATATTTAATAAATACTCTAAAAATAATTATGATTAATAGATTAAATAAATTAATGTATCATCATTATCATCTTAAATAATAAATTTCATCAGATTATTTTTAAAGTTAAAATTCTTTAGGTAACTTAATCTTATTTATTTTATTATAGGTAATGTTTTAAATTTGGACTTTAGTATACTTTTAATTATATTGAATTATATTTAATAATTTTTTAGTGTTTTCAATCACAAATACCTGATAAATAATGTTATTAAAATAAAACTTATTTATAATCATAATTTACTTAATTTATAGAAATTCCCTATTAACATAATTAATTTTTATTTATTTGATAAAGGAAATGAATATTCTGATTGAGTTTCATCATTAAGGAAATATAAATTTTGAAAATATCTTAGCCAATTTAATGAGAAATTGCTGATACGAAGTAAAAAAAATTATTTATTTATTTATTTTATCAAAAGAACCACAATCCACCTATAAGAAATGTTTCTTCAATTATTAGATATTTGAGTTTGGTAGGAGTAAATAGAAGTATTTTAATCAACTTAAAAATAGTTCTTTGGTCGGTACATCAGGTCTATTTTAATTTTTCTTTTTTTTTATTTAGTTAATTTCTTTCATCCTTTAATTTTAAATTATTCGATTTATCATTTTTATTTTTAAGAAATCCCAAGTACCAAATGTTGATATCAATATTATAACTTTAATTATTTGGCTTTAAATTTTTACGCGTAAATTTGAGTTTCAGGCGCTGTCTGTGCGGAATATATTCTCAAATATTTACAAATTGAAACGGTACAACACATTTGACTTAGATGTAGCTTCAATATAATGTTGATTAAATGGTTTTCATTTCATTGAAAAAATAATATATCATGGTTTACTTACTAAAACAGTGCCGCCCTAACCACAGGGCTAAATGGGCTATAGCCCCAGGGCCCAAGCCTTTTGAGGCGGCAATTTTTTATTTGAGATATAGTAAAAATTTATTTTTCATTTTATTAGTTTTTACTTATTTTTAAATTAAAACATCTCTTAAAATATTAAACTGATTTTTATTTCTTTCAAATGTGCTGAAAAACGATAGATAGAGAAGGGCAACGCGAAATAGGAGTAACACCCTACCGATCGCACTTTTGTTTCAGTCGCATTTGAACTGTCGGAGCTGTACTGGAGTTAATATAAGACCACCAATCATATAATAGTTCCGATCAAGTTCTAAGGATTAGACTAAAAACTAATCGGAACTGTCATTATTGAGATAATCCCCTCAAATCTGGGTAAACATTTATGCCCATCTTTTAAATAAGTGACTTTAAAGAAAAGTTACAATAAAGATAACAGTTTATTATAAAAGTAATAAATAGTTTTTTTCTAGTACTGACACTTTTGTTTTGTATAACTTTTCCGACTCCATTTGCCAATCTGTGTATTTTCTTAGGAAGAAGGGCGCATTATTTTTAGTAGCCCATGGGCGCCGAATTCCTTAAAACGGCCCTGTACTAAAATAAAAGTAGTATTTTAGGATTTATTTAACAATAATAATAAAAAAGTTTTTATTAAACAACCATATCCGTTTAGGTGACAACTTATGATTTTAAGAAAATTTATATATATTATAAAAGATGCGCAGAGTATTAGTGATTACAACCTTATTTTGTTCCGATATATTCCTTTATAACCATTTAATTATTATTTTTGCTTCTATGGGGGGGGGGAGGATGTATACAGCCGCTTCTCGTTATGGGTATTGTGGTTCACAAAAATTTATTTATTATTTTCTCAATTGTTTATTCTGAAAATTTTTTAAGTAAAATGTGGCATCTATTATTTATACTCTTTTTATCTTTCTCTTGTTATTAACTTCTAGGAGATAAATGATAAAATGTATTAAATTAATTAGATACCTTATTCACTCACTTATTGTATTCTTAATATATATAAAAACATTATTACAACGGAACCTTACCTATATCATTCTTTTTTAACATAAAACATGGCTAACAGTGAATATAATTTTTTAAAATCTTTTCCTAGATTTAAAAATTCTCATTTTTATCTCAAATGTGTCTTAAAAACATATTTTTCAAATGAATCTATTTAAATTTAAAGCACTTGAAGCGAAAATTACCTTGAACTTTTTCTTTCTCATGACCTGGCTCCTTCCATTTAAATCTCCCCTGGGTCTATATATTAGTATAATCTAAGAGATTGATTACTCAGTTAATTTACTAAAAATACTGGTGGAGTTTGCTTTTGTCAGATGCAATTTACAAAGTAATGAAATTTATTCTAAAGCTTTCTAAAATATTCTTTTTTTTCTATATTTTATTAAATTACAAATTAACTTATTATTCCGACTTTGTAATAGAATCTATGATTTTATTAGAAAAGTTATAAGTATATTTATGATTATAACATTGAAGATAATTTAGGATTCATTGGAGCTTCCTATTTAATATTAGTACTTTAAGGAAGGTGTTGGTTTCATAATAAAATGGATAAATCATCGCTTAGTAGTATATTTTTTTTCTAATTTTGATATACTATAAATTTATATGATTGTGTAAATAAAAAATAAAATTTTTATTTCTTGTTAATTTTAAATTTATAATTTGTCCAATTTTTTTCAATAATTTTAATTATTATTGAAGAGTTAATTTTTCTTTTTCCTTTGGTGATTCATTTATTCCCCTTAAAAATAATTTGATATCTATGTATAGTGTTGAGCTAGTTTTAAACTTAAAACAACCTAGAAAATACCCCTCCTTATACAACCTTTATAAGAAAATGTTTGAATAACCAACAGGAGGGCTTATTTTCTTAGATGATTGTGTTTAAAACAAGCTGACCTCTATATATAGATACTTACAATCTAAACGCTGTGTAAAATTCCATTAATTTAACATAATTCTAGAATATTTTTTTTTTAATTTTGATGCCAAAATATAATTTAACTAAAAGAAGTATTATTTACACTATTACTAACTGTATAAGGGGTAAATGATCTTTTTAGAATTAATTTATTTATTAATTAATTTATTATTTTATATTTATATAATACAAAAACATTAATTGATATAATATATATATAAATATATGCACCTCTCATCATTTTACACTTGATTTTCCTTCACTTTCTTTCACTGTATTAAAGGAAAATTATATATGTATATTATATATTTTGTTTTTATTTCTTTTTTCTACTAATATTTTCTTCTTTATATTTATTTAATAAAATATTAATTTTCTAAATACTCCAAACTTCCATAAAAAATAAATATCTATATATCAGATTTAACTTTTTTAAAATTCAATTTATATATATAAATTTACAAAAAAACAAATGAATTTTCTTTAAATTCCCATTGTTTGAATTTGAAATAAGGATGGGAGGGCAATCTATTTTTCTATTTTGCTTTTTATTTAGTGCTAGTTTATTAAGTATATATTGGAGGGACCTCTCACCTCGCAGAATTTGATGAAACTTCGCCAGTTGATTCTTTGATTAATTCTAAGAAACTTTTTCCTTAGGCAATTCTTTGGAAAACTTATAGTTTTCGAGATAAAAAGGATTAAAGATTGGATATAAATCCATTGATATCCCATTTAGCTACCATGTCTTATTAGTTTGACCAGCAGAGGGCGCGGCTAATTTTCGGTTTTTTTCAATTCGGATTGTTGTATATATAAAAATTAAAAAATTAATTAATTAAATAATTTTCCTATATCCAAACCGAACAGAAAGAACCAAAAATTAGTGAATATCTGAATAATTAGTGAATTTTTCAATGAAAATTACTTAATGGCTGCACATTTCGACATTGATAACCATCTAATTTATATCCAATCTTTAATCCTTTTTATCTCGAAAACTATAAGTTTTCCCAAGAATTGCCCAAGGAAAAAGTTTCTTAGAATTAATCAAAGAATCAACTGGCGAAGTTTCATCAAATTCTGAGAGGTGAAAGGTCCCTCCAATATATACCGTTTATTATATACTAAAATTGTCGAAATTTAATTCCGATATTTGGTTGAATTTTATATTTTTTTCAAAATTATTACAAGCGAGATTAATTAAAATAAATGATTATTTAGTTTCATTAAATCAAAACTGTTTTGATTCAAGTAACACATCAATTCTTCGTCTAATCAAATGCACTTTTATTTCAAGTACTAAGGACTGTTATATAATATTTTATCCAAAAAACTTAAATTTTAAGGGCATGTTTTTTTAACGATATTGCGAGTAAAATGAAACGGACACATAACAAAACTATAGTAGAACTAACAAATAATACATTATAAGAAAGTTGTTTTATATTAATTTAAGTTTATATTATATCTAGATATTTAAAATAACCGACATATAATCTTATTTTGTTCTGCTTAGCTGACTATTGTCAGTCCCATTTTTAATTTAATCTAGTTTGTTTTTCTAAAGCTATAGTTAGTTTATTTCCTCGTTTGAGGTGTCCCAATGAGGCTGATCCCTTCCTCGCCCCTTCTGACGGGTGCGTGACTTGGATGTGGGTTGCCCGCAGCCTTCGGCCAGCACCCGATCCGCTACCGGTGTATGCTCTGTCCGCGCAGCGAGTTCTCGACCAAGTGGAACCTGCGTGCCCATGTGAAGAACGTCCATGGACCGGACCAGGGACCCTTCTATTGTACGCAGTGCCCGAGTGTTGCCAAGAACAAGAACAGTCTCCGAGTGCACATGTATCTCTATCATCGGCAACATCTTTCGCGGAAGCAGACTCGCAAGCCAAACTCAGCGGCAGGCCTTCCGCCGATTCTTGGCTCACTTACCGCCCCTCCCCGAAGTTCTCCTGATCTCACCTTAGCCCCCATGTCGTCCTAGGATCGACATTTGGTTTTCATTTCAAGTGCATAAGTATGTTATTCTTTTGAAATCAAATTGAAAAAGTGATCAGTTTACTTATTCCTATTAGTTTAGGAATCTTATTAAAATTTTATCTCTCTCTCTCTCTTTCTCTCTCTATTAACAATTTAATTATTCATTAGAAAAATTCAGAGCACAATTTTATTTTCGTTAGTTATTTTTTTTTCTTTATATGATATATTTTTATTAAGATTTCGGTTATTCCCCGTTTTCTTTTTGTTTTGTTTTTTTTTTTTTTTTGTTTTTTTTTTTTTTGAAATAATTTTAATAGAAAAATTGATAAAATTGTAATAAACAACAAATATTTATTGTTATTTGTATATTTAGAACATTCATGTTTAAATTATAATTAGTAATAATAAGTCAATCACATTATGAATTATAATTTGCTTATATATTTTAAAATTATAATATTTGCAACTGTGGTCGACACTTGAAAAAATAATTTAGGTTTTAAAAAAAAAATTAATGATTAGTTTTTTTTATTAATTTAGTAATTGGTACATTCAAATAAAATTGAATATTTTTAATGTTTATCTATTTATTATTTTAATCTTATCCCATAAATATATTAATTCCTTTATAATTGAATAAACCAATTGCATTATTATAGGTTTAATATTTCAAAATGTAGATTTAAAATTTCTTTTCTCATCTGAAGAAAATTTTTCTACTTCATGTTTTTGATAAACAATAGACTAAACGTGTATTTTATTTGACTGATTATATATTTAATATAAAATAATGATACATGATAATTGATAAACTATTCAATACTGTCTAATAGTGAATTTAGATATTATAAATGAGTTCTGATGATCTCTAGATATTTAGATTATGTCTTTCATTTTATTTTATCATTTAATAAATTTCCATACAGTGTCTCAAGTAGAATCACTATCAAAAAAATAAAATATACATATAAATATAATATCTTATCACTTAATAAATTTTGAAAAATATCTCGCATCTTCTTGTTCTTATGTAGAAACTCTCCAAATGTTAACCATGAAAGCTATGATTAAACTCGGTAAAAATTTCAAAATTATCATAATATACAATTTCCAAAAAAAAATGAAGTTTAGGTCCTATTTAATTTGGATTAAGCTCCTCCTCTCCTTAATTAAAATAATGCCAAAAATAGGATAAAAAATTAAAATTATGTTTTCGTCATTTATCGTAAAGTTAAAGTTAAATGTAAGCTTGAAAATAATCATATCATACATAAATGAATAAAACAATTTAATTGAAATATTCCTCTCACTATAAAGAATACGATAATGTTCCTAGGTCACCTAATTTCTTTCCGGGTTATGTGAAGGACATTGCTTATCGAACTTTTGTGAAGAACCCGGCTGACCTCCAAAGAACTTTGTACTTGCGTTTAGAGATTTGCATGATCGCGATTCTTAGGGGTTTTCGGATGTGGATGTAAGCTCTTGTTTACTTTTTCTGATAAAACTTCATATCCGAAAATCCTGGATCGGATCCAATCTTCAGATTTGTATCCAAAAAGGTTCGCGAACCTGCTTGCTTATCTTCGGAACACACCGAGGAAGATACAATTTTGATACTATTCGGGCTAGGAGAAGCGTGCTTATGGTGATCTTTTGAAACTTGGTGAGTTTTTTTTTATAAAATTTCAGTTAGTTTAGATATTCTGTCACTATTAGTTTAAAATATATTCAAATTTCATTTTGGTAGTTACTCTACGAGACATCTTGTATTTTCATTCTATTAAATCTTGATTTGAACATTTACTACTAGACAATTTAGAATTATAATTGGAGTATTTTGTATATTACTTTTATATCTCTGATTCAAACCTTGATATGAAAAATATTCAAATTACTTTACGGGTATTAATTTTGGAGGTCTTTATTTTTATCTTATTTACTAATTATTATTTATTATAATTACGTATATATTATTGAATAGTTTTTATCATTCTTATTTAAGATATATTTAATGTATCAATAGAACTAGTATTATGGTAAACTGATGACTAATTCACTTTGATATTTTAATTATTTTCAAAGATAAAATTTTTAAATTATTATTATTTACTATTATTCATATTATTTTTTGTTTTTAATAAAAATAAGAATATTTCATAAAAAGATATATCCTATGGATTACATACAATAATTATTATTTATTTTTTTAATAATTTTTTTTTTCTTAAAAAATATAAATATATATAAATAATAAAATCATTCATTAACGACCCCTGAAATCAAATTAAATATCTATAAATTAAATTTTTATTTATTTAATATAATATTATATTTATAGTATATAAATTAGTGATTTGTATATAAAAATTGTTTTAGATTTATAGAAAACTTAAAATTTAATTTCAAAATTAATGTTTTTGGCAATTGATCAAATAATTATAATTTTTATTTAATTTTCATATACATTCTTATATAAATCGTTTAAATATATACACAACTGTTACTGTTTCATAAATTTTTATTCTCTTGGAAAAAAAATTAAATTATTTCTTTATTAAATTTTGTTAAATGACTCCGTGTTGTTGATGAGACCTCATTCTCCCTATCCTCTTAATTTTTATTTACTTATTTATTTAATTAAAGATATTCATTAATAATTAGTTATTCCCTTGTAAATATATACATTCTTATTTTCTATTATTATTTGTTTTTTTCTTTAATAATAATTTTAGCACAGAATTTTAAAAAGGTTGCGGCAGCATTCACCCGTTCTTTATTAATTTCGTTACTTAAAATAAAATTATCTTTATTTATTTATTGATTTAACTTACTACTTTCAAAGTATATAGGTATATATGTTAAGTTTGAATGTTTAAGTAAAAAAAAAAATTATTTTCAATTTATATTTATTTCTATATCCATTTTCTGCCTCATTAAAATTAGTTTCTCGGCTTTTAAGCTAGCGGTGTTGGACTGAGCTTGCGTGGATGTATGTCTTCTCTGTGTGTAAAGGCTGGGGCCTACGGAGAGACAGAACCAACTCTTTAACAGATAGAAAGGCTCAAAATTTATTCTATTTTCTTAATGATACAAAAATTGATCCAATATTTTTTTTTTCAATAATTTGAAGGCATACATTCTCTAGCAAATTGATATTAGGGAATATCGGTGGATATAGAATATATTGTTATATATTATTTTCCCACTGAATTTTAATCAACTGAAATCCTCAAACAAGGTGCCACAACGGATTTTTGCTAAGTGGAGCTTATACTACTTTGAAATGACTTAGATTCTTAATCGGAGAAATTTATTTTTGAACAAAGCCCGATTCGGTGAAGAGTTGGTTCGCGATCTCAATCACCGTTTTGGTCCTGCGCCGTTATCCATGCGCTCAAATGTGAAGCAGCCTCGGCTGGGCCTGCTTATGTTCGCAGTAATGCAGCCCATCTATCACTGCGACCAGTGTCACAAGGTGTTCAAGAGCAAGTATTCCCTACGAGCTCATCTGGCCAACATCCACGAGGACAAACGCGGCCCGGTCAGATGTCCCTTGTGCAACAAACTCAGCAAAAACCAGCGCAGCCTGGCAACCCATGTCATCGAGATCCATGGGCTCTCCTCACGAATTTTACGAGAGCCCATTTCACCAGCAACCGTCGCTGCGGCAGCAGCTGTAGCTGCTTTTTCTGCATCTACTGCTTCAACAACCGGTGCAGCTATGGCAGCTTCGGCACTTAAGGATGAACTCTTGGAGTTCAAAGCTCAGGCACCTTCCTCTAATAGCGATAACGAAAATGAACCTAACGAGGAGAATGTCTCTCTTGCCCAATATAATCAACCATGACATGTTAACTTTGGACTAACGCCGAAGTAAGGCATAAACGAGAATATCATGAAAGAAAGCATTTATTCAAAAAAAAGCTTAATCCTAAATAACTTAGCAGACGACTGAAATGAAGGACTAATTTTTGTAGATTATTTATTTTTTTAATATGTGATGATAATTTAATATTTAAAGGTAGGTAGGTTCCTCGCATGCTTTAAAGGTTGAAGACTAATGCAAATAATTAATTTTCAGCTAATTAAAAAAAATCCGCATAATAATTTAATGTTAAGCGGCAATGACATATAAATAAATCAATATAGTGTTGGTTTTTTAAATAATTTTCTTAAATTATACATATTATATATAAATATCTATCTATCTATCTATATGTATATATATACATATAGATATATATATAAAAAAATATATATTTACAAAAGATATTGTTTTGGTAGGTTGACATATTTATTTTTATATTCATAGTTTAAATATCCTAGTTATTCGAATATGATCTAGATTAAATGTATTCAATGTCAACGTGCCAAAAAGTTAGAAAAAATAATATACATGTTTATATATATATATATATATATATATAAATATATGGTTAAAATAGATTTATTTGAAATTTTAATAAATCAATATAGAACTTGATTTAAAAAGATAATAAAATATTCCTTTATTAATTAATTCTTTTATTTCACCTCTAAACCTATATACTATTAACACATAACAAAAGAGATATATATATATATATACTTATATATATTTAATTACACATTTTGTTTTATTGATTGTTTACCAGCATATTATTTAAAATGGATTAATATTTAAAAGTAAATGTGAGAGAAAATAGCAAATTTAAAAAAAAAACAAAAACAGAAATTGCAATCAAAACACCTTAAGTTATCCAACCGCTCGTGAAGAATTTACTGGGCTATCAATCCTCTTAGAAAAATAAATGAAGGGAATTCGATTTAGAATATGGCAAACAAAGTCCATGTTGTGACAAAAGTTGGGTAATTAAATTCCAAACATAAAAAAACAAATTTTTATCGTTATGTTAAGTTTAATTTGAAAAGAATATATAAAATATAAATTAATACCCTTTTAATTTATTTATAAAAATTGGTTATTTATATTTTGAGGAAAAAAACATATGAATAAAATTTATTTAATCATTTTAGAATCATTTATCTTACGTCTTATATTTTGGTCTCAAATAAGATTGAACAGATGGAAAGAAGTGAAAAGGGCTGGAAAATACTTTCTTAAAACAGAATAATACAATATTTTAAATTTCATACCAATTTTTATAATTAAAATAATTTAAAATTTATTTATGGATGAGCATTTTTAAATCACCACTAATGTATATTATTATTGTATGTCATAACTACCATACCTGTTCTTTTTGTAGGGTCACTGAAATACTCTCACTTTCTACTTTACAATTTCATTTATATATTCTGTGAAGAAAAGATTATACTATCTAAACATGAAAAACAAACATACTTCCATTATTGAGATTTTTTAATCATATTTTAAAATATCAATCATATCTCACATCAATTATCTCATGTTATTGTAAATATAATGAAAATTCAAAAAAAATTAATAACATAAGGAAAATATGTAGAAAATCAAAAAATATAAAATTTCTTAAATATATTTATATTAAAAAAAAAATTGAATATGGTTTCTAAATTAATTAAGACAATAATATTTTTAAAAATTTGGGCTTATATGTGATTAAAAAAGCTAAAATTTCAAAGAATTTTTTCAGTATAATTAAAAAATGTTTAGGTGTATAGATCCGTGGTTTCCAAACCTATTTAGCCAAGCCCCCCTTTTTCAGAAAAAAATTTACTCAGCACCCACTGGAAATTAAGTTTTTAATTTTAATAACAATTAAATAGAAAGATAATCTACCTATTCGCAAAATATTATAAATAAAGATGTAAATTAGAAACATTGAAATTATGTATCTATTTATTAAACTCAGAATAGAAAAGTAATTTTCCCTGTGGCCATCACCGCCCCCCTGAAACGTTGTAGCACCCAAGAGGGGCCGGTAGTGCCCACATTGGGAATCACTGGCATAGATCAAAGACAAGTCAGGGTGCAAAGATAATGAGCAGGACATAGCTAAAAAAATGAAAAATATATATAATATTGTTATTAATTAAAAATGATTAGACGAAAAATTTTTAATTAAAAGAAATATCTACTAGATCTACTAGATAAATAAATAAATTTGTACGTTTCAGGGGGGCGGTGATGGCTACAGGTGCATTTAGGGAAAATTACATTTATATTCTGAATTTAATAAATAGATACATAATTTCAATGTTTCTAATTTACATCTTTATTATCAAATTAGTTCATTTAATTTTGAATATTAAAATAATAATAATAATATATCTAAAGCAATTCTCATAGAAGAAAGGAGGCCAACAGAATCTTAACAGGACCTATAAATATATAATGGGGGAAATATTTATAATATTCTCAAAATGAGAGAATAAGACTACTGTTATTACACTGCCATGAGTTTATGTTGAATTAAGAGTCGGAAAAAAAAGCTTTTGTAAAACTATAAATAATGATTTCCAAATAATAATTATAACTGATCATTCATTCTTTCATTCATATTCATTTTATACGATTGAAATAAGCAAAAAAAAGTGAAGATTGGAATCAGTGGCGTACCTAGGGGGGTGCGGTGGGTGCGGTCCGCACCGGGCGGCACTTATCTTGGGGCGGCATTTTTTATATTTAGTTATAGTTGTAAAAAGCAACTTATTCATTTCATATTTATTTTTTTTCTTTCTTGAATAATAAATGATTATTATGATTATTATAAGTTTACTATTTGATTTATATAAATTATGATTAATTATTTGATTTCGAATATTATTCCTCTGTGTATATAAATGCATTTTAGTGTAAATTTTGAATTCTAATTCCAAGAACCGGATAATAATTTTATTTTATTGTATTCATTAAAATTCGTTGAATTCGTAAACGCATCTTTACGATTTTGTTCAGCAATTTTTCCTAACTAAAATTTTTTGATATCAGTTTTTAAATGTCATTTCTTTTGAAAAGTTTATATGATTACTTTGAAGTGATATACCAATTTTTTTTTTAAATCATCGATTTTTCTTTTGAAAAGCAGGACCGGCGGAAAAAATATAAATATAAATTTTGAGAGCATTATACACGATTTTTCTAGTATGAAAGCTAGAAGAGTAAATATTATATTAATATATGTTTACGAGTGCATACAAATATGTGTAAAAAAATTTACTCTGTGTATTAATTAATATTGATTAAATAACTTAATAATTTATTTATATGCATTAATTTATAAATACCACTATTTGATTGACTTATAATAAAAAGGGCGGCAAACTGGAGATCGCCCCGGGCGGCAAAAGTTCTAGGTACGCCACTGATTGGAATTGACATTCCTGTCTTTTTATCGCTGTTTTCTATACTCAGCCGAGTATAATTTTAAAATAACCTTATTGGTTAAGAAATTAAATTTTATTTAACATGAAATTTTCTAGTTTATTGTTCTATTTATTATAATAAAATTATTTTCTATTTCACATTTCTTTGAAACAAAATTAATTCATTAGTAAATTTTTGTCCTCCAAAAAGAACAAAAAACTTTTAGTTATTAAATTGTATCAAGAAAGAACCAGTACAAAAGCAGAATATCCACGTCGATCAGCAGAAAATTCAAAACACTCTTGATTTACCACTAGATATGAAAGTTTATGAGATCTTAAGACCTTCACTATCATCAATGTAAGTTATCCTTAGAAAAGTTAAATTAAAATCTCAAATGTCTAATAAAATATAAAATAATTTTGAAAAGTAAATGAAAAAAATGTAAAAATAAGATAAAACTTTAAAATTTTGATTAATAAATATCTAGGAATAATATGGCAGCATGGCTGAGTGGGTAGAGTACTAGATTTCTACACAGGAAGCCTGAGTTCGAATCCCAGCATAGAACTCAAGATTATATATTTATTTAATTTAATTAATTAATAAATAATAAATAAATATAAAAATTTAATTCAAATTTAACATCGGCTGCCCCACCGAAGAAGGCAAGGGGAAACCACTTCGGTCAAATTTTCCCATGAACACCCTATGACTCCTGTGGAGTTATTAGGGCCACGACACTTCCGCTAGGAAGTTATCGACAACGAAGAAGAAGGAATAATATATTCTGTTTGAATATTTATATAATTTTAAGCTCCCGATTATTAGAGTAATTTTCATTTATTCAGTACTTTTTTTATTTCATTTAATTAAAGTAATCTAGATTATCTTCAAAAAGCGAATTTTTATTTATTTAATATTAGTAAGAACAAAATATTTTCGCTTTGCTAATATAACATAGCACCTAACTTATTCAAACTCCGCCTTAACATTTAACAGAATCCTATTCAGGTATTTATTACCTTGCATCTATCACAAATTACAATGCAAATTGTTCTTAGTTGTTTTCTGGCTACGCGATGGATAATAATCACCTCCTTCTCTCTGCTTCAAGCATGGTCTCCCATCATATTGCAATTTGCACTAAGTCTCCTAACAAGGTTAGTGTTTTTTCATAATTTTCTACTCTGGAATGCTTTTAATGAATTAATTTGTATTTTTATCGACTTTTGATTTGATTATTGTAAGTTGGGATGTTTTTTTGAATTGAAATGTTTCAGAGGCTGATAAAGTAGAATTTGAACCATCTTCCAGCGGTTTGGGTTACCTTCGCATTTCACAATTTGCCCATTTCTCATGTCCGCTTTGTCCTCTGATCTTCACTGTTAAGGAGCTTCTTGAAAATCATCTAAAAGTTGTTCATCGTGAATTGCCCTTTCCTTGTATGCTCTGCCCACGCGCTTTCTCCACCGAGAACTTATTAACGAAACATCAACGGGCATCTCATGTTCAGTGTCCCCTTTGTCCTATATTTTTTCCATCGAATAAACTTTTACGAGAACATTTGAATAGAGATCACTAATCTAATCAGATTTTATATAATATTTTCCCTTTCTTTATATTTTATTAATATACATTTATTGTAATTTTTATTATTTCAAAATTTGTTTAATTTTGTATAATTTTATTATTACAAATATTTTAATAATTTACTGCTAAAGAAAATTTAAGGAAAATATTAAATAAACCATTTAATTCTAAATTATAAAAATTTAAAATTATTTTTATAGAGTTGATCAATTACATAAATTATTTTCCTGTTTTTAATATTTATGGAAGAGATTAAAAGCCAATTGAGATTTACATAAATAAATGTATTATATAGATTGAAAACAATGTACATAAAATAAGATATTTATGATATTCCCTAACTTTATTTAATTTAAAACTGCACCATTTTAGCATTAGATTTTATAAATGATATTAAATTGGATTGTATAGATGATTTAATCTATATTAAATATAAATCTAATAGTTTGTTAAATTCTCCAATATGAAACAATTCTCTATTGTGATTAACAAAGAATATTGAAAAAAATTTATGTTTTAAATAAATTTTATTAGATCTGTAAAACAAAATTTTTTGACAAAAATATTATATTTATCAATTTGTCTACATCATTTTTCTAGAATAATCCTTTTTCTTTAGTGTTAAAATTGCTTTGCTCTTCAAGTTTTAAGTATTTTCTTCTTTAAATACAAAAAACAACTGTAAATGTTATGTTTCCGAAAAGTGTACATTTTCAAATTCTAACACATATGGGGTAATAATCAATTTCAATCAAACAGCAAATTTAAATTTGAAGATTTTTACACATTACTCTCTTTACAAATGGCTTTAGTTTGAAGAATTTATATTCAATTAGTACCCCCTATATATAAATATATTTCATCATATGTTTGTGATATTAAATACATCCTGATATTATTATTTCAATGTTTGCCTTTAAATGATTTATGCTTGAATACATATTTAATTAATAAATAGTACATTTTATGCGTTCATTTTTATTTACAATTTTTACGTTTTGACTTGTCTGCTTTAAATTAGATAAAAATCATAAAATATTTCTTATCCTAATTTTAAAAAACTTCTTATAGTGATTTTTATTCATTTAATATTAAATAAAAATAATCTAAAATTATGAAAGGTCTAATCGAATTATTTTACGAATAATAAATTAATATATTTTGATTATATATTTAGGTGCCATGTACCTCATTTAATTATAAAATATATCTTATATTTTACATTTTTAAATATATTAAAATCTCTCTTTTTGCGATTGTAATCCATCAGAAAAATTTAATTTTTTCATAGAAAAATTTATGATTTTTTGATCATTCAATCTTCTCTTAAAAAGCATTTTTCATTAAGTCTGATCCTTTATACATTCTTATTTTATGAATTAATTCGATATCTTGAGATATGCTTCTATCATAATTGGTATGTATTGAAGGTTTGAATTCTTTAATATCCAAAAAAATATGAAAATTAATAAATAATTCTTTTTTTCAGATTTTATATTGGATTTGATTCTGTCTTATTCCTAAACTATACTTGAAATAAAATAATCTACTTTATTTATTTTATTATTTAATGTAATTATAAATTGAAAATATAATAAAATAGTTTATCAATCAATTTTTGTGAATTTTTTTTTCTTTCTTTCCCTTTCGGTTTTGGTGCACGTGTAGTATGTTACAATTTTAATTAGCATGTAAGAATAAGTGACCAAAGGTGCATGTTTTCGTGCCATAGACCAATTTAGTAGCCGGAGCATCTCGGTGTTCGCAGTGCCAAATGACGACGGCGGCGGTATTCTCGTGGACAAAGACCTCTTCGACCAGGACATCGCATTGCCTACGCCGTCTGTGAATTGGCCTCCTAGAATGATGCTGACTTCTCAATTAAACGAACACCAATCCTTCGTTCGATCTCGATCCAAAGATATCAAATGTCCCATTTGTGGCCGAGATCTTAGTACCAAATCCAATTTGAAAATTCATCTCCGGGATGTTCATGGTCCATCGGATGGTCATACATTTGCCTGCCCTGTTTGTGGCAAAATTGTGAAATCCCAATCAGCATTGAGAGTTCATCTGTACAGACATCGACAAACCAACAATCACCGGGAATCATTTTCTTTAATAGAAAATTCGAACTAAAATTGATTCATTATTTCTGAAACAAGAAAAAATTTAAATTTAAAACTATAAATGAATAAAATAATAATAAATCATATGTATATATTCGTTTCCAAATCGAAACTATAATTTATTTATTTTATCTGTGATATCTTAAATTAATTTAAATATACTTAGTAAAGTTTAAAGAATGTATTTTTTATGAAAATAAAACCTTTTTATTAAAATTTTGCAGTTTTTTCTTGATTTGCCACAAATATCATTAAATTCCAACTTTAGCTCGTGTGAAGTGAAGGTTTCTAATGCAGCCCTGTATGCCCGTTTTGCGTTCACCTGTTCCAGTGATGGCTAAACGTCTCATGTATGTGCGCTGTCCTTTGTGCGCCCGAATGTTCACCAATAAATACAACCTGAAGGTACATTACCGGGACGTGCATAGTGCAACAAGTGGGCCTATGATTTGTCATCTGTGTGGCAAAAGGGTCAAGAACCAAAGTTGTCTACGGGTACACAACTATCAACAACACCGGAAAAAAGTTTCACCAGGGGTGCCCACGGAGCCCTCGCCGGCCATCGCCCCATCAACGGTGAGCGCCGCTACTGCAGGAGCCAACAGCTGATCGATTGCCGCCCATCTGCGATATTTCTAGTTTTAACCTTCCCTCTGATCTCTTAACTATCGTAACATTTAGTTAATAATTATATGTCGATGTATTTACAACTACCCACTAATTAGAAAAAGACTCTTTAACAACATTCCTACGGTACCTTTTGAGTAATTAATTAATCAACTTGTTTTTGTTGATAATGCATTATTCGAACAACATCTCTGTACTTCCTTACTATTATTCACACACACTTTATTTTATTTATTTTTTTTTTTTAATCTTCCAATCTCTATTCAGGCAAATTTTTATTTAAATTAAAAAAATATATTAAACAACTTTCAAAAATTTTAAAAATCATTTAGAATAAAAATTTAATTAATTAATTAATTAATTAATAGTATAATTCATTGATCATTCATTTAAAAAATTAATATAATATAAAATTGTTTTTTTTTTTTTTTTTTGAAATTTTTCTTATAAAAAGTAAATTTATATTTATATACGACTGATTAAACAAAATTAAATAATTATATTATCTTTGAATTTTGATTTTTGTTGTTTGTACATCGACAATATAGTTAGTAAATTTATATTTATTTTTTTTTAAAAAAAAGCTTGATTGCAAGACGTATACCAATTAGAAAAATAATCCTTTATTTAAGATAAATTAATAAAAATTAAATATTTTTCATATCCTCATTAAGAGGATGAATAAAAAAAAATATATATTTAAATAAAATAATAAAAGTTATTTATATTTTTAAAAAGTTAAAATCATTTATTTTGAAAATTTTATTTAAAAGACAACTAATTTTATTTTATTTTATTTTTTTTTAATAGTTATGAGTGATTTATTTATTTATTGTTATTTTTTTTTAAATGTTTAAACCAAATGTGATGGTATAAATAAACAGGCATTGTCTACTATTAAAACAGAGATTATTTATTTATCGTTTATCTATATATATAAAAATCTTTTATGCTGAAATGTTATTACTATAAAATAGAAAATAAATGATTTATATATTTATATATATAGGTATATAGTTTCGAGTTGAAAAACGAGCAAACATAGGTTGTTAAAATAATTTTAAGTAAAAAAAAATTTGTTTATTTTTTAAGGTATACTTTTTTCAAACAATATTAGTATTGAATTATTAAATCTTTTGTGATTTTTTTTTCATAATTATTTAAGGGATTTTTATTAAAAGATCACATACTTGAATAATTTATTTATTTAATTAAATAAATTTAAAACGTTTCGACTGCTTATTCTGCAATCATTATCAAGTAAAAACGCTTGCACGGACTCAATATGTGGTCTTTTAATAAATATCCCTTTAATAAGAATTAGTATTGTTTTTGTTATAAATCTAAAGATTAGACACACAATAACAAAAAAAAAACTCTCTTTTGTGATTGTTATACTAAATTTATTGGAATATGGATGGAGTGTTTTAAAAAATGACAAATATATAGATTACCTAGAATCAACTGTAGGCATTTGTTGAAAAATTATATTTTATTTTTTAAAATAGCAACTAATTACATCAAAATAATTTCAATTTGTCCCTTTTGTTAGGGTTGTTTCAAATTAAGTGAATACCTATTACTTTAATAAATCATTATCAGAAGCCTATAAATTTTTAGTTATAATTGTACAAAATATATTTGAAATATATATATATATAATATATATATATCCTAAATTTGAAGAAAAACTATCTCAAAAAATTCATATTTATATACATATGATATGTATAATAGCAATATTTTCTAGTCCAATTCAGAAATTTACATTTTTATACATTAGATATTTATTTATTTTTATAAAATATTATAGTTTAACTGGTTTTATTGTTTTAATCAGGTTGTGATCTTTTTATTTTAAATCTTCAATCCTAGACATTTATTATTATTAAAAACTAAATATATTAAAATTTGTTAAAACTATCAATTTGGATAAATTATATGAATTTCGAATAATTTTTTGTAAATGAGTTTTTTTCTTTTTGAACCTTTATCAATAATAATTTAATCAAAATATTTATCATGAATGAAAATTTCACAAACATTTTTATAATAATATTTGAATTTTATGATATTCTTATTAGTATTTTCATTGAGATTTAAATGTTGTTGTTTTTTTTTGTTTTTTTTTATTGATTTTAAGTTAAATGGGGTTTTAAATGTGTAAAAACATAACTAATAAACATTGATGTGCAATAATAAACGATAGAGATTCATATCTCTAAAGAATAGAAGATATTTGTAATTCAATTCTTGGGAGCAAAATAAAATGGCCTATATGTTATATCGTATATCTATAGGTATATACATATATGATATATGACATGATTTGAAAAAATTATTTTAACATTAAAATATTATTTCATCTTTTTTTAAATGCATTTGATAAAGAAGCGTATTTTTCATAAACAAATCGATTATTTTTCTGATAATGATTAAATGGGAGAGAATAGTTTCTTTAAAGTAGATCCGCATTCTATAATTTATTCAATATTCGCCTGGACCTATTTGATTTGTTGAGAAACTATTGTCTCTAATTAATCTATTTCTTCAGATCAGTTCTCTTGGAAATAAAATATTTCAAAAAAAAATATATATATATTAGCATATTTACTGTTTGATGGAATGTTAAACTATAAAGATAAATTATTTATATTTATTATACTCTTTCGTAGCCATTTAAAAGATAATAAATAGAGATGACCAGTGTTAGTTCGAATTAATAGAATTTTAATTTTAAGAAGGATTATTTACTCATTTCTCTTCTCCCACACCAAATATTAGTCTAAGTAAAAGGGTGGCCAACACAATTTATTTACTTATTATTCTTTAAATTAAATTAAATGCATACAAAGAATAAATACGATGTCAATTGATAACATTATTTGTCTATAAATTAATTAACAATTGTGCAGTTGAATTTAAATTAATTTCTACTCTACAAATTAAAAATTATTTATTGTGCTAAAACATTCACACACACAAATATGTACAGCTTAATTACTTACTTTTTTTTTTCTAATCTAGTTCAAGTCTTCCATTTAAACATAATATATAAGTAAGTAATTTTACTTCATATACTCATTTTATTTTCTTTATTATTATTTGGTAATATTCTATGCAATATTTTTTTTGTTTCTATTGTGATTTTAATTAATTTAATCTTCTTCATTTTTAATCAAAACAAGTCCTAAAATAATTGATCTTTTTTTTATAAAATATTGATTTGGTGAAGCCGAATGTGAATTGATTGTATACCTAATTGAATATGTACGTATTCTTCTTATTTTATACCTAATTAAAATGTATGCAGATTAAAAATTATTTTTAGTTTTAATATAAATTAATTATATTACTACAAATCAAATATACATATTAACAAAAAATATAAACTTGAAGAAATTAATGTTTAATTAATCAATGGTTTTACTGTTATCAAAGCTTTTTGACTAAATTAAATATAAATATATTTTTTTAATAAATTAATTGCTTCAAACTGACAAAAAACAAACAAACAAATGAATTATTTTTATGAATGAATTAAAACAATCATTTTTGAGTTTAAATTAAAAATTACATGATAATTTTTTAAGGCTAATAGTATTTTATTTCTAATTTTAGCAAAAAATTGTTTTTTTTAATACTTTAATATAATTTTTAACACTAATTATCTACTATATTTGATTTAGTTTGATTTCAATATCTATTAAAAGAATTTGATTTTAAATTATCTAAAAACTAAATTTATTATAATTTTATTTAAAGACAATGCTTGTTAAGGGACTAAACATTATAGTCTTATTAATGAGTTTTCGTTCTTAAAAAAATGATTGCTTAAAATTATTTAAGTACGATAAAAGAAAAAATTGTTAAAATGAAAAATATATTATGTTTTAGATTTATTTATTGTTAAAGACTTGATGAATGTATAAATATTCGATTTTTATACATCTAATGTATTTTACATAGGCAGCAATTAACTATGAAAAAAAATATTACTGCGCCATTTTTATTCACTTATTTTCTGATTTTTATTTGTACATAAAAAAAAATATATTTGTAGATTTCTATTAGAAAATTTGTGAGTAAAAAATGGACTGGTTTAAGACTTATAAACTTAAATTGAAGAAAGTATGAGAAGTCGTAAATATACAGTATTAGCATTTTACAATATTTATATTATGTATAGATAATTTTCTAATTATATATATTTATTTATATATATATATATATGGATATACATATATAAATATATATATATATAAATTGTTATAAATGCAAATGCTCATATTAAAAGGAAATTTCAGCCGAGATATATAGTAGTTAAAAATATATAAATATATACTATATATTAAAAATAACGTTATAATATTATATATTATTTAAAATCCTATTGTTTGCCTAAAACAAAATAAAAATCAATCTTAAAAAGACTAAAATTATAAATTATTGAAATATTTAGAAAGATAGAAGCCTCATTTGTATTTTGTTCATAAAATAGAATAGCCAATAGAAAGCTTAAAAACTAAATAAATAAAACAGTTGATGAGACTAGAGGTAGACAGTCAGATTCGCCTTTGACTAGAAAGAATATTTTAACAATATTTAAATCATCATTATATGATGATACTTAATTTATCTAGAATTATAAAAGTAATATATATATATACATATATATATATACTCTTTAAGAAAAATTAAATGGGGTAAAAACTTCTGAAATTTATTTAAAAAAAATTGAAAAATAAACCCTTAAAATTTTATACTAAAATATAATATTTAGATAGCAATATTTATTTTAAAATATTTTATGTTTATGTCTTTGTATATCTTGTTATATATTTAGAAGAAGAAGTTGGAAAACCATCAGTAAATATGGAAAAGATCTATTATAAAAAAAGAAAATTGTAAATACTCAAAAGATTTTTGTCCGTAAAAGGTTCTTAAAAAAAAATAAATAAATAGAAAAATCAAATTCACTTATTTTTTTATTTATATTCCTATGACATAAGTAAATTATCCTTTTATTTAATTAACATTCCAATTGTGTCAACAAAGTTTGACATTAGTAAGAAGAATATCCCATGAGACAATATAAGCCAACGGTTGTAAACCTTTCACCTGCCTTCATCTTCAGGGAAAGAAATTCTCGTTTCATTAAATTAACAACAAAATTTATCATTTTCGTCTCATTGTAAAGAAAACCATGACGGATCATGCTCTAGAGAAACTTTCAATTTATGAGTAAGTAAATTTTTTTAACATTGCATTTATGAAAATTACCTAATATTACCCCTATTACCTAAATATATATATATATATACAAAAATAAAAAAAACTAATATAATAATTTTAATAAACGAATACGAAACTTAAATCATACCACTTCCATTTAAAAGAAATAAATAATATATAATATATATATATATATATATATATATATATATTATAATTCTAATATAAAAATAAATAATTATAATTATTCAGAAAAAAATTATGCTTTGATTTCTTTTGATTTATCAGAAAAATTATACTAAGAAGTCAGAAATTTACTTAATTCTCTTGTTAGATATTATTTATTTCATATTTTAAATTTCATTTCTGTTTAAATTTAATTAATTTCACTAAAAAAAAATTATTTTGATGGTTATTAAAAATGATTTAACTTATTATAATTTTATTCAACACTTTTGTTAACTTTCCGTCTCTCAGATGCGCCGCCCCCCTTAACACGTCTCTGTGAAAATTAAATGATAGTTAACAATACTTACAATGGAAACCATTTTTAAAAAATCGTTCTGAATATATATATAAAAATGATTTCATTAACTTTATCGAATATTTTTTTCCTATGCTTTGATATTTTTAATGTCTTAATTTATATTAAAATTTCGATTATTTTTGTTTTTAATATCTTTTAGCGAAACTATTCCTTTGAAAATTGTGAGGACACAATCCTCTTTGAGAATTATTGAAAAAAATGGCGTTTGTCGCTTTCAAACTATTAATGTACCTTTTGGCACTTTAAGAAAATTTAAGGTAAGTTTTTTTTTTAAATAGAAAAATATTTGAGATTATTTTTTTTTTATCCTTTTTATAGGATATTTTTACTACTTTAGTCGATTTGCAATGGCGATGGTTATGGTTGATTTTCATCACCTCTTTTTTTCTTTCCTGGTTAATTTTTGGTTTCTTGTGGTGGCTTATTGCTTATCTACATGGAGATTTTCTCCCTGAGAATCTTCCGGGTAAATAATGATAAATAGATTTTTTTTTATTTAAGATTGATTTTTCTATTATAAAATAAATTATTTTATTTAGTATATTTATTCTTTAAGATAAACAAATGGAATCAGGCTGGAAACCATGTACAACTAATATCTACGGATTTACATCCGCTTTTATGTTTTCAATGGAAAATCAACATACAACTGGATTTGGTGCTAGAATGCCTACAGAAGAATGTCCAGAAGGAATTCTGTTAATGTGTTTACAGGTAACTTTGAGGAAAGAAACTTGAACATTATAAAAACTTTTATAATGTAAAAAGTACACAATTAGTATTCATTTATTATAAAATATTAAATATATAAATTTTCATAAAATAAACTCAAAATCAAATGAAGTTACGGAACATAATTGCTTAATTTTTTTAGGGCATAATTGGTGTTACTATTCAGGCTCTTGGACTAAGTACTCTATTTGTGAAGCTTATTCGTTCGAAACGAAGACAAAAGACACTGATATTTTCTTCATATGCTGTTATTTGTCTTCATGAAAATAATCTTTGTCTTATGATAAGAATTGCTGATTCGCGAACAACTTCAAGAATAATTGAAGCGAAAATAGCGATGCAAATGTTAATAAAAGAGAAATCTTCAAAAGAAGATTATTGGAAAATTCAACGGAAGGTACTATAAAGTTCTCTTTTTATATTTATTCTTTGAATTGATTATTGATGTAGTTTTCTCGATGTTTAAAAGTTTCAAAATTTCAAGTTTTATTTATATTAATGTTTGATTAGCGACTAACGATATTTATAAATTGTTTATTGTAATTTAAAAATTTATATTAAATAAAATCACAGGCATAACGTTTTTTAGTCCTTTTTATTTTATCTCAATTGTCACTTCTAGATTCTTGATTTCATATTGTCAAAATTTCTTCTTTATTTTTATTTGATTTACTTTGGATTTTTAATTTTAAATTTAATATGATATTCAATATTTTTATACATCTATTATAATCGGTTAATTAAAATTATTATTATAATAAAATGACTTATTTTTATTTCTAGGAAATGAATATAAACATAAATTCTTTCGGAAAAGAAACTTTCTTTCTAACTTGGCCTGAAACGTTAATTCATCGAATAGATGAAGACAGTCCACTCTTTACATTTGATCCGTCAACTTTAGCTGAATCAAACATCGAAATTATTTTATTTCTCGAAGGAACTATCGAATCGACGGACCAACGACTTCAAGCGAGAACTTCTTTCATTAGTAGAGAGATTTTATGGGGTTATCAATTTGAACCTTTTATTAAATTAGATTCTGTTCGAAATCGTTTTATAATGGATTTCAATCAAATAGATAAAGTAAATGTTATTGAGACTCCATTTTGTAGTGCAGCTAATTTCATAAAGAGAAAAACAGAATTGGCGATTTCAGAGAATTTAGAAACAAATGAATCTGATAGTTTTGTATAAATATAGTTGTTAAAATTATCTAGATATTGTATAAGTAACATTTTTTTATAAAAATATTTTAATGTTAAAATTTATCATTTTTATTTCATTTAATTAAATTTACTTAATGTTTTTTTTTAATCTAATCAAATAATTAATTGAAAATTTATAGCAACATCCATAATTTGATTTGATTAATGCTTTTGATTCATTCAATATTTAAAAATAATTTATTCACATTGTATTTTCAAGTTATATAATTTACTTAAAATTAGGAAGTAAAGAAGATAACAATTTAAATACTTCTTGGTCTAATAACTTATCACCATTTGAACATAGCCTCCTTATTTTCAATCCAGCCAATAAATTCTCTGTTCATTCCTAAGAAAAAAATTAAAAAAAAGATTAATAGTTTTAAGTTTTAATATAATAAAGTATAACCTATTTAAACATAATATATATATACATGTTGTAGGCTAAATATTGATTTTCAATGAAACTAAATATATTGTAAAGATTCGAACAATACAATTAAAGTATATAATTTTAAACAATACATTTTTTTACTTTTTTCTAAAATGTAAAATATTGCTCAAGTAATTTAGAAAAGATTTTGAATAACAGAGTCTATTATTCAGAACAAAAAATTATATGTAAATAGAGAAATTTTTCTTTTTATTTTATATAATACATGATTGGTCCATAACTATTATAATCCAATGAATTGTAAATTCTCTTAAGATTGTAAAAAAATTATTGTTTTTTATAATGACTTATTTTTAAAAAATACATCTTAACTAAAATATAGACTATTGTTTGTATTGATTTATATTCTTATAGAATATATTGTTATTTAATAGGTAGATATCACAATTTTTACTTAAATTTCAATCGTATTGAGCAAATTTTTTCATTTTTTATTTATATAAATGTGAATTTACATTTTACACATCAAACACCTTCTAAATACTTTTTTGCAACATCTAGACATGAAATAATTACCATTACCATCATTACCCATAATATTGGAAAAAATAAGAGAAAATAAGAAAAAAGACGTCACAGATAAATTACAATATTAATATACGATGTATGCATACATGTCTAGGTCGCGAGATTATATATTGCTTAGCTAATGATTCTTATAATCGATTTCAAACAATAAATCAAAGCATAAAACGAAATCGAAAAAATCATAACCGTCATAATGTGTAGTTAATAATAAATAACTAACTAGTTAACTAAACGAAACCATACAATGATATTTCCTCAAGGTTTCCACTGTTGAGCCTTTTTTATTCATGAATTATTTGGGCTTATCAGGCCAAATGTTGAGGAAATCTCTCAAGAGTATTTGAATCTTAAGTTCTAGAAAGTAGGAGAATATATAATTGTCGATTGTAAGTTCGATAGCCCTGTTTCAACTATCTTTATTAAATAGTTATTGATAATTCTATTATTAAAATATAAATATATATATTTAGTATATACAAATAATTATATAAATAAAATATATTTAAATATGATATAGATTAATTCTAGTGGCTTACCTAGCGGATATGTATTTTGGAGCGATCTTTTTTTATATTTAGTTTCTCTAAATTGAAGTTATAAAAGAATATTACCTTCATTACACAATGTGTGATTTAAGACTACAAAATTTTGAAATATTCTCCTTAGACCAAGTAATTACAAATAATATAAATTTTAAACTTAAGTTATATTGACTTAGAAAAGTTCTAAGTATGCCACTGATTAATACAAATTGATAATTTTGCCACATTATGAATATTAATAACTATTGAGATCTTATTAAATTATTTATTAGGATTTTTCATAAGGTATTCTATTGAAAAATTGGATATTTTATTTTCAAGAAATCTCTCTTGTGTGAGAAGTTGGTGATCATGAGTTGATGAAGAGCAATTTCTAGAATCTGATTTGATGCAGATTTCTTCAGAATTAAGAGAAGCATCCTCAACCTAAAATAGATTAAAGCATTTCAATTAAAAATATTCAGATTTTTAAAATATGCTGCTTTTTAAGCTGAAAAAAGTGAAGAACTTAATATATAGTATATACCTGCATATATATTTATATTCATATATACCTACCCATCCTATGAATTTTTATAATTAAAATTTATAAGTTGTGTTAGTTTTATATTCTAAAATAACTTTGAAAATATATTTTTTGAATTTTTATAATATAATTTTAATGAGTAAACTTAAGACATATTTGAGTTTGTATTATAAAAATACGTTAACCCAGTGATTCCCAAAGTGTGAGCCGAGGCTCCCTGGGGAGGGGAGGGGAAAATCGGATGTATTAAGGGAGCCTCGAAAAAAGTTCGATTATTTAGGGAGCCGCAACCGAGAAAAGATTGGGAACCTCTGCGTTAACAGACAAATTAAAATTAAATATTGAATATCAAACTATTTTTTATTCATACTATATATTTTATATAATAGGGATTGAAAATAATATAAGATTTATACTTTTAAATGAAAAAATCCATTTGTCCGGGAAGATCCATTGATCTTTGGTCTTCTAGATCTTCTTCTTCTGTAATTGCCTTGTTCAAACATATCAGCAGCAGCTGGATCCAATGTCCAATAACTCCCTTTACCACTTGTGAAATCAGATGAAGATAAAGGATTTTTTTCACGTGGTACTTTGACGAAACAATCATTAAGAGATAAATTATGACGAATAGAATTTTGCCAACCTTGTTTGTTTTCTCTATAATAAGGAAAACGATCCATTATATATCTGCGAAATAAATTAAGAATGATAAATGAACGGAGAAAATTAATTTAAGGTAATTATAGTAACTTAGAATAAGAGTTTAAGCAAAAAAATAGATGAACTGAGAAAATTAATTTCAAATATTTAAAGATTTGATTTACCTAAGGTACTTCTCAATGGATTTCTTTTTTATTATTACGTTTTTATCAACTTTATTTCATGTCTGTCTGTCTGTTAGCTCAAATAAAAAAACAAATATTTAAAATTGTAACTTTTTAATAATTTTTCTTCACAATTTTTTTTTCAATTAAAACTATTCTCATAAGATTAACAGGTAATATTTTTAGTTCTATACAAATATAAATAAATTTAAAAAAATTTCTTCGTTGAGATTGATATAGCATCTTGAATTTATTTATTTAGTTATTTTAAATATGAAATTCACCATTTTAATTTAATAATTTGATTCTGTTAACCCCTAATCAATTAACCTTATTTTTAAAATTAATTAAAAATAAATGTACTTCATACAATATTTAAATAAAAAATCTTAGAGTTAATTAATTAAAATTTCTGGATTTGAATTTATCTAGTTTTTTTTTTTATGATTTTTCGCCCCTCTCCTTTCTTCCTCCCAACTCAACTGATCACTCTTTATTTATTTAATCTAATCTAATCTTATTATGCTAGCTAAAATTGTTTGTATATATATTTGTATATATATATAGTACCGGCTTGTTAATTAAGTTAAAAAAAAATGATTCATTATTATTGGGTTTGGCTAGTAATGTTAATATCTGGGACACCGAGCTCTCGCTCGACCCTTTAGAAAATATTGATATACAATTCTTTAATTATTTATTTTAATTATTAAATGTTTCATCATTGCATCAATTTGATTAAAATGAATTGAATTGGGGTCCTCAATAATAATACCTGGTTCACCGAGCCACCACTCGGTCAATAAAAAAAAAATTGATTCTTTATTATCGGGTTTGGCTGATAATATTAATACCTGATTCACCGAATCGCCATTCAAATAATAACATACAAACAGAAAAGTAGGCCTGTTGATATAAAATATATACCTGGGACACCGAGCGATAGCTCGACCTTTTAACAATTAGACAATATAGGTGGTCGTATGATTTTTTTAATTTTTATTTTTTCAGAAACAATTTAAGAATCTTAAAAACTCGAAAGGGTACAAATGAATTACCTAAATGGATTTAAAAATAATTAATAATTAATCATGAATTATTTCAATAAAGCTCTTGTTTCAAATAATACTCCTAGTTCTTTATTGCTTTAAATCATTTATATTTATAGGACATTCTGTTAATTTTGAAAATGGCTTAAGTTAGTTCAAGCTTTAAAAAGAAAATTTTGGCATGAAATTCACGCAAAATTTCATATTTATTATAAATTCCCATTAATCAAGAATAAGAAAATTATAAATTAAAAGATCCCATAATGTAAAAATAATTTTAAATTTATTCAAATGCAATTCATTAAATATCTAGAAACAAGAAATATATAGCTAAGACTACGTTCATAATTATTGGAATATATATAAACAGTGAATATTTATAATTTTGAAATAATAAAATAAATAATAAATGGGAAATAAAAAATTGCAAAGAATATATTATATTCTTTATATAATATGAGAAGGTGGAGACAAATTGAATCACAACTTAATTAATTATATATAATGCATATATTAAATTGTTTTATAAAAAGAATTATGAAGGAGTCACATGATTCACTTATTGGTCTTCAATACATTTATCTTCGAGAAATGTACAAGATTGAATAAAAGGACCAATGATTGAACAAATATGAAAGACCATATTATTCATTCAAAGATATATCAATTTTATATTTTGGTATTCAAGACCAAACTACTAATATCAATAAATTTAGCGAATTTTGTATCTGTTTTTTAATAAATTAGGATAAGACTGCAATTTAAAAAAATCTGGAGTGTCACCACTCAACTATCTCGCAAATTTGAATTGGATTAATTAACATATATTATATTTAAATTAAATTTAATTAATTATAAATTATAAATTAAAATTAATAAATAATATTAATTATACCTGCGCGTGTTTGACTCTTTGTTGATGACACCAAGACACGTGCTGGCGCGGGATTTTCAGTCGTGTTAAAAATTAATTCCGGTACTTTCAGCGATTCAATCAAGTTGAAATTCTATATATAGCAGTTTTATACAATTTTTAATCATTTGAAAAACTATCAAACATATTTTTACGGTCACTTTAGAGGAAAAAAAAATCAAAACGTGGTATGTAATGACCCTCATCCAAATGACGTACATTTTTCAAAAGTTGATAGAAAACTACGAATTTTGAATAATGCTTGTGTACCAAATTTCATTATTCTAGCTCAAACCGTTTTTGAGTAACCTTGACTACATAAACACAGACATTTTTCTCAACTTATTAGTAAAAATGACTCAGGGACCTTCAAAACGTATAAAAACATCAAAATCTTGACATCGAAAATTTTCGTGATCACAATATTTTCTCTGGCGAGATAGTATAAACAGTTTATATTCATAGTATAGAATAAGAAACATATAGAGTAATCATTGATAAATGAGTGTTGAATGAGAAAATAATGAATCAATGATGAATGAAAGTTGATAGAAAAGAAAAAAATATTGTAAATGTGTGTGTTTTTTTTAAAAACTTCCTGAAAGATGACCAATTAGAAATTCTTTTACATCAAATATTTTTAAATTTGTAAGATAATACATATTTTTTTTATTATATATAAGTATATATATTTGGATTTTTAAAAGTCTGTTATTTTTGTTATTTTAATTAATAATATACTAATATTTTAAAATTATTATCAAATAAGTTTTAAGAAAATGTGAATATGAATGGAATTTTTAATTATTTAACTATAAAAAAAACTTGAAAAGTATTTATAATATTTATATAGATAATGATTTAATAAGATCATAATTCATCATCATCCTAAGTGTAGATCAAATCAAATGTATATGTATACTATTTATGAGAGCGAGCTACATAAGTGCACATAAAATTATTATTATTATTAAATCAAATGTTCACTTCATTCATGGTACAATCGATATAAGAAATTGAATGTTTTAAAAATTAGCTTGACTTTTCATTAGAAAAGATTAAAATCTCCTATAGTTAGTACAACTAATTATAGATTTATTTCTAAAATTATTTTATTGATTGAAAAATCAAAATTAAATATATATTACTTATATTCGTATTTTTTTATATCAAATTTAATCAAAGAAAATTGTTATATAATTTTATTTATACTTATCTTATGTCTTATCTTATATTATATATTTAATATATGATTTTAAAATGATTTTATAAATTTTAATTTTAATTTTAAATTTTAAATTTTAAATATTTTGTAAAATTGTGCTTTATTTTTTTTAAAAAATTGCTCCAGGTGAGGCTCGAACTCACAACCCCGGCATTGCTCACGGCTACTGCCTTATAAGTACCGTGCGCTAACCAATTGCGCCACTGGAGCTCTAGATATATATAGTAAATTTTTCAAAATTCTGTTGACCCATAGAAAAATGATCATTTATTGAGAACCTCAGATAGCATTATTTACTTATCAATCATTAATATTAAAATAAATTCAAATATAAGAAGTTACATAATATAACAATTTTTTTTATTTCTTTGATGTCCATTTGTTTATTTTTAATTTTTATTAGAGAAAAAGCATATGATTTATTTAAAAATTTCTCATGTTTATTTATTAAAATCTATATTGATTTAATATCAAAATTAATTTTATAAAAATAGAATAAATATTCTATAATCTATATTAAGAAGACAAATTGATTAAATTTAACAACTCCCGACATCTTTTGTTTGTTTTATTTATTTAGAATATTTAGTCACTAAAAAATGTCAAAAATAAATTCTAGAAAACCTTTGATTTGCACAAGAATAGCTTGACCACATATTTATTAATAATTATCAGATGTATTTTATTTACATAAACCTGATATGTATTTATAATAAAATAATAAGATAATTAAAATTATTTTTGATAAAATTAATAGAGCATATAATTAAGTAGAATCATAGAATTTTTAGTTATTTATATATTTATATCAGACGAACCTAGATTCCTTCTGATTGATTTTTTATTAATTTTCTTCTATATATAATAACTCTATATAAAATAAGTTACATATGTCAGATTTAATTTCTTGTTATTGTTATTGGTTTTTATTTCATTCTTTAATCTAAATTGAAAATCTCACGATTATTAAACGATCCTATATAATGAAATTTAAAAATTTCTACTCTGGAATGTAAAAAAAAAAATTATCTAGTTAAAAATTTCCTGTTACACTTAATATATTTAATAAAATGAATTATCCAAAGAGAGAACCAGGTACTCCAAGGCATGTGAAAAGCTCAGAGCATATTTTTGGATAATTTTTCATGACTACCTGTCGATCATTGTTCTAATTATTAACGGAATTATTAACATTGTTTTGAGTCACAAATATATCGCGATAAGAAAATTTGCCGCTCTTATTTATATAAAGTATTATTTTAAATTAATACATTATTATATATTAATTGAATTTTAAAATGTTTAATATATTTATATATTATATTCAACGGTTGATTGTTAAATCCTCCCAGATTCATTTATGTACATGTCTATTCAATATATTAATTTATTAATCATGTTTAGGTAATTATATAAATATAAATCTTTTTTTTAAATTCGGAAGCAGTGAAATACATAAAAAAATAAAAAATATATCTATATATGTATATAAAAAAGATTTTTGTCTGCACATTGCTCAAAATTTAAAAATTTTAGCATATCTTTACGTTTCATGATCTCTAGAATCCAAAAGTGAATTTAGAATTTTTCATGTCTGTCTGTCCGGAAAAATGTGACGTTATAAACTCAACTGAACCGATTTCTATGAAATTACATCACAATATTCTTTCTTACCTATATCTATTTGAACATAGGCAATCTATTATATCGATATCTATTAAATAACTGCAGAAAAGAAGTTATAAAAATTTTTAATATTCCATGTTGTTTATTCAGAACCTCTCGTGGTTCAGTGTAGAAGTCGATTCATTTCATACAATGAATATAAAATTAATAATTCTAGCAATTTCCACAGAAAGAATGATTATAATATTTGAATTTTTATTTTAATTTCTAATATTCAAATATCATTTCAATTATTTAATTATTCAATTATTCTGAAAGTTCCTATTTTAATTAATTTAATAAAATATTTAGATCATATTTATCTTAAATTATTTTTTATTTATTCTTAATAAATTTAAATATTTCTTCTTTTCTTTTTAAAAGTGAAGGGTATTTAAATTTTTGTCTTTATAAAATTGGGTAAAGTTTTTAATTTTGTTTTAAATTCATATCATTAAATTCTATTATAATTTCTTAATAGGTTTCTTTTTATGTTTAATAAATTATATCTTTTATGATGTGATATTAATAAACTCAATGAAATCCTTTTGCATATAGACTTTCAAATAAATACTATGTATCACTTCGGGGGTACAGGGGACAGAGTCAATAATAAAATCATAAAAAATAAATTCTTATTTTGAAATACACACACACACTTATTTCACTTTTCTATTCTCTAAAAAGTTATATGTATTGTTTTATATATCTACATATTTATTTTAATTAGATGTTATTTTATTTAATAATACTGATTAGTATTATTTTTTAAATATATATATATCCTTATTTTCTTTAATAGTTTATTTGTATTTTACCCCATATGAATTATAATAAATTTATATATATATATATATATATATTTAAAAATCAGTTAATATTCTTATTTGAAAGAGATAAGATTGTTTGGAGAAGAAGAAAAATCTAGAAGAATTGATATTGAAGATAATCAATTTAAAATCTCTTACCTATAAATGCCATTAAGTGTGATTCGTTGGCTAGGAGCCGCAGAGATTGCCATTGCAATCAATGCGATATAAGAGTAGGGCGGTTTCTCCGCACGATGGACGTAAGGCACGAAATGCTGAGTTGAGGGATTCAAATCCGAAATAAGGGACCCAGTAGACGTTGGCCAGGAATCACTGCCCGTGGTTGCATTTCGTGAATTGTTGTTGTAATAATGGAGGAGTAGTAAATATTTGCAGTATTGTTCATATTGAAATAAATTCCAGTCCGTTATCGGAAAGGAAGGGATCATTGTGGCTTGCGCACTGCACTGCACAGGACGACGGTCTTGACTACTCAAGAAGCGAAGCGTCTTCGTCAGCGCCGCCCCACGAGCCTCCCCCACTCCCCATTGGATGGACATTCCGGAGGAATATCATTGCGTTCTAATTTCGAGCATCCTTCAAAATATAACTGTCCATTATTTTTAAATAAACTTCAACATTCATTTTATATATTATTATAATTTATTAAGGAAAATTATTATTAAATTAAATATTAAATGAGATATAATTTTAATCTATTAATGTTGAAATGAAGAATAGAAATTCTTATCGGTTTTATACCAAAAATAGTTTCTAGGTTTTTTATACATTGATGTATAGGTATAGAATATTATTAGTATAATATATGTAGATGTAGGATAGGTATATTAATAATATAATTAAATAAATAAGTTGACCTGTGGCCAGGTCCGAACCGACCGACGGTTTGAAATAAATTAATTTCCAGCTACAGAAACAATTTCAAATAATTTTAATATATCTATTAATGTAATAAAAAACAGATAGGCATATAACATAAATATTTTTAATTTTATTTTATTTATAATATATATGTAAGACCAGGCTGTGACGTCATGAATGGCTGGATGACGTCATATAATGTTAAATTAAGAAAAAAAACTAATAAAAATGATTTTTCTCCAGAATAAAACCAATACAAAGTGCATGATTCGTGGTGATATGTAAAAAAATCTCCTTATGTGAAATTTGGTGCGAAAATAACCCTTCCCTTCCTATCGTCGATCGCTAATACTACCACTTCCGGTTTCCGGATTTGCACCAAAAGTTGATTAATTCATCCCACTGATGCATTAAGTAAATATACCAAATTTCATCAAAATCCGTTGAGCCGTTCAGGCAGTACACATCTATACGGACGGACGGACAGACGGATGGACAGACGGACGGTCGGACAGACATCATGTTAAAAATACATTTTTCTGTTAAGAAAATGCATGATTCGTGGAGATATGTAAAAATCTCCACATGTGAAATTTGGTGTGAAAACAATACCTCCCTTACTATCGTCGGTCGGTAAAAATAACAAAACTGTTAAAGAAAATAATTATAATCGATCTAGCTAATTTTGAGTCTAGAATGTCACAATATTCCAGTTGATAAAAAATTCTTAAACTATTTTAGGATCTTTCAGTTATATAAATTTTTTCAAAGCACAAAATAAACAATAGAAATGCATTTCATGATAGTCAAAACGAATTGTGTATTTTAACGAAAAAAAAATTGTTTTCAAAAAACGGCATTTGTTATTCAAATACAAATGATTTGTAAATACTATATATATAGTCGAATACTTAACATCAAGTTTTTAATTAGGTTAAAGTGTTATCGTGATGTAATTAAAAGTTCCACAAAAATGAATGTTATTTAAGTTGTGTATTTACAAAAATGAAAACTAGTATAAAGTAACAATTTTTTAAAAAATCCGAAAATGCCATTTTAAAAGGTTTCCATTTATCAAAAGAATCTTTGACTAATTATTAATACGAACATATAATGCATGATTATACTTTCAATAAAAAAAGATATTTTACTCTTCGTCTGTGTATTACAATAAATAAATATACTCTAAATAATTTATCATATACACCTACCTATCTTTTTTTTTTTTTGCAAATATAAATTGTCTATCAAAAAGTAAATTTAGAAAAACAAATATATACATAGAATGTTAACAAAATTTTGTAGACAAAGATAAACAATAGATATTGTTAAAATGAAATTGAATCATACAATTGTTCATATTATTCAGGTAATTAAAATGAATGGCTATTTATTAATTATCGCAAGTGGATTTGTTTTAAATCTTATTTTCCTGTACCTTATTTAATTTGTTTGATAACAAACATCTAACACAATTGCTCATTTTATAAATCTCCTTTTATTATTTATAAATTTATATTTGTTTTTTTTTTCTTTTAATGAATGAACAAATCAATGACGCATTCCTTTTAATGAATCACACTGTTTTTTCATATTTAATATAAAATATTTTTGATTCATATATTTTCTAAATATAGGTAATGAAATCTCTCTTTAAAATAAAATATACATATATAAATATATATAAAGGCGTTTTTAAAACTTAATAATGGGGAAGAATGTATAAGTGATTATATATATCATCTCTTAGAATTTTTGTATATAGTTGAAATTTTAAATTAAATTTTGAGAATTAATTTTGATATTAAAAAATTTATAAACAAATTTTTTTTCTAATTTCCTTAAAATAATAGAGCGCAAAAATAAAAGCTTCGTCCCCAATCAGCTCATCAATCTCTTATGTGTTTATGTGTTTTATATAATCGTATTTATATTACTATTGACAAATTTCTACTTAAATAATTAAGATCATTAAAAGTTTTTGCAGATTATAATTAAAATTAAAATTTAAAAATAATTGATCCTACTTGGGGTAGGAAATACGATAAATTAATTAAATTAATCTGAGATTAAAATATATATAAAATAAATTAAATAATGGAAATATAAAAGTTAAAGAACCTAGAGTTGGGAAATCACCCTTTTTACTATTTCGCCAGAGATAGTATTGCGATCACGAAAATTTTCGATGTTGAGATTTTGATGTTTTTATACGTTTTGAAGGTTCCTGAATCATTTTCACTAAGGTTGAGAAAAATGTCTGTGTGTGTGTGTGTGTGTGTGTATGTGTGTGTGTGTGTATGTATGTAGGCAAGATTACGCAAAAACGGTTTGAGCTAGAATGATGAAATTTGGTACATGGACATTATTCAAAATTCATAGTTTTCTATCAACTTTTGAGAAATGTAGCTCAACCGGAAGAGGGTCATTACCTACAACGTTTTGATTTTTTTTCCTCTAAAGTGACCCTAAAAATAAAGATATATGTTTGATAATTTTTCACATGATTCATAATTGTATAAAACTGCTATATATAGAATTTCAGCTTGATTGATTCGCTGAAATTACCAGAATTAAATTTTTAACACTGCAAATCTCACGCGCCAACACGTGACGTGGTGCCATCAACAAAAAGCCAAACATGCGCTAGTTTAATATTTATTATTTATTATTTATAATTTATAATTAATTAAATTTAATTTAAATATAATATATTATGTTATTTAATCCAATTCAAATTGCGAGATAGTCGAGTGGAGACACTCCAGCTAATTTCCTTACAAATGCCGACTCGAAAGCTAACCAATAAAATGTTTCAATCCAAAGAGCGGCTATTAAATTTTCTAAAGTTAAACACATTGGATTTTAGACTAACTACGTCCGTTTATTTGATTTATTGAAGACAGTTTAAATAATAGTCGAAATGGCGTCAAAGAGGGTGAGAGTGTGAAAGAGAATCCAATGATGAGCCGCCAAATGACATTACAGACAAGCAATCGGAGAGAAACAGGCACTGGTGATGTTTGCTAAGCGTGATTTTAACGAGGTTTGATCCAACGACGGTGACCTGGAATCCGGGTAGCATGCTGAAAAGCTTTTGCACCCTCAAGCATGGCGTGTTTGTTATTCTTTAACACATTTAAATGTTTAAAAAACATACCTGCTAAACCCCTCTCTCACCCTGTTAAGATGTCCTTTCGAAGAAAAGCATTAAACATTGTTTTCCTTGTCAAGACGGTTCTTTTTATCTTTTTACATCCAACTTTCTACCCTCTTTTAAACGAAATGTTATAAATATATTAATACAATGAAAAACAATATTAAGTAAATATTATATAAATTCTGATAAAAATTTTCTTAATTCATCTCTTAAATGTTTTACTATCTCGCCAGAGATAGTATTGAGATCATGAAAATTTTCAATGTCGAGATTTTGATGTTTTTATACGTTTTGAAGGTCCCTGAATCTTAAATGTTTTACTATCTCGCCAGAGATAGTATTGAGATCATGAAAATTTTCAATGTCGAGATTTTGATGTTTTTATACGTTTTGAAGGTCCCTGAGACATTTTCACTAAGGTTGAGAAACATGTCTGTCTCTCTCTCTCTGTGTGTATGTACCCAAGCCAGAACGTCGACGTCTAGGAGATCTAGATTACATCTAGAAATATAACAACTGAAAATTGAAATTTCTAGATGTCTATAAAGACGTCGATTATACGTCTAATCGACGTCGACGTTCTGGCTAGGTAGACAAGATTACGAAAAACGGTTTGAGCTAGAATAATGAAATTTAGTACACGGGCATTATTCAAAATCCGTAGTTTTCTCTCAACTTTTGAAAAATGTAGCTCATCCGGAAGAGGACCTACCACATTTTCAATTTTTTTCTTTTTAACACTGCAAATCACGCACCAGCACGTGACGTGGTGCCATCAATAAAGAGTCAAACACGCGCTGGTATAATAAATATTATTTATTAATTTTAATTTATAATTTATAATTAATTAAATTTAATTTAAATATTAATATATGTTAATTAATCCTATTCAAATTTGCGAGATAGTCGAGTAGAGACACTCCAGAGTTTTTAGATAAAAAAATAATTTGGTTTTTATTTTAGAATTCACTATATCACAGACTTCTGAATGTGATATTAGTATAAGTTACTATGCGAGAGATTAAAAAAATGTATTAGTATAATGAATATTTGTTATTTTATATAGCAGAATTTAGATATTTATTTCTTTTAATTGACAACTTTAAAAGAACAAATTGAAAATATGGTAAATTTTTTAAAAAAATCATTAATAATAATTTTATTATTTGAATAAATATTATTAAATCCTAATCCTGATGAAAACGATTATAATGTATTTAAATTTCGAATAGGTTCTTAATCTATTTTGGAGGGCGCAGTTTCCCTAAATTAAAGAATGAAATATAATAAATAATTTTATTAATAGAATTTATTTATAAATTCAATTCTATCTTGAATATTAATTATATTGTTCTTCTAAATTAAAATTAAATTAACTAGAAACAAATAGAAGAGAGAGGTAGATATAATATATAATTATATAGGTACTTATTGTTATATATATATATATATATATATATATATGAAGACCTTAGAGCGAAACAATGGTAAGCCACTTTTGTAGAAAATTGTTTTATTCTTAATTATATATATCTAAGAAATAATAGTTGCTGACTTTTTCCCTTTACTGATATTACATATTGAGCAAATTTGAAATATATGCAGTAAACCCAATGTTTTCTATCTTTTTTCTACACTTTAAACTGCAATATCTCAACATTTTGATTTTGTGGCTTACCACTGTTTCGCTCTAAGGTCTTCATATATATATTATTAATATAGTTGATATCTAAGGTAGAATCTAAGGCGATTTCTTTAATAATGTTGAAACATTGTCATAAATGGTTTGATTGAAGTCAATAAACTAAAAGACTAAAAACCAATTTTTTCAAGAAGAGATTTAGTTACGTAATCATTAGAAATGCAACTTATTATTTTGTTTTTTTGAAAAGAATACATTTTTTAATGGTTTTTATAATTTGATAAAAAATTATTAAAATAATTAAATGGTTTTCATTTACTTTATAATATATTTTCCTTTTTAAGCTAAGCCTTCTGAGACCCTCCAACCATTTTTCCAATGGTAAGTATAAATTATATTGCGAGTTGATATTTTGATGAATGTATTGTTACTTTCTATCTCTCTTTATTATTTTGCTTGATACAACGAATCCAAAGATCTGCTTTTATCTCTGAATTTACTCTATTATAATAAAAATTTAAAGAAACAACCATAAAGTTAAAATAAATAAAAAAATGAATCCTTCAATTGAATTTTTATTATTTTTTTGCAAACACTGTTTTATTTTATTTTTGTTTAAAATTCAATTTCAAATATTTATATTTAAATTTAATGTATTCAAAAATAAATAAGTGTTGACTTTTACACTTCATCTCTTGAAAGTATCAAGATTCATGATGGTAAGCTAGACCGACAAATTTTAAATGTTTAGTTGTTAGTTTTCTTAAGCCAGTTTAAAAACTTTAATGTGTTTTCATTTGTAGATTTTATGGGCCAGTGTAAACCACAAGCAAACATGACTTCGGTTTCTTCGAATGCTATGTTTATTTATACAATAGTTTAAGAAACGTTACTAAACATTAATTTTTTGTGTGACTTCAAGGCTTTCATTTTATATATTTATATAAAAAAATCATTTAATATATTTAAAATATGCTAATTTTAATTAATGATATATCACATACATCGAATTTTTTTATATATATTGAACATTATTATAAATTAATTGTTTTGTGTATCATACAAGCAGTGGCCTACCTAGAACTTTTGCCGCCCGGGGCGATCTCCAGTTTGCCGCCCTTTTTATTATAAGTCAATCAAATAGTGGTTTTTATAAATTAATACACATAAATAAATTATTAAGTTATTTAATCAATATTAATTAATACACAGAGTAAATTTTTTACACACATTTGTATGCACTCGTAAACATATTTATATAATATATACTCTTCTAGCTTTCATACTAGAAAAATCGTGTATAATGCTCTCAAAATTTATATTTATATTTTTTCCACCGGCCCTGCTTTTCAAAAGAAAAAAATATTGGTATATCACTTCAAAGTAATCATATAAACTTTTCAAAAGAAATGACATTTATAAACTGATATCAAAAAATTTTATTTAGGAAAAATTGCCGAACAAAATCGTAAAGATGCGTTTACGAATTCAACGAATTTTAATGAATACAATAAAATAAAATTATTACCCTGTTCTTGGAATTAGAATTCAAAATTTACACTAAAATGCATTTATATACACCGAGGAATAATATTCGAAATAATATAGTTGATCATAATTTATATAAATCAAATAGTAAACTTATAATAATCATATTAATCATTTATTATTCAAGAAAGAAAAAAAAAAATAAATATGAAATGAATAAGTTGCTTTTTACACAACTATAACTAAATATAAAAAATTCCGCCCCAAGATAAGTGCCGCCCGGTGCGGACCGCCCCCCCCCCCTTAGGTAAGCCACTGCATGCAAGAAACTTTCATGAGAAATTTTAATCATTATTTTAAAAAAAATAATAAAAAATCAAATAATTTTCCAATCAGGAAATAAATAAATAATCAATTGACAAGTTTTTAGATGTATATGCTATTATATTTATAAAACAAAAAGATATAATGAAAAGAAAACATGAGATAGTATATATAGCTGGGGAAACTATAGAAATTATTGAAATTATACAGAAACAAATTTTAATTTTCTATCATTTGTTTTTTAATTTTTTAAGCTTTGTTTAGAGTTTACGAATACAGTACTTGCTAGATTTATGAATGTAGATGTGAAATGACAACTCCTCAATTTATACGTTAATGCTTCTCCGAACGTATCTTTAGCACAGAATTTGGTGAGGATACAAATAGATCCAATTAACTAACCTACTATATTAAATTAGACATAAAATTAGAACGATTTGGACGTAGATTTATAGATTGAAGGATCGGCTCTGATGTATTAAGTGATAGCGAAGATTTCAGTTAAGAGTGCTACTAATTACTTATTCCAGATGTCATTAATTTATTGTTAGTGAAATTCGCCAAAAAATTGTTTAATGAGTAGCCATAGGAAGACGACGAAAATAAAATCAATAAGATTAGTAGTCAACTCTATAATTCTATATACAGTACCCATTTGGTATGGGGAATGGACCATAGAATTTGTATGCAGAGAATTCAAAGAAGAATGACTTTAAAAATCTCAAGGAGATATAAAACTATATTGTAAAAGGCAAGCTTAGTCCTTGGATAGACCATTGTTACTCGGACTATTCGCAGAGAAAGGATACCTAAGCTTTGAAAAAATTTTGTGAATATTGCAACAAATGTGGAAAATCTTAGAGAAGAGATCAGGAACGAAATGTCTAATAAATAATCTCGAATCGTGGTATAATATAAGCCATAGAACAGGTGTTCTCAAACTTTTTGTAGTTTTTACCTCAGAAACTTCAAAAACTAAAATGATTTCGGTGCTAAAAGTGTCCTGGAGGTACCAATGTCAGGTTATAAGGTACCATAGTTTGAGAACCTCGGCCAGAGAAATGGACTTCTACTTGACACAAGACATAATGCACCTAAATTATAAAAAATTATATAAAAAAATATCCAGCAATGAATTTTCATTCTGCAACCAAACTGATTCAGTAAATCATTAGATTTTATTCATTAATTCATTATTACGAGAATGAAATTACGAAAAAATAATCGTAGAGAAAGCAATAAGATTAGTGATAACAATAAGGTACCAGTTATATTATAAAAAAAATCTGGAGTGTCTGAACTCGAAAATTTGAATTGGATTACAATTGATTAACATATATTATATTTAAATTAATAAATAATATTTATTAAACCAGCATGTGTTTGACTCTTTGTTGATGGCACCACGTCACGTGCTGGCGCGTTATTTTCAGTCGTGTTAAAAAATTAATTCCGGTACTTTCAGCGATTCAATCAAGTTGAAATTCTATATATAGCAGTTTTATACAATTTTTAATCATGTAAAAAACTATCAAACATATATATATATATCTTTATTTGAATTTGAATTGGATTAATTAACATATATTATATTTAAATTAAATTTAATTAATTATAAATTAAAATTAATAAATAATATTAATTATACCAGCGCGTGTTTGACTCTTTGTTGATGACACCAAGACACGTGCTGGCGCGTGATTTTCAGTCGTGTTAAAAATTAATTCAGGTACTTTCAGCGATTCAAGTTGAAATTCTATATATAGCAGTTTTATACAATTTTTAATCATTTGAAAAACTATCAAACATATTTTTACGGTCACTTTAGAGGAAAAAAAAATCAAAACGTGGTATGTAATGACCCTCATCTAAATGACGTACATTTCTCAAAAGTTGATAGAAAACTACGAATTTTGAATAATGCTCGTGTACCAAATTTCATTATTCTAGCTCAAACCGTTTTTGGGTAACCTTGACTACATAAACACAGACATTTTTCTCAACTTATTAGTAAAAATGACTCGGGGACCCTCAAAACGTATAGAAACATCAAAATCTCGACTTCAAAAATTTTCGTGATCACAATATTTTATCTGGCGAGATAGTAAAAACAGTTTATATTCGTAGTATAGCATAAGAAACATATAGAGTAAGTTTAATTTTCGTGATCGCAATACTATTTCTGGCGAGATAGTAAAAATTGGAGTCCATATATAAACAAAATTTTTTAAAATTTTTATGTTTACATGTATAAAAACTTTCATTGGATAATATTAAATGTAGAAATTAACAACGCAAAAATATTTCTTTATAAATTAAATTGGTATTCAAACATATTATTCAATTTCTCACTAAGTTTTGATTTTTTATATTTTTATTAATCTAATTTATTTAGTTTATATCTTATATTTTAAGAATATCTAATTTAATGTTTTTAAAATTGGATATTTATCTTCAAAAAATGATTATATTATATTATTTCTTTAAATTTGATTTAATGATTCAACTTCTCGGTATGACTTAATAGATCGGGGTAAACGTTTTTAAAAATTCGATTTTAATGGAGATATCGATCAGTGAGGTAAGACTAGAGAGAAACTTAGTTTTGGTGTAACCTAATGGGGAGCAACCATTTGAAACAGACCATCCGGGACGCGGTGTAAGAAATGGGATGGTTAAGGTGGAGGAATATAGTAAGCTAGATTTAAATATATATGTTAAGAAATGGGTTGATTAAGGTGGAGGAATATAGTAAGCTAGATTTAAATATATATGTTAAGAAAAAAATTTTTTGATACAAATCAAATGAAAATTAAAAAAAAAATCTTGAAAATCAACTAGATATTATAAATTTAGAAAAAATGTATACTTTAAAATATGTATATTTGATTAAAATATTGGAATATATTATATGGATTTTTACAATAAAATTTAATTTATCTTTCAAAAAGGAATATAAAAATAATATAATAGAAAAAATACTCATATTAATACACCATATTTATAAGCTAATTTATAAATTTTTATACTACTAAAAGTTTGAAATTTATATGCTTCTTGGAATCTTAATATTAATATCGGTGAATGCATTTTGCTGAGTTAGGATACAACAAACAAAAACAATTATATGAATAATCTATTTTACATTTTTAAATAGTGAAGAATTTTAACTAAATTTCAAAATTTAGAAGTGTCTTGGAACTAACAATTTCAATAATAATAATATGGGTGAATGTATTGGGTTAAGGTAGGGAGTTTAGCAACTTATAAGTTTCTTCCAAGAGAGGACAACTCTGTCTCTAAATATTAGTAAAAGTAAAATGTCCATAAACAAAGAAATTCATCAATTTAAATCAACATTATTAAATGTTTATATTTTAAGTTTAGCTAGTTTTAAAAATTTACTCAATTTATTTTCTATAAATTTCATTCATTTTAAGATGTTTGGAATAAAGGCGTTGTTGAGTACAAAAATTCTTGAGTTTAGAAATATCCAAAATTGTTATTATTGATGAAATTATTTTTTTATATATATATAAAAGGAATTAATATAAACACTTAATTATATATAAAATAATTTTTTGCAATTGAGATATTTCGGTTCGAATTAGTGAAAGCTGAAAAATAAGCTGTTTGTGGAAAACAAGAGTGGGTGTTAATAAAAGTAAGAATTAGATCATTAGATTAATAGAAACGGTTGATACAGGAGTATAATTGTTTCATGTCAGGTATTATCGTGTTGAGTAGCGCTTTTAGAGATTTTTATCAGATAATCATTTAGATTAAACAAGATAAGAAAAACTTATCAATAAAAAAAGTTGAGTAAAATATTTTAATTTTAAATGAACATATTTCAAAGAAATATTAATTGAAAGTAGTAATATTGATCATCAATTGATTAAATCATTTACGAAAAACTAAATTTAAATTTAATTAGACATCTTTTTAAAATTTCGCTCGAAGTATTTGAAAATTTTAAGTTGGATTTTCTCTTTAAATTCAAAAATTGATTTGTGAATCGAAAATAAAAAATATAAATTAAAAATAAAATAAAAAAAAATCGTATTAATCAAGTCAAGATAGCAAAGGATTGTATATAATTAATGTTAAACAATTAAACTAAGGGGCGGGATTCCAAGGGGAGCATAATTATTTTATAATTATCAATATGTTATCAAACGATTAATACAATTAGGTTAAATTGTATTTGTAGATGTATGATTGCTAGAAAATAGAAAATATTTTAGTTTAGAAAAAATCAACCCTTTATTGTAAAATAGTAACCACGAAAGAACATATCTTAGAAATACTCTATTGAATAAAACTCGTATCCAATAAGTTAAGGTCCTTATTAATATATATATATATACGTTCATTTAAGATATTCTTGATATTTTAAAATTTAATGATCATAAATAATAATAAATTATGAACCACCCCATACAAAATGGGATAATAAGGCTAAGGTGATTTTTTGATATAAAAATTTTTTTGTTATTAACAATACATGACCATAAAAAATTATTAAGTTTTGATCTATTTATAGAAAGAAATAAGAACATGTAATAAAAAAATAATGTTAGGTATTTTATATTAACAAGTAAAATTATTGTTTTTAATTATTTGGCCTCGGCTTTGAAACTACCTATAAATAAATACATATACATTAATATACATATATTATATATATTAATAGCCATCTAAAATTTTATATGTAGATTTTAAAGATATAAATATAATTAGATATATTAATATTTTTTATAACATTCATAATGTTATTTCTTAAAGATTAAAAAATACAAGTTTTTAACAATCACTAAAATATTTTATTAAGATTTTATACTAAGATATGGGTGTTTTAATTGATGGTTCTGGAGGTTCTTTTGGGGGAATTTGAGTTGAACTCTCTGGATGTGCAGGTTTATTCCATTCTTTAAGTCCTTCAGGTAAAGTAGTGTCTTCTTCAAAAGAGCCAGTTCCTTCCACAAATTGTTCATAGGTTGATTTTTCAGGAAATGGCCGAGGGCCTAGTAGCTCAATCATATCTTCTCGGCTTAAGATTTCTTTTTTTAATAGACGTTCTGCTACCTGTCGTTTTAATAATGTAAAAAAAACATTTAGACGATATAATTAATAATTGTTAAAACCAAAGATAGAAAAATAGAATTATATATATTGTTAATATGTTAGATGTTCGTAAACTTATATATTAATATTAAATGTATTAATACCTTGATAACATTTTCTTTGTGTTTAGTAAGAAGTTCAGTTGTATGTTTATGAGCTTTTTCAATTAAAAGTCTTACTTCATGATCAATCATTTGTGCTGTTTTTTCAGAATATGGCTTTTCTAGAACCATATCTCCTGGCTGAGGCATATCAAAGCTTACATTTCCAACTTTCTCATTCATGCCATAATGAACAATCTTAGAAAAAAATAAAAATAATAATTAAAAAAAATTAAGAGAATTTTATTAAGAGAATTTTATATAGTATATAGTATATAATTTCACTAACTTGAGCATATGCATTTTGGGTCACTTTCTGAAGATCATCTTGAGCTCCAGTTGTTATTCGACCAAAAAATATTTCTTCCGAGACTCTACCGCCAAGGGTCATACACATTCGGTCAAATAATTGTTCTTTGCTATAAAGATATTGTTCTTTAGGAAGATATTGGGCATAACCTAAACCTTTTCCACGCGGAATTATTGATACCTTAAAACAAATTTAAGAATTATTAATAAAAATAATTGCCATTGACAATTGTTATTTCATATAAAAAATCTATAAAAAATTAATTAATTGATTATTTATCTCTTTATTTAAATACCTTTAAGAGTGGATCAGCATATTGAAGAAACCAACCAGCTACAGCATGTCCAGCTTCATGATAAGCAACTGTTTTCTTTTCTTCTGGTTGAAGAACATTGGTTTTTTTTTCCATTCCTGCAACTACTCTCTCAATAGCTTGTTCAAAGTCTTTCATTTCTATAAAATCGCTCATATCTCTGGCAGCAATTAATGCAGCTTCATTGCATACATTAGCTATATCAGCACCTAGAGGCATAAATCAGTTATAAACATTTAAATATATAATGTAAATTATAAGTACCTGGAATATCGAGCTATCGCTCTACCCTTTAAAATATATTGATATACAATTCTTTAATTATTTATTACAATTATTAAAGATTACATCATTGCATCAATCTGATTAAAATGAGTGGAATTTATAAATAATATTAATAAATATTAAATAATATTTTAGTAAAAAAATATTAAAAATTATAAAACAGTCATTTATTAAAAATAAACACAAAAATAGATAAAAAACATGAAATTAACTAATAAAAATTTATAAGAATTAACAAAAAATTAAAAGACAAAACAGATTAAAAAATTTAAAATATTTTAGAGAAAAAAAATAATTAAAAAGTATAATAACTAATTAATAAAATAAATATTAACTAATAATTAAAAAAAATAAATTAAAAAATTTCAAATATTTTAAAGGAAGACAAATCAAAAAAATATCTTAAAAATACTAGTTGATTTTTCTCGAGGTTGAAACCAATACAGATCGATTTTTCTTTATAAATATTATCTGTGTTGTGAATTTCAAAAAAATCCATCGAGCGGTTTAATATTTCAAAAATATACAAATATATATATATATATAATATATATGTATATACAATTTTTGCAAGTATAATAAGATATAATATTTAATAATATTATTCTATTTATCTATCTCTGTGGGCTCTACGGAACTCGAAAGTTCTTGGCCGCAGCAACCACGTTTCTCCAAGTATCACTATCCTGAGCCACAACCATTCAACCCTCTATCCTCTCCCATCTCTCTCACAACCCTTCCTACATTGTCCACCCACCGCATCCTTGGTCTTCCAAGTGGACGTTTCCCAAATGGTCTTTCTTCACATATATATTTTGCCATTCTTTCCTCTCCCATTCAAGCCACGTGCCCCGCCCATCGTAGCCTTCACGATTTAATAACTCTAAAGATGTCTGGAGATGTATAGAGGTCATGCAATTCCTTTTAATAATATTATTACAAAATATAATATAATATAAATATATTAATAATATTTAATATAAATCTATAAATCTATTTTTTAAAATACAAATTTGATGTATATATTAATAAGTATGACTAGATATGTATGTAGTAATTTACCACATCTAAAAAACTTAAATTAGATTTAAAATATTAATGAATTAAATAAGTGTGAGAGAGATATCAGACAAGAAAATATATAATAAAATTTTATTTTAAATTCAATACCTGTAAATCCTGGAGTTAGTGCAGCCATCTTTCGGGCAAGATCAATTTTTTCTAAATTTGTTTTCAAAGGTTGTAAATGAACTTTAAAAATGGAGGCCCTCCCTTTAATATCAGGGGCAGGAACAAATATCTGTCTATCAAACCGACCAGGTCGTAATAACGCTTTATCCAAAATATCTACCCGATTAGTAGCAGCTAAAACTACAACATTAGTTGTTGTATTAAAACCTAAAAAAAAAAATCAGAAATTTTTCGAATAAATACTTACAAGAATTTTCTGTCAAGGGTCAATAATAAATCTCAATTAATTCAAATTGACATGTTTTGTTTTTTTAAAATAAATAATACATATATCTAATTTTTTCTAATCTTTTAGTGTAAATTAAATATAGAATTTACCATCCATTTCAACTAATAGTTGATTAAGTGTATTTTCCTGTTCTGAATGACCTCCAAAACTCCGGCCTCCTCTCTTTCTTCCAACAGCATCAATTTCATCAATAAATAAAATGCAAGGAGCATGTTTTCTAGCCATTGAAAACATATCTCTTACCTAAATATATATTTAACAAATGGAAAGTATTATACATTTTTACTTTTTGGATTTTATAATTGAGTATATTTACCCGAGAAGGTCCAACTCCAACGAACATTTCAAGAAATTCTGAACCTGATACAGTTATAAAAGGTACATTTGCTTCACCAGCAGTTGCTTTGGCCAAAAGTGTTTTTCCAGTACCGGGAGGACCTAAGATTAATATTAAAACCAACAAATTAAGATTAAATTAATATTTCTGATTTGACTATTATAATTCATAAAAATAATGTTTGATTTTTCACTTCTATTTAGGATATACCTGTTAACATGGCTCCTTTGGGTATCTTTGCTCCAAGATCAATATATTGTTGTGGATTTTTTAAAAAATTTACAAATTCCATTATTTCTATTTTAGCTTCTTCGCATCCAGCTACATCTCTAACAAAATAAATAATCAATAAAATACTAATTTATTATAAATTTATTAAATCTCATCTTATTACCTAAATCTTACACCAATATCGTTGGGATTAATAAGCTTTGCTGTTGATTCCATTACACTTCCAAAAAGTCCCCCACCTTTCCTTCCACCTCTTCCGCCAATCATATCTGCGGACCTTCTCATCATATAAAATAAGAAACCTTTTTTAAAAATAGAGAGAAATTGCAATATAGAGAAATGGAAATGCATATTATATTATATATTATATTATATTAAAAATTTTACCTATGATTAAAAGAGTAGGAAGTATTCCTGTTAGATTGGATGCCTCTAACTCAGTTTTGTAAATAACAGGTATGTAATTTGCTAATTCCACATTCATATCCATTTGGGCATTTTCTAAATTTCTTTCAAAAGAATCCACACTACCAATATTAAACCATACTATGCCCTAAAAATAAAATAATTATTTAAATTCTTAATTTTGTTAGGGTACATCAAATAGATAATAAGATAATTTTCATTTTTTCTTTTAATATAAAATTAACATAGAAATATATATTTTTTTTATATAATTATTGGTCTTATATAGGAATAAATCTCTATTTTAAACAGATTTCTCAGAATTATTGTCGTACATTATTATTTATTCTTAAATCTAAACTATAAATATAAAGAACTGGAAGCTTTGATCCCTCGCACTCAAATTCGGCGGACCAGGACTATAGCCGGGCGGCTACCCTCCTGGACTAGAAATACATTTTAAGTAAAAAAAAACAAGAAACAAATTTATTTTGATAAAATTTTAAACAATTTATTTTAGTTTTAGACTTTCTAAAGAAAAATATATATATACCATTATTTTCTACTGAGAAGATTAGGATTGAGAAATACTTGACTTAAATATATAAAGAACTGGAATAATTAGGTCTCAAAGAAAGCAATAATGGACCGAGAGAGGGAGATAAATGTTTATATTATGTAGTGGGTGAGTATGAATGCATTATATAAATATATTATTCTAAAAGCTTAGTTATTTTCAAGTGAAGAATATATTTATTAACAAATAAATAACATTCCAAAATATCTCTCAAAAAATTAAAAATATTTAATATTATATTTTCTTTTGCCTTGAAATCGATATAAATTTGAGTTAAACAAAACAAAGTTACTTATGATTATGAACATCATACAAATTATATTATATGTATCTAATTAAAGAGTAAATGGTGAATATTATATATTTAAAAAGTTCTTACCGATTCTTCAACTGTATTTCCTTGAATAAGTTTAACTCTAACCCATTTTTTATTGACCACTTCTAATTTTTCAACAATTCCTTTTGCCAAATAGCTGAAATTTTTATGATAATTTAGTTAATAAAATTTATTAACAATAATATAATAGAAGTTCTAAACATATTTATCTACTTATAAAAGTAACATTTTACATTAATTATTACAATAATACTTCTTAAAGATTAAATTCTAAGATGATTGTTAATATATCATACTAATTCATATAACTGATAATTAATATACAAGATTAGTTAATGTTGTCAAAGGGGTCTAACATTAGATAACTGTCTAAAGCTGCGGCTTATTTGTCAAGAATTATGTTGTGAAATATATTTATAAATACTATTAATAAATAATAATGTTATTGAACATTGAACATTTTGAACTAGCTATCTACAATCAGAGTATAATACTAAAATTCCTAATAAAATTTAAAAATTGATAGAATGGAGTAGTTTATATGTGGAACAATATTTTCATTTATTTTTTATTTTAATTAAGTTTTAATAAATTTATATAAATTTTTTACAATCACCTATCTATCTCTGTGGCTCTACGGAACTCGAAAGTTCTTGGCCGTACTAACCACATTTCTTAAATGTTTCTATGCTGAGCTCCTCCTAGCCAACTCCGATTTTTTCCCATTTCTCTTAAATCCCTTTCTACATTGTCTGCCCTCCACGCCATAGGTCTTTCAACACACACAAATAGATTTTTCACTAGTCTTTCCTCCCCAATTCATGCCAAGTGTCCTGTCCATTGCAACCTTCTCGATATGACCTTAACTATGTCTGGAGATGCTTAGAGGTCATACAATACTTCGTCTTTCCCCGGTGACCTCATCTTTCTTTGCCCATTAAAAGAAAGATACCTCTGTAATTATTGCAGTACGTTTTATTTTCTTTTTTAAAAAGGGGGATAATAACTACTTCTTGCCATTCTAATGGGATCTTTTCCTTACGCCAATTGAACTAATTGTGCATACACTTTACTTAAGGTTTCCCACTTTAGTTAATTAATTCTGCAGGTATTTTTTATCATAAAAAGATAATTATTCTTGAGAAAATATCAATTTATTTAAATTGAAAACCCATTAAAACTTAAACTAAACTGAATTTAATGGAGGAAGAATGAATGAAAATGTCAAGACTGCTTTGGACAGTATTAGTTTTCTGTATTTCATTGCATATTATAGCCAACATTATTGTATAATGTGAAGACTCCTTTAGATGTCTTGCTTTTAAATAAATTAAATTGTAATGGAAACAAAAAATAAAAATCAACAAACCTATTTACAAATTCTTTCCAAGCTATTTCTTTATATCTTCTATCATAGGAAGCAAAAGTTGCGATAAGTATTAATGCTGAAACCATACCAATAAGGATCCATTTATCCCTTTCTGTCCCATCTCCATATCCTTTTGAAGATCCACTCCTAAATATCAAAATTAATTATTACATAATTTAGGAAACAAGTATATATGTCTTAATTTACTTTGACTGGCTTCGGAAATTTCCAAATGACCATTGATCAATCGGTTTAGAACTTGATTTTGACGGTGTATTTTCATTTGCTTGTTTCGGAGAATTTTCTTCATTACTTGAATTTTTAATTTCTTGTTTTTTTTGTAATTCTTGTGATTTTTTAGACCCTTGGGGTTTAAAAAATTTTTCAAAACCTTTTGGTGGATCTTTACAGAGTAATCTCCATTGAGATAAAACAGATTCTAAATTGGGTGCATTCGAAACTCTATTGAAAATTATTATATTCTTCTTTAGCTAATGGAAAAATACTTAAAATTAAAAATTTAATTATAAATTTATTATGTATGGATTATTGCATCACATTCTTAATTATATATATATATATATATATATATATTTATAAATAATTTTTAATGTTTTACCAAATTATAATTTAAATGACCCTGTTTGATATCTTTCCAGAGAAGTTTTTCCAATTTTCTAGCAGAAAAAAGTAATCGGTGAGCCATGTTATTTTAATTTTATATCTTAGTAATTTATAGACATTTTTAGGATTGAACACACACTGAAGAGAGCTTTGGAACTCTTGTAACTTTCAAAACAAATAAATTTTCTCAATTTATGTACTTGAAGGCCAAATTATGCATTCTGATTAAAAAAAAATTAGATTATAAATTTAAAATTTTTGGCATTACTATGAAAATACGAATAAAGAATAATTATTTTTAATATTTATACAATTCAAAGATTTAGTTAACAGAGGTTAACAGCGCAATCTGGCGATTTTAAGAAGAATATTTAAATTTTAAATCTATATTCAATAATTTATTTTATTAAAATTTATTAAAAATAATATATATTTACAAAATCGATTGAAAATAAATAAATAAATAATTTATTTTATTCTATTATTTTTAATTTTTTAAATGCTGAAATGTAATTTTTCAACTTTATTAGTTAAATATTAGTGAATTTCTTTTTTTTTGATAAAACGTTTGCAGTGGTTTGCAGACTTGAATATTTCAAATCTCAAAACCTTTTTCAACAGATCTCACTGGATCTCACCATTTTAGGTAAACTATTTATAAATTTTATTATAGCATTTTTAGGAGATCAATATGTATTCATCAATTTTATCTTGTATTTATCTCGTAATTTTATTTATGCATAATTTTTATTTCAATATAACAACAGTTAGGTTTTTTACTTTTTTATATACACAAATATTAATCTTTCTATTTCCTATCAGAAACTTAGATTTTGAATCATTTTTAAAATGTTTCGTTGTATGTCATTGTTTACTTGAATTAACATTTAACTTCGATAAATTAGTATTTTTTATGACTGTTTATTTTATATATCACAATAACTTTTCTTTTGAGAATTATATATTCAATTTTCATTTATTAATGTATAAAATATTACTCGAACCATTCTATATACCTATAGTATTCTTTATTTCATTTAAAGTTTCTAGATATATTTCATTTTGTATGTTCATTTGGATTACTATCCAATATATTACATATGAAAATATTTTTTTAAAAATGGTTGTCTGGTATTTTCCTTTCTGTAGTTATATTTTATTTAATATGATTAAGCCTCGTTTATTTTATCAAAAAATGGATCTATATGTAAATATCATTATATATTTTTTAACTGAAAAAATAAAAGAAAAAGGCCGTTTAACTACTATATTAAAATACGTGTTAGATTTTATAATATATTTTGATTTATTATATCAAAATAATTCTTTTCAACAATCAGAAAAAGTAAATACTTTTTTAAATACAATAGATGCATTATCAAAAGAAATAAAAGAATTAACAACAAAATTAGATTTTAAAAATTTTGTAATTCCAATGATATTAGACCAGTGGTTCTTAAACTGTGGTCCGCGGACCCCTGGGGGTCCGCGAAGCCTTTACTGGGGGTCCGCGGTCCTCGGAAAAAAATCATCGTAAAAATATATACATATATAAATATTTAAAGTTCATTGTTTAACTATATCCTCCTAGAGAATTACGGCTATAATTTAATACTATTAATAATACTATTTTATTTTATTAAATTGATAATTATGTCAATTGATTTTTTGTGAATAAATAAACATATATAAAAAACTATATATAAAATTTGAATTTTCATCCATTCATTCATTTAAAATCATTTTTCGATTGTTCCTTTAAAATAACCCCTCTTAGGGGCTCGGAAGGGGAGGCATATAAGGGAATTTTCTTTCACTTTGTTATTGGGGAAAACCAGGGGAGGGGACAGTCTTACCCGGAAAAACCCAAATTGTCAGCGTCCACTCTGGGGTTTTAAACAGTTTTAAAGCAAATGTTAATTATAAGTTCATTTCTCAACGAGTTGTATCTTTAAATTATTTTTATTAATGTTAATTATAAGTTCATTTCTCAACGAGTTGTATCTTTAAATTATTTTTATTAATTTAATTAATTATAATTAAATTATAGCTAATAATAGTTTATTATAGCTAATAATTTTTTTTAATTTTTAGTGTAATTTGCATGATCATTATTTTATAAAAACACTAAACACATTTTGCAATTTCCCAGAAAGGCTGTTTTTGAGAGTAAGTATAAGTTAGTTTTATGAATAAAAAATATTTATTTTAATAATATTTTAGAATCAAATTACGAAATTAATAATATTTTAGAATCAAATTACGAAATTAATAATATTTTAGAATCAAATTACGAAATATATTTATTATATAAATTAATATTCATTTAAAATGATATTAAATCATTTATTTAAAATGATTTAAAACATTTATTAAAATGATTTAAAACATTCATTTAAAATGATATTAAAACATTCATTTAAAATCATATTAAAACATAGCTAGTAAATAATAATTCGTTATATTTATATTATATTTATATCATATTTATATTATTGTAGTTCAATGTTAATAAATTACTCCATAAAATGGATCGTTGGCTACAAACTGGTTCAACACAGAAACGGAAAGAATCAGATGATGAGGCATCAACAGCAAACTCTACCAAGAAACGAAAATATTCGGATGATTATTTATCATTTGGATTTACTTATATTTGCAACAATGATGTGGAAAGACCAGTCTGCGTTCTATGTCAGGAAAGTTTATCCAATGAAAGTATGAAACCTGCTAATCTCAGACGTCATTTACAAACAAAGCACAGCGAGCATGTTAGTAAGTCTATCGAATTTTTTAAAATGAAAAAAGAAGAACTTAATTCAAGTCAGAAATTGATGGTAAAGACGGGATCTGGTGGTATGAGTAAGAAAGCAGTAATGGCATCATATGAAGTAGCTCTACTTATTGCTAAAGCAGGAAAGCCGCATAATATAGCAGAGCAATTAATTCTTCCTGCTACAAAAGTAATTACAAATATAATGTTAGGAACTAAAGCAGCAAACGATATAAATTTGATTTCATTATCAAATGATACGGTTAAGAATAGGATTGAAGACATGTCATGTAATATAAAAGAAGAATTAATATCGAGAGTGCGCAAAAGTCACTATTACTCATTACAATTGGATGAAAGTACTGATGTCACTAATAATGCCAATTTGTTAGCTTTCATTAGATATGAGTTTGAAAATCAAATACAAGAAGATGTATTGTTTTGTGATTCACTACCTTCACGAACGACAGCTAATGACATATTTAACAGTTTGAATAATTTTATAACCGAAAATGAAATAGAGTGGCCAAAATGTGTTGGAATTTGCACTGATGGTGCTCGTGCAATGTCAGGTACAAGAACTGGATTGATTGCTCTTATTAAAAATGTTGCGCCTCAGGTTGTTTGGAATCATTGCTGCATTCACAGAGAATCATTAGCAGCCAAAAATATGTCACCAGATTTGAAAAGAACATTAGACGAAGTAGTTAAAATTGTCAATTTCATTAAGGCTCGTCCACTTAATTCCAGAGTTTTTAAAATTTTGTGTGAGGAAATGGGTAGTCAACATACACATTTATTATTACATACAGATGTACGTTGGTTGTCCCGCGGGAAAGTACTCATTCGCCTTTTTGAGCTTCGAGATGAAATACGATTGTTTTTAATAGATGCGCATTTTGAACTGACCGAATGTTTCAATGATTTTATCTGGTTAGCTAAGGTGGCTTACTTGACTGATATTTTTACAAAATTGAACGAACTTAATTTGAGCCTGCAAGGTACTGTTGTAAATATATTTAAAGTTGAAGATAAAATAGAAGCAATGATTAAAAAAATCGACTTGTGGTCGAAACGCATCCAGAACGGTGTATATGAGTCTTTTCCAACTCTCAATGATTTCATAGAAAGCTCCAGTGAAAAATTGCTTAATCAAACGCGTCAATTATTTGTTGAACATTTAATTACTTTGAAAAGCAACTTCAGGAAGTATTTTTCTACTCCTGATCCTTGCAATAACTGGATCAGAGATCCATTTAATATGGAAATTACAAATGCTAAACATTTATCTGCACCTGAACAAGATATTCTCGTGGAATTATCATGTGATACAACTTATAAACTAAAATTTAACAAAACTGAATTGAGCAACTTTTGGTTACTTCTCAGGTCAGATTATCCTGCGCTTGCAAATAAAGCACTTCAACACTTGATTCCATTCTGCACAACATATTTATGCGAACAAGCTTTTTCGGTACTATTTTATATTAAGTCTAAATATAGAAACAAATTAAATGTAGAGCCGGATCTTAGATTAAAAGTTTCCAATATTAAGCCAGATATTGAGATTCTTGTTTCAAGAAAACAACTGCATACATCTCATTAAATATGTAAGTTATATTTAATGAGATAGATGCAGTTATTTTTTAAAATATTTCTTATTTAATATTTTCTGAAAAAAATTATAAAATATTTATATGAATTTAATGTAAGTACCCATTATAATTTGTGAGATTTGTTGCTATGACAATGTTTGTATTTTCTTTCTTCAATATTATAATTTCTAATAAAATGTGTTCTACAATATGCAAAAAAATCGTTATTCACCAATCACTGTTAGAAATATTCATCATATATCCTTGTCCTTATGAGATCGTAAGCCAGAAATTAATTAATAAAATGACGTAAAGTACCTAAAGTTGTGATGGGGGTCCGTCAAAAAAAATTTTTTCAAGTGGGGGTCCGTGGAGTAAGTTTAAGAACCTATGTATTAGACAAATTAAAAATTGTCTATCAATCTAGAAGAGATATAATAATTCATATCAAAGACCTAAAAAAAAAACATGCCATAGAACTAAGAAAAACTAAAATCCATTTTAAAAAAAAATTTGAGAAAATTACAGAATCCTTGGATGATGATCCAACTTCTTGTGTTGTCTGCCACAATAATAAACGCATAATTCTCAATCAACCTTGCAAACATTTTGTCCTTTGTTCTCAATGTTATGATCAATTAATTTCTTCATATCAAGATCCTTTTTGTCCTATTTGTAGAACCGTTATTGATAATGCTATCAAGGTGTATTTATAAAAAATTTTTATAATTTCAATTATTTTATTCAAAACATTCAACTTTATATAAAAATATTTTATTTATTAATTAATACTAAAATTTACAAGTTTTAGAGAATATTACTATGAAAGAAGAAATAATTAAATAATTTCCCATTCATTGTAAATAACTTATACCACCTATAGGATATAAGTTATTGTATTGAACATGTTATGATATTTCTAAAGTATTCAAGACAATTATATACTTAATTGTATCATTAGTCATGATAAAGTTCCTATTTTTAAGCTTATAAGTTTAATTATAATTTTTTTCTATTTTTATTCCAAAAAAGTAATTACTACAATTTACATTTAGGTTGAACCTAAATTAGAAGTTTAATAATTGTTTTGTGATTAATTTCCTAGTCATTGTAAATAACTTACCCGTAGGGTATATGTTATTGTTGTATTGAACATGTTATGATATTTCTAAAGTATTCAAGACAATTATATACTTAATTGTATCATTAGTCATGATAAAGTTCCTATTTTTAAGCTTATAAGTTTAATTATAAATTTTTTCTATTTTTATTCCAAAAAAGTAATTACTACAATTTACATTTAGGTTGAACCTAAATTAGAAGTTTAATAATTGTTTTGTGATTAATTTCCTAGTCATTGTAAATAACTTACCTGTAGGGTATATGTTATTGTTGTATTGAACATGTTATGATATTTCTAAAGTATTCAAGACAATTATATACTTAATTGTATCATTAGTCATGATAAAGTTCCTATTTTTAAGCTTATAAGTTTAATTATAAATTTTTTCTATTTTTATTCCAAAAAAGTAATTACTACAATTTACATTTAGGTTGAACCTAAATTAGAAGTTTAATAATTGTTTTGTGATTAATTTCCTAGTCATTGTAAATAACTTACCTGTAGGGTATATGTTATTGTTGTATTGAACATGTTATGATATTTCTAAAGTATTCAAGACAATTATATACTTAATTGTATCATTAGTCATGATAAAGTTCCTATTTTTAAGCTTACAAGTTTAATTATAATTTTTTATATTTTTATTCCAAAAAAGTAATTACTACAATTTACATTTAGGTTGAACCTAAATTAGAAGTTTAATAATTGTTTTGTGATTAATTTCCTAGTCATTGTAAATAACTTACCTGTAGGGTATATGTTATTGTTGTATTGAACATGTTATGATATTTCTAAAGTATTCAAGACAATTATATACTTAATTGTATCATTAGTCATGATAAAGTTCCTATTTTTAAGCTTACAAGTTTAATTATAATTTTTTATATTTTTATTCCAAAAAAGTAATTACTACAATTTACATTTAGGTTGAACCTAAATTAGAAGTTTAATAATTGTTTTGTGATTAATTTCCTAGTCATTGTAAATAACTTACCAGTAGGGTATATGTTATTGTTGTATTGAACATGTTATGATATTTCTAAAGTATTCAAGACAATTATATACTTAATTGTATCATTAGTCATGATAAAGTTCCTATTTTTAAGCTTATAAGTTTAATTATAATTTTTTATATTTTTATTCCAAAAAAGTAATTCATATGAATATTTTAAATTTCCTAATTTTAAAACCGATAAATTTACATATATATATATATATATAAAAGGGGTTATCTATAGGGTATGTTATTTATTTTTTAAAAAATATTAATTTTGTAATCTATTTTATTTTATAATTTAGTATTTAAGTCAATATAGAATAATATTGTCAGAGCTGTGCCTTATCCTGTCCTAAGATTAAATATTGATTACTACTAGATCTTTATAAATAAAAACGAGAAATATTTTCGTTTTGTAATGCTCATTTTTATAATTATAGTGATAAATAATTAAATTTTAAAAATATTTCAATATCTCATTCTAATATTATTGTGATCAAACTCGAAATATAGCACATTTCCTGTATATAATCCACGGATTACGAGTTAAAAAATTTCATTTCAAATTTCGTTCTGCGTATATACTCTCTCGGATAATCCATCAGAAAATTTTTAATATAATATACACATGTCTAAATAGATATTTTTCTACACCATTTTATTACTTATATTTTTAATCATATTGTGTATTTTATAATTTATATACATACATAAAATCGACAGTATATATATATGTATATAAACAAAAATTTTGCATAATATGTGTTGGATATATTTCGCACTAATTTTACTATATATAAATATATCCACATTTGCATATTTTGCAAAGTTTTTGTCTATTTGGGATTAAGATTATATACAAGAAAATACGGTAATAAAGTTTTTGGAATGAAATACATTATTATTACCATTGCGAATTTTTGAATATACAAATTGTTTTATTAATTTTTATTATGTAACTAGAATATTGTGATTGATACACGATTGTTCCTATTTTTTTTTAATTTTAGAATCATGTGACTTGATTACACTTTAATATAAAAACTTAATTACTTTTTATTTAATATTAATGAAATGATAATTACAAAAAATATTTTTTAAGAGATATAAATTTATATAATAATAATCATGTTGATTATCATCAGCTATAAGAAATTTGTTAATTAGAATACGTTGGTTTTCTTTAAAAAAAAATTATATGGATTGATCAAATTGGTATCTCCAAAATATATACGATCATATACAGAATCCGGCATACAGACCTGTCTTCTAAAAGGGAGTTACAAAGAATTTTAATAAAGAAAAAAATACTTTTATTTGTGAACAACAAATACTATTCCATTTATATTTGCTTTGTTTTAAAAATTGTCTGGCAACTGTATCATTTATGGTAGAATAGCAGCTACTAAATTCCTGAAGATTTGTGCTGAACCAATTTAACAAACAAATGACCTATAACATATGAAATAGCGGAAATTTAGTTTGTTTAAAACATTTTGCAAGTGGAAATGGGCCTCACCAGGCGAAATCAAACGAGCACCAGGGGAATGTTATGAAGAATATCCTCGCACGCAGCTTTGCGAGTTTCCCAATCTCTCGTTTAATTATTGAGTGACTATCAGTGAAGTTCTTGGTGCAGGATTCTTCCTACACTCTTATCAGGGCATTTGCAAGTTTTAGTGCTGAATGCTTTGGAGATTACTGGATGGACGGTCTCACATATGCCACATTGTTGTTACTGTTCGAGGTTGGACAGACGATTCTTTTTAGTGTAGAACCTATTGCTCTAAAGTTTGACACCCAAACTTGAATAGTTTTTCTCTTCGGAACAGCATCATGTTGGCTAAGACCAAACCGAAAGCGAATTACTCTCCGAGTAGTAACAATAGAACTACAGTTACGAGAAAATTATTCCACAACAAACGCACAATAGTCAAGCCATTGTGACTACTATAAATAGCAAGTAAACACCTGTAAATTGTTACCCCGTTCACTGTTTTTCCAACACAACTCGCACAGCTTACTCCATATACTATAGGTCTTTCTGTTTGGGCTCTGTATATTGAATATTTAAGTATATTAATGTGTTAATAAGATTAATTTAAGTAATTCACTTTTTAATAAATAAATAATATCAATTCATATGTAATACTATATAATTTTTATTTTATTTATTTTTACGGAAACATTTTTCCCCTAAACTTTTTTACGATTTTCCATTTTAATCTTGTTTTCTTGAGAAAGGTTTTGATTAAAAAATTCTCGAAGTCGGTGGGTGAATAGATTCTTTAGTCTGATATGAACAATTTCTAGCCAAGTACCCCTTTCCTCTGCACTTCGTGAAGGAGGACCACTCAGTGATCTTTATTACCAAAATTAAAGCAACCTTGGTTATTTTATAACTGAGATTTTGTGAGTATAAATCATTCCCTTGTTTTTTCCAACTGGGTTCCTTTCCCAATTTTTACCGACCGATATTAATGGAGGTATTGTTCCATTTCGTTTTTGATTCTTTTTGCTCATGATAGACTTCATCCTACATTCTTACTTCTCCCAAGTCCATCTAAGAAATGTTTCACTTGTAATTTTAACTAGAATACCACTATTTTGTCAGTATCACTTCATCCTCCTAAGAAAGATAATTGCTCAAACCGAGTAAAAAGTTTATGTAAGGCTCCACTCTTTTGTTTTAACTTATCCATTTTCAATATTATTATATAAAAATACAAAAATATAAGTTCAGAACATATATGTAAAAATATTTTTTTAATTCTATTTACTAGCTGTACCCGATCACGCGTTACTGTGTTATGCATCTAATTAAAAATTGAATATGATACATCAAACAATTTATTTAATGATCAAATGTATACAATACATCAAAATGAAAATTGACAATAAAATTATCCCTACGTATATGTTGAATATTACATGTGAGAAGCATATAAATGTACAAAACATAGATTTACATAGTTGACGGTAGAATAATCTTGCTTCTTCACTTGTGATATTAAACAATATTGCAAACGAATTTCAATTGAACAATAATTTTGTAATTATTAAATATCATCATGAAATGAAAATCAATAAGAACAGATAATTGATTCCATGATATATTAAGCTATTAGAGTTCTGATAGTGAACTTTATCTTACCTGTTCATTACTTCTCGATATAAAAAATATTCTGCCAATATATTTTTTATTGTAGTGCTTGTAAATATACAACATTTTTTTGTCTTCCTATATGGTGAAAGAACAAATAAATTTGATGGTTTCTCAACCATGTGAGAAGCATGGATTTATCAAATTTAATCCACATACTTGCAATGATTAGGGCTTACAATACCGAACTAAAATCTGAATACCGGTATTTGGTATTTGAAATTTGAAATACCGGGATACCGGTATTATTAATAATAAATTTACTAGTTATATTTCTACATACTTCAGTTGTTTTGATTTTTTATCAAATAATAGATGAAATCCAATAAATATTGTTTTGAAATGAGTAGATATTATTTATTTTATTACATAGGAGAGAGTAGGAGTAGATAGATACAAAAAAACGTGCAAGTAAAATAAAGTAAATATTAAATTCTATGTTACATTTTACATATAATAGGCTCGTATGGTATTATATAATTAAAGAATTAAATATAATTAAAGAAGTAAAAAATATAAAAATATAAATTGAAAGTATTTAATATTAATAACTTGCGTTTTGTTTATTAAAGTTTGCTTTTAAAAAACACAACGAATCAAGCGTTTCATCATCAAGCGAGGACCGAATTTTCGTACAAATATAACCAGCGGCCGAAAAAGCTCTTTCTGATTCTACACTTGTCGGCACTATTGTCATTAAAAAATCATACACATTTTGTAAATTCGTAATACCAAAATACCGGATTTTAATACCGGACAGAAATCGTCCGGGATCCCGAGATCCCGGTATTGTAAGCCCTAGCAATGATTGTCCCTGTGCTTTGTTAATGGTCAGTGCAAAGGTTAGTTGTAGGAAACTGTAGACGTTTGAATTCGTATCCTTTGGTATTATGGGAATGCGTGTAGTAGTAACATGTTCCCCTTGGAATCCATTTAAAATGGTTGCCTCATTTGTGTTATTTATTAATTTTTTTTCTGATAGCCTAGTCCCATTGCATAGTCGCGGTGGATTTATATTTCGTAGAATGATGATTGGGGAACCAATTTTCAATGATAAAATATGCGGTGGCATTCCTGTAGACCCAATGAATTTAAAAATTCTATTGGATAATTAACTGATTCATCGTGATTGACAACAGTATCTATGGACTTATATGTTGTTTCTTCACCAGGTATTTTTCATTTTGAATTGTGCAGTTTATTAAATTCACATCAATGTTTTTGGCTGCCAATATAGTACGCCTACTAACCCATTGATTATATTTATAATTCTTAGATAAATTTGGAAAAACTTTGGCAATCAATTCATCACTGGATTTTACAATGTGGCAAAAGTTTTATGGTAATGTAATACTGTGTGTGGATTCGTCCATTTCCATTTTACCATTCACAATATCTAACAATTGTTTTGCAAATCGTTCAGAAGATTCATCTTGTTGTAAATGAACACGCATATTGGTCTTTAAAGATATTTTCTCCACATACCGCCATAACACTGATGATTTGAGACATGCGTTCAATCCTTCTGCAGGTGTTGAACGTGGTATAACTGGTGGTTTGTCGAAAATCACCAACTAGCAAAATGAGTGAACCACCAAAGAGCTGCTCATTTCCTCTCAAATCTTTTAATGTGCGATCAAGTGCTTCCAATGATTTCTTGTGTGCCATGGTGCATTCATCCCATATGATAAGCTGACATGATCTTAGTATTTTTCCCATCCCAGAATATTTGCTAATATTACATGTTGGAGTTTATATACTTAATATTTCACCCTTAGCTCTCTCAAATACTCAATTAGAAAAGAGACTTCACCTCTGGTTTAATTCAGTAAATCGTCAGGAGTTTATTTATATCGTTTTAAGTTGCATTATATCAATTGAATGTGTGATTGTATTTGTTCCTAAGTTTAGTAAACCAAATAAAATACTAAGTCTGAGCTATATTCAAAAAATTTAGTATGATCTGGATTATACATTATCAGTTCAAGTAAATGATTTTTAAATATATTATATATACAATGTTTTTATATTTGAGATATAATTACAATGTTAACGAAACAATTTTAAGTGAATAAATAAAATTTTTCTTTAATTAATTAATTTTTCTGGTTGATCTTCACCTTTGGTTCAAATCTGAAATATTGAATTTTGAATAAAAAAATACTAATTAGCAAAAAATAGTTTATTAATTCATACAATAATTATTAATAATTCGAAAATATAAAATATTAATGGATCAATATTTCTTCTATACTCATTGTTTTAATTACTTGCCTCTCAATGAAAAGTTTGATTGTGTCTGTAATTGATTCTGGGAAAAGATTTTGTTTAAATACTTCTGTTATAATTTTAAAACAACTTTCTAAATTCCAAACAATTTTAAAATTTTTATCTTCACTCTATTAATTAAAATAAAAATTCATTAAGATCTTAATTAAATATTAATTGAATACGATGGAAACTTACCTTTAGCAAACCTAAATGTATAAGTAATGTATCTGTAATTGACGATATTTTTTTATGAGATTGAGCCCAATTTATTAATTCTTTATAAAGTATCAAAGAGCATTCTTTGGTATCGTTACAAATAGATTTATCTTTAAGAAGAGCCAAAGAGGAAATTTTCATTATAAGAGCAACTGACTCATTTATGTGTCCTTGTTCATTATATTTCTAGAAATATTTAAAAATATATTTTTCAGATAATACACATGTAGACACTAAGATTTTTTCTTTAGAAAGAACTATTAGAATCAGCATACAAAAATATCGTACCTTAAACTCGTTTAACAAAATTTCATTTCGTTGGTTACCTAATTTCAAGAAATTATCTCTGGTTATAAGTGGTGTTTCAATAAAATCTGAGAACTTGATCTAAAACAATTTTTAAGAAATTAAATATTATTTAGGCCAAGAGTGAATAAATATATATGTTCAATAGAGAAAATTTCAAATAATAATATGAGTAAAGAATAAAATTAAAAGCCCTGATTAAGAAAAACAGCTTCTTTCAAGATTAGAAAAGTTAATTAATTAAGAGATTAACAAAAATATTGAATAAAAAAAAATCAGTCAAACATATTTAGTAAATTGATAAAATAACATTTTATAAATTTTCATTTGGATATTCTACAATATATATATATATTATTATTATTATGAAAAATTATTTCTAGGATATTTTAGCGTTTAATTGAAAGATTTGAGTTTCGGTGTTTCGGCGCCCATTTTTGAGTCAATTTCAAGAGAATTTATTTAGGAAGGAATTTTTTGGGGATTCTGGATTGTAGTCTGTGTGACCAAGAGTCGACGTTGGTATTTTGGGTTGAATGGTTGGAAGATTTTGAACTTACTGTGTTCCGAAGCTCCGAAGAAGCCTTTCTGCTCCTGACAATCCGAGGACACAAAAGTCGACACTCAAATCTCCCAATTAAACGTGAAAATAACCCGGAAATAATTTTTCATAATAATAAAAACTTTGACGGAAACATAAACAGACAAATATCTTTATTATGTATATATATATACAATATATAGTTATATTAATCAATTAGAAAAATTACTTCCTTTTTCATAATGAAATTGTAAGTGAAGTTATTGAGAATAATGTTTGATTTAGTTTGTTTCAAGTAACACATCGGATAATTTTTCATTTCTAGTTATTTTGAAAAACAAAGATAACATAATATGGATTTGTGGATATAATTCTCTATTAATAATTTTTAAGAAATTTGAAATGGAATGTGGGGTAAAATAATGTAATTCATAATAAATTTGTTTTTTTATACTTATTGTTTTTCGAAATTAACTTTAACCTAGCTTTACTTATTTAAATTATATTTTAAAAAAGTTAAAAAATTTAAATATTTTAAAAAAGAAAGAAATCAAATTATTTACTAGAATATTGTCAGAATTTTCATTAGATTTATTGTTAAAAGTTGCATTTACTTCTTCTTTAATTGAAGTATAATTCTCTACTAATAATTTAGATTCATTTTTAATTTCTTGGTCGATAATTAATTCACGATCTTTAATTTTCTCTTCCCCATCAACCTCCTCCTCTTCTTCATCTTCGTTATTATTATCATCATCATCATCGTCTTCATCATTATCATCATCGTCATCATCCTCATCATCATCGTCATCAACATCTTCATCATCACTAAAAATATAAATATAAATATGTAATATAAAACCAAAAATAATTGGTAAAATAAAAACAAATTTTTTTCTAACCTCATACTTTCTAAATATTTTAATTGATTACTTTTTTCAAGAATTTCTTTAATCTTTTTTCGGCCTTCTACTCCAAAATAATTTCCAACTAGATTCAATGTCTTAAGAGATTTTTTATTATTCATACAATCCACAATAGAAATCCCTCCTAGTATTTTTATTTCATTCGATTCCATATGTAATTCCTTAGAAAATAAAGAAAAACAAGAAGGTAACATTTTGAAATATTTTTTTAAAACTAAACTTATTACCTCTAAATATATATGATCTTTTATAGCTTCTGCGATGAGAATAGCACCTTTAGTTTTAAGAAGACAGTCACCAAAATTTAAATATTTTATATCTTTAAGCAAAGGTAAAGTTTGAGACATTGATAATGCTCCTTTCACAGTCAATGTATTATCATTTAAATTTAAAACTTTTAGTTTGGTATTGTGTTTTAAAGCATCACAAATAGCTTTTACTCCAACATGATAAATGCCATTTTGAGGCATCATTAATTCTTCCAAAGTTCCTACTTTCTGAATTAATAAAAAAAAAATATATAAATTAAATGAAGTAAATAATAACATGTTGTTATTAATGATTATTTAGAGTTATTTAGTTGGATTAAATTATTTTTATAAAAAATGAAATATAGAATATAAACCTTAAAAAACTTTGCCAAATTTTGAGCGCCTTCATTTTCTAAACGATTTCTTCCAGCAATAAATACTCGAAGAGCTAATGGTGATCCTGCTAGTTTACTCTTTTCATAGCACTCAATTAATGCTTGTGATAGAATCTGAAAATTATTTATTAAATAAAAACATGTATAGAAATCAAATATATCTTTTATAAATATAGACTTAACATTTTCTTACCTTGCCACCATTAATTCCAAGGCCATTATTATTCAACTTGAAAATTTGTAATGAGTAACATGTTGGACTTTTTAAAAGAGTAGCTAAACCATTTACTCCAATTGGACCAAATGCATTATCACTTAAATCAAGTTCTGTTAATTGAGCTCCTCCAAGTATCAAACCACTACCAAGAAAATCCTGTTATAAAAAGTAAATTATAGTTTCCATAAAGGAGAAATCATTCTATTTACTATTCTATAAACGTACAAGTGCTTTTGGTATTTCTGTTTTCATCCGGCCGGTAAACATATCTTTCCAAAGGGCTCTTTTAAGCTCTCCATGGGATTCTAAACACTTTGCAATTGCTCTAGCTGCATTCACTCCTAGAGTATTTCCTTCAAGATTAAAGTATTCTAAATGTGTACATTGATTTAATGCTTCAACAATTTCCTTAGCTAAAGAAATAAATTAAATAAAATGAATAGATAATTATTATTTTTAAAATCCAATTTGCTTCAATCATGGTTGTTACTTATGTTTCATAAATATTATTTCTTTGATATAAAACATTCTAAAATTATTTAAATGGTATTTATTTAATAGCTCTTTATCTATTTTAAAAAGCCTTCAAACTTCTTTTTGAGACTATTAACCATAATTGAAGATAGAAAAAAGCAACATGTGTTCATTTTACCATCATCTTCGGAATCCAATTTAAGTGATTTTCCTAAAAAACTGACACCATCTTGTTCTATTATAGTTTGTGCAAGTTGTTCTGTAACTTTATCAATATCTAGATTAGCCATTGTTTATTTAAATCACCAATTGTCTTGTTATGATATATTATTTTATATCAATTCTGCACTCTACTATGTCAATTGCCAGGCAGGTGCAAAATACAAAAATGACGCCTCTGATTCGAATGAATAACGAGATATTTTTTAAATGCATGCGGCAAATTCAAAATAAAAAAAAATATAAAACATTAATTAATTAGTTAAAGTATTTATTAAATTAAAGATTAACTTAATTATTTTATTTCACTATTCATTATAGTTATTTAAGGTATTTATATATTTTTTAATAGAAATAATTTTAATTTATCATCCAAAATCAAATATCCATCTATAAATTCTTAAAATACTAATTTATTAATATTAAATGTACATTTATCTACAGTTAGATGGAAGAAGAATAATTATACTTTTTTCTTTTCGTATTTTATTTTAAATTTATATGTTTATTTTTGAATTAAAATTCAATTGTTTTAGATATAAAAGAAATAAAATTGAGTATGAGAATTATTGATATGGTATCCTTCAAGTTCAACATTTAAATTAAATAAGAAGTCAATTTTTATTTCAATTTTCTTTTCTTTCCCCTAAAATGTTTTCTAAAAATGCATTTATTTTAATATTTTTTTAATTCGACCAAAGACATTATTTTAATTAAATTATCTTAAAGGATATTTTATTTATTAATTACATAATAATAAATTTGGCAGGATTTTGGTGCATTAAAGGTTCTCAGTTCATTCAAATTCGAAGCAATTTGGAAGAATTAAATAGAAATCGGAAGAGGGTTGGTAAAGAAGCAAGAGCAAGGCCGAATATTTCAGTTCAGTTGAAGAAATTTGTTTGTTATTGTTTTTATACAATAAACATTTGTATCAATAATGAATAAAGAAGTGATCCCTCATTTTTATTGAATATATTTATAAGAAAAAAATAATATAAATATAAAAAATTTTTATAGAAAAACGTTTTTCCAATGGACTAAAAAGAATAAAATAATTTTTCTATAAGCCTGACAAAGTTTATGGATGAATTGCTTCATATTCAACGAAAAACGTTAGTTTTATTTATTTATATAAACAATCAAGTCAAATTTTTGTAATAATAAATATTTTATTAAACACATAAACTGACAAATATTTTTATCATGCAATAAAATTGATAGTTTAAGAGCTAAGAAATTAATATTTTATTATTTTTCACTGTAATATACGTATATCAAAGCATTTTTCAAAATTCAAAAGAATTTTTATTAAATTTACATATTATCAATCAAATCCAAAATGGTTGATTATATTAGAAGAAATAGTGTTACTTGTTAATGAAGTGTTTTAGTGTGGTATGTATGTATATATATATGAATTATAGCCAGTGGCGTACTTAGAGGGGGGCGGTGGGTGCGGTCCGCACCGGGCGGCACTTATCTTGGGGCGGCATTTTTTATATTTAGTTATAGTTGTAAAAAAAAAACTTATTCATTAAATATTTATTTTTTTTTTCTTTCTTGAATAATAAATGATTATTATGATTATTATAAGTTTACTATGTGCATTATATAAATTATGATTAACTATGTATATGATTTCGAATATTATTCCTCGATGAATATAAATGCATTTTAGTGTAAATTTTGAATTCTAATTCCAAGAACAGGATAGTAATTTTATTTTATTGTATTCATTAAAATTCGTTGAATTCGTAAACGCATCTTTTCGATTTTGTTCGGCAATTTTTCCTAACTAAAATTTTTTGATTTCAGTTTATAAATGTCATTTCTTTTGAAAAGTTTATATGATTACTTTGAAGTGATATACCAATATTTTTTTAATTCATCGATTTTTCTTTTGAAAAGCAGGAAAAAATATAAATATAAATTTTGAGAGCATAGCATTATACACGATTTTTCTAGTATGAAAGCTAGAAGAGTAAATATTATATAAATATGTTTACGAGTGCATACAAATATGTGTAAAAAAATTTACTCTGTGTATTAATTAATATTGATTAAATAACTTAATTATTAATTAAATTGAATAAATTAATTATAAGAAAAAGTAATAATCTTGAATTAAATATAAAGTATTTTGTCTGAATATTGCTTAAATTGAAAATAATCATTTCATGACTTTTAAAATTAAAATCTTACTTTAAAATTTTTCATGTCTGTCTGCCTACAATTTATTCCAAACCTTAACATTTTGAGAAATAAGAAATAATAATTAATTTGTATTTATTTATATAACATATATATGTAATATTAAATTAGTTTATATGGTTAATAAATGTCGTGAGAATTTAAATAGTCTAACCAATCGATCATATAGAATTGCTTTTATTTTTAATCAAATTAAAAAATTATCATGTTAGAGAAGAGAGATTTTTCGTGCACTTTCGGCATAAGTCGGAAAAATTCGTTTAATATAAATGTTTATTTTTTATCTCTTTCCCACCTATACTAAGCAAATCTTTTTAAATCATTTCAAGTGATTTTAAGAATTGCGGGTGCCTTCGGTCGACAATTTTTAGAACCGAACCGAACCGCAAACAATGATATCTTGATTTGAAAGTGCATAGGTAATTTGAATGCTACCGCGGAGGGAGAAATTTTTCTGTGATTTTAATTCTGCCCCATTTTAATAAATAAACAAATATTAATTTTAAAAATAATAATAATTTATAATAAAATTATTTAAAACTGATTGATATTAAATAAAATATTTAGAAAATTTTCAATAAATAAATATATTACAAAGTTTATTTATGTTGATTATCTTTATTAATTGTTTTTTTTTGTGATATAATATTGATAAATAATAATATTAAATCCTATATAAATTTAAGAAAAAAATTGAGTTTGTTTACAATTTATTAAAAATATTCAAACAAATATAAATTAAATAGATAATTGTAAAGATGAATTAGTGACTATAAAATGAGTTGAAGATATTGAATTTCTATATTTTTATACACATATTTTATAGAAATATTTATATTTTTTGACGTATTTTGCAGTGATGTATTGGTAAAATAAGAAGTAAGGGAACGCATAGTGGGAGCAAAAAAATCCTATTTTCAACAAACTATCTTTTTCCATATAAGATTTCATTTTTATATGATTACTTTGAAGTGATATACCAATATTTTTTTAAATCATCGATTTTTCTTTTGAAAAGCTGGGCCGGTTTAAAAAATATAAATATAAATTTTGAGAGCATAGCATTATACACGATTTTTCTAGTATGAAAGCTAGAAGAGTAAATATTATATAAATATGTTTACGAGTGCATACAAATATGTGTAAAAAAATTTACTCTGTGTATTAATTAATATTGATTAAATAACTTAATAATTTATTTATGTGTATTAATTTATAAAAAAAACTATTTGATTGACTTATAATAAAAAGGGCGGCAAACTGGAGATCGCCCCGGGCGGCAAAAGTTCTAGGTACGCCATTGATTATAGCTCTATAAAGGAAGTTAATTGCATAGAAATCAAATGACAACTAATAGCGCCCCACTTTTTTAGTTGAATATGGAGCAATTCATCCATAAACTTTGTTTTGTTAGGCTTATAGAAAAATTATTTTATTCTTTTTAGTCCATTGGAAAAACGTTATTTTAGAAACTTTTTTTATATTTATATTATTTTATTCTTTTTACTGCAATTTTAATATGATAAATTTATTTAATATAACAAGAGAAATAGAAAAGATAAGTTATACGAAAATTTACAAATTGAATAAAACAAAAAACAATACCTCCCTTACTATCGTCGGTCGGTAAATATATTAATTTTCAAAAATTGATTTTATGTATTTATGTTAAGTAAATGTTATTATTGAATAATAATTATTATATTATATTTATAAATAAATAATTTTTATTAATATGAGATTTTATAAATATATATATATATATATATATATATATATATATATATATACAAATATATACAAATATATAAATAAATACATTATTACTATCAGATTTATCAGGGATATAATCACGTATTTTTGTGAGATTATTTTCTCTCGAATAATTAAAATAATATTATTTTTTCAATATTCTTAAAACATATAAAAGTTCATTATTTTTTACCTGTTTTAATTTCTTTCCTCTCGTATATATTTCTTTCTTTATTTACGAGTTAGAATCAAATTCCATTGATGTGCTCATCATTCCTTCTTTTGGACCAAAAAAGATAACCGTTACACACACATTTGACCACAATCATTTTTATCTCAAAACCACAGACCATCTAACAGACTGCTAAACTCTATTGTTCTCGATGAAACAAAGTTTTCAGACACAGGCGTGGATAATTGAAAAAAAATCGGGCTTGTGTGTGTGTGTGTATTACAGCAAAGACCAAACACACACACAACACACAGTTTTGAGCAGGCCCCCTAAACTCTATTGTTCTCGATGAAACAAAGTTTGAAGGCACAGGCTGTGGATAATTGAATTGATAATTGTGTGTTTGAACTTTTAAGTACACTAAAATAAATGTATTGTTCTCAAAAATCTCTGATTAAAAATATTTATTTTAAAATTTCATGTACATTTATATATCTATTATTAATTATAAAAATGAATATTAATTAAATACAAGAGAAAATAAAATTTTATTTTTAAACTATTGTGTTGACCATAATTTTAGTTTAGTTCTTTTATAACTTAATTAAACCTTTTTATATTGCCTTAATAAATAACTTTGCAAGTCATTGAAAATAGTCTTATGCCATTTTATATTGTCTGAAGCTGCCTCAAATGCCTGTTTAATAATAAGCGTTGAAGATTCAAAAAGTTCATTATGTTTTTTGGCAAATTCTTTAATCTAAAAATAAATATAACAAATTAATATAAATATTATTTCATTGATTAAAAATCTATTTACCTCATCAAACTCAGAATCGGTCGTTACTGGTGATGAGATAGATCGTAAATACATTCCAAGCTTAGTTGCTTTTTGTCCAAATCTATGAAAAATCGCGTAGAAAATTAATATTTAAATTTATTATATTTGTTTTATATTTTAGAAAAATTAAAGAATTTTAAATAAAGATTATTTAATATTTAAATACTAACGTGTCATAAATTTTTTGAATATTTTCAAGTAAAAATCTTTTAGCTATAGGATGTCCAAATTTACTATGGGCTACCGATGCAAAAACAAATAAATTATCTTGAGATCTTATACCAGAATCTGATGTAATAGTAAAATGAAGATATCTACAAAAATTATTAATTAGAATATTTTTGTTTTTAATATATTTCATATTTAAATTTTATGAAAAAGAATAAGATCAATTTTTTTTAGAAACATTAAAAGATCTCTACTTTTCTAAAATTGTAGCATTCCTTGAGCAGCCCAAAGCAGAAATAAAAATTTGTTTTTCTGATGCAACATTGGATTGTTCATAACGTTGCCACATAAATTCCCAAACATTAGGACCACCATGTTTAACAGCAGTACAGTAAATTGATGATCTTAAATCGACTGGTATCCTGAAATAATTCTTTAAAATATTATACCAAGATTATAAAAATAAATTACAAAATTTACAAAAATCGAATTTGATATCCTTTGTTGAAAATAAATATTAAATAACTTACGGATTTGTATCTGGATGGGTCATCCATTGGTCAAAGAGCTCTTTTGCTTTAGGTACACAGTCTAGGACTTCTAATTTGCAAGCCCAGGATACAGCTATTTTATGTAATCTGACTATTCCTAAATTATTAGAAAATTTTTTATCCAAAAGAAATCCATTGAAATGGCTATAAAGTGGAGAAATAATACTTTTCATGAAATCCTGAAATATAAATATAAGATTATTATTAAATAGAATTATATTGAAAAAAATGTATTTTAAATATAAAATTTCACCTTGAAATAATCATTGGCTTCAGTAGAACGCAGCATAACTCGTAATTGTTGGAAATTAACAATAGCTACATCCCAAGTCAGAGGATTTCTCTCTTTTGAGAGGAAAGAAACAAGCTCTAAAGCAATTTTATAGGACAATCGACCTGACCAGGCGAAAGTAAGTACATCATCGACAATTTGAGCCCGATTAATTGGAGAAATATTTTCAAAATTATCGCCATTTAAATAGTTCGTTAAGAATTGCCAATTCTGTTCATCATACATTACACGATAAAGCCCTAAAAATATATGAATAAATTTTGTCTTTATAAATTAGAATATATACACTGTCTGTTATTAATTCCTTTAAAACTTTAAAATAATTATTGTAATAATAATCTTGAAAAATGAACAAATTATGGATTTTTTGTTTGTTCACCTGAGGCTTTTAAGTTAAGTAATATCCAATCATCTGGGTTAGCTATATTTTTGATTTCATGTGGATGTGCATTTGATTCACAATCAAGCCAGATTTTAGGTGTAGTTTTATTAAAATTTAGTTCAACTGCATTTGTATATGTAATTGGAACATACCAACACGATTTATCTAACAAATCATCTTCCAATTGAAAATATCGTTTCTGAAAAATATAAAAATATTTAGTTAATTTATATATTTATATATATTTATATTAAAATATTAATGATAATACCTGTGATATTTTAGCTGATTTCTGTTCATAATCTCTTTCAATGGTAATAAGAGGAAAGCCAGTCTGAAGAGTCCAAGTGTCCATAATTGTTTTTACTGACATGTTTTTATTTAAAACTCCGTGATGATGAGCTTCTTTTGTTAATGATTCCCAAAGATTGTCTTGTTCAGCATTGCCATATTGATGTTCTCTTAGATAATTCGAAACTCCTGATTTAAATACTTCTTCTCCGAGAAACATATTCATCATTCGGATTAAAAACGAGCCTATAGACAATTAATTATAAATTATGATTTATATAATTATTATATCCATTATGATCATTAAATAACATTTAGAAAAAGAACACACTTTAGTATTATAACCAATTTTTAAACAAAACAAATTTTTTACTTAATTAAATTAGAAAATTTTCCGACCTTTTCTGTAAGAAATAAAATCAAAAATTTGTCCAATCTCTTTTGGATGTCCAATTGGAACGGATACAGGATGAGATGAACGGAGAGAATCTAAATTCAGCACTGATGCGAGATTATTTACTCCATTTGAATCAATTATTTCCCATTCTGGTTCTACCTAGAAATTGTAATTTTAAAAAAGATTATATCTCTATATACTAATGTATTCTACAAATCCATAGAAGTAAATTGGAGTAAACAGTCAGGATCTAAATTCTTACATGATTTACTCCCAGGCTTGCAACATAAGTGGCAAATCCTTCGTTGAGCCATAAGTCCGTCCACCATTTCATTGTTACAAGATTACCAAACCATTGATGAGCTAGTTCGTGAGCAATGACAGAAGCCACTCGATCTTTATTTGTTAGAGATGAGACCCCAGGCTCATAAAGAAGATCTTTTTCCCTATATCATAATTCAATTTAAAAGAGAGTATTAATTTTAATTTAATTTTGTATTATTCATGTTTTTTTTTATTTGATTACAAACCTGTAGGTAATCAAGCCCCAATTTTCCATTGCGCCACTGCTAAAATCAGGAATAGCAACCATATCTTGTTTGGGTAATGGATATTCCAAATCAAAGTACTTTTCGTAATAGGATAAAACTTTAGGTCCTATATCTGCTGCATAAGCGGTTTGTTCATAGGCATCTGGCCTGGACCAAATGGCAAACCGAACATGATCAGTATTGGAGGAATTCCTCGATTTAAATTCTGATAAAATATATGCTAGTAAATACGTGGACATTCTCTTGCTTGGTTCGAAATGGTCCCAGTACCAACCAGGTCTCTCTTTTCTAAATTAAATTCACCAGTTCCAACAATTAGAATTATTTTATAAAATAGAATACGAATATTTAAATATCTATCTTACATAGGGGTAGTTGAAGCTAAGGGCATATTGCTGAGACTTGTTAATCGTTCATGTCGGCCAAGTGTTAGTTCAAATACGGCTTTATATTCTGGTTCATCCCAACATGGAAATGCTTCTCTAGCATAAGTCGATTCGAATTGAGTTACTGTTAAGTGCCTAAAATGATAAAATGAAGAAAGTATTAATCTCAACATGGAAATTCAAGGCAACATAAATACTAATCATTGGAAAATACGATTATTTTATGATTTTGTTATTATTAGGGTAAATATGAATTATTTATTAATGATTATGAATTATAAAAATCTACAGATATAAAGATTAAGAATTTTATTAGAAAATTTATTTTGAAATTAAATATGTCATTGATAAAATTAATGTGAATATATTTTACAAGATAATTAAATAAGTATTTTTAATTTAAAATAACAAAAAAAAAAAATCCTAAAATTAATTCATTTTAAAACTAGATAAATGGTCACTAAATTGCAAGTGAATTTGGTTTGGTAAATTCGATTATGTAATACTCGTATAATATTAAATGAAAGTTCGTATGAGAAGAATTGAAATTAAGGTTTTTTCAAATTCTACGTTTTGTATGTTAAGACTGTGTGTTAATACTATTCCTATCTGTTACTAAATATTTTGTCTTATCACTATTAATTTCATACCCCACTTTTTTCCTACCTCGATTAATTTTTCTACGCTCTCTTTAATTGCAATTGCCGAATCTCTCAAGTCGTCCGCGTAACCTAATAATTGAATTTTATGTTAAATTGGATTACGTTTGATTTTTCCCCAATTTGTCTAATCACATATTTCAGTACTAAATTAAATAAAATTGGTGATAGTGCGTCTCCTTATTTTAACCCGTTCCGAATTTCGAAAGTTTCCCGTATCTTACTCTTCCTTTAATACCAATGTTAAATTGATATTTATTTTGCCTAAGATATAAGATATAAAAATAATGAATATATTCATATGAAATTATTTTATATATATTTTAATTATATTATTATAATAAAATTATCAGTGTAAAAATTATGGATTGGTTACTTACTTTTTAACTTGGGCACTTTTGTCGAAATAAGAAGAAAGATAATACCCAGTAAGACTTTTTGAGATATTTGCATGGAATGGAATATAAATTCGATATTCATGCCCAATTTGAAGAGGTTCCTCAACATCAATATGCAGAAAATCATCTTCAGGTTGCAATGCAACTGATTTTACTTTTAAATCCGTGTTATTTTCCACAACACGAATTTTTGAATTGGTAATATTTAATCCCTTTGAATGAAGTGTTATACGGGATGTATTTTCAGCACATTTTATCTATAAATGGAAAAATGTGTTTTTAGAGAAAGATGAAATAAGATAAAAAAATATAAAAGATCAATTGAAATTTTTACTCTAATCCATTCATTGCCGACGAAGTCGAATGTGTCATTTTTTCCATAGTCCCCTAGATTGGTGAGAATTTCAATCTTATAATGTAGTGGTAGGACAGTTTTAGGCAATCGGTACGAATAGCAAATGGAAATGAATGCTGCCAACAGCAGCCAATGCGAATTCATTTTGACAGTCGACCTAATTCATGTAAATAAATAAAAAACAAATGTAAATAAATATAAAGAAGGAACATACATTTACATTAAACAGTAGAAAAGTAAAAGAAAATCATTTAACTATCATGAAAAAAATGTAATGTTTTTTTTATTTATTATTATTTAATATTTAAAATTATAAAATGTTTATGTATTATCTACAATTTTATAAAATCAGTAAAAAAAACTTTCTTTGAAGAAGACAATAGATTAAACCTATCATTATGCCTGCGCTTATAATATTGAACAAATCAGCTAATCGTTAAATTAATCTCGTTTGTCTTTTAAATATAACATTTCATTATGAAATTAAATAGAGTTAAAAAAAAAGGAGAAATTATTTGATCAAGTGAATGTATTTTAATGAAGTAAAAGTAGTTCGTGTTTCAGCGAAGAGAGAAGTGAAAGATTAGAAGATATTAAATTTGATTAATTGGACTGTCATTGATTGGATGTTATTGAGTATCTATTTTGGCTCAATAATATATTACATAGAAATCTACTTATAGAAATTTAATGGACATTAAAAAGAATGATAATCATTAAATATTAATTAATTTTATGTTATGAGAAATACATACTTAAATACATTTTACAAAATGATAATAAAAAAAGTTTATTTTTAATTTATTGATTTATTTATGTTTATTTTCTTTAATAAACGAAAAGAAAAAATAAAAGGAAGAAGTGAGACTATTCTATGTTTGTCTAATGTAAGATAAGAAATCGATACCAGTGGTTGTGATTATCTATTCTAGCAGAGTACATAAACAGACATTCTAAGCACGAAATAGAATGCGACCTCCACAAACAAAACAAAATATCAATCATTTACTATTCAAATATATTCAGGAAACTCTAATAAACATTTTAATTTTAGCCAAATCTTCTTTATTTCCTTTATATATAGGTATACGTATAACCATATCAAATGAGTTATATATATATATATATATATTAACATTTGTTTAATTTTTTTATTTTTATAAAAACGCATGTAGAGAATGGAGACCCCAATGCAGGAAAAATATTGAAATAAAAAAATCAATTTTATAGACATGGAGCAGGATGAAGGTCTTAAATATTTTGTTAATATTAATGAATTAAATTAATTAAATAATAAATGTAAATGTCTATTACAGGAAAAATAATATTTATATTATTGCAAACAAAAATAATAACTATGCAATTGAAAGTGGAGGCATTTCGTTTTTGTTTATATATACGTGGGTGGTCGCACTATATAAAAGATCTATCTATGGTCTATCCATAAAGGATGTTCCAGAAATATTGCAACAAACTTCTAGGGAAAATAGGGAATATCATAATAATATTATGTTTTAAATGAAAATTCATAGTCTAATATTCCATAAACGCCATGATAATAGTTGTGCTCATGGAGAAAGAGAGTAATCAGTAAAATGTTTTAACAAACTTCTAGATGAAACACTTTTTAGTAATAATTGACAGTTTGTACTTTAATTAAGTTGTATATGAAATTATACCAATTACTTATTAGCATTAAAGATTTTTTCCAAAATTATTTTGATTAATATAAAACAAATATAATAATTTAATATTAACAAATATAATAATATCATTAAATTATAATTGTATACTTATAAAAATTATTAATATTATTAAGAATCTCAGAACTTCAAAAGTTTTAAAAAATAGGAAAAAAAATCGATATTGGTTAATTTTTATTAATTAGTATTATTAGTAAGATATATTCTTATTTGATGTTCTATTCTTTCATCGGCTTCTTATTGCTTAAATCTTAATCACATTATACAATACAATATTGGAGAAATTCAAAATAAGAATCTTAAAAGCTTATAGAATATAGTATCTTTAAAGTAAGGTGACCATTTTTTGAAAACACCAAATCAGGACATTTTACCTTTTTTTTAGAACCAAATTGGAAAAAATTCGGAATGGTTCAGAAGCTTAGTCCAGAAAACGTTTGACATTTTTTTTTAGAGACAAATTGAAAAAATTTTGAAAAAAGTACAAAATGTTCAAAAGCTTAGTCCAAAAAACGGTTGAGATTGTTTTTTTTTAAAACTTCGTATGTTTCAAAAAATAAATTTTTATTATTTCTATAAATCGAAATATTAAACAAAAGATTATTATATATTTAGTTGAATACGAATTTATATCACTTCCGCAAAATGTAGATAAGATACAGCCGCAAGTTTTTTGTTCCTTATTGGCTGATTAGACGCCTTTGGTCATCTTCACATTAAATCAGAGAACTATCTGCGATAGGGTATAGGTATAATATTTTGTTAAAAGTATATACATGTACCCGATTTATTTCATTTTCATCAGTATATTAAAATCTTAATTTCTTTATTTTTACTGGTATTTTTTATTTTTATTTCTTGTTTTAAATTTAATGTAAGAATTAATACTATTGTTTCATTATAATATATCATACTTAATTACCATATAATTTATAATTTATATTATTAATTAATTTATTTATTTTATGTATATTTGTTTAACTTTCAAAAAACTACATATGACAATGTTATTTGAATCTTTATTTACCTTTTCATATCCTAATTCCCAGTTATTTGCTTTTTGTATTATTCTTTTATTTTATTTGTTTTTTAAATCATAAATTGTTATAGAGAAAAATTAATATATTTTATTTGGAATATTAAAATATTAAATAAATATTATTTAGATATAAAATAATGCTTTAAATTCAATGAAATTAATTAAAATTATATTTGAATAATTTTTAAAATTTATATATTTAAAACTTATTTAATTTTATAATAATTCTTGGAAATATACAGAAATACTATTGGTTAAGTCTCTCTCTCAATTATAAAAAAATTATATAAAATTCCAGGATAAAAATATAAATTCATTAAATTGCTTAGTACAAAATGTAAAGATATTTAAAATATTTTATGTAAAGACAAAAACTTGTATTTATATATATATACATTCTTAAATAATTAAATATAATAAACAATTTTATTAAACATAGTCTTAAAAAATGACTCAATTAGATTAAGTCAATCTGAGTTATTATGATGATGATTTTTTTCGTTTCATAAATAATCTCTCACTTAAAATAAACATCAAATATTGATTGCCTATTTAGAGAACGTTTTATTTATTTATATCTTAATAAATGCATCGCTTTATATTAACAAAAAAATAAAGAAATGAATAAACATCTCATGCCACTCAAATTGCCATTTATTTTGGTTAAAGTTTATTAAAATAATTATCAAATGAAATCAAATAATATCTTGATTTTATGTGAGATATAGTATAAATTAAAAAATTAAGGGATATATCAACAATGATTACTTATGTATATATTTTAAAGAAACAAAATTTAAAAATGAAAAAATATATACATTGAAAAAGAAATAGATTGACATGCAACTAAATAATTTATGTTAAAGATTAAAAGATAATTTTCAAGTTTCAAAATATTTTTCATTAAAGATTTGAGAAAAAATTAGATTATGAATATGAATTTATTCACATTATTCACAATTAAAATTTATATATGGGATATCTTATATATAATATATACAGGGCCGCCCTAACCACAGGGCTAATTGGGCTATAGCCCTAGGGCGCAAGCCTTCTGGGGGCGGCATTTTTTATTAATTTATATATTTTTACTAACCATTCTGTGTAATTTCTTATGAAAAGGGGCGCAAAATTTTAGGAGCCCACGGGCGCCGAAAATCTTAGGACGGCCCTGAATATATATAGAAATATTTTCATTTCTTTATACTTGTGAATATATATATTCCAGTTGTATGAAAATTAATGTAATAATAATTATCTAAAATTTCTACATCATTTGAGTTTTGAAAAAATAATCTGTATTATTGGATAAAGGCTATTAATTAAGAAGAATAAGAATTTGTTGAATGCCATTTGAGGAATGTAATATTTCGAATTCAGATTCAACTTAAAGATACATTAGAGATACAAAGAGGCAAGTTTTAAAAAATCTATGTTAAAGTAATATAATATTTATTTTATATTAAGTTGAATGGTATATGTTTTTAATGATCAAAAAATTAAAGATAAAAAATTAATTAATTAGAATGATTATATATTATGTATTATTAAATTATTATTCAATAAATGAAAAATAATAAATGAAAAAGGCTTACATAAATATTAATCATTAAGGAAATGCCAAATTCTATGTATTATATAGGTATAGGTATGTAAATACTTAAAATTATAATTAATAAATTATTTAAAAAAATATATCAATTAATTATGTATTTATATTTGACGTTAAATTGGCACAAATAATTTATACCCTAATGATATAGCCTGAAAATGTATATTACTATTAAATACTCAAAATTATTTCTAAAGAAAATGGAATTATTAAATTTTATATACAGATTTTCAATATTAATACTGTAATTATTCCTTTAACTTATTTTGATTTAATCTTTTATTTTCTTTATTTTCTTTATTATGTTTCTTTTTCTTAATTCAGCGTTTCTCAATCTGTGGGGCACGAGAATCTCCAAGAGAAAATATTATTTAAAAAAATTATTAAATTATTTAAACAATTGAATTTAAAATAACTAATGGAAAGAAAAGTATACTCATAGAAAAATCTTGTTTTGGCAGTTAATTAAAATTAATTCAAAATAAGAATCCAAAATATTCAATATACGTATATTATTGTTGAGTTTATTTTATCGTAAACGAGGGAAGAGGGGGAAGTGACTCGATGAAAATTATGATTGAAAACTGGTCCGCGAATACTGAAAAGTTGAGAAACTCTGACTTAATTAAAAATTATTAAAAATCAAAATTGAAACTATATTCCGTAACTGTATAAATTGAAATCGAAATACATATATAAATGATATTAACTTTAAAATAAAATAATCTTTAAAAATCTTTTTAAATGGCCTCGGCTGATCGCGTGTTTGACATGCTTGAAGTTAAAGGGTTCTTGAATGAATTGCAAAAATCGAAACCCTTTTGTATTACATTTATAAATTCCTGTTTTTTACTATCTCGCCAGAGATAGTATTGCGATCACGAAAATTTTCGATGTTGAGATTTTGATGTTTTTATGCGTTTCCTGAATCATTTTCACTAAGGTTGAGAAAAATGTCTGTGTGTGTGTATATATATATGTGTGTGTATGTATGTAACCAAGATTACGCAAAAACGGTTTAAGCTAGAATGATGAAATTTGGTACATGGGCATTATTCAAAATTCATAGTTTTCTATCAACTTTTGAGAAATGTAGCTCAACCGGAAGAGGGTCATTACCTACAACGTTTTGATTTTTTTCTAAAGTGACCGTAAAAATAAAGATATATGTTTGATAATTTTTCACATGATTAATAATTGTATAAAACTGATATATATAGAATTTCACCTTGATTGAATCGCTGAAATTTTTTAACACTACAAATCTCACGCGCCAACACGTGACGTAGTGCCATCAACAAAGAGCCAAACATGCGCTGGTTTAATAAATATTATTTATTAATTTTAATTTATAATTTATAATTAATTAAATTTAAATATAATATATTATGTTATTTAATCCAATTCAAATTTGCGAGATAGTCGAGTGGAGACACTCCAGATTTTTTAATTTTTATTGACATTTTATTTTGATTTGTTTTTTTTTTATTAATGAACAATTTTATATAAGTGATTTCAAAATATCTAATATATAAATAAAATCCAATGAAGAAAATATGTGTATATAGTATATATAAATAATTTTGCATAATTTTAATAATTCTATAATATACATATAATACATAAATAAAAGATTTTATAAATGCAAGTATTATTGTGCATAAAAATAATATATTTTTTCCTTTTCATATTAATGAAAAACAAATTAATTAAAAAGTTTCATTGATAAAGAGGTCATTTGCTGTTTTGATTTTCATCAATTAAAATGCAATGTTTCAAGCCTTGGGCTTGTTGTTTTCACTTTCTCAAGATCTCTCTAAGTAGTTACTATTGTGTCTCATGAATTAAAAAAGGGGCCTGACCTTGATTTGCATGTTTATTGGGTGTTAAGATAATCCTTTCAATTGCGTAGCGAATCGAGCAAGGAGGGTGGATATTGAATTTCAACTTTTCACTTTTATTCTAAAAAGAACATAATGTAATAATCTATTTAGAAATTTTAGAACTTGTAATATAAAACTACGTTTAAGTGATATATTATGCCATTTAAATTTTTATTTAATTTTGGAAGTATATTAATCATACATATATAATAGCAATTAAATCATTGTTGTATATTTAAATTGTGAAATTTAAAAGTGACAAATCTGAAGGGTGAATTAGATCTAGTTTATGATCACATTTAAAAACAACATTTTGAGAGACCCACTTTGATATAATTTATTAATATTGACACCTGTTTCTCAATAAGTGTGTCATATTTTTCAAGTATGGTGAAAATGTTTTTTAATTTTCAAATAGATATTTTATTTAAATAATCTTAATTTAATATAAGAACTTCTACTTTTATTCATTAATTTATCAAGAAATTTATGTTTTAAAATTTATAAATATTTGCCTTCTTAAAGTAGATTGATTTTTAATTGTATAGTAGTATATATTTCGCTAAATATCGTCTTAATTTTGCATGCAAGTTGGCTTATTGCCATAATCTTATCCTGGACAAAGTCATTGAACTTCAAAATAGCTGAACCTAGGTATTTACAGAGAATAGCTCAAATTTTATTTAAAAATATAAAATAAGTTAAATTTGTATCACCCCATAAAATTATATTATATATGTACTTACTATATTTACTTATTTTTATTTATATTAATCTACTATTATATAAATTATTTTATTATAAGAAATAATTTTTTAACCATTTTTCAATGAAATATTTGTTTCAATTTGATACCATTGAAATATTTTCCAAATTATTAAATAATAAATGACAAATGCTTACATAAAATCAAATAAATAAGGTAAATAAGGAATAAATAAAGAAAATTCCAAATTTATGAGTTTTATTAAAGTTGAGATTTGTATCTCCAGCTTAGATTATTTGAAAATGAGGAACGAAACGAGACTTCAGGTAAGATGGTGGGGAATCCTAGAATATTAAAATTGTTTTTATATTTTTATCTACAAAAATAAATAAATAGTTATTTAATTAAAAATACTTGATTAAATATAATTATTTTGTAAAAATGTTATTAAAAAATAAAAAAAAAACATTCTTAAGAGATCCATCTATATTAGAAAATAATTTATTTGTTATAAATCACGGTAGAATTTTTAAAATTAATTTATATATATATTCAAAAATAGAATTTAAAAAATTAGAAAAACACGATACGAAGTGAAATAGTTACTACAAATAATATGACTTTTATACTTCAATTGATGATAGTAAATATACCATATAGAAAATATTATTTATCTTTGGATTATATTCATATTTTAGAAGTCAAAAATTTGTATAATTTAGGTCCATATAAAACACCTGATAACGGATATTATTTCAAATAAATGTCAAGACTATATTTATATCCTAAATATAATTCCTATAGCTTTGTGAATATATAATGATTTTAGAAATTAATAGAATTAATACAAAAAATTACAAATGTGAATTTCAATGTTTAAAAACCAGCTAATCAGATTTTCTACCCTGCTCTTTCTATTAAATAACAGTGTTTGTTTTTTTGATCATTGTAACTTTATGTTTCTATAAATATTTTAATTATGGACAAATTTCGAGGCTCAAGTTTTGTGTTTCTTTACATATGCCAAAATAATTATACGGTTTTAAACTGTAAATATAACAAATTTAATTTTAATTTGTTTTATATATCATATTTTGGATATAGAATTTTATTCTATAATTTGTAAAACAAAAAGCTGTTCACAATGTTGTTAAAAATAAACGAAAAACATCAAATTGTATAGCTATTATATATATCGAATATAAAATTGTAAAATCGAATTAAAAAATTGTGTTACATCAACATAATCTTTTTTCATCATCCTCTATGTATAAACAAATGAACTTGATGTAAATAAATTTTTTTTCAATTAAAAAGATTAAATGACTGCTAAAATATTTAAAATTCGGTTAACTACGATCTAAATCGTTTTAAAAAATAATTTAAGATTTGTGCAGGAAAAAATAAACTCTTTCTATAAACACTTTATTATTATCGTAGGATTTAGAAACCTTTTTACAACAGGACCAAGCACTGAATTTTATAATTCGTACAAATTAACAGATGAATAATGTGTTAAATTATTATTATTAATTATTGTTTTACTATCATAGTTTTATAGAAAGGATTCTTACTAATATATTTATGAAATTTCAATTTTTTTTTAATATTAAAATGAAAGACTATTTTTTAATGAATATTTTTTGCGTTCTTAATTGAATATATATTTAATTTTGAATAAAACTTTTTAATTATTTATTTTATTTAATTCTTGCTTAATTAACAAAGATCATGGAAAATCATGAAAGAAGCCTATACCCTAAGGGGCCTGGTTCAATTGTAAATATGTATGTATATTGTAAATAACCCTGCCAGAAAGTTGACTTCGATTAGACATCTAATCGACGTCTAGGAGATCTATATACGTCTTGATCTAGATTACGTCTAGAAATATCACTTTAGACGTCTATATAGAATTTATTTTAATTTAGACTTCTGATCTAAATGTACGTCTAGAAATATCAATTTAGACGTCTATATAGACATCTAGAAATATTAATTTCAGTTGTTATATTTCTAGACGCAATCTAGATCTAGACCAGGGATGGCAATTACATGGCACGCGAAAAAAATTTTCAGGCACGTCAAAAAATTTTAAAAATTAAGTAAAAAAATTCCTTATTTTAAAATAGTTTCTGTTTTTTTTCAAAAAAAAATTTTTTATAGCTGCCTTTGCATACGTACATATATATAATTGTGATATAATTCTTATATATTCTTTAATGAGTTTTTAGTTTTACTAAAATTTTTTTTTTTTGTGTTTAACTTTAAATGAAAATTTTTTTTGAATTAAAATGGTACCAAAAAATTTCAAGATATTCGAAGCTTTGGATCCTCTTGGACGGCTGATTACGGTTTTTTTTAAACATGGATATAAAACTTGATGCGGCCTGTGCTCTGAAATTATTGTATGTCGAACGTCTTCTATTAAGCGACACTTTGAAACGAACCATAAAAACATCGCCGAAAAACATATTGAAGAAAGAAAAGAACTAATTTCTCAATGGTTAAAAATAGCTGAAAATCAATCGAATTTATTATCAAAATTGGTAAAAACCAACAGCAATGTTACGGAAGCTAGTTTTGAAATTTCTTATTTGATTGCTAAGAAATCAAAACCATTTTCTGATGGGGAGTTTATAAAAACGGTTATGTTAAAGGCGGCTGATAGTTTGTTTCAGAATTTTAATAATAAAGAACAAACAAATTGTAAGAATTTTCTATGATAATTATTAATAAAATTTATATAATTTTTATAAAATCTTTATATTTAATTAATGTTATCACATGATCTCTAATATTACAATTATTTCCTTTTTTTATTGTATTTTTATCAATTATTATAATCCATTAAATAAAAGGTAAACGGGCACGCGAAAAAAAATTGCATTAAAATTTAGTTTATTTTGGCACTTTGACCAAATCCTATTTGCCATCCCTGATCTAGATAACAATAATTGTATAATTATAAATTAAAGTTAAAAAAAAAAAAGAAAATGAAACAGCTTACTAATACATTTTTTTTGTATAAATTTCGTTTAACAACGAATGTGCCATTGTGCACAATTTTGTTATAATTTTTTGTACCTTTTAAATTGAATATCCCATATGTGTGTTTAGGGATAATACTCTTTGTAAACACCTTTTGTATTCTTTTGGCTTAATAAACACATTTTTTAAACTAAGAAAAAAAAATCTCTGATCTAGACGTATCTAGATCTCCTAGACGTCGATTAGAAAAAACAAATTAAATAAAGGCAATAATAATAACAATTGTTGCTTAGTTTATTATTATATATATTATATATTATTATTTATATATATTATATATTATTATTGTATTATATATATTATTATATATACATTCCTTATAAATAAGACTTATATAAATTGAATTTAAAAAAAGTTCTGACATCTGATGACCGAGAGTGACCTGTCGTGGATTGGACTTGGACCAGTACTCACAGGTTAAGGAGGAGAGATTGGTTTGCTCACCTGTTGGATGGTTATAGGTGAGCATTCGCTAGTCGACTGTCCTCCCGGCAAACCATCCTCCGTTTTTACGAGAAGCCGACATCCACCGATTGGCTCGAGAGGGGGGTGGCGCGGGAGGCGAAAGGAATGACCTCCGTTGCCTGCCCCGCGCAACTCGAACCAGGCGCCCCCTGCCTCCAGAGAGACCCTCGCCAAATCATAACAATGCTATCTAAATAAATATCATGACTCCATTCATGTCATTCGAACATTCACATTATTACCTTATACTATTATTCATTATTCGATGTGTAACATGAGAAATTTATTATCAACCCTTGGAGAAAGAGATCAATTCCATTCAAAACAATACAATATATAAAAATCAAGGTTTTGTTTATTTCTTGTTGAAATTTAAATTTGTTTGTTATATTTTCTCCTTTCAAGAACCAATTATATTTAAAATAAATCGGTCGATTTTTAGTTTTCTTTATACTTAGTCTTTTAAAATAAACTCAATATTGACTCAATGATTTTTCATTACTAATAGTATTTTGTTTTCTATTTGTCTTCTCATATGTTTCTTGTTATTATATAATATGACTAGAATATAACCTTCCTATCCATTATTTGACAATTACCGACAGCTAAAGTAAAATATTAACTATGGGAAAAATTTACTTTTAGACATTTGGATGTAATTATTAGTTAATTGTATAGTGATTGTACCATATGTTGGGTAATCTTGCTTTGACTATTTTCAATTGTTCAAAAGTTATACGAGGTCTGTTCAAAAGAAAAGGTGAATTATTAATTTTCGCTGTTTGTGATCATTCGATTATCGAATTTTTTTTGTTATGTTGGTACACATATGTTTCTCATATGTAGACATTATCAACCATTTTGGATTAGTAGTTTGTTTTTGGTACCCGAAAATGTTAGTCAGGTTTTTGTTCGATTTTTTACTTAAAAAAAAATGGATCAAAGAATCTGTATTAAATTTTGCGTTAAAAATTAAATAGAGTACTCCAACGCACTTAAAATGTTGACTCTGGCATTCGGCGAGACTACTTTGTCTCAAAAAAATGTTTATAAGTGGTACAAGCTCTTTACAGTAGGCCGAAAAGATGTTGATGAGCCTCCTGGAGTTGCAACCACGTCAACAAGCGAAGAAAACATCGAAACAGTGAAGTAAATGGTTTAGGAAAATCGTCGAATCACTATTTGGGAAGTTGCAGAGGATGTTGGCATATCAATTGGCTCATGCCATTCAATTTTCTCGGATGTTTTAGGCATGAAACGTGTGGCAGTAAAGTTTGTCCCGAAATTGCTAAATTTTGAGCAAAAGGAACTTCGCATTAGTATCGCTCAGGATTTGTTGAATAATGTCAACGATGATCCAGATTTTCTCAAAAAGGTCATAACTGGTGATGAAGCGTAGGTATATGGTTATGACGTCGAAATCAAGGCCCAATTATCCCAATAGAAACGGCGAGAAGAGCCAAGAGCGAAAAAAGCATAGCAAGTTCGATCAAATGTGAAGGGTTTGCTCAGTGTTTTCTTCGATTATAATGGCGTGGTGCATCATGAGTTCTCGCTAACAGGTCGTACTGTTAATAAGGAATACCACAAGTAAGTTATGCAACGTTTTTGTAAAGCAATACGGCTCAAACGATCGGAATTGTGGAAAAACAAATCATGGATTCTGCATCACGATAATGCACCAGCTCACACATCATTGCTTGATCGTAATTTTTTGGCCAAAAACAACACCGTAATCATGCCTCAACCTCCGTATCCATCAGATTTGGCTCCCTGTCACTTTTTCCTATACCCAAAACTAAAGAGACCAATGAAAGGAAAGCGTTTTGCCCCAATTGATCAGATAAATTTGGAATCGAAGAATGAGCTAATGGACATACCGAAAAGCGCATTTCAGAAGTGCTTCGGCCATTGGAAGAAGCGCTGACATAAGTGCATTATATCTGACGGGAATTACTTTGAATGGGACAAAATAGATATTAATGAATAAATAAATACTTTTCGAAATAATTCAAAATTCACTTTTTCTTTTGAACAAACCTTGTAAATACAAAAACCCTACAATTTTTAAATATTATCTATCTATCGTTTCGATCTCTTCCAAGTGGTGTCTCTTCTATGTCAGTCCATTAGTTAGTCCAACCCCCCGACACAGGCCCAGAGCTTTCGAAAACATGTTAAGAACATAGGGGCCACAAGAGGCGCTGCTGGCACTAATTTAAATCCGAAAGTTTTTCATAAACCAACCAACAGATGCCGCACCAGGCTCATTTTTAAATTCATGAAATCCATTTGAATCATTTTAAATATTGTGAAAGTGTCGTAAACATCTGATCATCTGATCCATCTGATCTTCAAGCGTCTAACATCTTAAAACAATTTGAAACAATTGTAAATATTTTATACTGATCCGACGCCCTCCAATTGCGATCAATATGTATAATGGTAAAGTAAGTATAATTAATATAATTTTACTATTATTTGAATCCAGTTCTGGTAGATGTACGTATTATATTTTTAATGTTTTAAACTCAATTCAATTTTCTTAATCTATATTATGTATCCATATGCTTGGTGCAAATTTATCTTTTAAAATTTACTGTTGTTGTTGACTTAAAAATGTATTAATAATAAAAGAAAATAATTTCAATAATTTTTTTTAATATTTTTACAGCCCCACGTGTTAATACTACAAGTGATTTTGGAATGACCTCAGAAGAGCCAAATATTTTTGAATCCAGTTCTGGTAGATGTACGTATTATATTTTTAATGTTTTAAACTCAATTCAATTTTCTTAATCTATATTATGTATCCATATGCTTGGTGCAAATTTATCTTTTAAAATTTACTGTTGTTGTTGACTTAAAAATGTATTAATAATAAAAGAAAATAATTTCAATAATTTTTTTTAATATTTTTACAGCCCCACGTGTTAATACTACAAGTGATTTTGGAATGACCTCAGAAGAGCCAAATATTTTTGAATCCAGTTCTGGTAGATGTACGTATTATATTTTTAATGTTTTAAACTCAATTCAATTTTCTTAATCTATATTATGTATCCATATGCTTGGTGCAAATTTATCTTTTAAAATTTACTGTTGTTGTTCACTTAAAAATGTATTAATAATAAAAGAAAATAATTTCAATAATTTTTTTTAATATTTTTTCTAGCAACACCTGTTACTCCATCTGTTAGCTTGGCCTTCGAGGAGCCAAATCTTTTTGAATCCAGTTCTGGGAGATGTACGTATTATATTTTTAATAAAATTCATTAATCTTCTCTTAACTTTGAATAGATTTGCTAAAATGATTTAAAATAAAATTTTAGTTCGCTTAGGCTTTTCTGTATTAATTCATTGGAGTTTTTTATTTTAAACTTAATTAATTTTTGCAGGTGATCCGCGGGACATACACCTACAAGATCTCGGTGTTTCTAGAATAGAAAATTTATCTCCCAGGAAGAAAAGATTGTACCAAAGGCTCAACGAGGTCAAGCGACTATTGAACCAAGATAAAGAGAGAAAGAGAATAATTTCACAAGAATGTAAGCGATCAAAAAAACTTCTTCATGAATCATTTCAAAATATTAATGATATCCATAATCTACCTGCTCCTCTCTCAACTTTTGTTTTATCCACCCTTAAAAATTTCTCTGTGGTTAAAAATTCCCGCCGGTATACCCAGGAAGAAAAAGCCCTTTTCCTCTCCATATACAAACATGGCCCTAGGTGCTATCGATATTTACAAACAATCTTATGTCTTCCTTCGGTGAGCTGGTACTTTGATAAGACAACTGTTGATAAATGAATGTCGTTTCTGCGTGAATTTCGCATGCGGGGAAAGCAGAAATGATATTCACAAATCAACAGAATTGCGGCAAAATGAGGGATGTTTTGAAAAACATCCCTCAGATGATTTCAAAAAACTAATATCTAAAGAGATGGGCAAGTTTTACCATAATATCCCTAGCATCATCCATCTTTCAAATATCCTCTCTTCTTCCTTTTCAGATCCCTTCTTCGAAACTGACTTTTGTCCCTTGCATGGTGATGATTTCGCCAAAAGATGTAGCCTTCTTTTACATAAAAAAATGTTGCTACATTTTATTAAATTGTGTAACAATATGATATGTAAGAAGGATACATCTTCTACAGAAATCATCAACATTTTCGTCAAATACATTCTATATTCTCGATCATCTAGGTAAATCAACGTCCTTGTGTAATTTTTATTTAAGTGAGAAATTTAATATAATATGTTTAAAGAAAAATATGTATAAAAGATTTGTTTACAAATGAGATACACATCATTATTGTTAATGATATTTTGTAATAATCTATTTTCAAATAAATATGTCACATACAACATAATTCTTTTCTTCTAGACATGCAAATTATGAAATTTTTCAGTTAAGTGAAAAATTATTTATTTGGGGACAAGACATACATTTCAGCAATTTTTTTAAAAAAAAAAAAATTATTTCTGAAATGTCAGTTTTAGCTCTAAATAAATAATTTTTCACTTAACTGAAAAATTTCATAATTTTTTCATTCTTCCCGCTCCTCTCATTCAAATGATTCAAAATGGATTTTAAAAATGGTGCCAGGCCGGTTTTTTCACATCATAGTTCATATAGGGGTCACTTTTTAGCAGCAGCGCTAAACGCTGTTTCACGAATTTAGCATTGCGTGTCGGGGGGTTGAGTTAGTCTTTCTTTAAATGTTCGTTTCACTAATGGGTTTGTGTTTGATTTATTTTCTCAGAATACAATCCTTCCCCATATCGCTTTCTAATGAGCTGTTTTACTAATTTTAAAGATTCTTACTTTGTTACCGTTAAGGCACAAACATGTATCTCTTCTAAATTGTCTAAATATAAAATTTAATTTGCCAAGAATAACAGAGTCTTTCTTCTTTTAGAATTCAAATAATAAATTAAAAAAAATAAATTCAAATTATTTTTCATATATTATCCTATAACCTTATGAAAAAATTGAAAAATATTTAAATTCAATATTTTTTGATTAAAATTATTAAAATTATTTCTTTTAAAGTAAAGGATGGGAAGATTTATAATAAAAACATCACACTTGGATATAAATTTTGAAGTCGATTGAAAATTCAACAAAAAACACCATTATTTACCTGTTTTGAGAACGAGAAACACTCATTAAACTTATATATCTGCCTATAATTTGTATATTTGCAATTAAACCCATAAAATAAAAATAATTAAAAATGATCATTAAATTTAAATTATAAATAAATATACTCATAATAAACTAACATCCATTATATATTGATAATAATCGGTAGCGAATACAGAATTTTTGGGAGAGGAGCAAGAGTTTCACTGATTAGAAAATAAAATCTAGGTTTTTTTTTTTTATTTTTAATATTTCACTTCATTCTTTATATTTTAATTTATTCTACAATATTGAAATTATATTTTCTTTATAATTTATTGGAAATATTATTGCATAAGAATTATTCTGATTAATTATTTTCCCTCTATTTATATAAGAATAAATAATCAATTTTTTACAAATTGTTAAATCTATTTTAACATTTTGAAATACATGTTTACTTTTTAATTATGTGTTAATTTTTATTGTAGGGAAAAATGTATCTATGCAAAGTTTTCTGAAATGATGTGGTACATTTAAAATATATAACAATCTGATATAACAATAAGGAAAGATTATTTTCTATTTACTCAATAGAAAATCAAACAAATGAAAGAGATGAATACTATAAATCTTTTTGATATGTTGATATTAATTTTTTTTTTAAATAAGTTTAATTAGAAATAAATTCAAACACTTTTTATTTAACACTTTCCTATTTATTGAACCATTGGATATGGTCTTTGATTAAGTCCTTGTGCGCGTAATCCTTGTTTCTTTTGTGTCATTTCTTTCTACCCATATTTAGTAATATTATTAATTTTAATCAATGAATTGTATATTATTTTTTTTAATATACTTATGTTCCAATAATTAAAACATTTTTAAAAGTAATATATGAATCAAATAATTATCAAGGTATCACAGGGTGAGCCACATTTTGAAAGGTCATTGAACCAATGAACATAGTTAGGAGGAGAAGGGCATAATCTATATGAAAAAATTAGTGTGATACAAATAATAGTCGAGAGGATAGGAAATTATTTCCGATCTAGGCTGACGACCTAATTTGGTTCAATATGAGCTGACAAAAATAATAATGTGTCCAAAGAAGTGTAGTATATAATAATTGCTATGATACTTTTAAAATGGAATATATATTTATAATCGCATAAAAATGTTCTTTTATGAATAATCGTACTTAAATATTTAGTCTGGAGGAAAATGAAGAATTAAATAAGAAATCATTTGCTAGAAGAATGGCATATTTAGGAGGTAAATTTTGTAAGATTAACAAATAGTTTATCTAATGAATTTCAAAATATTCCGAATAATCTATTAAAATGTATATAATATAGAAACATATTGATCAATTTTATTTTAGTGGTATGACTTCATTTAAATTGAACAAAATTAAAAAATAACAATCTAAGAAAAAAAGAAGGGAATTTCTTTTAGTTTATTACTTAGGCCTTTAATTCGTTTTAGAAAAAATTTATGAAAATTGTTGACCATGGACTTATAAATGTGGAAAGTAGTTAGAAGGTTGTATTAGACTATTTTCCCCGGATTTTTATATATATATATATAGATAAGTTATATTTTGATTTTATTTTTAATTCTAGAAATAATCAAATAAATAACAAAATTATTATAATAAAATTAAAAAAACTCCATTGGCATATTTAACTATTATCTATATTTATATCAGCTGACATAAATTATGATCAATCATCTTTGATAAAATTATTTTAAACTTCTACTTTTGAATACCGAATGCAGGAAATTTGATTTATCACTATTGTTAGTTTATTCAGTTAAAGAGGAAAAAAAAGTAATTTCTAATACAAAAAATATCCACTATCGATCAGGGCCGGAATTCGGCGCCCATGTGCTACTAAAAATAATGCGCCCTTCTTCCTAAGAAAATACTATATCGCAAATAAAAAATTGCCGCCTCAAAAGGCTTGCGCCCTGGGGCTATAGCCCATTTAGCCCTGTGGTTAGGGCGGCACTGCTATCGATTCTCTTTAATTAGATTCATTTCGAATACCAGTTTAAAATGGGAAAGATGTATATTTTTTTAAAATATTTTTTTGTTTGTTCTCAATTTTAATTTATGCCACTCACATACACGCACATATTAAATACAGCATAACATTTAATTGAACATTTTTATAATATGTATTTCATTCGTGACTTGAGATTTAAGGAGTATATTTTATAAATTAAGAAATGATTTTCAGCAGAACTTGTTTAAAATAATTTGCCACTTATTGAATGAAAATAAATTGGAATATTTGAATGAGAAGCACTACCATTATGAAAATGTAAATTAACAGACTAAATAAAAAAATAAATGAAAACGCAACTTTAAATTATATGATTATTTATTATATTTATTTTATGTGTATTATTTTCTTCCCTAATTTTAAAAATTAAATCTTATTTAATCAAATTATTCTATCTAAATAAAATGAATAAATGATAAACTAAATAAATAAAACCACAATATTCTTAGGAAATATTTATTGAACTAAAAAAAAAACAAATTGATATTACATGTAATTGTTTATCATAAATTAACAAAATGGCGTATAATTATACTTTTAAAGCCTACTTTTCCAAATTTGGCTGTATTCAATCGTGGGTCAAGAAATACCTAATAAAATAGGCCATTCCAATCTTCAGTTTTTTTTAGTAAATTTAAACTAGCATTAACTTTTAGATTGGTATCTTTTTGTGTTTTATTTAAAAAAAAAGATATTTTTAATTTTAAACTAACATTTATTAAAAAATTATTAAAAAATAATTATTATTCTTACTGTGAAATTTTCTAAAATTTCATATTTTTTACTTATGTTAACGATTTTATATAATTTCTAATGTATAAATATATCTTGATGAAGAATGATTTAATAACAATCCTAATGGAAATTCAATATTGTCAATCCTTCTAATAAGAATTCAAAAGCTTACCAAGTAATCGTTCATTATATGATCAAATACATTTGTGTTTCTGAGTTAAAAAATATTTCTTTATTTATTTTTTTATATTTTGTCAAAAAATCTGAGCTTTTTGATATGCTTTAGAATTTTATCATTCAAATTAAAAGTAAAATACATACACATAATATATTATATGGCTATATATTTTTATATAAATCAATGCCAGTAGTTATATAATCAGTTTTACCTATTTATAAATATTGTCTTAATTATTTGTTTAATTATACATAATTGACTATTTTAAATGAAATATGAAACTATTTTATTATTTTTTTAAATTATACAAAAAATCAAAGTAATTTTTAGAATGATAAAATGAATTATAAAAATATTTAAAAATCAATTTTTTTATTCAAATAATTTTTTTTTTATTTCGATCTTGATAATTTCACGATATTAGCAAGCTAAGTTTAAGGCGGTTAGCAGCGAATAACTAAGACTACAATGAACACTCGTTTAGAATCATAGAGAACAAACTCTCATAATGGAGAATTATGTAAATAAGTACAGATTTCTAAAATTTTCCATCTATTTTTTTTTCTACCAGCTGCTTCACAACAACAAGATTTTTTGTTTTAACATTAACAATGAAATTTAATTGCAACAATGTTCTAAAACATAACAATATCAATATTGATTTGTGGTCGTTTCATCACAGATGAAAATATATAAAAAAGCAGAGATATTTTTAGATATTTTAATAAAAAAAAATAATTATCAAAATAATTCTAACAAACTACTTTATCTTAATTTTAAGAATAACATTAAAATATAAAAAATAAAAATAAAAATGCACAGGCACTTTTAAAGTCATAATTTAATTAACAACTCCAAGAGGCTTTTTAATGGGTACCAAACAGTTTAATCAAGAAATATAAAAAAAGTTTAATTATAATTTAAAAATAATAGATATTTTCTAAATTCTAAATAAACTTTTAAATAAAGTGTAATAAAGCGATAATATGATAATTAATATATTATAAGAAAACTAATTTTTTTTTTCATTTTATCATTAACCACAATTACATTACAATAAAATGATCACAATTATGATTAAAAAGATTTCTATTAAATTTATATATATATATATATTATTGTATTAATATTTGTATATATTTGAGATAGTTTTGATCTATTTTGAAAAACATTGAATAAGTTCAACTCCAACAAGATTAAAGATACAAAAAGCTAGATCTAAGATTGATACAGACAATTTTTCTAAGCTTTTTTCATCTAATAACATGGTTATTAAAAAAAAATAAAAAATATCATCACAATTAATTATAAAAATAATATACTTATATTATAATAATATTAATTTGAATTTAAAGAGAAGCTTTTCGTTGATTTCTTGATTTTAGAAAAGTATTCTCATCTCCATTTTTTATGTATTTATTTTATTTCTAATATTATCAACTAAATTTATTTCAATTAAATTAATTCAATTATTATAACTTCTTAAGGCCGTGGAAATAGATATAGATAAATAGATTTATAAATATATATAAAATAAAATATTTCTCACTTAAATAAATAAAATAATGTTTATGCTTCTCTTATTAAATTCTAGAAAAAATATTAATTAAATAAAATTGTTTAAATCAAAAAATTAAAATTTAAAAAGCAATTTTATAGTTAAAATATTAATCATGTTTAATCATTTTAAATTTTTAAAATTTGAATGATGTGATTGATTGAATGATCGTTCCTATATTAGAAATGGACGAGTAAAATGGGGTTGATTATAGATCTTTTATTTAAAATGAGAGGGACTGAAGAAGCTGGTGGGGTTGGGGGCAGGTGTGGAGGGGATTCCATGAGATCTTATTCTATTTCTGATATTTAATCATATGTTTGTGATTCCTGTTGTACAAGTTTGAAGCGCCTAGGACTTTTAACACTCATTGGACCATTGTAGCCTTCGAGAGATAATCGTCCCTTCATGGAGAGATAGCGCTGAATGAAACGAGAAACCAATTTTTGAGAACGTTGTTGCCATTCATCCAATACTTCTTTAGGAGCACACACCTGTTAACAACAATATTTACAAATTAAAATTATATATTAAAACACATATCAACTTTTATCTGTAATTATCTCTTTTGAATTCCAGTTTCAAAAGATATTTTTAACAGTGGCAAACTATTTATTAATCATAAACGTATAAGTTATTTACAAACTACTATCTGTATGGTAAATTTAAAATTTTTAAATTATTTTGTTCTAATTTTTCTTATCTGTATTTTTTTTTTTGTTTATTCTGTGATTGTTTATTAGTAAGACTTTGAGTTTTCGATAGGGGCATATGATGTATAAGGAGCGAGGGCTCCTGAAATAATACAGGGTGGGGTAGAAATACCTATCCGATTTCAAAACGTTATAAAATTAAAACCACTCAGCTTGTCAAAAAATTTATTTTATTAACATATCGCAAATTTTATGCCATTTTTAAATTTAAGTTTTGAAAAGCACATCACTCAAATGTCGTCCTTGGGAGCGGATACACTGATTTAGGCGCTCGCGGTAGCTTTCCATGACTTTCACCGTCATTTCCACAGGAATTTCTTCAATTGCCCGAGCAATTTCCCTTAGTAAGGGTCCTTGGTCGAGGAGGAAGAAGTCACATGGAGTGAGATCCGGTGAGCGCGGCAGCCAGCCAAGATCACCTCTCAGAGTAATGAGGCGACCTGGAAACATTTCCCTGGCGACTTCTTTTTCAATGCTGAACCCGTCTGTCGAAAATTTGACACCCACACTGTAATCGTAGCGTGATGTGGAACAGAATCATGACGCCCGAGTCCGAAATGAATTCGAAAAGCACGTTGTGTAGCAATTATCGAACCGCCGTTTTCGATAAACCGCTCAATAACAAAAGCACGATGTTCACCAGACCAAGACATGTTGACTTCTGACAAATGGCATAAAACCGTCTTTCCAACGTTTTTTACCCCACTACTCTACCTACTCCCTCTTCTGAGAAAAAGGGATTTGAAATCCGATAGGTTTTTCTGTCCCACCCTGTACAAATTATTACAGAAAATTATCTAATAATTATAATTTTGTTTAAAACCATTAAACCTTTTTTAAAAACAATATCTAAAGAATCTAGTGCTAATTTATACTCAGAATTTATCAATCAAAACTAATGTAAAAACTTTGAGTGTGTCTATTTTAGTAACTAACTCAAAATTGTTAAAAAAAATTAATTAAGAATAAATAAGTGCCTCCTCAAACAAATACGCGTATGAAATAGTATTCTATTTTGGATTCTTAAAGTTATATTTAATTCACTATAATAATCTTAAATAAAGGAATAGGTTTTAATCAAATTTGAGTTAAGATATGTGTTCTGAAACTAAGTGGTTTGAGATAAAAAAATAAATAAAATGAAACTAGAAATCTTAGAGAAAGGAGTGAACGATTAATTAATATATTATACATTAGGAATTTATCCCAAGATTTACTAACTAATATATATTCTGTATTATTAACGCTCAATTAAGTAATTATTGAGTTTCAAGTATAAACAAAGATTTTGTCAAGAGAATATGAATTATTTAATATTAATAAAGGAATAAATAAATGATAAAATTGGGTATAAGTGAATGATAAAATTAAATGGTGTAAAGTTTTATGCATATATTCATAATTTAAAGTTTAATTTAATCATTATTCAATTGTAAAATTTGTTTAAAGACAAAATCTTATTTAGATGTCTCACATTTAATGGCACCCGTAAGGCACAATCTTCGTTTTATATATCGAGCAATTAAGGATTCAACACGTCTTTTCCATTCCTTTATGGATGGACATACAGGAACCTAATAATTTAAAATATGATAAAAATTTAGAAATAAAATACTTAAAAATACACTTTAAATCATTTTCTTGGTCTATTTGGAATTATAATAAATATTAAAATATGTGAATATTAATGGATCATTAAAAAATTCATAAATTTTACTTAAACTTTTTAAACAGCTACGTTTATGAATACTAGATATCGCAAATGGATGAAGTCTTCTTCGCATGGAAATATTTATTTATAATTTTACACATTTTTTTAAGATAGATCATTGAATTATAAATAAAAATAATTATTTGTTAATTTAAATAAAAACAATGCAATAATACCTGATCGCCTTTTAGTCGATCAACAATCACATGACAAACTATTGCACTTCGAATTCCTGCATGATGAGTCAATGCAGCAAAAGCTAAAGATTCCATTTCTATATTGACAACACCGTTGGCTTGAATTGCTTTTAGGAACTGCATCCGTTGACATTCATTGAAATCACAGAAAGCCCCATCCATTCGACCTTGACCTATCCCGAAAGAAAGTATGGTTCAGATAAGAATAATAATAAGTTTATGAATTACCCTATGAATTTTTATTTAAAGTTCTTCTTACCTTCATAAAAGTCATAAGTGCACATAGTTTTTCCAGAAATAGTATCATATGGTTCATTCGGATCAACGAGTGACATCAGGTCTTTGACTAGTCGTTTATCAAGTTTAGCTGGTCTTTGAATCAACTTTCCTAGTACAGGCTGGTTAAAAGAAAAAATGGATTATCAATAATATATTAGGTATATCCTCATAAATTAATCTTTGAATCAATATTCTAAGCAGATCTTTATATTTATTCAACTAGATAATGAGATTTTATGTAATGTATATTATATACACTAATAATGATACAATCTTTAAGATGTTAAATAAAATAAGATAAAAAATTAAAAATATTTATAATTTAAATGAAAGTATAAATTTTTAACATATTTTGATTTTATCTTATTTTAAATCAAAGAAAGATGCAAGTTTTGTGTAAATTAAATGTATTTATAAAAAATACAGTAATTTGAAAAAAAAAACAAATTATATATATGGTTAATAGTTAAAATATTGTTATATATATATTGTATATATTATATTTATCTCTTATCTTATTATGCTAGTTATAAATGTTTACCAGTTCAAGGATGGGCCGCATCAAGCCATCTAATGCTTCCTCGCTTATAACAACGGTGCCTCCTTCAATCCCAATTCCTCCACATGTACCCATTCTTAGAAAAATTGGATCTCGAACTTTAGCATGGTACATTAATTTTATGACTTCGTGAAGAAGAATTCCTACTGATGGAATTCCCATACCATGCTAAGAAAAATGAAAAAGAAATATTTATTTTATATATTTCTTACCTACTGTACTAATATACATATATCTATTTAAAATAGTATATAATATAAGAAGGATATTTCAAATTAATTTTAGAATAGTTCATATACTTACACTGACTGAAAGCACTGGCCCAACTTTATACATCGAATATCGATAGGAATATTGACTGATATCTTGGAGGGTGGTTCCAGCAGGGAGTTTATGACCAATCTCATTCATAATATAAAATGCAAATTCTTGCATTCGTTTTGGTGTTCCGCCCATAACAACAAACTGGAAAACAAAATTATTTAAATATTTTCATATTGCAATAAATATAATTAAAATTGAATACAAAATTAGAATATGTGAACTAAGTGAAATACTCATTCCAAAAATAATTATGTATATTTATTTTAATTTTTAGAATTTTTTTAAAGTAATTAATAAAACAAATGACCAAGTTAAAATTAAAAAAGATTTAACAAATTTAAATAAAAATATATTATAATATAATATTCAAAAGATTAAGAAAAATGAATAATTTAAAATATGAAAAATTTTTGAAATGATCGAAAAAGTAAGTATAGAAAAATTTGAATCGTGATAATGATTTTGGATTTGGAAGAAGGGTATTCATTCAAATAAATTTCCTATAATAACTAATAATTTCCCAATATATTTCCTATTTGTAAATACATTAATAATTAGGGATTATCTAAGAGAATATTTATACAATTTATTTAATAATTCATTTGAAAAAGAGAAAAAGAATTAATAATATTAAGCATAGTGTACGGAAGTTTAATTACTAATATCGATTTTTCCAGAATAATTTATACATATCATATTATTCTATTATCTAATGTAGATGTCTTATTTTATTTTCTTGGCAATTTTTAATATTCAATGACACTCTGGCAATTTTGAATCTTTCCAAATAAATCCATTGGTGAACCATGAATGACACGAGCGAAAATAGAAGGGTTGTTAAGTGGTCTCTAGACACTTCACTTAAATAAAGGTATTAGGTGTATTTCCAACATGTCAATTTCAAATTATTGATTTAATTCGAGCAAAATCTAACTAGATTTCATTTGAAATGTTAAGATTTTATTAAAAACGTATTAAATATTTTTCATTTCAAAGTCTGACTTGTATTAAATTTTGTATTGATTTTAGTGGAATCTTTTTTTTTTATTTTTATTTATGGTTGAATTTATTTCTTTGAGTATAAGAATTAACATACAAAAAAATTATATTTATTTTTTCATAAATTCATCGTTGGGTAATTTTTATAACTTTTTTTTTTATTTCTTCTTTCCCCCTAAATTTTTATATATTTTATCTATTAAAAAAAATACTTTAAAACAATGACAATTTCAAGTTGATTCTGGATTCAAAATAAATTATAAAAAAAAAATTTAATGTATATATTATTATATATAAAATATTTATTTATATTTAAAGTAAATTTTTATTTAAAATTTTTTATCAAATTCTCATTCATGTTCAAGGTGATTTTATGATGGCCAAAATGTCAAATAATAAAGTCAGGGTCAATAAATAAATACTTTTTATAATGTTTTAGTTAACCAAAGAGAATTATTATCATTTTTTAAAAGTATTTTTCGAAATATGATTTCCTATTACTTTACTAAATAAGAGATTCATTCAATCGATATTTTTAATGATATATTATTATTAGATTTGCGTATAGAATTATTATTTTTCAAATAAAATCACACATAAAAATTTTCACTGGATAATAGATGAGTAAAATTTGAAAAATATTCTTTATTTCCTGACTCGATTTTGAAATTATGAATGTACAAACATTCTAGAAGTCCTTAGGCAGAGTATTTATTAATTCATTTAATTTTAAAAAGTATTTTTTTATTTGCATTATCTTCTAATTTAATTTTAATAAAGTAATATAAGTCTTTTTATTTCAATAACTATATTATTTTTATTTTGTTTATTATACAGAAAGGGTTTGCATAAAATGTGAAAATCAATAAATTTAAAAATAGAAGCCATATGAAATTGATTTGAACAAACGAATGTTTTTTTTTTGTTTTTCCACCTTATAAATATATAATGCGGATGGTTGAGCCATTTGAATAATGTCCTTTTAAGTTACTCTTTCTACAAAAGTTAAGTATAAATTTAAAATTTTTATCTTATATTTTTTTTTAAACACATATTCTTATAGAGTGCAAAATAACTATTTAAAAAATAGGTTAAAGCAGAGGTTCCCAATCTTTTCTGGTTTGCGGTTTCCTTAATACATCAGATTTTTATATAAATTTTTTACTTTCTTGAAAAATTGGAAAACTTTCCTTTTTTAAAAGCGATTACCCATTTAACAGCGAAAAATTAAAAAGCTTACAAGATTGTAGGGACAAAATTTCAAGTATTAGAAAATTTAATTGAATATTTCGCGGCGTCCTAATGACGGCATGCCGCGGCGCACACTTTGGGAATCATTGGGTTAAAGGATTAATTATGAATAATAATAAATAATTGAAATAGAATATCTAAAATTAATTACCTTAACATCGCCAAACATAAGCCGTAAATCATGACTTTCGCTTCCTAATGCCAAATGGTAGAGGATATCTTGGTCCATAAGTTCGATATTAGGGTTCCTTAATTTTACGGATCCATCAGGATACCTAAAACAGTATTAAAACCAATTAATTTTAATATAAATTAAAATATGAATGATATTTTGAAATTCCCTTTCAGAATTAATATTTAAATGCAGCAAAGTATATAAAAAGAGTAGCAAAGATGTTTGTGCTTTGATCAAAAATATTTCCAAAACGATATTCTAATTAACAATATTTTAATTGGTGTAATAAAGTCTTTTGACTTAATATTCTCTAAATATTTTGAATAATATTATAAAAGTTAATAAATTTATTATAATATTTACTTCCTCTTTAAAAATATTAATTAAAAATTATTTTTGATAATCATTTTTTTTAATTATTATATACCATTTATAGAAAGAAATAATAAACAACTAATTAAATTTATAAAGTTTATATACAGATAGACATTTTTATCTAGCTGTATTGTACTTTTGTAAATTAAGTCAAATTTTGATTTAACGATTATTATTCATTATTAATTGTTATTAATTGGAAGTGGATTTAAGAAAAACAAATCATATACTTTGCAAACTTTTTTTTAGTTAAGGTCAATAAATATTATTGTGGTTAACTTTTCTTACAATATTCCAATTAATATTTACATAATAAATCACTTGATTAATTATTAATTATTTAATTAATGCATGCATTGTATATTTATTAATTCACCGAATACTTATAAAAATCAATACCGTATACTTATAAAATTTCATGATATATTATCATAATATTTTCAAGTATAAGTACATAACAGAACTACGATACTCAATTCTTTTTTAGACATTTGTCGGGTGACAACATTTTGATGTGGATCATTATTAGAAGAGAATATAATATTAAATATTTAGAAGAAAAATTAATAAATTCAATGAATAATAGTATATTAATGTGTTTATGTGGGTTCAATGATTAATATATTAAAAAGTTTATTTTTTCAATTTTATATTCGAATATTTGTTGTATTAATAAAAAAAATACTTGTATAAATAGGCATACTTTTTAATTAATATAAGTACAAAATATAAATAATTAATGTAATAAACATTAAAGTTAGATATAAACTATAAAAAATAATCTTTTTTATAAAATATTAATTATAATTCAATTTAAAAGGACGAAAGGAGTAAAAAAATATTATTTTCATGAAAATCGTTAAAAAAATACATTATAGTATAATTAATGATATTAACAAAATAAATATTTTACCTAATAAATTAATTATTTCTTTATAATTTATATAACAGAAGAAGATTACTTCACCTTTTCAAGATATTCACTTTCAATTTTTTTTTACTAGGAATAATATTGTATAAATTTTTGTTCTTATGAACTGTCTGATACTTTTTTCATAGCAAATCGTATTGAATTAGGATAATAAAATTAGCACGAATGCACTTGTTGCTTCCACAATGGGGTAGATTACTGATATCCTGCATCAGAGTGGAAGCAATAGAGAAAAGATAAAATTCAAAGTTTAATTGACCGACATTTAATGGGCAAATTTCAATGAATCATTTATATTTACTTTTCACAAATAATTAAACGAAAAAGATAATCTATTTTGATGGATTATATTTTTTAATTTCATCATTTGTCTTTTGTAGATATAGTAGGTAAGTACTTATTTCAAATTCTTTTCAAATAATTTTGGTCTAAATATGTTTCTCGAAAGATTAGTTAATTAAGTTTTGATTTTTTTTCAAAATAATTTCAAAGTATATTTCTATATGCATATATATATATATATATTTGATTGCATAATGCATAATTGTATTTATAATTCCCACAACTTCCTATATCGCACTACTAAGAAATTTAGCTAATAATTTAATTATATTAATGTAATTTAATGTTATATATCATAATTAACACTTTGAAAGCAAATTTACAGTGTCAATTTTTGATTAATTAAATTAATATAATAATAATATTAAATTAATAATATTAATAAATAATTATTATTAATTTAAATAAATACTAACTTGGTAAGTTTTTCTTTTTCTTTTAGTGCCCGATTGCAAGAACATGTTTTTTTCGATTCATATGCCATGATTGAATTTAAGCGATTATAAGTTTGTTCTAATGTCCACCCTCTTCTATATAAATAAAAAAATAATTCAGAAAAGAAAAATAAAAAAAAAATAAAAACAATTACCCTTGAAAAGAAATTAATTATACATTTTTTTATAAGAAATAGAAATTGACATTTAATTTTAAAATTTTTTAAACAATATAGAAATATTATTAACTTACTAGAATATATAACACATTAAATTTAAATTTCAAGTCCGAAATGTCTGATGAATAGATAAGATATCCATGACTTCATCATCATTGTTGGGGTTGGGTGAGCAGGTTGCATGGCAACCGGGGCGTGGCATCGAGCCACCCTAACAGTCAGTAACAAAGCCAGGGAGGCAGACAAAGTCAGGTCCAAGTGCCCTTTTGCCTTTTTCTTCATTTTACTTCTTTTCTACTTACCAACATCAATCTTACTCATAACTTTAAATCTATAAAACTATAGTTATGATTGTTCTTTACATTCAAATTTTTATAAATATGTCATATAATAAATATTTCAAAAAATCATCATATTTAAGTGGTTTGAAAGATTAAAAATAAATAGTTATGGTAATAAGAATAAATATTTATGTAATTATTTAAAAATTATTAATTAATTTCTATATCTGTATCTATATGGAGCCTCAAATTTTAATTATACTTACCTATATTGAATTTTGTAATTTGTAATATTTTTTATTTTTTATTTAGTTATTTTATACAAAAATGTACTTATATAATTATAAAATTAAAAATAAAAATAATTTATAATTAGCTGAATGTAATTAAGTCAATCAACAATTCTATTGTTGTTGAGTAAATAAGAGGTTCAGTGTCTCTTTTGAATTTATTATGTGAATAATATTTCTACATAGTTATTATATAACATTCATCAGAATATACATTCACTGCCCACATTTCAGAGATTTTTATGACACTTATCTCATTATTGGTAAAAATGTCGATTTTTTCATTTAATACCGGGAAAAAGAATTAAATTATCAAAGAAATTTAAAAAAAACCTAAAATCAATTTTCTCCAAACAAATATTAATGTTTTGAAATCAGAGTAGAGATTTTATTAATGAAATCTATATTTTTTATTATATTTTAAAATATAATAATTAAAATGATAAATTAAATTAAAATCCAATGATTCAAAAAATAAATTAATAGAGTAATTTCATGAAAACTAAATATTAACTTTTGATGATATGGTATAAGACTTCATCGTTGAATTAATTATATATCTTATGAAACACAAGTGACCCATTAATTAATAAAAAATTATGAAAGAGTTATTTAGAAATCATTCTATAGAAAATATATCAAAACATTTCAAACTCGAGATGAAAGTTTTTTTTTTAAGGAATAGTAGATGTATAATAATTTTTTCTTATGGCTATTTTTTATATTCTTTTTTTTATATATAATAGATGAGTTCCAATATCTATCTAAAGTTAAACTTTTTCTTTATTTTACAATTTATTAATATTATAAACAAAAGAGAAATTTTAGTTAAATATTATTTTAATTTATTTTAACATTTATTTTTTATAACAAAATTAAAGAAAAGACTATTAAAATTGACTATTTTTATATTTAAAACCTCTTCATGTCTCACATATTTATTTAAAATTTAAAAAGTATCATAAAAAGATTGAAAATATTAAAAAAACTACATCATAATTTTAATTTTGATAATTAATTTTATTTAAAATTTTTTTATATTATTAATTATTTGATTTCATTAATCAGTATTAATGGATTTTATTATTTATATTTTACAATTTATATATCTACAATATATACATATATGTATATGATTCAACATATGTATATTTTTAAGAATAGATAAATAATGATAATACATTGGCATAAAATATACTACTATATATATATATTAAAATATTTAGATATAAATAGTTAAGACATTAAAATATGCCAGTGGTCCGCAAATAAACCATTTTAATTTATTTTATCTAAAGAAAACTTGGTTGCATAACGTACAGGAGGTTTATCTCACATCTCCTTATATTAGTAATACCTATTCAATTTATAATAATATTTATCGTTATCGATGTGAACCATTAAACATTTTAAAATTTTTCTCCAAGTTAAATTTTTAATTTATTTTTTTCATGAAATTAAGAAATCCCCTTAATATAACAATCTGACTCATTTCACATTGTGTAAAAATATCTTATCGAATTTGCAAATAACATGAAGGACATTTTTTTCGATTAAAATAATATAAATATAAATATAAATTATAAATAATCAGCGATTCAACAATATCAAAATATTAATTAATTTAAAACAAGATTAAAAAAGACAGATGATGTCAATTAGATTGCTGATTAGAAGAGATTTTACTCTCTAATCAAAGGAGGCAAGATATATATGTATTCTCATATTCATAATTGAATTTATAAAAATAATTAATTAAAGATAAATGTAATAGAAATGTTCTTGTCAAAGAATTCTTCTTTCCTCCTTATTTTACTATCATCAAAAGTTTTATTCAACAATTTAGATTAATTTAGATAACATATGCTTAAAAGAGTTATATATGTTATAAATGAAATGTATCTGGATCAAATAAAATTTTATAATAAGTGTTTAATTCATTCATTATTTTAATTTTTTTTAAACATCAAATTCTATATAGAAACACAATGATTAGGAATAGATCAGGTTAAATAAGGTTTATAATAATTTTGTTTTTTTTAATCAGAATGTTTGTTGGAGATTTAAAAAATTGCTTGGTTTATAAAGTACCATTGATTTTATATAACATTTTAATTATTTTTTAAAAATAATAAATAAATAGTTAATTGATAAGAAAATCAGAAAAAATTTAGTTAAATTTTATTATAATTTATCAATTATCTAAAATGAATTTTAAATTGTTGAAAATAAAATTTACATTTTCATCAAATGAATAAAAAAAATTTGTTTTTATCGCAATTTTAAAGGAATTGAACGATGTTTTTTTTTATTGGTATTGGTTTTGTTTAAATTTCAGAGTTTGTGAAGTATTTGGTGAGGTTGGGGTAAGTTCACATTCTCAATAAGGCCTTAGGCCCTTACGAAAATCAGAGAAAAACCATATAAAAGTTGAAAGATTTTGAAGCTATGAAAAATATTTTTTAATTAAAAAAAAATATTTTTGCTTTCTTTAAATAGAAGAGAGCGCAAAAGGAAAAAAATTAAGAATAATTAATTTAATCAACCACTCGTATTTCTTTTGTTTATGATTCAATTGTTTATTTAAACATTTCAAGCAGGGAAAATTAATTTCTGCTTTAGATGAAAGATTATTGAAAATAATAATAATAATTTCTTAGTTTTTTTATTAATCATTTTTTCTTTATTTAAATGTTAATTGCACACACTAATCAGAAAGAAGAACAGATAATAATGATGCTAACTTAACATTCTTAACAAATAAATTAATATAAGATTATCTAATATTTCATATCACTTAAATCTCTATAAAATAATAATGATTCAACATTTTTTTTATAATTTATTATTCAAAATATTTATACTAATCTAAGGGTTTTCTTATCTAATATCTAGAAACAATATGTGTAATGGTTTATGTATATATATTGAATATAATTAAGATTAATAATTTCAATTTAAAATAATTAAATACTTTATATCTATTTATAATTTTCATAAGTTCGCATAAAGTGTATATTATTTTGCATATTAAATGAAAATCATATATTTTAAAATTTTATCTTTTAAGTATGAAAAATGATAATAAATAGATATATAATTTTTAATTGAGATAATTTAAATAAAGCAATTGCTCTGTCCTTGAAAAAATATTAACAAGCTTTCAAGTTTAACAAGTTTAAATAGATTGTATGATATTAAATTATTAAAAAAATGATTTTTCTTTTTACTGTTAATTTTTTTTAGTTACAAAATGTGTGCTAGTTTCTTTATTGACATTAGACTTAGTAAAACAAATAATAAAAGATACTAGTAGTATATCGTTCAAAATTATTATGGCTCAAGCTGATAATTTCTTCTTATAATCGAAAGGCTAGGAAATCTTACATAAAATAACAAAAGATCAATAAATTTAATCGATTAAATAAATTATAAATATATTATTAATAGGAAAATCTTGTCATGAACACATATATACTATTTAATTAGTTAATATATTTTTAAACGAGTTATAATGAAAATTATCATAAAAAATGATCCATAACATGATGTTCATTAATCATTTGCAAGTATTAATCAAGATTATTCTAATTTTTTTTTAAATATCTTTTATTATCTCACAAATAAGAAAATATAATTTTCTCTAAATTCTAAAATGATTAATATATCAGTTAATTTTAAAGATAATATTATAATTTAAAAATTTCTGTTGAGTATTTGTATTATAATTTCTAGAAGTGAGATTTTGCTCAAAATATATTGTTTTATAACAAATATATTAAACTTAAAGTAATTCAAATAAATTGTATTAATACTATCTAGTAAATAGGTATAATCTCAGAAATAAGGGATGAAATTCAAACTCTTTTGAGAAAATATTCTTTTTTATTAATTTTATTGAAAAGAGTAAAAATTGTTAATATTTTTTTTTTTAAATTTCAAAAATATAATATTTAATTGTTTATTATTTTTAAAATAATACTAATTATTTTGATGACATCATTGAAAGAGGAAGCATTAAAATATTACCGTTATATAAAACATCTATCTACAATTTAATTGATCTTTCATTAGAAATAAAGTCTCATCTACATGCTATAGGCATAAACAAATATAGAATTTAATAATTTTACAAGTTATATAGTATAAATAAATAATTGTTAAGGATAACGGTTCTCTTCGACTCTTGTTTCTTTTTTCCTTCTTTATTTCATCCATTTCATCGTAAGTAGTAGTGTGAATGACGTTCCCTCATTTGAGCCTCCTGTTTCGCCCATCTTAATTTCTATGTTTCAATTACTTTAATAAGATCTAGTTTCACTTTAACATCTAATGTAGATTGGTTTATGTTTACCCAATAAGAATTTTAAATAAATTTAAAAAAAAAAACAAATGTAAACTAATTTATTATAATACGTTTTAACTAATTTTATTTTGACAACGAAAACAATTATATATACTAATGTTCAAATAACATTATATTTGATTGAGTCAAAGTAAAATTATAATATTCCTACTAAGATTTCTAATAAAAAGTTTGTTTTTTTGTAAATAGAGCAAATGAACGACAAGTAATGTAATACATACAATAAAATTAGTGAATTATTATGAATTTTTATTGAATAAATGATAAAAGAAAGAATTATTGGTTTTGAATTTAACTAATAAGATTATCGTAGTTCATTGTAAAAAATTATATTATATAAATAAAATAATCATATTTTATTCTCTGCTACAATATAACAATATATTTATTTTAAACTAAATTTTACTTGATTATTGAAAAATGCACTAATTTTTAAAATAATTAATTTAAATAAATTAGTTTTAATCATTTGATTTGTATTAGAATACATTAAAGATATTAAAAAAAGAAACATAATAGTATATAAATTATATAATATTATAAATATAATGAAGGACATTTAAAAGATGATTGGCAAAAAAAAAAACATATTATAAATTCAGATTATTTAAAAAATTTTCAAAATTCAATAATATTTCTATTTTCTAAAGAATATGATTTGCCAAATATTTTGTTAGATATAAACTGGTTAAGGAAGGAAAAAAAAATCCCCCGTTTATTCTTTCTCAAAAGGGATATATAAAATATACCAACCCCAAAATGATTTAAGATTTATTATTTGTTATACCTCTAAAAGGCACCAGGTGTTTTTTCAAAAGAAAGTAGGAATTCAATATCGGGGCAAAGAAATACCAACTGTTATAAGTTGTTCTTAGATTACAAGCGTCCAAAAAGATTATTTGAAATCCATTTTATCTAGATTATCAATTCAAACATAAAAATATAAAGATTGCGGAAATATTATAAAAGGATTCAATATCAATATTATGCAAAACAACCTTGACTGAAAGATTAAAAATGATGTATTATTTCCAAAAGAGATATGTAATTAAAATTTGGAATAATATTTATGTTTTTGTTTTAAATAATGAATTTAAATAATCTATTTAAAAAATAAATATATATATATTCAAATTTTTTAAATAAATTTTATCTTCTTTAAAATTTTTAACCACAATATGTTTTAAATAGAACAAGAAGTCCGCTTTGAAAATATAATTATTATTTTAATAATCGATATTCGTATCCTTTTCGTGCAGCTTTCGGCTGAATGCATTTTACAAGTATATAGGACAAGTTAAATAATAATAAATTTTAGGAAATTATTATGATAACAATTATATTTTACTAATTGATCTAATCGATAATAAATTAAAAATAATAAATGATGAAAATATATGTATTTTTATGATTAATTATACAATTATAAAATTTCTACCGGGAATGAGTGAATATTTTTGTTTTTATTTTTTATAATTAAAAATAATAAACATTACTTACTCATCTAATTCTTCTTCTGAGGACATGATGTAAAATATTTTCTTGCTAATTTCGACTAGATTAGTTTATGGGGTAGATAAAGGGTAAACCCTACTGGGGTACTTTGACCGCACACTGGCTAATCGTTTTTCAAATACACATCCAATTCATCATCATAATAAAATCTCTATTCAAGTTTAAAATAAAAAGAAAAATGCTATATCGATAGGGAAAGAATGAGTAATAGAGATTGATAGAGAGAATGAGAAAGAGAGAGTGAGAGAGCGTAAGAATGGAAGTTAAAGAGGGGCGGGAGATTGAGAAAGAGGAAAAAAAAGAAGGAAAGTATTGGTGGAAGTGATCGGTACTTGTTGACGACTAACGATGGCGGTGCTTCGAGTCGAAATGATAGAATCCGTCGAGTCCTTATCGAGAGAGGTTAGTTCGTAGTGGAGGCGCGCCAATCGATAGCGCCGCGGCCCTTCACGCGACGCCCTTCAGGGGAGATTGCCAATTACAAGTACCACCCCCACCTCATCCCATACACATTAAGGGATGTAGCATCCAATAAAATAATTTACTCATTCGTAAGTTGATTGAGGATCATGAACATTGCACAACCCCTTGAATAACTTAATAAAGTCGCAGGTTTATTACAAGAGACATGAACAAATTGTTTGTGAACAAATATTCATGTTATTTTATTTATTTTCAATTATCATAGTTGAATTTCCAATAAGGCCAACTTAGACTATTTATTGAACTTATTGGACTATAGAAAATAGTAGTTTAGAACACAACAGTTGGAAGGGGTGAGGGCGTATATACTAAAAATTTAGTGTTTACTGTTTTAAATTTATAAACATTTTCTAGAAGAGAGCTTATATATATTAAAAATAAACTATTCATTGAACTATTCAAAATGAAAATAAAAAATAGATTTCTTATATAATTTTTGAGCAAGAGATCGAGAAAAATTTATGATTGTGTGTAAAAGGATAAAATAATTTAGTTTAAAAATATTAAGCAGGCTTAAAACACCTAAAAATTATTACATAAAATATCCGTATACTGGATAAAACATTTAAATCAATATAATTTACAAGATAATTTGTTATATTGAAAATATGATTTAGTATAATGGAATAAAATTAATTAATTTTTAGTTATGTAAATTCTTTCGAATGATCAGTTTGTGGACCCCACGTGTTTTAGGGCGCAATTTTTTCTAATTCTACACAAGCTATCTTAAAAAAAATATCTCTTTATATGCCTTTTGTAAGTTAAAATATTTTCTATAAAAATACTTTAATTAATTAATTAATCAATTAAAAATCCAATATAAAATTTAGAGGAAAAAAGTATAATTAAACAAAATAAATAATTTTTTACAATAAAATTTAAAATTGAAATATTAATGCGATTAGTTTATGCAACTTGCTTTTTTATAATATTTCTGTACCTGAAAGCATAAATTAACAGCGAAGGAAGAATATTTTAATATTTCATATTTTTCATATACTTTTCTTTTAGAATTCATAATTTTTAATAAAATTCACAGTACATAAAAAAATTAATCTATTAATATAAAAAATATTTAAATAAATAAATAATGAATTATATGATAAATAATATTCTATTTAAATCTAATTAATTTTTTATTTATATAATTTAATAATTTTTTTTAATTTTCCAAGTTAGTTTTAAAAATTATATATCTAATTAAATAGTGATTAAAATTATTATTTTTCAAAACAATGGTTTATATAAGATATATTTATATCAAATTAATATTTAATAATCCAATTTACTTAAAATATTATAATTATTTGCATTATTCATTCCCAAAGGTATCACTGAAACCGGATTCCTTATATAGCCAGGTTGAAGGGATCCACTTAATTCAGTTGGGTTGAAAAAGTTTTCCTCGTCTTCTTTCTCAAGAATATAAACAATTTGAACAAAACTTATAATGCAAGCCCATAAATAGAAAAAGTATACTATAAAGAAAAAAAAAAGGAGTAGATTAGACCAACATCCCGGCCAGAACATCGACGTCAATTAGACGTCTAATCGACGTCAATTAGACGTCTAATCGACGTCAATGTTCTGGCTGGGATATTATTAAAATTTGGTAGATATAAATAAAAAATAAAAAATACTTACACAATAAGAAACTTCCTACAATACAACCACAAATAAGTATTCCAAGATTATAATTATTTTCTTTGATTAGAATCATGGTAACAATAAATAGGAAAGTAAAAGTAAAAAGTCTTATAAATTCAGAACCAATATATGGATAAGTTAAATAAGTGTTGCACTGTAAGAGTAAATTTCAAAACTCGTTTTTAAATTCAAATGAATAAGAATAATAACAGTATTTTACAAATAAGTATTAAGACCACAGACGTACCATATAAGCTCCGATGATTAATAAAATGCAAAAAAAAGCATATAATGTAAATATTACGATCAGAAAAATTAAAAATTTTTCAGGTTCTAAAAATGAATAAATAAATCATTATATATAATAAAAAAATAATTTATAGATTCTCCTTTAAGTTTTATTATAGTATCATTATCCTGTGAATAGGTTCCTAATAAAATGCGGGGAAAAAAATAATAAAATAAAAAAAATGCAAATATAGTTATCATAATCTGTGTTCTTTAAACTATTACACTTTCCACTGCCTATCCAAATCTCTTAAATAATATCCAGATTCTCTATCTACACTTAATTGCATGGTAATTGATTAAATCTATATTTTTGTTTTTGAAACATTTTAATCAATTCTACTAATAAAGTATAAGAGGAAAATAGAATGTATGATATTATTTCTATATTCTCATTTTATCATTATTACATAAATTAAATTATTTTATAAATCTAATATAGCATGCTTGATATGGCTATAAAATCTTTATTATGTTTTCATATAGCAATAATTATTGACACTCATAATAGTTCTCATGCATTAAATAATGAATAATAATAAAATGACTTACTGTTTTTAATTGATGATAAAATGTTCTCCATTATAAGTAATTTATTATGAGATATCCAATTGGAAATTTGAACTTTTAAATTATTTGGATTATCATATCCGACTCCAAGTAATATTAATATTATTAAGGTTTGGATCTAATAAATAGAAAATAATACAATCAAAAGAAATAAAATTTTTAAAAAGTTGTAAAATTATTTGTTTAAAATATATATTGAAACTTTTATCCCATTTCGAGTTAATTGTACGAATGTCCCTTGATTTATAAATTTACAACTATATAAAGTAAGATTATATGTAAAAGAAATATTATTTATACGTATTGTTAATATCATCATAAAAATTCATTAAATCTGGTAATTAGAGGATATTGGTCAAAAATATCTTCTCTAACAAATGGTTAATTATAAACTTACAATAATTCAGGATAATTTTTAGATAAAGTTTGGATTATATTAATGATTGTATACTATTTATATAATTTTTTCCTCAAAAAAACATTTTTTTTTATTGATTCTAATTTTAATCATTTCCATTAACATAGAAAAATCAATGATACAAAATAAATCTAATGCCTTTATTAAATACTTTAAAGATATATACTTAATTACATTGCAAACTATATTGTTATCTGATAAATACTTACTAAAGAGAAAATACCAATTATTATCGAACCAAGTCGGACAGAGAACCAAAAACAAAAGCTGTACATAAACACCATGATTTCTTATAAGAATGCTATTGCTTCTTTTATGTGGATTTAGCAAAGTAAATATTAGTTTTCCACCAAAAGATATTGATTTATTGTAAAAAAGGGAAGGTTTATTTTAATAATCAAAGTAATTTAAATATTTTTAAAGTATAAATTGTAAGTGCACTCTCAAAAGATTACTGTTTGAATGAATATTATACAAATCAATATAGCTATCATCGTTACACCGCGTTATGTATATGAAATCGATCCCTTTATCTAAAATCTCCCCATGATAAAATATTATATAATTCTATTTTATTTTATTTTATTATATATATATAATTAAAACATTATAATATAATTTTTTTTTAAAAAAATAAGAAATATTTGATTCAGATATTTTTATTTGTAATAATTTACAAGACTGTACATCATAGCAAACTAAATTATACATATATATACAATAGGCGCCAGCGCCATGAAGTCAACCTTAGTTTATATAAATTAAAACAATCAATTAATTATAACGTATAAATTATCTAGGCAGGCCATAAATGTGATAGATAAGTTTTGCTATCATCCAACTTTTCACGTTTTTTATTTATTAAGAGTAGAATCATTAACAAAGGTAAATGAATCAAGGAAAATCTGAAGAGTTTTCTTGAAGAAGCACTATCCGAATTAGTATAAAACCGCCATGCTAAAAAAATAATAAATTAACATATACATAACATTTATATATTTGTATAAATATATCATAAAAAACAGTAAAGTCATCATTTTAAAAATATTTTATAATAATATAAAATATAATTTATAAAATAATATAATGATCAAGAAATGTTTGGTGACTCTTATTCTAAAAAATTATAATAAATCTAAAGAACTTTAATAATAAATATAAGGTCAAAAAATATATAAATATTTTAGGAAATACAAATTTTAAAGAAAATAGTAAAAAATTAGTTTACCTAAATATGTGAAATATAAATTAAGAGGCAATGATTCTAAAAGGAAGAACCAATTTGTTGTATCAATTAATGGTGCAATACAAGAGAGGGCTAAAATTCCCACCGTGTATCTTAAGGCTGTCCTGCGGCATAGATCTAAAAAGAAAATATATTTTTTTAATAATAATTATATATATCAGAATAGCACTTTATAAAATAATTATTTTCCAGTTCAATTAAAAAGAATGATTAGTTAATAAGAAATTTTTATTTTCGTGCCTTGTTTTAAATTTTGCAATTTGCTAATTTGTAAACTTTTCTAGGATATAAATTTTATCTTTATTTTAAAATAAAATTTAGTAAAGAGACCGTTTATTATATTTTATAAAAATTAGAAAAAAAATAATTAAAATGTATAAATTTAATTTTTGTTTCTTACCTGGATTGGTAACAGCCATCATGCGATATCCAGCTCGAGAGTAGTCTGGACGGAGGTTCCATGAAAGTGCATTAAAATGAGGAAATTGCCAAGCATAAAGAATACCAGCAACTAATAGAGCACCTGAGCCAATACTGGATTCTGAAGCAGCCCATCCCATCAATGGAGGTAATGCACCAACTATTAATATATATATAAGAAATAGAGCGTCTCCTTGTTTTAACTCAATCACCAATTTTATTTAACTTAATATTAGAATACGTGATTAGACAAATAAGAGGAATAGTATTAATACACAAAACTTAGAATTTGAAGATGTAGAAAAATTTAAATTCTTAGGTTTTGTAATCACGAGAAATAAAAATATTCGAGAATAATTTAAATCGAGGTTACAATCAGGTAACGCCTGTTATAATACAGTAATTTTAAAAATTACCGATTGATCCAATCCATGTATTAATAATATTACTTCTTTTCATAGGAGTATAGACTAGTGTATATAAGGCTAAGTTAATAGCGTCAATAATCAAGTCCAAATTATTATCAAAGGGAATTAAAATGAAAATATATAAAAAATTATTTTGCGGGTTGTATTATATGAGTGTCAGGAAGTCTATGACCCTGGGAGATGTGAGTAGATTGTGTTTAATAATAAATATTTCTTTTTTAACAAGATTACTTTTTAACTCGGTAAAAATATTTAAAGACAAAAATATAAAAAATTTTTGAAATGATATTCTCGAAAGTAATGCCTTTTTTTATTAACAGTGAATATTTAACATCTATGAAAATTAATATCGGTTCCTGATATTTAATGAGTTTAGATGGACATAAAATAATTTTAAAAATTACCGATTGATCCAATCCATGTATTAATAATACTAATTCTTTTCATAGGAGTATAGACTAGTGTATATAAGGCTAAGTTGATAGCGCCAATAGCTGCAGTTAAACCGTTTACACTAAAGTAAAGAGTTGATAAACCTATTGAGGCTGTTGCGGTTGCAAATCCTACAGCATGTAAAGGCCTGAAAAATAAATTTAAGTAAATAAAATGTTTTTTCAAAAAAAAAAAGGTAAAAATGAAAACATACGTCAAATGACCTCTAACTAACACTCGATTTTTCGTTCTTGACATTTGAGAATCAAAAGGAACTTCAAAAAATTGGTTTATAGAATTGGCTGCAGATGAAACTAAGCCAGTCCCCAAAGAACATAAAATAAAAGTTTGAACATCAAATGGTGCTGGGGCTAAAGCATAGCCTGCCATCGTTGTAATCACAACCAATGCTGAAATAAAAACATATACAAATAATCTTTTTGTTAATAAAATAAAATAAAAATATAATGTTAACTTACAGGTTAATCTAATTTTTGACAATTTGAGATAGTAATTCGGAAGTGATTTTAAATCAACAGAATTTGTTAACTCCCATTTATTTTCATTTTTATTAATTGCTTTTTTAAATTTTGTATTTGTTTGATTATGTACAGATGTACTTTGTACGGGTAAGGATACTTCATTTTTTAAAATAGATGATTCACGAGGTTGTGCGACTATTCGGGGGCGATTCGAGTAATACTTTAGGATATTCTGAAAATTTCAAAACATATTAATATTTGAAATAGTGAATTTACACTCAAAAATAGAAGTACTTACATGACTTGGTGAGGAATTTATATTGAACCATTTAAAATTATTGTGAGATCTAATTAATGAGTGAGATAAACAAACAAACATTCTAAATTGATTTATAAATCATTTCATCAATTAAAAAAAAAAATAAATTAAAGGAATCTCTTAAAATCAATATTTATATTGATAAATTAAATCATTTGGTTATAAAAATGAATTATTTTCAATCATTATAAAGCCAAGTTGATTTAGATCAAATTAAGTAAATTATAAAGCCTTTTTAAAGAGTCATTTTTGTAATTATTCGGTTATCTTTTAAAATATAAAAAAGAAATATGTTTCCTCATGAAAGATTAAATAAGATATTATGTATATTTAGATATTTAGACACATGTATAAAATACTGACACTTATGACATCTATGAACGAATACCGAAAGTAAATTAAGGCGTTTTTTATGTTTTTTACGTAAGGTTTAACATTAATAATAGGTTCAGTAAAAATTTTGTTTCTAATGATTTGAAAAAGTCTTGAAATATACATTAATTATGCACTTAATTAATAATTAAATTTAAAAGTTAATTTAGTTGTTTAGAAGAAATCCTCTGATGATAGCTCTACCTGGCTCTACCCTCTGTACCTCCGAAGCACAGACCATGGGGATGCCAGTTCAATAAGTACCCACCTCCACAGGCCTTCCGAATTCCCTACAATTATTTGAATATCAAACTCGCAGACTATACTATCCGTACTATCCGTAACAAACCCAGCAAACATGTAAATGTAAGTAAATTTTTTATTATTGAAATTATTTTATTATTACTTAGGAATTATTTTCCTGTCGATATATATATTTAGAAATTAATTTTATATGAAAAAACACATTTTATTTTAAATGTTATATTTTTTTTTAGAAATTAATCAATTTTTATTAATTTAAAAGGCAATTTAAATTAATTTTTATCCCTTTAACTAATTAATGTCTTTTTGTTTTATTCATAGTTGCAAATTTTATTATAACATCATCTTTTCTATTTCTCTTGTTATATAAAATAAATCTAACGAATAATATAAATATTAAAAATTTTTATAAAATAACGTTTTTCATATGAACTGATAAAAGAATGAAATAATTTTCTTATAAGTATGTCTAAGAATATGGATTAATTGTTTCATATACAACGAACGAAAGGAATTACCTACCACGTTTATATTTTATTCCTCTAAATTGACCGTAAAAATAAAGATATATCTTTTATAGTTTTTCACATGATTAAAAATTGTATAAAACTGCTATTTATAGAATTTCACCTTGGTTGAATCGCTGAAAGTACCGGAATTAATTTTTTAATCCATTGACTGACAATCACGCGCTTGATTTCAAAATTATTTAAAAATTTCCACCTTACTATTTACAATCTCACATAAACATTTCTTTTTACAGAACGGTTTGAGATTTTACTTGATAATTTTTACTCGGCAAAAGGTGTTTTTTACTGGGCATTTGGATTTTTTATATACTGACTATTTAGTTTTATACTCTGCAATTTTTTTCCCTTCTGGGCATTTGAATAATATACTGGGAATATGTACTGTGCGTATTATTGTAATACTGATGAATTAATTGGTACCCTTTAATTTTCCACTTGTGCAAAAATTTAGACAATTTTTAACTTGTAATTATTGAATTTACATTCCTAGATGAAACCAGCAATGTTCATGTAATATATAATATATAATCTTTTATATTTACAGTGGCGCATCCACGATTTGATTCTGAGGGGAGGGGGTGACTAGCCGCTCTTCTTTCTTTTGGCGGTGTCCCCCCCCCCCCCGCTTCTTTGAGTCTATAACTTCAAAATTTTCCGAACATTCATGCATCATGAAAAATTCTAGTCACTTTTGGATTCTTGAGGTCATGAAACGTGAAGATATGCAAAGCTTTTAAAGTCTGGGCAATGCGCAGAAAAAAATCTTTATTTATATATATAGATATTATAATACAATTATAATTATAATTATGGATTTTATTTATTTATTTTTTTAATTCCTTTGTTTTGGGCTATTGAGTCAATTTATGTTTGTAACAAATAATTTCAATTAATAAAATTATGAATGAAATTAATATGCCAAAAAGTAAAATTAAAAATGTCCAAATGATTTGATAAATATCCACTTCAGGCCACCATTGTTCTATTTTATTTATATTTGCTTTATTGAAATTATCTATATAAATTTTTTTCATCACTCCAGTTTCTCGAATTTTTTGAAGAATACCATCAACTAAAGGTGCATGTTTCCATGATTTTCTCATTGGTAATGCCAAATCAAGATGAAAATATCGGTGAGGTATCGTTGCTAATTGGCACGATGCTTTTTTAACAATTAAAGATGAATCTTCCCAGCTCGTTCCAAACACATATTTTTCTTTACAGGCTTTTAAAAATCCACCTTCAATATTCGGTACACAGTTGTAATTTGAATAGGGCAACATAAATTTATTGAAAATTTTTTGAAGAAGTCCAGACTTTGCATGCTGTATATATAACAAAAAATTATAATATTTTTAATAATATTGTTTTCAATTAAATTATATTAAAAATGATAAAATTAATACCATACTTGAAAATAATTGATCTTAAAAAACATGATGAATTTTGAAAACAATATTTAAATAATTTTTTAAAATCCAATACTCGTTTGTTATAAAGATACCTTAAATTTTGGAGTCCAAGCCCCTTCACAACTGACTCCAAAAGAATAACTTTCGTCATTTATCATTTCTTCCATGTCAGTGAAAGGTAAAAAATTTTGACCTTTTGTAATTGTAGAGATACAAGTGCCGTTATAAGATGCTATTATAATTAAAGTAAATAAAAATCCAGATGTAAGAATTAATCCTTTACTCAATTTTGGGGCACGCTGAGCTTCAAGAATACCTAAAATATTTGATTAAATTTAAATTAATAAATAATGTTAATAATAATAAATGAATTAATCAGATGAGCATACCATATTTTACGTTTGCTTAAAAATATATTTATTATTATAATATACCTTGAAAAAATGAGATTGATAATAAATTAAATCCATTATCCCAAATATTAGTACTAATTTTTCCAATATTTAAAATATTTTGACGAGTTTCACTTTCAAAGATAGAAAATATAATTAATAATAAAATCATTATAATCCAGGCTACTATAAATACCACGCTTATATTATTTAAAGGATTTATAAAAATCTTATTATTCTTGTTATCATTAGAGAGGGTGCGAACAAAAACAATCATTTGTTGAGTGAGAAGAGTTTTTGAAAGGCGCATTGATTTCATAGAAGCGTTAACTACCACCAAACCATCTATAAGCACATCAAGATTAGAAGTTGAGTTTTCTAGTAGGGCATATAAACCTAACCATGATTTATTTTTTGGGTCATAGGCAGGTTCTGATATAGTCATTGTTAATGATTCTGAATAAATACACCTAGATAAAAACAATTTAATAAATTATCCAAATATATTAAAAGATAACGATGATATTAATAATTTATTATACTTAATATTCAATATTTTCTCAACTATTTTCCAAATATCACCAAAATATCCTATTGGATTTATTTGATTATTATTTTTAATATTAAATCCAGAGATTGGATAATTCTAAAATAAAAATAAATAGGAATAACATCCACTGTAGAAAAATATTTCTTTAATTATACTTTGTTACATACTAAAAATATTCCCACGGAAACTTTTTCTTTATTTAAATTAAATTTATCTAAATTTTTTTTCTTTGTATTTTTATTATTTTCATTTAAACAATTTTCTTTCAATTGATAGTAATTTTTATAAATTGATAAAATAATATTTTTAATTAGCTGTAATAAATTAGATAGAATATGTATTAATTAGAATAACTTATTAAAAAAATTTCATCACCTGATCCTGAAATAATTTTTTACAATTGCTCTTATAATTAATATATTTTCTTTCATTTTTATTCAAGCCACTGATATTCTTAAAATAATCTATTTGAATGAATTTAATTAATAATTGTTTGTCTAAAAAATGGAATTGTAATTTTTTATATAGGGAGTTAAAAGTTCATTTTCAATATAGATATAGGTGCATTGTATCTATACCATTAATTTTATTATATGAAATAATCTCCGGCACTTTATTAGAAAAATCACTGATATCATAACTAAAGGTTTTATGAAACATCACAAATGTAATTAAGGTGAACATCAAATTATTTAAAAATAGGATTTTATTCATTATTCTTATTTATAAATTTCGAAAGTATTATTACTATAAAAAAATTAATTATTTTGGGGAATATACTGACACCGTTTATTACTCATAGATTTATTTCGATACCTACACATTTAATGAGTATCTCCATAGAGATATATAGACTTTGAATAATATATTATCCATTTATAAATTAATACTTTTATATACTAATTTGAGTAAAAACTTTCCTAAATTACTTTATTGCTATCAGAAAATAAATAGATGAAATTATTAGTTCATATTATATTAAAATATTATTGATAAAGATATTATTTCTTTTAAAAATATAGTATTTTTGATCTTTTATATAAAACTAGTCTGAGCATTATTAAGTCTTAGAGCACATTAATCGAAAAAAATATTTTTGATTCGGTTTTTGCTCTGGTATCGAATTACTTGAGAAAATATTTTTTTTACTTTCCATACCCTCACCCAATACGTCTCTAAAATTACAAAAATACATCGCTTATATATCTTATCTTATTATTCTAGCAAAAATTGTATATATATATATATATATTTGTATATATATTAAACCGCTCTAAGGATTTTTTTGAAATTCACACCATAGATAAGTTTTATAAAGAAAAATCAATCTTTATTAAAAATCATCTTTCTTAATTTAAACTAGCGAATTTAAATGACGTCAACAACTACGCCAGACAGCGCTTCCTTAAATACAAAATATTATAAATATAAATAAAATCAAATTACGAGATAAATATTATGTTATGTCCACAGGTCATACTTTTCTGTCTTTCAGTGCATTAATGCGTACGTTTAAGTGCTGTATGTTTTATGACTATTTTTTTTTTAAATTTATGTTCTTTTAAATTATTTGAAATTGTTTCATATATTTTGTCGTTTATTTATTTTAAGTAATAATCTTAATCTTAAATTCTCATAGTTCGTAAGTAATATTTTTTTAATGACCGAGCGGGGCGGCTTTGTGAACCTGGTACTTTTTATTGTAGACCAATATTTATTTAGAAGGAATATTCTCATTATTATTTTAATATTTGTGGACTACTTTAAAAAATAATTTATAGATAATTATTAATTATAAGAGATTTTGTTAACATATGAACTATGTATTATTAATTTATCATAAAAATAATAAATATAATAATATTATATAATGGACTTAATTTTTATCAAATAATTTCAAGTAATTTTATAGATATATAAATTAAAAATGTTTCATAAAATACATTCTTTCTAATTAAAAAAGTACTTTTTGATTCTAATAATTTATTCAAATTTGACATAAATATTTTCTTCTTTGCCTCTAAAAACTAAAATAATATAAATATAAAAAAAATTTATAAAATAACGTTTTTCTCATGGACTAAAAAGAATAAAATAATTTTTCTATAAGTCTGACTAAGTTTATGGATGAAATGCTTCATATTCAACTAAAAACATTGGGCGCATTTAGTTTTATTTATTCATATGATAAATCAAGTCAATTTTTTGTAATAATAAAAATTTTCTTATTCACATAGACTGACAAATTTTTTATCATGCAATAAAATTGATAGGTTAAGAGCTAAGAAATTAATCTTTTTTCACTTTTCAATATAAAATATACTTATATCAATTTATGTAATATATTTTTAAAAAATTTTATTTTCTTAAATTTACATAATATCAATCAAATCCAAAACAGTTAATAACATTACAAGAAATAGTGTTACTTGTTAATGAAGTGTTTTAGTGTGGTATGTATGTATATATATAAATTATAGCTCTATAAAGAAAGTTAAGTGCATAGAAATCATATGAAAACTAAAAGCGTCTAACTTTTTTAGTTGAATATGCAGCAATTCATCCATAAACTTTGTCAGGCTTATAGAAAAATTATTTTATTCTGTTTAGTCCATGAGAAAAACGATATTTTATAAAAAATTTTATATTATATTATTTTATTCTTTTTAGTGTAATTTTAATTTGATAAATTATTTAATATAACAAGAGAAATAGTAAAGATGAAATTTGCAAATTTAATAAAACAAAAAAATATATTAATCTTCTATAACTGGTTTTATGTATTTATGTTAAGTAAATGTTATTATTGGATAATATAATTATTATATTATATTAATAAATAAATAATTAATTAAAATATGAGATTTTATAAATGTATATAGGATATTGTTGTTTATCTTCATAAAAAAAGGTTTTATTTTATTCCTTTGTTTAATTTTCTCTAAAAATAGGTATTTCCTCTATGTCATTTGAGGGGAAAGCTACCCAAGCTACCCCTCTTTCATTGGCACTAAACCTAATTAATAAGAATTCATCATTAATTTTAATGCTATAAAATATTCTTAATTATATTCAAAATCAAAATCTATCCTGAAATCAATATTTATGCTTCAAAATCCGAAATTAATCGGAGCAATACAAAATGAGTTAATTACTAAGAGTAATTAATCGCTAATTAATTAAATTTAATTAATTATAATTCAATTATATTTCTTCTATACCTTCTATAGGGATCGATTAAAATATCTATAAAAATTTTGAAAAGCCTATCTGAATAAAAAGTCAATGAAAAATCGATTTCAATTTGTCAAAAGAGCGAACAGACAGAGAGACAGACGTCAAGTGAAGTTGAGAAAAACGTTATAATAATAATAATAATATAATAAAAATTCACAATAATCTTCAATTATGAATTAATTAACTAATATTAGTTAAAAGAGATATGTTAATATTTAATATTAACAAAGAATATTAAAATAAAAACAATAAATTTGATTATTTATATTTTTTTACGGCTCCATATAAAACTAAAAAAACACTTTTTTGTTATTATTGAATAAAATTCGTTATTATAATTCTTATAGAGAACTATTTAAATAAAACATTTTAAAATATTTTTAAATATATATATATCTATATTTATATACATATATATTTAGTTAGAAAAATAAATATATCTGAAAAACCATGCATCAAATTAATGGAGCCGTAATTTTAAAAGGTCCTGGTCATATTGTGGTAAGAAACCCTCCTAACTTGACGACATCGAATAATGTTTCTCAAGAAAAATCTAAAAATCTTCTAGATATTCAGAAATCCCAGGTATAACTTAAAAATGAATTTGTTTTATTTTTTTAAATTATTATTAATATTACTAATTTGAAAATAAAAAAAAAAAAATTTGGAGTGTCCCCACTCGACTATCTCGCAAATTTGAATTGGATAATCAAGCTTTTTTTCTATAAATTAATTAAAATTTTATTCTATCCGATCATAAGATTTAAGGTTTTTAACATCATTTTCACTGATAACATTTTATTGAAATAGACTTTGACTTTATACTATATTTTTGTGAGTTGCGCAAATTTATGAAATAGTATTTGTTTTCAACTTTTATCATAGTTTTGATAAAAATTAAATACCTACATTACTAGGACGTAGCAATTGATGTACCCATTACATCTCTTATATGGGATTTTCAATGTGTATATAATTACATATATTTATATGGATAGTGCAATTTGAATATCTATTAAACAGGGATATTAATATAATCGTATACATATTTATATTACTATTATTATATTATATTAAATTCCTTCGATACTTTGAAAAACAAATCGAGAAATTTATTTTAAACTGGCTTCTTAGACAGAATACCTCAACACGCGCCAGCGCGTGTTTGGCTCTTTGTTGATGACACCATGTCACTTGCTGGAGCGTGTTTGGCAGTGAACTTGTTGAAAAATTAAAAAAAAATTAATTCCGGTACTTTCAGGGATTCAATCAAGCTGAAATTCTCTCTATATATATATCTGTAAATTACGTATGTATATTATATTACATACTTCAGTGCTCTTTAAATCAAGACAAGTGGTAAAAATTAATTTTCTCTTTGTTTTCTTCTTCATTTTTTTAACTTACTCACACACAGTAAATTAATATCCATAATATAATTAAACATAATACTTTATTTTTTATTATATTTTAATTATGAATGGTGTATAATGAAAAGTAAGGAAATCTACTAAAAGTTACTATATATTTTTACAATATTCCTGGACGACCTATACCCACTCTCATGAAAACCTTATTTGGTTGAATCAAATCAGTCAGTCTATTCTGTGTTTCCAATTTTCTGCCTTTTTGACAAGAATGTAATGTTACATCTAATGTAAATTAATTTAAGTTTTCCTTTTGTGAATCTGTTAGAAGTTTGGAGTGTTAAAATTTGGATCATTTTCATCAAATTGGTCCATAATTTCAGTTCGAAAGTTCTTTTTGCTACTATCAATATTTTTGTTTTCTTCTTGCTCAATTAATTCCTTGAGCTCATCATTAAAAAAACTAGCTGCTGTTTCTTGAACTATTTCTTCGACCTCCCCCACATTTACCTCATCTAAACCGGCTTGTTTCGCTAATCCCCTATTCTATCCTTAAAGACAGACTGTCCAATGTCTTCGCTCTTTCTTAAATCTGGTCAAATGTTTTCCATACTCCTTTCAAAGATCTTTCTGTTCTCATTCGAAGAAATAACGCCTTGTTCCATTGGTTGGATTAAGGATTAAGGCATTTGGGTTAGGCTGCAAGAAAACCACTTCGACTGGAATGCATGTTGTTTAGTCTGATAAATTTGTTGGGTGGCTTAGAGCAATATCAAATAATAGTAGTGCTCTTTGTTCAAGTTTTTTAATTTCGCAATAACGTTTAACAGACGGGCAGAAATGTTCAGTGAACCAATCCTGGAAAATGTTCATAGTTATCTATGATTTGTTATTAAACTCCCAAATTACAGGTAAAGTTGATTTAGATATGTTTTTTATCGCTCTTGGGCTTTTGGAGTGGTAAACTGGTAGTGATTTTAATTTAAATGTCCGCTTGCGTTACCACCTAGTAAAAGTGTTGAGCGATCTTTTCCAGCTTTAATGCGTCCATACAGCACCGCACTAAACAAGAAATACAACGACACTGTTTCGGATATGTTATTTGCAAATCTAGCGCTGCACACAATTTCGGGAAATCTCCTGGTTGAAATAAAAGAGCGCTAAACCGAAACAGCGCTAAACGAAACCACGTTAAGCGGGGTCTTACTGTATTTAACTATGATGGAGTGGCGGGACCTTTATGGATAAATTAGAACGTTATTTAGGACATTTTCTCTTTGATTTATTAAATACGAAAGTAAAAATAAATCTAAAATGAAATCGATGGATTATATTTTTAAAATTTATTAAATATCTATATATTGTATTGAATATTTGTTTTTTGTATCATTAAAGGAATGTAAAAAAAGATAATATGATTTTAGATGAAACTAAGATCAATCAAGTCGAATCATTCTGAGACTCGTGTTAATCTAAACAGTTCAGTTGCTTTAAATGGATCAGAAGCATGGAAAGAATGGTATGAAACAAAAATGAAAGAAGCTGCTCGTAAAAAGGAAAAATTGAAAATAAATGAACAAAGAAAAAAGGCAAATCATTTAATAACTATATTATTTTATTTCATTAAAATTAAATAATAAAATAAAAATTTTGTAAATCTAATAATAGGAATTTAAATAATATCAATATTAAATTTAGGAATTAGATGAATTCGAAAAAGAAAAAAAAAGAAAAGAAAAAGAAGGGAAAAAACTTAATTTCCATGCCTGGTTAGAAAAGAAAAGAATAGAAACATTAAATGAAAAACATAAACTTAATGAAAAACTTGAAGTAAATAAACAAGTCTTGAATTTATGTACAAAGTATGTTTCATATTCATTTACCTTTTATACAATATTTTAATTTAAATTTAATCAAATTTAAAAATATTCTAAAAAACTATTTACTACTTCCACAAATAGAAAATTTTACTTTTTTTAAAAAAATAATGGAAAATTTTTAAATATCTCATTATTAAAAATAAAAGTCATTAATAAACTTAAGATATTGTGAAATATAAAAAATATATATATAAAATTAATGTATTATATGCCTTCTTTTAAAAATTTTCAATTAGTATATTGTTTCTCTAGACATCAAGTTCAAATTCTAAAAATAAATTAATTTATATAACTAATTTTATTATAGTAAAATATAAATATGTCTTGTTAATAATTATATTTTCTAGAGTTAAAGATAGTCTCAGTCGAGAAAAAGTACGTGCATGGGCACAACAAAAGTCAAAAGAGGTACAAATTAAAAAAGAACAAGAGCTAGAAATGAAACGCGAACAACAAGAAATTGCTAAGAAAGAAGAAGCAAAGAGAATAAATAAAAATGCTAGTGCTTGGTCTGATTGGGCTGAACGAGCTAAATTGAGACCTAGTCCAGATAAAACATTACTTAAACCAATAGTGTATAATCAACGACATTTCGGTACAGAATATTTTTCAATGAATTTTATGATTAATTGAATTGAATTTAGAGGATGAATATATAATCGAAATTAAATTAATTATTAAATATTCAAGTATTTAATTTAATTGTTGATTTTAATCTCAATTTTAGAAAAAATATTACGCGAATCAGGCGTATGGGTGAATCCAGAACCTTGGTGTTCAACCTTTACGGAAAATGATGAGGATAGTGAAACAGAATATTTAACACCTCTTATAACAACACCAACAGTAATGACTAGAAATTCAATCCGAGGAATTACTTCTTAAATTTTATCTACTAATTATTAACATTTTGGAAAAAAATAAAATAATAACCAAGTAATATGTTTTTTTTTCTTATTTTCAGATTTTGTTTTATTATAAATTTATGATTTAAATATTTAGTAACTCTTATTAACTAACTAAACGAAATATTTTGTTATATAAATTTAATAAAAAAATTATTTAGAAATATTTGAGAACTAAATTATTTATAATACTCAAAGCAGGAAAAAAAGGAATATATAAAATTTAAAATAAATTAATCATTTATTATATATATAATTTATAATAATTAATAATAAACATAAAAGAGATTTTATTAAATATATATAATATTTATAAAATATATTTATAAAATTAAATTTATATAAAAATTTGAAATCAAGTGTCATCTTGATTTCTTGGTGGTCGAATATCTTTATTTCTTTTTATACAATCAACTAACCAACTAATCCCCTCATCTATTCCATCCCTTAAACAAAATAAATAATATTAAATAAATTTATACTTGAAAATAAAAATAATTTAAATTAATTACCCTGTAAGAGCTGAAACAGGCATTACCATACAATCTCTTCGACCTATTAATGGTGCATTTTTATTAAAAATAGGTTTTACTTGTCTTACTTCCATACATTCCGGGATATCTTGTTTATTAGCAAGAACCAATAATGGAACTCCATTCAGATTTTCACTTGATATCATTTTATCTGCAAAATGTATAATTTAATAAATAGATTATTTATCAAATTTAAATTTTATATAATTACCAAAAGCTTCTTTTGAATCAGGAATTCGTTCTCTGTCAGAAGAATCAACAATATATATTAAAGCATGAGATTCAGCATAGTACTGAAATTAAATTATATTTATTAATAATAAAAGATATTATTCCTTATAAGATAATAAATATTGATATGTATCCTAAATTTGTTTTAAATTGCTCTTTAAATAAAATAATAAACAGTTTTATTTTAAAAATATAGTTTCATAATAACAAAAAAAATATAAAGTTAGTCGACTCAACTCAAAAAGTGTCAATTTTTAGAAATATAATTCATTCAGGTGTTAAATATACGTTGCATTTTGAAGATACTTTAACTAAATTGATAATTTAAGAGGAACAATCCCTAAAAAAATGTATATTTCTAAAAAAAATTATTTTTAAAACTATTCAATTTGAAAATCAATTTATAATAAATGAATTAGTTAAATTTTATGGATTAAATTAATAATTATAACTTTAACCATTTTGATACTTACTTTATCCCAAAGTGATTGTAGTTCTTCCTGTCCTCCTAAATCCCAAAAATTTAAACGAATACCAGCAATATCAATTTTACCAATATTAAGTCCTACTGTTGTTGTGATCTTACTAGGATTCATTCCTCTATAGTTTTTGGTAAATTTAGTTTTTGCTGCTTCTAAATAGGTCTATAAGTGAAACAAAAAAATTGTTTATAATAATCACATTATTAAGATTGAATATTACTTAACACACTGTTTTTCCTGCATTATCTAATCCTAAAATAAGAACACAATATTCATCTTTCTGAAAAATATATTTATAAAATCCATGTAATAATGTATACATAATTCAATCTAAGTGAATCTAAGTATTATAAAATTGTCAATTTAAAAATTTTTATAAAAATTCTCAAGTAAATAAATTATTTTGACAGTGACATTTAAGAGTTAGTTTCAATTATTTTTTCCAATCAATAAATAAGTTTCAAGATAAAAAACTTAAAATTAATTATTTTTTAAATTAAATAATTGTATATTTAAATAAATAATTTATTTAAAATGAAAAAATAATATTTATCTTTTAAAATTTAAGATTTTAATGTTGGTAGAAAATTTTCATTTTGAAAGATGTGAGAAATTCGCTGTTTTCGCGGGATTTTATATAAAGACATGTATTCATATCAGTTAAATTTTACTTATATTTAATTTTAAATATATTTTTGTTTTATTTTAATTTCATATATTTTCCAATCTTTTTAATATTACAATAATGACTGAAAATGATGTCATACCTTCTACATCTAAAGAAAATAATAAAAAATCTAATTACAACATTCCATGGTACTGATCATTACATATATTCTATCTGTATTTTATTGAAAGACATATATAATGATAAACCTTTTTTCAGGATAGAGAAATATCGTCCTCAAACTTTTAAAGATATGGTTGGAAATGAAGAAACAATAGCCAGATTAGAAGTTTTTGCTCAGTCAGGAAATATTCCACACTTTATAATTGCGGTGAGTTTTAATTATTTATAAATTATTTATAAATTAAAATATGCACTAGAACAGATGGATTCAATATAAGTTGAAAATATTGGTCCTCTTTAAGTGCAACATTATTTGAAGTAATGTATTTCTTTAGATCTTAAAGTATGGATCTAAATTATTAATTATTCCAACAAAATATTAAACAGTTTATTTATGAAAATTTTCTGTTTTATTTAATAAATAATTCTGATAAGTCTATTTATTGTTTAAAGGGTCCACCCGGTGTTGGAAAAACAACAACCATTCTTTGCTTAGCACGAATTCTTTTAGGACCTTCCTTTAATTCAGCTGTATTAGAATTAAATGCTTCCAATGATCGGGGAATAGATGTTGTAAGAAACAAGATAAAAATGTTTGCTCAACAAAAAGTTACTTTACCACAAGGAAGACATAAAATAGTCATATTAGATGAAGCAGATAGGTAAGACATAAATTACAATTTATTATTATTGTTTTACATTATAAATATTTATATTAATTTTAGAAAATTATAAACTAGCAGAATTTCCATTTTAGTATGACTGAAGGGGCACAACAAGCTTTAAGAAGAACAATGGAGATTTATAGTAACACTACACGATTTGCACTCGCGTGTAATAATAGTGATAAGATTATTGAACCAATACAATCACGGTGTGCCATGCTTCGATATGGAAAACTTTCCGATGCTCAAATTTTAGCAAAAATAATAGAATTGTGTGAAAAAGAAAATGTAATAATAAGAAAATAATAATTAAATTTAATTGAATATTATACATTTCAATTTATTTTTTATGATTATTTTTTTATTCATTTCTTTTGTTATAGATACCTAATGAAAAAGATGGACTTGAAGCCATTGTTTTCACTGCTCAAGGCGATATGAGACAAGCTATCAATAATTTGCAATCTACTTTCAATGGTTTTGGAAATATAACGAGTGAATATGTTTTTAAAGTATATTAAAAATAATATTTTTATTTAACATATATTTTATTTTACTTCCATATTAATTTTATTTATATGAATAGGTGTGTGATGAACCACATCCTCTTTTAGTTCAAGAAATGTTAGAACATTGTCAGAAAGGGAATATTGAGGAAGCATATAAAGTAATAATATTTATGTTTTAATTCTATCATTCACTAATTAAAAATTAATTTTTATTTCATCAGATTATTTCTTATTTATGGAAACTTGGTTATGCGGCAGAAGATCTTATTGGTAATATATTTCGTGTTTGTAAAAATTTAGTAATGCCTGAAACTATGAAACTACTCTTTATTAAGGTAATAAATACATAGATAAACAGTAAATTAATTATTTACAGCAGTTTCTTTTATCAAAAACATAAGAAAGATGGCTAACATCCATTTAATTTAAAGCAAAGAGTCATCTAACCCAAGATTGTAAATATAAATTTATAAAACTATCAAGGGGAGATTCCACGAAAAGCTAACTCTACTTTTGAATGAGCTTTAGGAAGGATAGGTCTAGAGCAGTAGAGGTTCCCAAAATGGTCAATATGGACCCCAAGGGCTCCCTGTGATCCAAAAGAGCTTGGGAAACACTGGTCTAGAGTCTAGAGTATAAACGGTGTCAGGAAACCGTTTAGGAACCTTTTTATTTTTCGAGCGAACAGAGTTCAATTCCTCGTATTAAGCCGGCTATACACATGCGGTGTTTGCCAAATAACAAGCAAAACATTGGGAAAACCTCGCATGTGTGGATGGGTTGCTTGCCCTGCGCTTGGGATATGCCGAGCACAAACATTCGGGTGCTCGCTAGTTCGCTATTATAGCGAGCACAAGACGAATATTTGAGAATAATCGGTGGTGCTTGTACAAGTTTGGCTCTCGCTCTACACATTCTGTATTTGTCTAGTTGCGAATTAGTGACGTATTTTATTTACATTAATAATATATAAATATTTATTTATAAATATATTTATTTACAATATTACAAGATTTACCTGTAAAAAGAAATCGATTCTTAAGTTTTTATATCCACAATTTTAATAAATAATAGTTTCTTTTTATATAATAATTTAACAATTCCAATTAATTATTTCATTTATATTATTAATATTAATATAATACATTATTAATATCAATAATATATAAACTATTTCAATTGAATTCAATAATTATTCAATTAAATTCAACAAACCAAAATATTTGGCGAACTTCAATACATGCATCTAAATTTGGTGCTCGGTATTTGGTAAATATTCGTTATAAAAAATTTGGGGGGTCTACAATAGTGGATCTATTTACTTACATTATACTATCTTACAATTCAATATGGCTCTATAAAAAAAAAAAAAAAAAAGAAAATTTTTTTCAAAAAATCAATTTAGGTGGTCTACCCAAAACCGAAAAACATTGCAAGGGGTCTACGACACAAAAAAGTTTGGGAACCTATGCCCTAGAGCAGTGATTCTCAACCTTTTTTTTACTGCGGCACACTTTTAACGGTTTAAAAATTTGACGGCACACAAAGAAAAAGATAAGAGTAAAAGTTTACCATAATGAAAAAAAGGGGTCCCAAAAAACTTACCTTTTTTTTTAGAACCAAATTGAAAAAATTTATAAAAAAAAGTCGGAAATGTTTAAGAGCCTCTTTACATTTGTAATAATAATTTGGCGGCACACTTTTGAAAATCTCTTGGCACAGTGGTTGAGAATCACTTCTCTATAACTCATTCAAAAGTAGAGTTAGCATGTCGTGGCATTTCCTTGTAAACTATTGAAAATTCAGAGTATATTTTAAAGAGAATGACTAAATAAGTACTTTCTAAAAACTTTTCATGATATTTTTCAAATTCTTAAATTATTTTATATTATTATTATGATTTCTATATTTTCTAGGAAATTGGAACGACTCATCTTAGAATTATTGGAGGTACCAATTCGCTTCTTCAAATGTCAGGCCTTTTAAGTCGATTATGTTTAATCAAAAAAGAATAATTCTATTTTATATATTATTTAAACGACAATTAAATTCTATTTTTCATTTTCTATGCCTTTTAATACTTCTGCCCGCCTATACCATGAAATAAAAGTTAACTTTTAATTTATGTTAATTTCCCGAGTCCAATTCCTAAAGATGCCCATTTTCATGGTCAGAAAAATTTTAAATTATATAATATAAATATACTTAGAGGAATATTATATTATACACACGAAAATTAATATGAAAATTATTTTTTACAATACTAAATAAACAAAGTTGGTAGGCAAATATTTAATAAAAATAAACAAATGATAAAAAAAATTATTTCAATATTTTTATTATAAACATATATATAATAGTAATAGTAATCATTTTTTTAGCAATATGAAGTCTGATTCAAGTATAATTCAAAGAATTTCTAAAATATCTAGTAGTATTTCTTTTATTAAAAGCAGCACAATTAATCCACTTTCCAATCTTTCACAATTTAAAGTGATAGAAGATGGCACAGATGTTACCCCCTTAAGATTATTTGATGAAGAATTTGGTAAAATGGAGTTTTATGGAGAATCATCCCTTAAGATGAGTGCATCTACATTAAACCCATTTATAGAAAAATTAGAGGTGGTTGAAGAAGAAAAAGAAATTGAAGATGAACCAACACAATTCCCCTATCCCTATGAACCAAAACCCCAATATTTACCTAATCAGCCTATGTTAATATTATTAAAAGAAACTGATACATTTTATTATTTAGACAATCTACCCCTCACTGCAGAAAATTTATCTGAAGAAGGTATCCAAGTTCACAGAGATAATGAATTTTATGATTATCTTACAAAAGGTATATTGATTATATATTGCAATCTACATATATTTAAAAAAAATGCAAATGTAGAAAAATTTAAATACTTAAGTTCTATAATCACTAAAGATAATAATATTCGAGAAGAGTTTTAATTGAAGATACAATCAAGTAATGTGTTAAAAATTATTTTCCCGGTCGTGAATGTGAGATGACCACCCATGACTGGGGAACGAGAATAGATTCTGGGTTTTTTAAAACATAATTTTTTGTTGAATTTATAATGCGAAAAAAGATCATCATTGTGGAAGGGAGATACATGGTTTAGGATAGTAAGGGTTGGATGAAAGTAGTTACTGTGAGTCCTGTAGTGCCACAGTAATATATAATTAGCTGGAGTGTCTCCACTCGACTATCTCGCAATTTGAATTGGATTAAATAACATAATATATTATATTTAAATTAAATTTAATTAATTATAAATTATAAATAATAAATAATAAATATTAAACCAGCGCATGTTTGGCTTTTTGTTGATGGCACCACGTCACGTGTTGACGCGTGAGATTTTCAGTGTTAAAAAATTAATTCTGGTAATTTCAGCGAATCAATCAAGCTGAAATTCTATATATAGCAGTTTTATATAATTATTAATCATGTGAAAAATTATCAAACATATATCTTTATTTTTACGGTCACTTTAGAGGAAAAAAAATCAAAACGTTGTAGGTAATGACCCTCTTCCGGTTGAGCTACATTTCTCAAAAGTTGATAGAAAACTATGAATTTTGAATAATGTCCATGTACCAAATTTCATCATTCTAGCTCAAACCGTTTTTGCGTAATCTTGCCTACATACATACACACATACACACATACACACATACACACACACATACACACACACAGACATTTTTCTCAACCTTAGTGAAAATGATTCAGGAACCTTCAAAACGTATAAAAACATCAAAATCTCAACATCGAAAATTTTCATGATCGCAATACTATCTCTGGCGAGATAGTAAAAATAGATAATCATAAATATCAAATTAATAATTTCTTTTAATTTATTAATATTACATGTGATTAATTTTGTTGTGGTTAAATCTTAAAAACAATTTATTATTTAGTATTGTGAGTCACTCTCTTCGAATATCATTATATTTAAAAATTTATTTTCAAAATGCAAATAAATAAAATATTTAGTGAGAATTCAAATAGAGAAATATTATATTATGAATTTGAGAGAGAGAAGTATCAACACAAATACCATTAAGAAGCAAGATTTATTAGATATTTTAATTAAACTACTTTTGCTTATTTTTAAATATAAAAAAAAATAATAAAAATTTAATGGTTTATTTTTATTAAAATCAAAAATTTAAAGTTATTTTTTAAACCATAATATTAAAACTTTCTTCAATAGAAATTTTAAAATATTAATATATGTATTTTTTCAAAATTTTTACATTTATAATGAGTATAAAATATACTCATCTAAAACTAAAATTTAATCAAGACATTTTAAATCATCAAAGTTCACTTAACATAAATGATATCGATATTCTCCTATATTTTATTGACTAAATTTGGTGCCACCCTGTGCTTGGTAGGTCCGGGTAAATATCGTAAAAAAATTGAAGAGGATGTTCAAACGCTGCCACTAATTTTGAAATCAAAAAGTACCATGTTAGCACGCAAAAAATTAGCTCATAAAATATCGCAAGTAAACATTTTTCGATTATTCGATGCAAATTTTTCACAAGAGAAAAATGATGAACAGAAAAAGGCTGCAAAAACCAATCAACAACAAATGCTCGAATTAGTAAGAAAAGACAGTGTTCAGGTAAAGCATTATTTTTTAATTAAAAGAGTTAAAATATTTTATGAAAATTATTTTTAAATATAATTAGTTTTAATAATTAATTATAGACAAATATTTGTTAAGTTAAATTTAAAATATTTTCTTCCTATAATATCTATGAAATACATTTTCTAAGATAATATTATCTTACATAAGGGAATATATTACTAATTTTAGGATGCAGTTGATATTATTGGAAGAATTTTGGCATCTAATGTATATTCTAAAGAACAATATATATTTACTGGAGCATTAGGTCCAGATCCCTGCCGGATCAATGTTGAATTTAATTACACATTAACACTTTTATGTATACTTAATTATGAAAAGACAAAAGATCATTCTGTTGTTTGTAGTTCTTTAAATCAAGTTAATAAACTTATTCTCGCTATTGGATATGGAAAATTTAATTATACGGATGTAACTAATGGACTTGTTTGTATATGGTAAATAATTTAATTTTTTAATCACCCAGCCAGAACATCGACATCGATTAGACGTCTAATCGACGTCTAGGAGATCTAGATACGTCTAGATCTAGATTACGTCTAGAAATATCACTTAGTCGTCTATATAGAATTTAATTTAATTTAATTTAATTTAATTTAGATGTCTGATCTAAATGTACGTCTAGAAATATCAATTTAGACGTCTATATAGACATCTAGAAATTTCAATCGTGTAATCGACGCCGACGTTCTAGCTGGGCAATTAATGATTGATATTTGATTGTTCAGTAAATCTTTTCAATTTATCCATGATATATGATATTAACATTCATAAATTATTATTGTTAATAAATTATTTCAATTTTATTATGAATAAATAAAAAGTAAATTAAATATAGTAAATTTGTGATTTTGCTCTCAGGTGTATAAAAAATCCTGTTTACCCAGAAAGAGAGTTTAGTTTTGAATCTCCTGTATCATGCATTAACTTTTCTATTAAACATCCTAATTGGTTAGCAGTAGGTCTTTACAATGGGTTAGTTTTTCTTTGTGATATCTCAGCAAGAACTAAAAGTATTATTGCGGAGAGTACCAGAGACACTTCACCTTCTTGCGAACCTATTTGGCAGGTATGATTAATTTAATGTTTATTTATATTTATTTAAGCTTATTTATTTATGTAGATTCTTTTTCAGAAATAAAACAAAATAATTAATTTTAAATTTTTTAAAAATATTTGTATTTATTAGGTCCAATATTATATTAGTCCTGAGGGACAAGAACAATTATTTTCTATAGGTCAGGATGGAAGAGTTCTTCGTTACACAGATAAAGAAATGGCAAGTTTTCAGATGATGAGAATACCACATCGGGAAGGAAAACTTCATGGAATAAAAGAAATGCGTCGTTGCGTACCCCAAGGAATATCTATTTCTTTAAATCCAGCAGCACTCGTCATCACATTTCATCCCACTAATAAGTTAATTTATTTAGTAGGAACTGAAGAAGGATGCATACATCGATGCTCTATCAATTATCTTCATAAACATCTCGGAATGATAAAGGCAATTATGATTTAAAAATAAATTCATTTAATTATATTTTTTTCAATTCATTATTTTAAAATTATTTTTACAAAATAATAGATACAATTATATATATTTTTTTAATTTTTTGCGTATTTTTAAAATTTCAAATTTTATGTATATTTAAAATTTCAAACAAAAAGTATAAATTTGCATCCCTCTTTGACTTTTTTTTTTTTTAAAGAAATAGACCTTAGCTTTAGATTGAGATTATAATTTTTGATTCTTCGAATTTGAGCACGAGAAATTAAAGTTTGTTCAAGAATTTTTAATAAAAAATAATAACGCGAAAACTACTATATATTAAAATGGGTAATAAATTAAGAAATAAATAAACAATTAAATGCTATTCCTGCTCTGCTGCTGTAGAATGTTTGAAATGTGATTGATGACACTGATTATAAACAATTGCTTAAAAAATTTCCAATTTTATTTTAATTCATATTTTAATTTAAGTCAGAATCAAAAATATTTATTAGAATTTCTCACTTTTTAATTTTTATTTGATATAATTTATTTTTATAATAAAAGAATGTGGTCTGCATTTATTCTAAATAATATTTTTTTTCTTTTTTTAGGTGCACGATGGACCTGTTTATGGCATTGCCTATTCATCCCTTTGCGATAAAATCTTTTTAACTTGCGGCGCAGATTGGTGTGCTCGAGTATGGGCTGAAGGAATTGACGAGCCTCTTTTCACATTGTCTCAAGCAGGTTGTTTTGAACCTGTTTTTGGGGCTCAATGGAGTCCTTCCAATGCTACAATCATTGCTTGTATACGAGGAATTTACATAGATATTTGGGATATTCAAAGAAAAACATTTAAACCAGCCTCGACTAAAGTTTCACCTTCAAATAATCTCTTTACATGGATTCAATTTACTTCGGTAGGAAATAATTTAATCACTGGAGATATTGCAGGAAATATATATATTTTTGGTTTGTCCGATATGCCACATTTTGAACATTATAAAGAAAAAAGTTTAATAAATGCTATAATGAAATCTTTAGAAACTCGACCGGATTTGATTAAAAAATTAAAAACAAAAGTGGGTGCTCCTTTTATATAATATAATTGCATTATTTATTAATCATTTTAAAAACTACCTTATATAATTATATAATTTTAATTTGAAATAAAGAAAATAAAGAATAGAATTTAATTTTAAAAACGTTAAATCCAAAATAAATTTTCAAAAAATGATTTAAATTTGTTATTATTATTATTTGTGTAATACTGGAAATGTTATATATATATTTGTGTAATACTGTAAAGATTATTTTAAATAAATTTATTTCTAAAAATACAAAAAAAATACACTTTTATTTTAAATTTATTTTTTCAAAAACAAAATAATAAATATAAAAAAAATGATAAACTTTCAAGTGTAAAAATGTAATTAATTAACGGTTTAGAATTTTTATGTTATCAAATTATATATTTACTTAGACTGATTAGTTCCGAAGGATATAATCGAAGTTTAGTGAGTGAAATGAAAATGTCTTTTCAACTTATACTTTAAATATACTTGAAAAATATTTAAGTTAAATCTGTTAATTCTATAATAATTTTGTTTTTTTAGCACCTTTCCAATATTTTTAAAATGAAAAATAAAAAAAATCTTTAATTTTTTTAGTTTTAATAATTTCGAACCTATTCTATAATTTCCATAAATCTCATAAATTATCTGGAATCCCATTCCTCACACATAACTGATCGAATGATTCTCAATTTCGAATCTTAACCAAATATTAATGGTTGCATGATTATTAAATTTTCATAATCTTTTTAATTTGTGTGTTTTAAATGTTCAGTTTTATTACAATTTTTTTCTTTAAAAGAATTAGAAAAAGAAAGAATTTTCCATTAATCTATAATATAATACAATATTTATTATTAGGAATTGTTTCATAAAATTCTTCAATGTACAATATTTCATTAATCACATATAATAAAATAACCCATGTGAATTTCTTCAGACTCTCTTAACAAAATTAAAAATAAGTTGCTCTTTATTGTTGATGCAATTGAAGGTGAACAACCGATGTATGTTTCCAACGTTCACTCATTAAAGATGGTGAGATTATGTTTAATTTCCAATGTTTTTCCAAACAAACATGTAACGAAAACAAGATTGTCTGGTCATGTTGACGAAGCACCTCGCTAAAGGTGACAGACGTTGCTTGGTTTACGTTGCCTGGAGATGCCGGTGTGTCGGTTGCTCCTCCCCCCCTCTCCATGATCACCCCATTCTCCTTCCCGTCCCTCCATCGTCCAGTTCTTTTGTCCCCTCTTAACTTGGCTTGCAACCTTCCTTGTTCAGCTTAAAACGAAACTTGTGTTACTAGCTGGAAGCCTCTCGCGCACTCTATCTGGAGCGACACCAACCTCAATAGCGATTGTCGTCGCCGTCGCTGTCCCCCTTCGACGTCGATTTCATCTTGGTCTCCGAAAGTCGGCAACTTGATTCCGCTTCGTGTTGTTCATCCGCCAAGAAATGGAACCTCCACGAAAGAGAAGAAAACCGCTTGTGCTAATGTGAAGATGAACTGTGCATTGCAGCTACTGAATCTTCCCTGAAATTTGGTGAGTGTCATCCGAATGAAAATTGATATCCAATGGAAATGTCATTTAAAAAAATATACCCTCATTTTAGCGAATAAATTATTGGTTTTGTATTTTTTTTTAAATACATTTAAAAATAAAAACAACCAAATGATTTAGCTATTAATATTGTATTTTTAATATCAATTAAGTGAGATAATATTTGTTTATAATTGCTTAATTAAAAAATAGATAATATCATTGTGATAAAATGATATACCTACCTGTTTTTATGTTCTTGAGATTTTTAAGACCATTGATAATTTTATCTCAACCACCTTAAAAGATTTATTTATTTTTAAGAAATTATTTTATAAATAATATATTATTTAATAAAATATAATATTTATATTTTCTACTTATTTTAAATTAAATTATTGTAAAATATATATCTAATAAACATATAATTTATAGGAACCAAAATAAATAGAGATTTGAAACCGCTTTAAAAAATATTTCTCTGTTGAAATATATAATTTAAATAATGATAACAATGATAAATTGTTTATTTATTCATTAAAATTTAATAATGATATTCTATTTTTCGAATCCTTTCACGTTAGTATGAAATTTCTTACATATTAATTATCTTATATTACTATACAATTTAATAAAGTTCACGGGAAATTTGCTAAATTTATTTAAATACTTTATTTGTTAATAGAATTAAATTTATATTTGTTTTTGTGAAGAAGATTAAAAATGATTTGGAAATGAAAATCATTTATTTGTTAAATGAATTGGCAAATAACTTTGGTAGGTAAATTAAGAACGCTTTTGGAATAAAATATATTAAAGGTTAAATAAAAAAGTACAAGAATACGTGTGTGTGTGTGTGGCGAGATAAAATGAAATAACAAAAGAGATATGATTAATGTGGTCAACTAATTTTGAATCTAGAATCTATTAGTGTAATTAGTGGTTCTTTTCATTTTTACTATCTCGCCAGAGATAGTATTGCGATCATGAAAATTTTCGATGTTGAGATTTTGATGTTTTTATACGTTTTGAAGGTTCCTGAATCATTTTCACTAAGGTTGAGAAAAATGTCTGTGTGTCTGTGTGTATGTGTATGTGTATGTAGACAAGATTACGCAAAAACGGTTTGAGCTGGAATGATGAAATTTGGTACATGGACATTATTCAAAATTCATAGTTTTCTATCAACTTTTGAGAAATGTAGCTCAACCGGAAGAGGGTCATTACCTACAACGTTTTGATTTTTTTTCCTCTAAAGTGACCGTAAAAATAAAGATATATGTTTGATAATTTTTCACATGATTAATAATTGTATAAAACTGCTATATATAAAATTTCAACTTGATTGATTCGCTGAAATTACCAGAATTAATTTTTTAACACTGCAAATCTTACGCGCCAACACGTGACGTGGTGCCATCAACAAAAAGCCAAACATGCGCTGGTTTAATATTTATTATTTATAATTTATAATTAATTAAATTTAATTTAAATATAATATATTATGTTATTTAATCCAATTCAAATTGCGAGATAGTCGAGTGGAGACACTCCAGCTAATTGTTTCATACTTTCTTAAACAAATATGAATGAGGACTGTTCAAAGGAAAAGGTGAATTTTGAATTTTCGTGGGCTGTGTACATTCGATTATCGAATTTTTTTTTTTGTTATGTTGGTACACATATGTTTCGCATATGTTGACATTATCAACCATTTTGGATTAGTAGTTTGTTTTTACAACTGAAAAAGTTAGTGGCGTTTTTGTTTGTGTTCTTCGATTTTTTACTTAAAAAAAAATGGATCAAAGAATCTATACTAAATTTTGCGTTAAAAAATGGAATAAAGTGCTCTAACGCACTTAAAATGTTGACTGTGGCATTCAGAGAGTCTACTTTGTCTCAAAAAAATGTTTATAAGCGGTAGAAGCGCTTTACAGAAGGCCGAGAAGATGTTGATGACGATGAGCGTCCTGGAGTTGCAATCACGTCAACAAGTGAAGAAAACATCGAAACAGTGAAGAAAACGGTTTTGGAAATTCGCCGAATTACTAATAGGGAAGCTCACACATCATTGCTTGTTCGTGATTTTTTGGCCAAAAACAACACCGTAATCATGCCTCAACAACCGTATTCACCAGATTGGCTCCCTGCTAGTTTTTTCTATTCCCAAAACTGAAGAGACCAATGAAAGGAAAGCGTTTTGCCACAATTGATGAGATAAAGTCGAAATCGAAGAACGAACTGATGGCCATACTGAAAAGCGCATTTCAGAAGTGCTTCATCGATTGGAAGAGGCGCTGGTATAAGCGCATTATATCTGAGGGAAATTACTTTGAAGGAGACAAAATAGATATTGTTGAATAAATAAATAGTTTTCGAAATAATTCAAAATTCACCTTTTCTTTTGAATAAACCTCGTATACGAATTTAAGTGTTGTTTACTTTTCGAAACAACACATATGACTTTATTATTTAAACAATAATAATTTCAAATTAAAAGTAGATATTTATACTATTTTACATTCATTATTAAGGAATAAAAATCTTGCCAAAAGGTTAAAAGACTTTAAGTTGGATGTTATCAATTATCAGGATCTAGAAATAAATGTTAATTAAATTAAAATAAAATAAATAAATAAATAATGAGATAAAAATATAGATGTTATTAGTGTCAAATTTGATAAAATTAGCATTAACATAAATTTAAGATATTATATACTCTATAAGGTAAAACCGAGGGTTATGACGCACAATTCGGATTTTTGCCAAATCTCAAAGTAAAATAAAAATAAGAACTTATAAAGTTTAAATATATAATTATGCAATTTTTAAAAAATAAAAGAAAACATAATTTAAATAATATCTTTATAAATCTGGAACTTTATCAATAAATCCTCCTTATTCAACGGTTCGCTTATAACTAAAGTAAACACGCTTCATTTGGTTGCATCGCTGGTAGCCAGAATAACAAGCTAGTTTTCGAGATTTAGAAAACAAGCCATATCCTTAACCATTTCATATCCCTTGCCTTTACATTATTATAAATTTGAAAAAATAATGAAAAATCAATTGATTTAATTGTCTATTTATATTTATTAGAAGCTATTAAATGAAATATTGTTTCTATCGAATAAAATTATAAATTATTTTTTTTGAAAAATGATTTAAATAAAAAGTTAAAGCAATTTTATAACTAATAATAATGGAATAATGTATATGTAATAAGAATGAATTGAAAGTATAATTGTGTAAATTTTCACTTTCTTTATTTTTGTTCTTTTGTAAATAATTGAATAACCTTATATAACTAACAGTAAGACATTCGGAGAAATGTGGTTGGTGTGGACAAGAACTTTTGAGTTCCTTAGAGCCACATCGATATATAACTAACGCGTAGCGCTAGACAGGAAAATAACTTTAAAATACCATAAAAATGTTTATGTAATTTTAATTCACCTTATTTAAAAATATAAAGAAAAATACAATGCTACCATGAAATATATTGAATAAAAACGTGCAAGACACACTAAGAAATTTCATTCTGTTATAAAAATTTACTTTTGGCTTACATACACCTTAAATTTTTTTAATTTAAAAACAAACGTAGTCATAGTAGTAAAAGATGGAAAAAATATAAATATATCAATAATAAAATTAAAAAAAAAATCTGGAGTATCTCGCAAATTTGAATTAGATTAATTAACATGTATTATATAAATTTAATTAATTAAATTATAAATTAAAATTAATAAATAATATTTATTAAACCAGCGCTTGTTTGGCTCTTTGATGAGGGCACCACGTCACTTGCTGGAGCGTAATTGGCAGTGTTAAAAAATTAATTCCGCTACTTTGAGCGATTCAATCAAGCAGAAATTCTATATAAGTATAGGAGTTTTATACAATTTTTAATCATGTGAAAACTACCAAACATATATCTTTATTTTTACGGTCAGTTTAGAGGAAAAAAATGAAAACGTGGTAGGTAATGTCCCTCATCCGCTAGCTACATTTCTCAAAAGTTGATAGAAAACTACGAATCTTGAATAATGTCCGTGTACCAAAATTCATTATTCTAGCTCAAACCCTTTATGTGTATCTTGTCTACATACACACACTTACACACACAGACAGACATTTTTCTCAACCTTCGTGAAAATGACTCAGGGATCTTCAAAACGTACAAAAACATCAAAATCTTGACATCGAAAATTTTCGTGATTGAAACACTATCTCTGTTGAATAGTAAAAATGCAAAAATTAAGGTGTTAATTGGAATTAGTGTGTATCACTGACTAATACTTTCTCTGATTGCATGCATTTGTTGAAATTTATTGAAAAGAGATTTTATGTCATAAGTGTTTAAATAAGATTTGGGGGATAAGGGTGTCACGACTGACTCAAAAAAAAAAAACACAATCTTGAAGTTCAATTTTCGATTACTTTATCTGAAACATATTATATTACCTTCCATGTGACTGGTAGTCCTATATTTTTTTTTTCTTGATAAAAAAGAATAATCCACTTCAATCTCTATACATTGTTTAATTAGAGAATTATACAATTAAAAATGGAAGAAATTATAAGATTGAAACAGAAGAATTAAGGAGCTTTAGGTCTTGTTTGAGAAAAAAGTAAAAACTGGCTGTAAATGACAGGATGTGGAGTTCCTGTGACACACCCGCACCTTGGCAGATCAAAAGGCACATTTCATTCAGAATCCTAAATAAAACTTCATTAATTATACATTAATCAACAGATTTTTTTTATTTTTAGAAATAAAAAATTGAAATAAAATAAAAAATAAATAAATAAATGTAATTGAGATTTAATCTTGACTTGATTAGTTAATATACAGAAAGATTGAATTTTAATTTTATTCTAATTTGGTTAAAATACTTTTTTTAAAAAGTTTTTAAATTTTTTTGAGGAAATTTTTAAATTATTAAATTTTCCCTGCAATAAATACCGTTTAATGGAACAGTTTCTTTTATTAAAAGTATTATATTTTATAATCTTCGTTTGAATCTATCTCATCAAATTTATTGGGACAAAAAAGGAATAGAAAGAACTGAAAATCTAGATTATTTTTACCGACCGACGATAGTAAGGGAGGTATTGTTTTCACATCAAATTTCACATGTGGAGATTTTTACATATCTCCACGAATCATGCATTTTCTAAACAGAAAAAAGTATTTTTAGCATGATGTCTGTCCGTCTGTCCGTCCGTATAGATGTGTACAGCCTGAACGGCTCAACCGATTTTGATGAAATTTGGTATATTTACTTAATGCATCAGTGGGATGAATTGATCAACTTTTGGTGCAATTCCGGAAACCGGAAGTGGTAGTATTAGCGATCGACGATAGGAAGGAAAGGGTTATTTTCACACCAAAGGAGATTTTTTTATATATCACCACGAATCATGCATTTTGTATTGGTTTTATCCTCGAAGAAAATCATATTTATTAGTTTTTTCTTGATTTAAAATTATATGACGTCATCCAGCCATGCATGACGTCACAGCCTGGTCTTGCATATATATTATAAATAAAATAAAATTAAAAATGTTTATATTTATTATTTATGTATCCATATCTGTTTTTTATTACATTAATAGATATATGAAAATTATTTGAAATTGTTTCTGTAGCTGGAAATTAATTTATTCCAAACCGTCGGTCGGTTCCGACCTGGCCACAGGTCAACTTATTCATTCTTGTAAATGTAAAATTTTTTAATCTCTGATTTCTCAAAACAATTTTATATTGGTTGTTTCTTTAATTGTATATCTCGAGTGATTATCACAATTTTTCTTTCCTTTCTAAGTTTTCCATGAAAATAAGTAAATCACTTGTGAATGAGTTCATAAATGTATTCTCATAACACTTTTTATTTTTTCTCTACTAATAATTTTTATATAATGAAAAATAAATCTAGAAATTTAGATATAAAATCTATATTTGATTCACCAGATTTATAACAATCTAGATATATTTTATAAAGTCTTTAATTCCAACTATATCAAAGTCATTCACCCTTACACTTACTAAACAGAAATATGAATATGTATTTAATTTTGTTTATAAATAATTATTGGATTAAAATTTAGTCATTTTAGTTCTTAATCATTTTTTACTAAACCTCAAATAAAAAGTAGAATCATCTTTTTAGTTTTTGCCTAAATACTCCCTTCGAATATTCAAAATTGTCTGATAAAATAATTATTCTTTGCTCTTTATAAATTTTTTGCACTTTTTAAGACTCTTTTGAATTGAATTTGAAAAGATCCGAAAGATTAAAGTGATTTTTCAGAGAAATTCTCATTTCACATAAAAAAAATATAATAATATGAAAAAATGAATTAATTCATTTTTTATCAAAATAGATATCATTTTTATATCTAGTCTCTCTATATTTTTAATTAAAAAATTGCAATATAATCTTTCTTTTATTTTTTTCTTAATTCTTTTATTCATTTTAAGGCATTCATTATTCTATATAAAACTAAACTTAGAGAAATTGATTTAAAGTTACTGTTCAAAGAAATTTATGTCTGGATTGCTTCATAGATCTAGTTTTTTTACTCGCCAATAAATTCATTAAAATATTTTAACTATTGCTTCCAAGTTCTACTTCTAATGGATTTTAATATACTTTGAATCCTTTTTCTTAGAAATATTATTATACTAGCTGCTCTCAGGTAGAAGAATATTTTCAAATTAAAAATGGTGACAAAATTAAAAATTAAATGCAAGCGTTTTATTTGAAAGATCCCTAGAAAATTAATTAACTAATTCATTTTAATAAGGCTCTTTTTTCAAAGTATCTAGACCTTTGTTGTTGAACTGCTAAGTAGGCGGACCCTTGTAGAACCCCAACATGAAGAATAATATACTTATTGAGTCTAAGAGAAAAATTATTTTCTAGTTTTTAGTGCATTTATAAATAAAACACTGTAACTTAATTTTTTTTTAATTATTTATTTTATTATTAATATCTCATCATAAAAAAATATTTTAAACATAACAAATAAAAAAAACATTTTAATAAATTATAATAGAATATAATCATCTGGATTTAAAACAAATTTAAAAAATATACCCAATTTAAAAAAGTCAAAAATTTAAAACTCCTTTATATCATCATATTTTAAATTTTATATAATATTTAGTAATTAAATTAAAATCAAAAAGAAAGGTAATATAATTTAGTCATTTTAATTGACGTTTTAAAAATTATTTTGAGTTCATAAAATACTAAATAATATTTTTTTTTATTAGACAATGATAAAATATATTTAAATATTATAGAAAAGAAGAAATATTCAAATAAATAAAAAATAATTTAAGATAAAAATATGATCTCTAAATATTTTATTAAATTAATTAAAATGAGAACTTTTAGAATAAATTATTTAATTGAATTGATATTTGACTATTAGAATTTAAAATAAAAAGTTAAATATTATAATAATTCTTTGATTGGGAATCGCTATGATAATTAATTTATATTCATTGTGTAAAATGTGCGCAAGGTTCTTGAATGAACAACACGGAGAATTATATAAACTTTAAAAAATTAATTTTTGTGGTTATTGATTAGATATTACTAAAATTTATAGCCTATGTTACTATAGAGGTATATAAGAATATTGTGATGTAATTTCATAGAAATCGGTTCAGCCAATTCTGAGTCTATAAAATAGTTATTTTCCGGACATACAGACAGACAGACCGACATGAATAATTCTAAAGTCACTTTTGGATTCTAGAGGTCATGAAACGCGAATATATGCAAAAATTCTGAGCAATGTGTAGACAAAAACCTTTTTTATATATATAGATTAATAATATCATTTTTTCTATCTTTTTTTATTATTCTATGGGAAAAGAGAATTAATATCTGTTGAAACGGTTTTACTTCCGGCGGTGATTCTAATTTATTTAATTTAAATTTAAAATTAAAAAAACATAATAACTTAACTATTTTAGATATAATATGTTTTTATTTAATTATAACAAGAAGAATTAGAACAGATCTTAACGATGTATAAGTTATGAAATTATTCGGCTATTAATAAATACTGTGCCCCCCAATAATTAATATAAATTGTAATTAAAAAAGAAATACTTTGAAAAATTAAAATACAATTCAAGTAATATATATATATATATATATATATTATCAGATTTATCCGGGATATGTTCACGTATTTTTTTTTTGAGAAAACAATCTCACAAAAATTCGTGAACATATCCCGGATAAATCTGATAATAATAATAAAAATCACAATCTAAACCAATACATACATATATATATATATAAATGGTTTTGAATTTCCCATAATACAAATTTATCCCTAATTCTTGTTACATTACTAAATTACAAACACCACGAAAATTAGAATTTAAAAGTCATTCATCCAAACTCAAATTCTATAATGAATGATTTGCTTAAGTTCTTAAATATAGATGATAGAGTGAGAACATAGAGCAATATTATGTCTATGATTATAATCTAATTGGTGATCCTTTACTAAAAATTATTTACTAAATCTTATTTTTTTAAATTTAAAAACTAAAGTAAATAATATTTTATTTTATACTTATTTTTACTAATATTGTTAATTTTTACCGACCGACGATAGTAAGGGAGGTATTGTTTTCACACCAAATTTCACATGTGGAGATTTTTACATATCTCCACGAATCATGCATTTTCTTAACAGAAAAAAGTATTTTTAGCATGATGTCTGTCCGTCCGTCCGTCTGCCCGTCCGTATAGATGTGAACAGCCTGAACGGCTGAACGGATTTTGATGAAATTTGGTATATTTACTTAATGCATCAGTGGGATGAATTGATCAACTTTTGGTGCAAATCCGGAAACCGGAAGTGGTAGTATTAGCGATTGACGATAGGAAGGGAAGGGTTATTTTCATACCAAATTTCACATGAGGAGATTTTTTACATATCATCACGAATCATTCACTTTGCATTGGTTTTATACTCGAGAAAAATCATCTTTATTAGTTTTTTCTTAATTAAAATTATATGACGTCATCCAGCCATTCATGACGTCACAGCCTGGTCTTACATATATATTATAAATAAAATAAAATTAAAAATATTTATGTTATATCCATATCTGTTTTTTATTACATTAATAGATATATTAAAATTATTTGAAATTGTTTCTGTAGCTGGAAATTAATTTATTTCAAACAGTCGGTCGGTTCGGACCTATACACAGGTCAACTTATTAGCATGATGTCTGTCCTTCCGTCCGTCCGTATAGATATGTACAGCTTGAACGGCTCAACGGATTTTGATGAAATTTGGTATGTTTACTTAATGCATCAGTGTGATGAATTGATCAACTTTTGGTGCAAATCCGGTAACCGATTAGCGATCGACGATAGGAAGGGGAGGGTTATTTTCACACCAAAGTTCACATGAGGAGATTTTTTTATATATCACCACGAATCATGCACTTTGTATTGGTTTTATCCTCGAGAAAAATCATATTTATTAGTTTTTTCTTGATTTAAAATTATATGACGTCATCCAGCCATTCATGAAGTCACAGCCTGGTCTTGCATATATATTATAAATAAAATAAAATTAAAAATGTTTATATTTATTATTTATGTATCCATATCTGTTTTTTATTACATTAATAGATATATTAAAATTATTTGAAATTGTTTCTGTAGCTGGAAATTAATTTACTTCAAACCGTCGGTCGGTTCGGACCTGGCCACAGTTCAACTTATATATATATATATTAAATATTAACAAATTTTATATTTTTTATTTTGATTTAATAATATTTTTGAATTCAAATAGGTCCTTTATAAATCAATCAACAACATTATATTTATGCCAACTTAGGTAAATATATAAATTTCATAAGATTAACCATTTAAGGATCTCGAACGAGACCCTCTCGCGCATGAAATATGGTCCTATTTGCGCTATCCCGAGTACCTCTCGCAACTTATAAATATTATGTTTATATGTGTATTTTGCATATTTTAAGTGTATTGTTATGTAAAGATTTTTTATTTATTTTTTTGGAACGTAATGTAAGTAATTTTTACTTTGACCTCATTTCTCAAAAAAAAACTTAGTATAAAGTGGTTAAAATTAAATATACTTATATATGTATAGCGATATTCGAATTAAATTTATTTTATTGAATGATTTTTAATGAATGAATAGTAAATAATCTATTCATTTTCCATTTGAATTGAAATTTGAGTATTAATTTATTTTTCGTTTGTGCAATGTGCTTGGTTACTCACTGAATCTTTATTAAAACCCGTTGAGAATGTCTGATGACTATTTCATGCTTGACCAATCACTAATCATATATTGACTGCAAGGAGGCATTTCTTTGTTCACCAAGGATCTATTCATTAAGTGGCTTTAAAGAGTAGGAATATTGATTGTTCCTAGCAAACATTTCAATTTTTTTTCTACGTTTTAATAATAAATTTAATAAACATATTTATAAAATGATAAATAAATTCATTATTTTTTAAATCATAAAAAATAAAAAAAAAAAATTTGGTTAATTAATATAATAAATAATAAAAATATATTAATCATAAATAAATCAAATATTTTTCAAATATAGCAAGTTCAAATTTTTTCTGCTCATTTAACTAACATTTTGATTGTGAAATCAAATATGTTTCTATTTTAAACAAATTTAAATTAATGTGAAAAAAATAATGCTCTAAATCAGTGTTTCTCAACCTTTTTAGACCAAACGCCCCCTTTGTAAGACCCGCTTCTTAATTCGACCCCCTATAAATTTTTACAGATAAAAATTGCATGATAATCTCTAATATAAAAGGTAGGTACACTAGGTGATACTTTGAGCCATATTGAAAAATCGAGTTTCAGAACCTGATTGCAAAATCAAAAACTTGAAAAAAGAGGAAATGTTTAAAAAGCCTGTTCGCAAAATCATCTTACCTTTTTTTTAGAGTTGAAAATGATATCGCCCCCTAAAATCGTATAGTCAAATAATCGCCCTCTTTAAGATGTCGATCACCCCCAGGGGGCGATATCGCTCAGGTTGAGAATCACTACTCTAAATTCTATTTTATAAATATAATATTCACATCCAAAGAAATAATTATAATTACTAGAAAATTTATTTATACTTACATTTTAATTTCTTATATATATAAAATATAAGCTGCGGCCAGGCACAGAACCGACCGACGATTTGAAATAAATTAATTTCCTAACAACATTATATATATATATATATATATAAATTATAAAAAAATCTCTTTAAAACTTGAATTAAAATTACTAAATTATATTATCTTAATTTTTATTTTTAGTTTAATTAATCAATTATGTTAATTAGTGAAATATTTTTTGACAATCAATATAAAATTAATGCTTTGTAAACTACTACTTCCGGTTTCCGGATATAAACCAAAAGTCGATGAATTCATAATACTGATGCATTAAGTAAATATACTAAATTTTATCAAAATCCGTTGAGCCGTTCAAGCTGTACACGCCTATACTGACACACAAACGGACAGACATCATGCTAAAAATATTTTAACAAATATGTTAACAAAATGCATGATTCGTGGAGATATGTAAAAATCTCCACATGTGAAATTTTGTGTGAAAACAATACCTTCCCTTCCTATCGTCAGTCGGTAAAAAACTACTAAAAATTTTCTAACCTTAACCTACCAACCAACTACATAGATTCAGAGATATAAATATATGGTCTTCATTTAGTGCAAGCTTCATAGTAGAAGCTGCAACATTCATTAGAAACAAAGCCCGAATTCCAGGGTTCTTCAACACCTCTACCTGCAGATTTGCGAGAAATTCTGCTGTATGAACGCAATCAGATCGTCTGGAAGGGATATTTCTTCTTGCTCTTGTCGCCATTGTAAGTCTCTAGTTCATGACTGATTGTTTTTACAGGGTTCAGGAAGCAGTTTATTTTGATAGCCGGCACGAATCATCATGATTCAAGCTATTCTCTTCAATGATTCAGATGATCCATTCTTTCTGACATCTTGTATATGAATGAAGAGTCCAAACTTTTAAAAGACGATTAGTGTGGGTTAATACCTATAACCTACGGAAAAAACTTAATTATTTAACAATTTTCTGACTATTACAAATAAATAATATTCATACAAAATTTTATGTTCTATAATCTATATCAGGAGCAGTGGCGTAACTAGTGGGGGGGGGGGACAGGGGGTGACATATGTCCCCGGGCGCCAAATTTAGGGGGCGCAAAATTAGGGAAGCCAATTTAGAACAAAAGAAGAATTAATATTTAAAGTTAAACTGTATTTTGTGTAAGTCAATAAATATTATTTATACCCTTATTAAAATCTGTTAAACCTGTTTCGTTATTCGTCATTAATATTTTTTAAAAAAAAATTAAATTATATATATATATATATATATATATATATATAAGAAAGGGGGCGCTAATTTCTCAGTTGCCCCCAGGCGCAAGAACCTCACGGTACGCCACTGATCAGGAGTGAGCTACTATTATTATCAAACGACCAAACAAAAGTTCGACATTTCTTGGCGGGCCGCAGAAAATAAACAACTATTATTGATAAAAATAAATATATAATCAACAATACACATAATACATGACTCTTTCAGGGTCTCAAAGGATCATTTCATTTCATTTTTCATTTTTTTGTATTATCTATTTTTTTTTCTACTTATCAAATTATATACGAGGGTGGGGTGAAAAGATTCCGGCCTGACCAATAAAACGATGTTTTTAAATTTTTTTTTGCTATATTTTTCAACATAATCTCCATCAACACTGATACATTTCTCATAACGGTGTTCTAATTAATTTAACTAATTTAATTTTTAATTAATTAATTAATTAAATTTAATTTAATTTAATTTAAGTCTCATCAACAGTTATGAATCGACTCAAAAATTCGTTTGGATTACGCCTCCAGCGCCAAATTGTCAGTAGAAATGGTTTTTTGAAGCAGTTTTTGGTCTAACGTTAGCAAACGCGGCACCCACGTTGCACACAGCTTTCCAAAATATTTTGCACACGTTCAGCTGACATCGAACAGGTCTCAGCTATCTTGAATGTTGAAAAATAAAGCAAAAAAAAAAATTTAAAAACATCGTTTTCCTTGGTCAGGCCGGAAACTTTTCACCCCACCCTCGTATGTATGAAAATAAAATTTGAGTTCACGTGGGTCCGATTTTCGACGTTATCTGTGACGTGTTTTATTGAACCCTCAAAATATTTCAAAAGACTTTACCATTTATTCTATTGAGTACTTTTTATTTTGAATTAAAAAACACCCCAAGATCACTCATTTTAAGAATTAATAATGATTTCTAAACCAAAACAAGAAAGAAAAATGTATGAGTGAAATTAAAAAATAAATGCAAAACTATTATTCGTGAATCAAATCCAATATTGTTTCGTCCAATAAGGAAATTCTAATACGGTTCTTAAGGATGGACGGGAATTACGCTCTATCAGTGGCGCGTGCCATAATTTAAAACAGCCTATTATTCTACAGTACTTCTTCAACTTGCTTAGTTTAATCATCTTAAATTTTTTTTTCCAAAATGTCAACCAATTTTGTGAATGAAATTTTTAGTGATTTTGCTGTGTCCTTTCTCAATTTACTCAACGATTATCGGTAATATTTTTTTAATACACATATTTATATTATAATAATATTTACTTTCTACTATATTTTAACTTTACTCTATCTATATAATACCATTCAACCTTTGTAGTTCCTTTTATAAATGATAGTCTTTAACTATAAAATTAACAAAAAGATAGAAAATTAACACAAGTATATCTTGTAGTCTTGAGTTAAAGATTTTTTTAATGGTAAATTATATCCGATATAAAGAAAATTTTTAAAACGGTTGCAAAATATCAAGACTGACATTTATTTGGGAAAAAAATTTCTTTATAATCGCAATATTTCATTTAAGTTCAAAGAAACAATTTTATCTTTTAGAACTTTAATGAATATCTAAATGACTTGAAGAAAGTTATTTTAGCATATGTTATTCAATTATATAGTAAAATTTGAAATTTTTTTTCTATTTTAAGAGAGAGTTATTCCGATATATTCACATAATTAACGAGAGGTTTTGAAAATTGACATAAAATAGTTGTTCACTGTGTTCTATTAATATTTCTTTAATTTTTGAATAAAATATATAATTTTTAGCAAGTTTTAATAAATTTCATTATAGTACTACATGTAGGTTCGTTAGGCTTATAAAAGAATAAAATAAGAGGGTGGGATTTTAGAGGCCTAAGCACGATTTCCACATTTGAAATTTTATTTAATTTATGTATACTTAAAATTTATTTTTATGGAAAAATAGAATTTAAATCTCTATGTCTGCGTTCTCTTTCTGAGAAGCTCAAAGTAATGTTATTTATTACACATTTAAATAATAGAATATTATAAGAAGAATACTTATATTGTGAAATAAATAATAAGCTGGAGTGTTTCCACTCGACTATCTCGCAAAATGAATTGGATTTAACATATATTATATTTAAATTAAATTTAATTAATTAAATTATAAATTAAAATTAATAAATAGTATTTATTAAACCAGCGCGTGTTTGACTCTTTGATGAGGGCACCACGTCATGTGCTGACGTGTGATCTGCAGTGTTAAAAAATTAATTCCGGTACTTTCAGCGATTCAATCAAGCTAAAATTCTATATATAGGAGTTTTATACAATTTTAATCGTGTGAAAAACTATCAAAAATATATCTTTATTTTTATGGTCAGTTTTGAAGGTCCCTGAATCATTTTCAATAAGGTTGAGAAAAATGTCTGTATGTGTGTGTGTGTGTGTGTGTGTATGTAGACAAGATTAGGCAAAGACGGTTTGAGCTAGAATCATGAAATTTGGTACATGGACATTATTCAAAATTTGTAGTTTTCTATCAACTTTTGAGAATTGTCGATTATCTCGCAAATTTGAATTGGATTAAATAACATTATATTTAAATTAAATTTAATTAATTAATTAATTAATTAAATTAAAATTAATAAAGAATATTTATTAAACCAGCCCGTGTTTGACTCTATTTTGATGGCACTTTCAGCGATTCAATCAAGCTAAAATTCTATATATAGGAGTTTTATACAATTTTAATCGTGTGAAAAACTATCAAAAATATATCTTTATTTTTATGGTCAGTTTAAAGGAAAAAAATGAAAACGTGGTAGGTATAATGTCCCTCATCCGTTAGCTACATTTCTCAAAAGTTGATAGAAAACTACGAATTTTGAATAATGTCCGTGTACCAAATTTCATGATTCTAGCTCAAACCGTCTTTGCCTAATCTTGTCTACATACACACACACACACACACACACACATACAGACATTTTTCTCAACCTTCGTGAAAATGACACAGGGATCTTCAAAACGTACAAAAACATCAAAATCTGGACATCGAAAATTTTCGTGATTGAAACACTATCTCCGTTGAATAGTAAAAATGCAAAAATTAAGGCGTTAATTGGAATTAGTGTGTATCACTGACTAATACTTTCTCTGAATCATTCTTCTTAATCCTAAAAGATAAAATACTTTTTTTTTAACTTTAAAAATATAACAAATAATAGACGACTAACAATTAAAACAATTTTGAAGAAAACTTAACAATTATTTAACCAAAAAAATGAAAATTAAAATATTTTACTTTATGATTTAAAATAATTAATGATTCAATATTTTTAAGATTGAAAATAAATAATAAAATGAAATACCTATGAAATTTTCAGACATTTCTTTCTAAATAGAAATTCTAAAATATGAATTTAGAGTGTTTTTTAGAGATAAGACAAATTTAAAATAAAACCCTAAAATAATGTTAGCTGCTATGGCATATGCATTTATTGAAAAGAGATTTTATGTCATAAGTGTTTAAATAAGATTTGGGGGATAAGGGTGTCACGACTGACTCAAAAAAAAACAACACAATCTTGAAGTTCAATTTTCGATTACTTTATCTGAATCATATTATATTACCTTCCATGTGACTGGTAGTCCTATATTTTTTTTTTCTTGATAAAAAAGAATAATCCTCTTCAATCTCTATATATTGTTTAATTAGAGAATTATACAATTAAAAATGGAAGAAATTATAAGATTGAAACATAAGAATTAAGAAGCTTTAGGTCATGTTTGAGAAAAAAGTAAAAACTGGCTGTAAATGACAGGATGTGGAGTTACATACATGTGGAATACATACACACACACAGACATTTTTCTCAATCTTAGTGAAAATGACTCAGGGACCTTCAAAACCTATAAAAACATCAAAATCTCGACATCGAAAATTTTCGTGATCGCAATTCTATCTCTGGCGAAATAGTAAAAAGATAATGAAATATAGGATCTCGCATTTATTGTTATTTTTATTATTAAATAGAGAAAAATCAATAAATTTTAAATAATAAATAAATAAAAATTATTACTATGATGAAATGAGCATTATACCTCCTTAAAGTTTTTCTTATCTCTTTATTGACCTACGTAGTATCCATTTAAAAAGAGTATTACTCATTCTTCAAAAATTAAATTCTATGAAATTAATGCAAATTTCATTTTAATTAATTTTTTATATATTTATAGAGAACAATTACAATTATTATATTTACTATTGTTAATAATTATTAACCATCTTTTATTATTATATATTTATTTATTTTATAACAAATGAAAATCTTTTTTTTTACTAATTCATTATTTGTATTCTTGATAGAGATTCTTTTCTTTATTCAAACATGTAGGTACTTTGGAATGCATTCAGCTAAGAAGAACGGAGCATAACAACGAAGTTTTAGTCCCCAGGATGCATTATTCATTTTTCCCCGCCTGGGCAGCTCTTTTAAGTTAACTTTATTATTACTGTTGAAAAGAATAATTTTGCTGTTGCTGATGTAAAAGATGATTTCATTTGTTAATGGAAAAAGAATAATACTTAATATTTTATCTACTGGTATTTTATATATCACTTAATGACTCACCTACTACTATCTCTCTCTATCTCACACTTTCTTTTTTTAGCTTATTTTCTTACATGAGCCTATTGAAAATAACATTTGATCTTCACGCAAAGATGGTAAATTCTTTTTTTCTTGAGTTTATTCTCATATTTGAATAATAATAATTTGTATAAAGCCTTGGATTTTTGAAAATATAACTACTTTTCCAGGTTGATCAGGCTTTCTGAGCATTCTGAATTATTAAAATTATAATTTTTCATAAAAAAATGATTAAACAATAATTAAATTTATAAAACATAAAGAATAGATTGGGTATATAATTGCAGTTTGAAGTCTAATCGTTAAACAATAATAATTATACAATATAAAAATTCATTTTTCTAAGTTCTTTGGACTAATCGATATTTTTAAAATAAAAATCTGGAGTTTCTCCACTTAACTATCTTGCAAATTTGAATTGGATTAATTAATCCAATGATAATTAACATATATTATATTTAAATTAAATTTAATTAAAATTAAATGATAAATTAAGTATAATTGAATTGGAATAATTAATTAATTAACATAATATAAATTTAAATTTAAAACCTTTACCTTCATTTTAAAGTCAAAATTTAACACAGTGCGTGTTTGGTTCTTTGTTGATGATACCACGTCACTTGCTGGAGCGTAATTGGCAGTCAATGTGTTAAAAATTTAAAAAATTCCGGTACTTTCAGGGATTCAATCAAGCTGAAATTCTTTATATAGCAGTTTTTTATAATTTTTAATCATGTGAAAAACTATCAAACATATATCTTTATTTTTACAGTCAGTTTAGAGGAAAAAAAATAAAAACGTGGTACGTAATGGTCCTCTTCCGAATGAGCTACATTTCTCAAAAGTTGTTAGAAAACTACCAATTTTGAATAATGCCCGTGTATCATATTTCATTATTCTAGCTTAAACCGTTTTTGCGTAATCTTGTCTACGAGTCCGATATACTAGGTAAACCTAACTATTCGTAAATGTATTTCCTTCGCTATAAAAAAAAAAAAAAATAAACTCACACACACTCACAGAGAGATCGAGAGAGGGAGATATACGTTTTTCTCAACCTTAGTGAAAATGTCTCAGGGGCATTCAAAAACGGATAAAAACATCAAAATCTCGAGATCGAAAATTTTTGTGATCGCAATAGTAATTAGCTGGAGTGTCTCCATTCGACTATCTCGCAATTTGAATTGGATTAAATAACATAATATATTATATTTAAATTAAATTTAATTAATTATAAATTATAAATAATAAATAATAAATATTAAACCAGCGCATGTTTGGCTTTTTGTTGATGGCACCACGTCACGTGTTGGCGCGTGAGATTTGCAGTGTTAAAAAATTAATTCTGGTAATTTCAGCGAATCAATCAAGTTGAAATTCTATATATAGCAGTTTTATACAATTATTAATCATGTGAAAAATTATCAAACATATATCTTTATTTTTACGGTCACTTTAGAGGAAAAAAAATCAAAATGTTGTAGGTAATGACCCTCTTCCGGTTGAGCTACATTTCTCAAAAGTTGATAGAAAACTATGAATTTTGAATAATGTCCATGTACCAAATTTCATCATTCTAGCTCAAACCGTTTTTGCGTAATCTTGCCTACATACATACACACATACATACACACATACACACACACATACACACACACATACACACACACACACACACACACACACACACAGACATTTTTCTCAACCTTAGTGAAAATGATTCAGGAACCTTCAAAACGTATAAAAACATCAAAATCTCAACATCGAAAATTTTCGTGATCGCAATAATATCTCTGGCGAGATAGTAATAAGTTGACCTGTGGCCAGGTCCGAACCGACCGACGGTTTGAAATAAATTAATTTCTAGCTACAGAAACAATTTCAAATAATTTTAATATATCTATTAATGTAATAAAAAACAGATATGGATAGAACATAAATATTTGTAATTTTATTTTATTTATAATATATAGCTGAAGTAGCCGGCGTTGCCCGTGATCATAATAAGGAGGCTGTGACGTCATGAAGGGCTGGGTGACGTCATATAATTTTAAATTAAGAAAAACATAATGAAGATGATTTTTCCCGAGGATAAAACCAATACATTCGTGGTGATATGTAAAAAAATCTCCTTATGTGAAATTTGGAATCTTATCGTCGATCGCTAATACTACCACTTCCGGTTTCCGGATTTGCACCAAAAGTTGATCAATTCATCCCACTGATGCATTAAGTAAATATATCAAATTTCATCAAAATCGGTTGAGCCGTTCAGGCTGTACACATCTATACGGACGGACAGACGGACGGACAGACGGACGGACAGACGGACGGACAGACGGACGGACAGACGGACGGACAGACGGACGGACAGACATCATGCTAAAAATACTTTTTTCTGTTTAGAAATTGCATGATTCGTGGAGATATGTAAAAATCTACACATGTGAAATTTGGTGTGAAAACAATACCTCCCTTACTATCGTCGGTCGGTAAAAAGTAATACAAATTTTCCCAGTCCAAAGGAAACATTTTTAAATGTGACTCAAGCTATTAATTTCAATTATATTTATTGTTTTATTATTTATATTTAAAAAAAAATTATTTTAATTGGTCAAAATTAATTATTTAAATAAATAAAATAAACCTATAACTAATAAATATTTTATTAATTTTTCATTCATCCTTCTTACTAAAAAATCATAAGAAATAAATTATTAGGATTGTATTTAAATGAATATCATTTATCGATTAATTGGGAAAGAAATTTTAAAAGTTGATTTGAATTTATTGAAACCATTTTGATTATTTTGTTTATAAAGACAAGATATAGATAACATTTTTTATATTCAATTTCCCTATAATTCTTTTTTCGTCAAATTAAAGTTTGCTTTAAAAAAATATTTATAATTTATAATAGTATATTAGAAATTGTATATTAAAGCGAATGGGAGAATTTATTTAAACATTCATTTGAAATTTTAAATATATGCCTAGTTGGTTTATATTTAATGGATCTTAAAAAAATAAATTTTCTTTTTTTCTAAGCTGCTTGTCGCCTGTCATCGAGCTTGTTTTAATCCTAAAAGACAGCAGGAGGATTCGTAGGCGATTTCCCTACTCCTCTCACTCATTTCTCGTTCTATCTTTGACTTTATGCAAATGCTTTGCAAATGCGATCACACCAATATAGAAAAGTAGATGATGCCGAAGAAAAACTGGAAACTTTCAGAGACTAAATAATTATTTTTATTTTATTTTTTATCTTTAACAAGCTTTATGTTATTTTTTTAATAATATACATATCAATTTATATAAATCGATATTTACATTTTTAAAAAATTTAATTTAATTAAAAATGTTTCCTTGGTGAATTTTGGTTACTTTTCCTTATTGAATAATTATTTTATACTAGCTGCTCAGAGCGCCTTCGGCGCTCTTCACACCTAGACGGGGGCTCCGCCCCCTGTACCCCCGAGTTGTACATAGTATTTGGTGGTTGAAAGTATTAAAAGGTTTTCATCCATTTTGTTTCAATCAGTATATTACATAAAACATTCATTTCTTTTTGTGTTCTTATTTAAAAAATATATTTTAATTTAATCACTATATTAATTATATATATTATTATTGTATATGTTATATCTATCTACCTATGTGGCTCAAAGATACTCTAAAGTTCTTAGCCGCAACAACCACATTTCTCCAAGTGTCCCTATCCTGAGCCCTTATTCCATCTCTCTTACGTCCCTTCCTACGCGTCATTGGTTTTCCAATCGGTCTTCCCACCAATATCTTTTTCCTCTCACATTCTTGCCACGTGCCCTGCCTATCGCAGCTTTTTCCCTTTTATAACCCTAACTATTTCTGAAGATGCAGAGAGGCCATGCAATTTCTTGTTATACAGTCTCCCTCATACCCGGTGACCTCATCTTTCTTTGGCCAATAAATGCAGGGAAGAATCCTATTCTCAAATACTCTGAATCTACTCTCATCTCCAAGGGTCATAGACCATGCCTCCCACCCATATAATGCAACAGGCAAAATAATCTTTTTATATATTCCCTTTGATAATAATTTTGAAGAGATAAGCCTCTTTATTGCAGATAACAGGCGTTTCCCGATTGCAACCCCGATTTAAATTCTTCTCAAATATTATTATCCTTCGTGATTACATTCAATTTTTCTACATATTCAAATTCTACATTTTGTATCTTAAGATTTTGTATGTTAATACTCTTCCTCTTTGTTACTAAATATTTTTTCTTATCACTATTAATTTCAAACCTCCATTAAATTTTCCTCGCTATCTGTAATTGCAATTGCCGAATCTCCTATTATATTTAAGTCGTCTGAGTAACCTAATATTTTACAATTGATTTCCGCATCTTATTCTTTCTTTACTACCTTCAAGAGAAATTTGAAGATTGAAAATTTGAAAAAGTTTATCCGGATCTATTGAGTTATGCGTATGTTTTACTAAAGTCTACAAATAATTAGTGAACAGAAATATTGAATTCGCGGTTTTGTTCCTAATATCTGTCATAATGAAAATATCTTAATTAATGTTGGTCGATTTGGCCTGAACCCGCAATGATATCTCCTAATATTTCCTCCGCCTATAGTTTATAAGTATTGTATATGTTATAATAGAGTATAATATTTCTTGATCATTACATTTTGGTATTTTATTTTCATTGCTAGATTATTATTGAATATTTTTAATTATAATGAAACTTGAGAAAATGCAAAAATAGAGACTTGAGACAATTTATAAAAATTAACGGTATAAAACTATAGATAAATGACCAATATATACATTCATTAATAGTATTAATTTAAATTAATTGATTTATTTGTTTTTTTTATTATTAAGTTCATTTATTAATTTTTTTAGATCATAGTTATTTTCCTTAAAAGAAACTTAAATTCTGTGGTGCTAGGGGATTTGAAAATTATTCGTCGCAATATGAAGATTTCGCTTACAGTTTCTATCATGTCCGACCTCCATCCAACAGTTATTTTCTGTTAAGTTTTTTGCTTCTCTTAATCATGTGATCTATATATTTAATTTTTTTTGATTCATTATAATAAAATTTAAACAAATAAAAATTTTTACTTTGTTAATTTATATAAATTTCAATATAAACTGATTGTGAGTGATACGCTTAGCCAATACTCTGAATATTTTGTGTACAAAAATATTGAATGTTCTTAGCGAGATTTGATATAATGTTGTACGATTTGTCCTAAATCTGAATTAGAAGAAAATTATAAATTGCCTCCTCTTCCAGCCCAATTCATTTACCCACCCATGTTGCATATGGCATCTAAATTTCTTAAACCTCTGTTTTTTTAATTTAAAATAGAAGGAGAGAAAGAGTTTTAAATTATATTCGAATAGTCTATATATTCTATATATCAGTATTTTTTTTCTGAATTTAATAGCAAGTTGATTTTAAAAATTTTCCATTCTTAATGCATATGATTATTTTTTATTAATATCACATAATAAAAATGAATCTTTTAAACATAATAAATAAAAAAGACATTTTAATAAATTTAAAAAATATACCCAATTTAAAAATGTCAAAAATTTAAAACAACTTTATATCATCATATTTTAATTTTTATATAATATATATATATATATATTTAGTAATTAATAATAGAGTAATTAAATTAAAATAAAAAACAAAGATAATATAATTCAGTCATTTTAATTCAGGTTAAATAATATTTTTTTTTATTATTCAATGATAAAATTTATATATTATTATATATATACTAGCTGCTCAGAGCGCCTTCGGCGCTCTTCACACCTACACGGGGGCTCCGCCCCCTGTACCCCCGAGTGGTACATAGTATTTGGTGGTTGAAAGTAGTAAAAGGTTTTCATCCATTTTGTTTCAATCAGTATATTACATAAAACATTCATTTCTTTTTGTGTTCTTATTTAAAAAATATATTTTAATTTAATCACTATATTAATTATATATATTATTATTGTATATGTTATATCTATCTACCTATGTGGCTCAAAGATACTCGAAAGTTCTTAGCCGCAACAACCACATTTCTCCAAGTGTCCCTATCCTGAGCCCTTGTTCCATCTCTCTTACGTCCCTTCCTACGCGTCATTGGTTTTCCAAGCGGACGTTTTCCAATCGGTCTTCCCACCAATATCTTTTTCCTCTCCCATTCTAGCCACGTGCCCTGCCTATCGCAGCTTTTTCCCTTTTATAACCCTAACTATTTCTGAAGATGCAGAGAGACCATGCAATTTCTTGTTATGCTGTCTCCCCCATTCCCCGGTGACCTCATCTTTCTTTGGCCAATAAATGCAGGGAAGAATCCTATTCTCAAACACTCTGAATCTACTCTCATCTCCCAGGGTCATAGACCATGCCTCCCACCCATATAATGCAACAGGCAAAATAATTTTTTTATATATTCCCTTTGATAATAATTTTGAAGAGATAAGCCTCTTTATTGCAAGATAACAGGCGTTTCCCGATTGCAACCCCGATTTAAATTCTTCTCAAATATTATTATCCTTCATGATTACATTCAATTTTTATACATATTCAAATTCTACATTTTGTATCTTAAGATTTTGTATGTCAATACTCTTCCTCTTTGTTACTAAATATTTTTTCTTATCACTATTAATTTCAAACCTCCATTAAATTTTCCTCGCTATCTGTAATTGAAATTGCCGAATCTCCTATTATATTTAAGTCGTCTGAGTAACCTAATATTTTACAATTGATTTCCGCATCTTATTCTTTCTTTACTACCTTCAAGAGAAATTTGAAGATTGAAAATTTGAAAAAGTTTATCCGGATCTATTGAGTCATGTGTATGTTTTACTAAAGTCTACAAATAATTAGTGAACAGAAATATTGAATTCGCAGTTTTTTTCCTAATATCTGTCATAATGAAAATATCTTAATTAATGTTGATCGATTTGGCCTTAACCCGCAATGATATCTCCTAATATTTCCACCGCCTATGGTTCTTAAGTATTTTCTATGTTATTATAGTGAAATAGAGTATAATATTTCTTGATCATTACATTTTGAGTTTTTATTTTCATTGCTAGATTATTATTGAATATTTTTAATTATAATGAAACTTGGGAAAATGCAAAAATAGAGACTTGAGACAATTTATAAAAATTAACGGTATAAAACTATAGATAAATGACCAATATATACATTCATTAATAGTATTAATTTAAATTAATTGATTTATTTGTTTTTTTATTATTAAGTTCATTTATTAATTTTTTTAGATCATAGTTATTTTCCTCCCTTAAAATAAACTTATCTAATTCTGGTGGTGCTAGGGGATTTGAAAATTATTCGTCGCAATATGAAGATTTCGCTTACAGTTTCTGTCATGTCCGACCTCCATCCAACAGTTATTTTCTGTCAAGTTTTTTGCTTATCTTAATCATGTGATCTATATATTTAATTTTTTTTGATTCATTATAATAAAATTTAAACAAATAAAAATTTTTACTTTGTTAATTTATATAAATTTCAATATAAACTGATTGTGAGTGATACGCTTAGCCAATACTCTGAATAATTTGTGTACAAAAATATTGAATGTTCTTAGCGAGATTTGATAAAATGTTGTACGATTTGTCCTAAATCTGAATTAGAAGAAAATTATAAATTGCCTCCTTTTCCAGCTCAATTCATTTACCCACCCATGTTGCATATGGCATCTAAATTTCTTAAACCTCTGTTTTTTTAATTTAAAATAGAAGGAGAGAAAGAGTTTTAAATTATATTCGAATAGTCTATATATTCTATATATCAGTATTTTTTTTCTGAATTTAATAGCAAGTTGATTTTAAAAATTTTCCATTCTTAATGCATATGATTATTTTTTATTAATATCACATAATAAAAATGAATCTTTTAAACATAATAAATAAAAAAGACATTTTAATAAATTTAAAAAATATACCCAATTTAAAAATGTCAAAAATTTAAAACAACTTTATATCATCATATTTTAATTTTTATATAATATATATATATATATATTTAGTAATTAATAATAGAGTAATTAAATTAAAATAAAAAACAAAGATAATATAATTCAGTCATTTTAATTCAGGTTAAATAATATTTTTTTTTATTATTCAATGATAAAATTTATATATTATTATATATATATTATAGAAAAGAAGAAATATTCAATTAAATAAAAAATAATTTAAGATAAAAATATGATCTAATAAATATTTTAATTAAATTGAGAACTTTTAGAATAAATTATTTAATTGAATTGATATTTGTATATTAGAATTTAAAATAAAGTGAAATATTATAATAATTCTTTGATTGGGAATAGCTATGATAATTCATTGTTTGAAATGATTCCGCTAGGCCGGCAGTGAGCCGCGAGCTGCTCTTGAATGAACAACACGGAGAATTATATAAACTTTAAAAAATTAATTTCTGCGGTTATTGATAAGATATTAATAAAATGTATAGCCTATGTTACTCTAAAGGTATATAAGAATATTGTGATGTAATTTCAAAGAAATCGGTTCAGCCAATTCTGAGTCTATAAAATAGTAATTTTCCGGACAGACAGACAGACAGACAGACAGACAGACAGACAGACAGACAGACAGACAGACAGACAGACAGACAGACAGACAGACAGACAGACGTGAAAAATTCTAAAGTCACTTTTGGATTCTAGGGGTCATGAAACGCGAAGATATGCAAAAATTTTTAAATTCTGAGCAATGTGCAGACAAAAACCTTTTTTTATATATATAGACTAGCTGCTCAGAGCGCCTTCGGCGCTCTTCACACCTAGACGGGGGCTCCGCCCCCTGTACCCCCGAGTTGTACATAGTATTTTGTGGTTGAAAGTATTAAAAGGTTTTCATCCATTTTGTTTCAATCAGTATATTACATAAAACATTCATTTCTTTTTGTGTTCTTATTTAAAAAATATATTTTAATTTAATCACTATATTAATTATATATATTATTATTGTATATGTTATATCTATCTACCTATGTGGCTCAAAGATACTCTAAAGTTCTTAGCCGCAACAACCACATTTCTCCAAGTGTCCCTATCCTGAGCCCTTATTCCATCTCTCTTACGTCCCTTCCTACGCGTCATTGGTTTTCCAAGCGGACGTTTTCCAATCGGTCTTCCCACCAATATCTTTTTCCTCTCCCATTCTTGCCACGTGCCCTGCCTATCGCAGCTTTTTCCCTTTTATAACCCTAACTATTTCTGAAGATGCAGAGAGGCCATGCAATTTCTTGTTATACAGTCTCCCTCATACCCGGTGACCTCATCTTTCTTTGGCCAATAAATGCAGGGAAGAATCCTATTCTCAAATACTCTGAATCTACTCTCATCTCCAAGGGTCATAGACCATGCCTCCCACCCATATAATGCAACAGGCAAAATAATCTTTTTATATATTCCCTTTGATAATAATTTTGAAGAGATAAGCCTCTTTATTGCAGATAACAGGCGTTTCCCGATTGCAACCCCGATTTAAATTCTTCTCAAATATTATTATCCTTCGTGATTACATTCAATTTTTCTACATATTCAAATTCTACATTTTGTATCTTAAGATTTTGTATGTTAATACTCTTCCTCTTTGTTACTAAATATTTTTTCTTATCACTATTAATTTCAAACCTCCATTAAATTTTCCTCGCTATCTGTAATTGCAATTGCCGAATCTCCTATTATATTTAAGTCGTCTGAGTAACCTAATATTTTACAATTGATTTCCGCATCTTATTCTTTCTTTACTACCTTCAAGAGAAATTTGAAGATTGAAAATTTGAAAAAGTTTATCCGGATCTATTGAGTTATGCGTATGTTTTACTAAAGTCTACAAATAATTAGTGAACAGAAATATTGAATTCGCGGTTTTGTTCCTAATATCTGTCATAATAAAAATATCTTAATTAATGTTGGTCGATTTGGCCTGAACCCGCAATGATATCTCCTAATATTTCCTCCGCCTATAGTTTATAAGTATTGTATATGTTATAATAGAGTATAATATTTCTTGATCATTACATTTTGGTATTTTATTTTCATTGCTAGATTATTATTGAATATTTTTAATTATAATGAAACTTGAGAAAATGCAAAAATAGAGACTTGAGACAATTTATAAAAATTAACGGTATAAAACTATAGATAAATGACCAATATATACATTCATTAATAGTATTAATTTAAATTAATTGATTTATTTGTTTTTTTTATTATTAAGTTCATTTATTAATTTTTTTAGATCATAGTTATTTTCCTTAAAAGAAACTTAAATTCTGTGGTGCTAGGGGATTTGAAAATTATTCGTCGCAATATGAAGATTTCGCTTACAGTTTCTGTCATGTCCGACCTCCATCCAACAGTTATTTTCTGTTAAGTTTTTTGCTTCTCTTAATCATGTGATCTATATATTTAATTTTTTTTGATTCATTATAATAAAATTTAAACAAATAAAAATTTTTACTTTGTTAATTTATATAAATTTCAATATAAACTGATTGTGAGTGATACGCTTAGCCAATACTCTGAATATTTTGTGTACAAAAATATTGAATGTTCTTAGCGAGATTTGATATAATGTTGTACGATTTGTCCTAAATCTGAATTAGAAGAAAATTATAAATTGCATTAAAATGAGACCTTTTAGAATAAATTATTTAATTGAAATGATATTTAAATATAAGAATTTAAAAAAATATTATATTCTTTGTTTGGCAATTGTTATTTAATTATGTGCAACATGATTCGACTTGCACAGAGCATCGTTATTTTTTATTAATATCACCTAATAAAAATGAATCTTTTAAACATAATAAATAAAAAAGACATTTTAATAAATTTAAAAAATATACCCAATTTAAAAATGTCAAAAATTTAAAACAACTTTATATCATCATATTTTAATTTTTATATAATATATATATATATTTAGTAATTATTAATAGAGTAATTAAATTAAAATAAAAAACAAAGATAATATAATTCAGTCATTTTAATTCAGGTTAAATAATATTTTTTTATTATTCAATAATAAAATTTATATATTATTATATATATATTATAGAAAAGAAGAAATATTCAATTAAATAAAAAATAATTTAAGATAAAAATATGATCTAATAAATATTTTAATTAAATTGAGAACTTTTAGAATAAATTATTTAATTGAATTGATATTTGTATATTAGAATTTAAAATAAAAAGGGAAATATTATAATAATTCTTCGATTGTGAATCTCTATGATAATTCATTGTTTGAAATGATTCCGCTAGGCCGACAGTGAGCCGCGAGCTGCTCTTGAATGAACAACACGGAGAATTATCTAAACTTTAAAAAATTAATTTCTGCGGTTATTGATAAGATATTAATAAAATTTATAGCCTATGTTACTCTAGAGGTATATAAGAATATTGTGATGTAATTTCAAAGAAATCGGTTCAGCCAATTCTGAGTCTATAAAATAGTAATTTTCCGGACAGACAGACAGACAGACAGACAGACAGACAGACAGACGTGAAAAATTCTAAAGTCACTTTTGGATTCTAGAGGTCATGAAACGCGAAGATATGCAAAAATTTTTAAATTCTGAGCAATGTGCAGACAAAAACCTTTTTTTATATATATAGATTATAGAAAAGAAGAAATATTCAATTAAATAAAAAATAATTTAAGATAAAAATATGATCTAATAAATATTTTAATTAAATTGAGAACTTTTAGAATAAATTATTTAATTGAATTGATATTTGTATATTAGAATTTAAAATAAAAAGGGAAATATTATAATAATTCTTCGATTGGGAATCTCTATGATAATTCATTGTTTGAAATGATTCCGCTAGGCCGACAGTGAGCCGCGAGCTGCTCTTGAATGAACAACACGGAGAATTATATAAACTTTAAAAAATTAATTTCTGCGGTTATTGATAAGATATTAATAAAATTTATAGCCTATGTTACTCTAGAGGTATATAAGAATATTGTGATGTAATTTCAAAGAAATCGGTTCAGCCAATTCTGAGTCTATAAAATAGTAATTTTCCGGACAGACAGACAGACAGACAGACAGACAGACAGACAGACAGACAGACAGACGTGAAAAATTCTAAAGTCACTTTTGGATTCTAGAGGTCATGAAACGCGAAGATATGCAAAAATTTTTAAATTCTGAGCAATGTGCAGACAAAAACCTTTTTTTATATATATAGATATAAATATAATATAAATTTTAATATTTAATTACTCAATTATTATTATTTAATAATTATTAAAATAATGGCCATATTTACTATATTTTATTTATAGTAAACTGTTAAAACATTTAAAAATTTTAATACTTATCAGATAATTTATTAAGTTGTTAGGAAAGAGTAATTTCATTTTTACCGACCGACGAGGTATTGTTTTCACATCAAATTTCACATGTGGAGATTTTTACATATCTCCACGAATCATGCATTTTCTTAGCAGAAAAAAGTATTTTAGCATGATATCTGTCCGTCCGTCCGTTTAGATTTGTACAGCTTGAACGGCTCAACGGATTTTGATGAAATTTGGTATATTTACTTAATGCATCAGTAGCATGAATTCATCAACTTTTGGTGCAAATCCAGAATCCGGAAATGGTAGTATTAGTGATCAACGAGAGGAAGGGAAGGGTTATAATCACACCAAAGTTCACATGAGAAGATTTTTTACATATCACCACGAGTCATGCACTTTGTATTGGTTTTATCCTCGGGAAAATCATATTTATTAGTTTTTTCTTGATTTAAAATATATGACGTCATCCAGCCATTCATGACGTCACAGCCTGGTCTTGCATATATATTATAAATAAAATAAAATTAAAAATGTTTATATTTATTATTTATGTATCCATATCTGTTTTTTATTACATTAATAGATATATTAAAACTATTTGAAATTGTTTCTGTAGCTGGAAATTAATTTACTTTAAAACGTCGGTCGGTTCGGTCCTGGCCACAGGTTAACTTATTTTTTTATAAAACTGAAAGACTATTTTCTTATAATGAATCAATATTTGCTGGCAAAAAAATTAAACCTCTACATTTGATGTAAAGGTTTTACCGTTTAAAAAATCAGCTAAAGCCCTATCGTGTCTTTATCAGCTTCAACCGGCCTTCCAGTACGTGGTGCATCTTCGACATAAAAATTACCAGATCTAAATTTTGCAAACCAGTTCTGGGCTGGCACTGGCGTATTGTCAAAACACCTCTATACACATCCGTTAATATTTTTCTGGTTTGAACAGAATTTTTATCTTTTATATTGCTCTCATATTTAAAAGGGCACCAATCATAAACCTACTGCGTAGATTCAATTGAACTTTTACACACACAAGCATTGCTATATCAGCTCTCCAAATATAATGAACATTAAGTGTGAAGTTGTGTTTGAAAAAATATAATTAAATCCTCTGGCGAAAAAAACGAAATTACTTTTCGAACAACCTAATAAAAAGTTTCAGGTCTATCAGGTCAAAAACAATAATTATTAACTTATGATAGTATTTACTAATTGAAAGTAGAAGATTCTTTTCTTTTCATGTAATGGTAATTGGTATTTAACTACAATGATTGGGTTTTGTCTGTCCGGAAGGTCAGCGGCCGACATACATCCACCTCCTGCTACGACGAGACGTGTTGGCGCCACGGCAGCTGCCATGTTAGCTCGGCTCTGCAACCATAACTTCCACGGTACGTTCGGTAATTCACCAACTTGATATACAGAAATGTGTTTCATTTTTTAATATACCACATCACAAAAATATCTGATATTTATATTAATTTATAAAACTAAAGCTATTGAAGATAGAAAAAAGAAAATTATATTCAAATTTTCTTGAAACTAAAAACAAAAAATCGGGAGTGTCCTCCCCTAGACTTTCCCGCATATAAATAGGTAATTAGGTTATTATTATAATGTTTTAACAACAATAAAAATAAACAAACTAATTAAATTAAATTATAAAGTAAAATGGTTTAACACTATTATATATATTTATAATTTACACCTAACGCTACTTGTATAGGTAAAATGTCACTTCCGGTAGTCAGATCATGATGAAATTTGGTATCTGAATTTTTTTCATATTTTTAAATCTATATACAAAATAGGAAGCAAATATCTCGAAGCAAACTGGTACTTTACTTGAAAGGTAAACGCAACCAGTGTAGGTAAAGTACCACTTCCGGTTAACCGATTTTGACGAAATTTTGATAGAAATCTACAAACTGTGAATAATATCGGTGTACCAAATTTCGAAGTCCTAGCTTGATTAGTTTTTGAGAAAATTTGCTCACAGACATTACATACATACATACATACATACACACACACAGACATAATTCGAAAAATGGTATTTTCCGACTCAGGGAGGTCTAAAACGTCAAGATCTATCGAAATCTCGAAGTCGAAATTTTTGACGATATTCCAATACTTCCCTTATACGAAGTATGCGGGAAAGTAAAAATTGATAAAAAAAGAAAATAGTCTACTATATAAAATTTTTTTACCTATTTTATTTTAGTTTAAATCAAACAATGAATAAAATTATGATATTGAGTTGAATATTTATTTATTAATTCTTTCTAATGATTAATATTCCTTAATATATCATTGAAATCATCAAATACTAAATTATTTAATAAAATTAAACTACAGCGAATTCATCTGATTTTTATAACTTATAAGTTTACCATTTTTGAAAATCTTTATATAAGATGCAAAGGTAGTCTGAGGACTCTTGGAAGGAAATTATTTAAAATCATTCTTATTTATTGAAGTAAATTTATTTTGATTAATAAATAACAAAAAGTTTTTTAAATTTATTAAAGGATAAATACTATTTAACTAATTAATAATCTTAATCATCGGTTTTATTGAAAAAAAATATCAACAAATCCAATTAATTTTTTCAAATTTAAATTTATATTTTATAAATTCAAATAGATATCTCAATCTCGATACAAAAATACATTTCCATAAAATGTAGAAAAACAAGCTAAAAAGTTTTCACTCTAACTGGATTAACAGGGATTCAAGTTGATTAAAAATTCGAAATATAAAAATACATATTTTAATCATTTTCTGTGTATCTATAATAAATAAATAAATATAATACAGAATGATATCATGGTCATCAAGGAAATTGCAATGATCATATTATATATTATATATGGTGAAAATTATTTATTTTTATTTAATTTAATATATTAATAAAAAAAATCTCCATAAATGAATAATTTAAAATTTAATTGTAGTTGATAGTATAATTATTAAAATATTGATTAATTCAATTCAAAGGATGTACTAAAATGATTTTTTCCCACTTGAACTTCATCGGTTTAAATCGGAAATTGTATTTGTTTCTTTGAAGATTTTGCTTTTATAAGAAAAAAGGATTTCCAATCCAAAGAATTTGTAATTAGAAATGGATCATCAAAACGTAAAGAAATTCCAAAATCTCGATGTCGTTTTTTTATCATGATCAAAATATTTTCCTTTACAATGCATTCGCAGCGCTCGTAAAAGTAAAAATGGGCCCTAAATTTTTAAAACAGTGATTCCTAGATTGCAGGGAGATTTTCATTGAAAGAATTTGTTTAACTACACTACAATTTTTTATTTGCATTTGATTCGGCTTCAGTTTATTATTTTCATATTATATTAGTTTTATTTCTTTTTTATATTATAATTATAACGTTTTTATCAACTTCACTTCATGTCTCTGTGTTCGCTCTTAAGACAAATTGAAATCGATTTTTCATCAACTTTAAATTAAGATAGACTTTTGAAAATTTTTATAGATATTTCAATGGATCCCTAGAAGGTATGGAAGAAATATAATTGAATTTTAATTAATTAATTGTAATGTAATTAGTGATTAATTGCTTTTAGTAGAATTTGAATTTTCATTCACACTATTTGACGGATAAATTTGAAAAAAATTCAAAATAATTTATAACATTAAAAGAGGAATTTTTGAAAATTTTTATAGATATTTCAATTGATCCCTAGAAGGTATAGAAGAAATATAATTGAATTATAATTAATTAATTTTAATATAATTAGCGATTAATTACTTTTAGTAACTAACTCGTTTTGTATTGCTCCGATTAATTTCTTTCAACGGATTCTGAATCCTAAATATTTTCAGGATAGATTTTCATTTTGAAAGTAATTAAAAATATATATATATTTTATAGCATTAAAATTAATGATGAATTCTTATCAATCAGGTCTAGTGCAAATGAAATAGTCGTAGGTTTATATTATAAATATAATATAATAATTGTTATTCATTATTAACATTTACTTAACATAAATAGAATTTTAGAAGATATATATTTAGATAATATTTTTTTTGTTTTATTCAATTTTCAAATTTTCGTATAACATCATCTTTTCTATTTCTTTTGTTTTATGTTAAATAAATTTATCGCACTAAAAAGAATAAAATAAGATAAATATAAAAAAATATGTATAAAATAACGTCTTTTCATGGACTAAAAAATTGAGTATAGATCACTAAATTCAAATTATATAGTTTAAAAAGCATTACACAATTTGACTCTACCTATATATATATATATATATATGCTATCTCAAAAACAAAAACTCTTCTACCATAAGAATGGAATGCAGACTTGGTTGCTGTTAATAAATATATTAATAATGAGAAGATATATATGTACTTACTATATAAGCATAAATTTAATTTATTATTAATTTAATTTATTTATTATTATTAATACTTTTCAATTTATTTTCAATCCAAATAATATAGTTAATGAAAAAGTTTCTCCTTGTAATAAAATCAATTTTATTTAAATAAATAATAATAGTTTTACATTAAATATTTTCATGAATTTTTTATTTACTATTGGACTTAGAAGATTCCGCCTCATAAATTTAAATAAAGCACAACACTAATATGTTGACAGAGAAACAATTAAAATAGGAAGTATTTTATCAACATTGGCGTTCTTATTGGCTATTAAGCCGAGCATTTCTATTAGACAAATATCAACCTATAGACAACCATTCTATTATAATAATTTTTATTTATTTATTTTCGTTAACAAAGGCTATTTTCATTTTCTTTTCTTTATAGTAAATCATTATATTCTCACTTCATCTACGTGACTTTAAAAAACTTATTAAAATAAAATACACTCCAATATGTAGTCATATAATGACAGACATGTTTTCAAAGTGTGAGGAGTTTAATATCACTTTATCAGCTCCGATCTCGAAGAAGTTGGAAAAGAGAACGAAGAGATGAAGAAGAAAGAATCCTCGGAGGGGCGGAAGAGGCTCGCGGCGAGGGACCGAAGGTAAACCGCACGTGCTCGCTCATTCAACTCTCTTGCTCGTTTACTCGAGAAGCCCTTCCAATCGGTTTTTATTGCCCAGACCCCAGGCTCCCAAGAACTTGGAAGAAATACTGCCTCTTATACTTCGTCTGAACAAATCTACTTTCCAATCTTACGATGAGATTGCTAATGAGGGAGGGCTATATTCTTTAAATTATCGTCGGAAACCTTCTCCTTTTCTATAAATAATCGTTAACACCAGTTCAAACCGCCTCATTCAATTCTTAACCTTGACTGATTAGATTTACGTGAATCATACACGAAAACGGGAATCTTACTCTCGTCAGAATAAAAATTTTTCGAATTGTTTTATTTGATGGATTAAGAATTTTTTGGTAGATACATACGCCCAAAATATTTCTGTTCGCTTGCAACAATTCTAAAATACTATTAAAATCCTCTTGAGGTCGAATTTCTCCTTCGTGATGTCCATTTTCTGTTTTCAGGCTTGTTTTGGTTTTGTGGCTGTCACAAGTCTAAGATTTATTAAAACCGTTTGATATATTTACGAATTATTATTTTTAAAACATTATTCAGCAACATAACAAAATGTAATAATAGTTATCTTTAACTTTGTTATAATTATGATAATGGGGTTCAAACCTTAGAGCAGTTGTCATCAATCTTTTCATATTGGCGGGAGCTTTTATTCTGCTAAATGCGGTTAAATAATACAAAATTTCAAAGATTACAGAACTCCAATGTTTTGCCTGACATAGATTGAATACCACTACCCTAAAGTCAGGGAAATATTGAAAATTAAAACGAGTTCAAATTTATATTGACTCAAATTGGTACATCGTCTTTTTAGACATTTTGTAATATAAGAAATTTAAAAATTTTATATTTAATTTGCATTAGGTAAATATGAAATTATTTGTAATTTAAAATTTAAGTTTCTTTTTATATTAACATAAATAATTCAATTCTAAGATTCCCCCACCTCATGATTACAAATTGGATTTATAACCAACCAGTTGCAGGTCAAAAGGCGGAGGAAGCGAGAAGCAAGATGCACCAAGCGTAAAAATTAATGTTCCATGAAAGAAAATATTAACATCTCGAATCGTACAAACCACTTGAACTTTTCAAGTCATTAATGAAAGGATCTATTACCTACAAGTCAATTCGTCTTTAAAAATTTTCAATGAATTCAATTAATGTTATAAATACAGATCCTACAATCTGATTTCGATATGATATGAAGTTAACAAAAATGATTTCTTTATTCTGAAGAATTTTGGTTAGATTGAGAGATAATTATTTAATTTCTGAAATTTTCTCATTTACTTTTATAGCTATCTCAAATGATTAAAAAAGATTCATAAAAATTAGGATTTATAATTAAAAAGTAACTAGATGACACTCTTCTAGTTTTGAACTGTCCCTTCGTCACTGAAAAGGTAATTGGTGCTCAACGAGAATCATAGTTAATTTAGAAGAATGATAGAAAATCAAAAATGACCTTTGCAGCAGTGGTGCCTTCAAACCCCAAATAATCATAATCGAAATGGGCACCTTTTGCTTTTTAGAGAACAAAAAAATATTAAGTACCAATGCCCAAGGTCACAGAGTGGTATAATAACTATGTTTTAATATTTTACATTGTCTCGACTATATGTTGAAATGTTCCATTCCTTCTGTCTTTACATAACATAAATAAAATTTATTAAAATATAACTTTAATGATTAATAGGCATATTAAATAGTATCAAATATGTTATTCTTGAATATTATCTTTTTTATTTAAAATGAATAAAGAATATTAATTAAAAATTATATTAAATGATCAAATAACAAACAAAATATTTTTTAATGAATTATATATAAAACATATTTTAATTATTTTCAAGTTATACTTATATAGTATTTTCATAATATAAAATATTCAAATTTTTTAACTTTTTTGATAATGACAAAACAAATATGAGTAGCAGCACTGATTAAACCTATAATATTTAATTATTTGGCTATAATATTTTATTTTTTTAGTCTTACTTTCGAATAAGATATGAAAAGAACCTGTAGGCCGATCTGAGACTGCAATATGTTAAATTAATTAAAATAATATTAACATATATTTATTTTAATCTTATGAATGTGATATCCAATATCTTAAATAAAGTTCCTATCTAACTATATTGAAATTAATGCAACTTTTCATTTGGTGTGATTTTATTCAAAATGGTTATATCAAAGGAAATAATATAATACCACGCTAAGTTATTTTTAAGATGGATATTAAATTGAAATTGACATAATAAACAACAAACTATTATACCATTCAATTTTTTTAATTTATCTAATATTCCCACTTGGAAAACATGAAATTTATCGGGAGGAGTTTCCTGTCACTATATATAGGGAATGTATATAGGGAATATGTATATATATGTACGATAGTAATTTGCTTGGCATAACAGCTTTAATTGACCATTTCTGCTTGGAGAGGGAGGTCTTCTTCAACTTCAAATTCTTGTTCGTTTTCTTCTTGAAAGAAAATGATACTGTCAGGAGGTAAGAGAATGAGAAGGTTCTTATCGCCCGAAATTATCTATCACAATATACTTCATTGTTTTCAAATTCCACAAATGTATTCATAAATTTAAATATACTATTATTCTTTTTACTATCTCGCCAGAGATAGTATTGCAATCACGAAAATTTTCGATGTCGAGATTTTGATGTTTTTATACGTTTTGAAGGTCCCTGAGTCATTTTCATTAAGTTTGAGAAAAATGTCTGTCAGTCTGTCTCTCTCTCTCTCTCTGTGTGTGTGTGTGTGTGTAGACAAGATTACGCAAAAACGGTTTGAGCTAAAATCATGAATTTTGGTATACGGGCATAATTCAAAATTCGTAGTTTTCTATCAACTTTTGAGAAATGTAGCTCAACCGGAAGCGGGTCATTACCTAGAACGTTTTGATTTTTTTCCTTTCAACTGACCATAAAAATAAAGATATATTTTTGATAGTTTTTCACACGATTAAAATTGTATAAAACTCCTATATATAGAATTTTAGCTTGATTGAATCGCTGAAAGTGCCATCAACATAGAGTCAAATACGCACTGGTTTAATAAATATTCTTTATTAATTTTAATTTATAATTTAATTAATTAAATTTAATTTAAATATAATGTTATTTAATCCAATTCAAATTTGCGAGATGATCGACAATTCTCAAAAGTTGATAGAAAACTACAAATTTTGAATAATGTCCATGTACCAAATTTCATGATTCTAGCTCAAACCGTCTTTGCCCAATCTTGTCTACATACACACACACACACACAAACACACATACAGACATTTTTCTCAACCTTAGTGAAAATGATTCAGGGACCTTCAAAACGTATAAAAACATCAAAATCTCATAATCAAAAAATTTAATTTAATAATTAATAATTGAGATTAAAAAATTATTAATTTTTACTATCTGCCAGAGATAGTATTGCGATCACGAAAATCTTTTGATTATGAGATTTATTATTTTAAAATTGATATTAAATTCACGCGATTTTATTTATTCCTTCCAATCCTTCCCATATAGCGGTTTCAATTTTATATTATTCCTCCTCTTTTTCGATATACAAATCAGTCGTTTTCCAATTGATATTTCAGTAAATAAATTTATGGTCTATATAAAAACAATAATATAAATACATATATATTTATATATATTTTAGCATATTTTAATTTGTACACGATAGATTTATTGTGAAAATGTTGGTTCATTTTCCAAGGAGTATATCATCGCCTATTCCGTGTGATTGTCATTTAGGATATCAATTTTAAGTGAAGAGAGAATCACTCACAGTTAAGTATACCCCATTCGTAGAGTTTGACGGCAAAACCGGTCCGTCCATGTTTAAAAGCTTGCATCCTGTGTAATGTGAGCGATTAGCCACAATTCTTCTTGGAATGCAAATGCATATGCAGGGAACCTAGGAAGCTTTCCACTGCTGTTCATAAATATAATTGCATTCCGTTTGAAAATAGGATAATCTTCTAAATTCAGAAATGAACTTCAATAAAAAAATAAATAAAAACTTGAACAGTATATTGATAATTAAGTAACTGCATTCATAAATGTTTCTATTACTGAGAAGTAAGAGCATAAAACAGAAATTGATAGCTAAATAGAATTAAATCAACGTTTTATCAAAGATAAACTGCATATCAATTAAATAAAGTAATATTTTTATAGTTTTAAAAATATTTTTAATTAACTCTCTATTGAAGACATAAAATAAAAAAAAAAAATAAACTTTATTTATTGATCACTAATAAAGAGCGTAATTTTTAAAATCAAATATTATTACTTCACTTGCATTTAAATCCAAAAAAAAGTTTATTTTGCACAATTTGAAATCTAGAACCTCTATTTAAATAGACAAAAACAATCAAACAATATATTTATTATAATTTTAATTTTACAAAATAAATATTATAAAAAAAAAATAATTCAAGATTTAATATTTTTATTTTAAAACAAAAAAAAAATGTCCCTCTAAGAAGGAATGTCTATTTAAATAAGCCCGAGTGTCTCCATTCATTATCTCGCAAATTTGAATTGGATTAAATAATATTATATTTAAATTAAATTTAATTAATTAAATTATAAATTAAAATTAATAAAGAATATTTATTAAACTAGCGCGTGTTTGACTCAATGTTGATGGCACCACGACACGTGATGGCGCGTGATTTGCAGTGTTAAAAAATTAATTCCGGTACTTTCAGCGATTCAATCAAGCTAAAATTCTATATATAGGAGTTTATACAATTTTAATCGTGTGAAAAACTATCAAAAATATATCTTTATTTTTATGGTCAGTTTAAAGGAAAATAATCAAAACGTTGTAGGTAATGACCCGCTTCCGGTTGAGCTACATTTCTCAAAAGTTGATAGAAAACTACGAATTTTGAATAATGCCCGTATACCAAATTTCATGATTCTAGCTCAAATCGTTTTTGCGTAATCTTGTCTACACACACCCACACACACACACACAGAGAGAGAGAGAGAGAGAGAGAGACAGACAGACATCTTTCTCAAAACATTAGTGAAAATGACTCAGGGACCTTCAAAACGTATAAAAACATCAAAATCTCGACATCGAAAATTTTCGTGATCGCAATACTATCTCTGGCGATATATTTTAGAAAAAATGAAATTGTCCAAACTTAATTAGTATATATTATATTTTATTTTAATCTCATATTAAAAATATATTTTAATATAAAATTAAAATGATATTATGATTTTAAGTTGTTTTATATATATAAATGATACTCAGAATTTGAATTAATTGATTGGTCTTCCTTACAATTTAGGGTGGAGGCTAACTGCATAGATAGTCTAATACATTTCAGGCTCTGCGCCCCCCTTAGAACACTGATGTGAGGTCACGCCCCCTGTTTCAGAGTATTGCAAAATCATCTGACTATTTTTTTTAGAACCATTTTGAAAAAAATTGAAAAAAAATTGAAAAGTTTGGCAACAAAATCATCTTAGCTTTTTTTACGACAAAATTTCCAAAAATTGATATGCTAGCCCCCCCCCCCCCCTAGAATGTGCTCACGCCCCCCAAGGGTGGCGCGCCCCCTAGGTTGAGAACCGCTGCATTAAAGTATATAGTTGATTCAGCCTGGGCTTTTGCCTTACCTTTCTTTACTAATATTACTAACAACAAATTGTTAAATAAATTTGCCTATTAGAATAATCTTCAAAATTAATAGATCTTAAAAAAAATTAACAAGAATCAATTGATCTTTGGCATTTCAAAGACTTTTATAAATGGCATCTCATTTTATTGTTAAAATAATTCATCCAGCACCAGGAAATATTGTTCTTTCATTTGTCACTTGGAGAACAGGCTGATAATTAAAATAGCTTCTTTTCAATTTAGAATTTGATAAATTACATTTATTAAACGAGAAATGATTTGTAACAAGGCACAATTTTAAATGCATAATTTGATAGCCATATGAAGTGGGGAGGGGATGTGGAGGGGAAATATGTTTCTCTACCAAGTGCAGAATTAATTGGACGATATGAAGAAAAGTTAGGAGCTATAAGAAGAGGAGTAAAGTTTAATTTGCTCTTCTGTGTAAGTTAGAATTAAACTTTTTGAATTAAAAAAATTATGGAATAAGGAATTTTGAAATTCATAGATGAAGATGAAATGTCTTATTATTAAAAATAAAATAATACAGAAAATTATATATAATTATGCCAATCATAGAGTAATATATAATATCTAAATTAATAATTTATCAGTATTTTTTATTTGGTACAGCATTCAATTTGAAGTTCATACACAAGTTTAGTTATATTAAGGTATAATATTAAAATTAATGAACTACAGGTGAATATGGTCAACACTATATCTACACTGATCAAATTACATAATGAACAAATAATTTATGGTTTAAAATATTTTCTTTATGTTTAAACTAAATTGACAATTTGGTTTCTGTACTAAATGAAACAGAAATAAGTTGACCTGTGGCCAGGTCCGAACCGACCGACGGTTTGAAGTAAATTAATTTCTAGCTACAGAAACAATTTCAAATAATTTTAATATATCTATTAATGTAATAAAAAACAGATATGAATACATAAATAATAAATATAAACATTTTTAATTTTATTTTATTTATAATATATAAGGAGGCGCTCGCTGGCTGTGACGTCATGAATGGCTGGATGACGTCATATAATTTTAAATCAAGAAAAAACTAATAAATATGATTTTCCCGAGGATAAAACCAATACAAAGTGTATGATTCGTGGCGATATATAAAAAAATCTCCTCATGTGAAATTTGGTGTGAAAATAACCCTTCCCTTCCTATCGTCGAGCGCTAATACTACCACTTCCGGTTTCCGGATTTGCACCAAAAGTTGATCAATTCATCCCACTGATGCATTAAGTAAATATACCAAATTTCATCAAAATCCGTTCAGCCGTTCAGGCTGTACACATCTATACGGACAGACATCATGCTAAAAATACTTTTTTCTGTTTAGAAAATGCATGATTCGTGGAGATATGTAAAAATCTCCACATGTGAAATTTGGTGTGAAAACAATACCTCCCTTACTATCGTCGGTCGGTAAAAAGGAGCTTTCAACTCTCTTAAGAAGGTTTTAATAGTAAATTATAATAAAAACACTAATTTTTTGTCAATTCTGACTCAATATCAAAAGATTGTAAATACTTTTAGTTCTTGAATTCTAAAACTTAAAATTTGTTTTCTTATACCCAATATTCACAGAAGAAAATAAATATATTACTGATCATAAATATGTTATTATCAATATTTTAAATGAGAAAATTAATTGATTGCCAAATGACAATCTTAAGTGATGAAATATTTAATAAATCATTTGTAATATTTATTTTTGAAAATTGTATTTGGATTTTTAAAATCCTCATGAATATTTTTATTTTTTTTAATGAAGATCGTTAATTATTATGTAAATAATGTGTATATATATATTTACGTTAAGAGAGAGTCCTTTTAAAAATTAACATAGACATTTATATTCTTAAAAAAAATAGTTTTTAACTTTTTTAGTATACATTAACTATTTTAACGAATTTTTAAATTTAATTACTAAATAAATAATAGATAAATATTAAATTTCAATAAATAAAAAATATAATTAAAATTTTATTAATTTTTTCAATAATTTTGTTTAATTTTCAATTTATGAATTTAAATAAGTCATTTTTAAATCGATTTTTTTTTCTATTCATATTTATTTTTTATTTAAATCTGTAGAGTATTTTTTTTTTTTATTTCTTGGTAAGGTATTATGTAGAATGATAACTAAAATTATTATTTTTAATTTGTTTCCTTATATATATTATTTCACAGAAAAATTATAAGAAAAATGTGTTTTTCTTGAACGAGGGAAGGGGATAGGCTGAACTTGTCAGTTATCTCCCTCCAATTAGCTCCCTCTAACCCATTTCTAGTCGGAGTGGGGCATGCAAGGCATTTAGCAGCATCCATCTTCGTTGAGGCTCGCAGGCTAGCCCTATGCAACCTGTAATTACCTGGTTCGTGGGAGTGAAGAACTCACCTTTTGACCCCCTCCAACCCAAGAGTGGTCTCCAGTCCTTCCTCTTATTCAAACCAGCGATTACAGAGCATTACCCTACTTTTATCATCAGAAGGAATTTACTTGAATCGTGGTATCAACTTTATCATCTAGTTTGAGAAATTACATCTATAAAGTGCTTTTTCATATCGCATAAACTTCACCCATAATTCATTTTTCAAATTTTTCTGTTTCATATAATATAGGTTGCATTCAAATGTTATAATTTTTTCAGTAATATTTAGAAATTGACTATTACAATTAGATGTAAATTTTTAATGCTATTAAATGACATATATTTCGTTAATATTAATATCAATCCAATTAAACGAATAATTTAAAATAAAATATTTAATTAAATATAATATATATATATATATATTATACTAATAAACCACACAACTCCAAAAAATTTCAACTAAATATTGATTAATAATGTCAATTTTTCTTTTATATAATCACTTTATTAAGGGAAAATATATATTTATCAACAAATTATTTGATAAATATCTAAAAAAAAATTTTATGGGCTTCAGATCTTATTAACCTAGTCAAAAAAGTCGAATAAAACAATTTTTTAAGGGTAGAAGAATTAATAATATTCATATACATTTATTGATTAAAAAATCAATGAATTATTTGAATAATAATTCGTTGATTTTTTAAGCTATATTTTGCATATTCTTCTCTTCAGACAAACTTGAAAGGCACTTAATAAAAAAAACGATTAAATAAAATATTAGCTAAGTTTAGTTATATACTTTTATATGATCTTAAAATAAATCCAAATAAAAATTTAACAAATTTTAAATAATTTTTCGACGAAAAAATTAAAATTAATAAATATATAAAATGTTGAATTAATCCTAATATATGTTTGATATAGAAGGATTTGATCGAATTTTGTTCAGGTTGTGGTAATGTCTCTATTAGTTAGGCTTTTTCCTTACCTATATATATATCTTAAAGATCTTCAACTCACTCCCATGCGTATTTACGTGACGAGGTCTATTATTTATGGTAAGTATGTTAGATGTTGCTTGGTATGTTCATTGCTAGAGCACGAAAATATTTTTGAAAGAAGAGAAAAATTAGTAAAACATATTCGAACTTCTTTTTAAATACAAATAAATTATTATTATTTTAATGTATAAATTTATTTTCAAGAAAAAATAATAATATCCAATCATCTTTTTGGTGATAGGGGACTTTTAGAATCTTTCAAATCAAGATTGCTTTTACCGTAAGATTATTATTCAATAATTTGATTTGATTTTATTAAAGTAAATGTATACAAAGTATCTTAAAACTTACGAATCAAACGTGAACAAGAGATAGGTTAGTTCGAGACTGTCCAAAATACTAAAATCTAAGTTTTAATGTTACAAATATGTTTTGGAATTAGGTTCTTTCACATAGAAACGTAAATATTATATATTTTATAGCAATCTATAATATGAAGAGTCAAAATTAAATACTGAAAATTTTTTAACACTTTAATCTGGCAAAAATATTTTTCTTTTCAAAAAGTATGATGATAGTCTTGATTATTTTCTGAATTGTGATTAATAGCAGTGTTATTCAGGATTTCCTAGCAAGAATTAGAATTATAATATATTTAAATTAATGAAGTTTCGATATGTAAAACAGGCTAGTGATTTTCACGATTTTAAATTACCGGTAACTCAAAAACCGAAGGACTTTTATTTAAATATTAGTCTTCAATTAACCTTTGGAGTACACTGTATATTTATTATATATTATATCAATTTTATTAATTTTCTAAATTAGTAATTATATATTATATAATAACTGAAAGAATATTCGCGTATATATAATATATTATGATAAGCTTCACGTTTTTTCCCTATAGAATATTTAACGTAATAATTCAGGTTTATTTTAAATTCAAAAGAAGAAAAAGAAAGTAAAATATCACATGAATTTTATAACTATACATAATATAAAATTCATTTAATTTGTTAATAGAAACAATCAATTTTATTTTTAAATTAATAATAATTGAGAATTGTAAGGGAATGAGAGATTGAGAGAGAGAACCACACTGAATAGCCTTGCGATTGACAGTAAGATTCCTTTCTATGTCTGATTAATTAGATAGTTTAAACTGACAGATTTATTAAGAGTGACTGATTGAATAATCATGTCGTAAAATAGTCAATCCATTCAACTTGGAATAACAAATAACACTCTATCTATATTCAATTTAAAGCATTCAAAATGCTATTTAATTTTAAATAAGTGAAATAAATAATTAATTTAATTTAATGATCAAAGTGTCATATTAATTTAATCAAGTGCTGAAATGGAAATTAAGGCAAGTCTATATAGTAGTGTCAGTTATTAGAAATCGATCTGAGGTTGTTATTTTTACAAATCTGTATCCGTCTAATTATACTTCAGAGTTCTCTTTAACTACAAGTTCATGGATCTTGATCCTCGTATTCTGTCATCATTACACACACATTGACTCATTCTACTTTAACTTCCCTTTAGTGTTCTCAATCACTCGATTCCCATTGATAATTGGATTTTTATCGATATTAAACTTGACAACAGGTCCACATTTTATAATCATTCTATTACTTTTATTTTAAGTTAAATGTTTATTTTCATTTCATATTTATAAAATCATAACTTAAAAATATAAAACAAAAAAAAAAAATCATTTTTTATTATTTATTTATTTTTAACATTATGTGTTCTAGATTTTTAAAAAATAAATAATTATAAAAAAATTAAGTTACAGTGTTTTATTTATAAGTGCACTAAAAACTAGAAAATAATTTTTCTTTTAGTCTCACTAAGTATTTTCTTCTTTATGATGGGGTTGTACAATAGTCCGCCTACTTAGCACTTCAACAACAATGGTCTAGATACTTTGAATAAATTAATGAATGAATTAATTTTTTTTCTAAGGATCTCTCAAATAAAACGCTTGCATTTAAATTAAAAATGGTGACAAAATTAAATGGCAATAAACGGCAAGCTTTTATTTGAGAGATCCCTAGAAAAAAGATTAACTAATTCATTTTAATTAGGCTCTTTATTCAAAGTATCTAGACCATTGTTGTTGAAGTGCTAAGTAGGCGGACCATTGTACAACCCCATCTTGAAGAAGAATATACTTATTGAGGCTAAGAGAAAAATTATTTTCTAGTTTTTAGTGCATTTATAAATATAAATAAAACACTGTAATTTTTTTTTAATTATTTATTTTATTTTTAATTTTTTAGTAAATAAATTTTTAAGGTTTTAAGTTTTATTTGTATATACTTTGAGATTATAAATGATATTTAATGATAGGTTAAAATTTATTAATTAAATTATTAATTAATTAAGAAAATGAAAACTTTATTTCATATTCATGTATTATTATCCAAATCTGAAAAGTGCAAAGTTTTAGTTCAATTGGTCAACTGCAACTGTGTTAAAGATTTACTAGTTTTGAACAAAACAAAATAAATAAAACACTTTAAAAATACATTAATTTAAAAGAATTAGTCAATCATTTAAGTTTTATTTATTATAATGTATTTTATTGATTAGATTTACTTAATTTTTTTTTTAATTTACATCAAAATTAAATAAAATTAGAAAACTCATTTGAAATATAAATAAGTATCCAACTTAAATAATCTTTTATTAATGTATTAGAAACAGGAAAATTATATTTTTATTTATAAATAAATTGATAAAAAATGTTTTGTGTTTGTATAAAAACAATGAAAGAAATTTAATTTTAATATTATTTAATTATTATAATATAGTTATATATAATAATAATCTAGTCAATTATACTTAAATGTTTATTAATAAATTGATTGATTCATTTATGAGAAAATCTTGTAAATTATCTTATAAATAAATATTTTTTTTTTTAAATCTTTATCTTAATGAACTTATCCCTGCCGAAATCGGTCTCATTAGTACTGTCTTTCATCTTTAAAAAAGTCGAGTTTCCTCATAAGCATATAAATGGGTCGCTTAGAAAAAAGACAAAGCAACAAGAACAAGAAAGGATCAAATTTTCTTTCATCCTTCAACGGTTTTTCTCTTTTCCATTAGGACAGTATATATCTTTATGTATGAAAAACATTTTCAGATATAAAAGTTATTAGATCATTAATATAATATTGAGTAATCAAATAAAATTTTATATTGTGTAAAATGATAATGTAATTAATTTATATTTTTTTTTTTGTTTTTACAAACATTTCAATAAGATTAAATGATTTAATATTTATAAAAAGTTAAATTCATTGTCATATATCTTGCTAAAGGTTGTCTATTATTATTATTTATTTTTTATTTATTTATTTAATTAAAGAGATTATATACAACCCAGTATATCTCTATCCTCTCCCTATTTGGAGTAGAGGATTTACAAAAAAAAAAAAAATAAAAAAAACAAAAACAAAAACAAAGAAATATTTAACATAACAGAAATAAAATTATTTTTTAAAAATCCATGTATCTAAAAATAAAAACAAAGAATACAAAAAAAAACAAAAACAAATTTCCATTTATTTAAATATGTAAGATCTGGAGTATTTCATTCATCCAATCATCCATTTAAGAGTCTATTATTATTAATTTGATAATAATTCTGTTACATACCGATGATTCATTACATATGTATATATAAATTGATTTGATTAATTTAAATTGATACTTATGTTTAAACAGCAGTGATGTGGTGGTTAACTGGACTGGAGTCCGTTTTTGATACAAAAGAATTTGAACAAATTCTTATGAAAAAAAAATTTGTATATTTATTGTATATTTACAATAATTAATACTAAAAAATATAGAATATTTAATATTTATATGTTTTAATATAAAATAAAATAAAAACTCTTTTAAATTTTTTTTTAATAAAATAAATTTATTCATTATTTGTGGGATAAAATCATCACTTAATACAGAATGATAGGTAAGATTATGTTTTTGAAACTTTTATCGCTATCCTCATATAGGAATATTCTATAAATTGATTAGATTATTTTTTTTTTAATTAAAATAAAATTTTAAACTTTTAAAAGAATAATTCTTCTACGCCAGGCAAATTTATTATTCCTTTTTAATTATTTTTCGTTAAGATTCCATTCAATTCTTTTCTTTGCAATGGGAGCGTATAGTATTTTTGTAGTGTAAATTGGATGCCGACACGAACCCATCTGTTTCTGAAAGTAAAGAAGGGACAGGTGAGGAAGAGACGGCCGGCCGAAGGTCCTCAGCCTCAGTTGGCGCTCGTCTCCCGCAGCCCGTGGATCTCACCTGATTCCGTCCAAAGGGGATGATTTCTATTATTCCATTCTAGCACATGTATATCCTTTATTGCTTATTTTTACATTGAATAGGTATAATCAGTAGGGTAAAATACAAATATTTTTCTTTTTTTTTTTTATTTAATTTAGAATAATATTAATGTGAGTGAAAATAAACTATGTGAGTTAATAGACTTTTTTCATTTTATGAATTTAATATTAAAACTTTGATAATAGAAATTACTGGTAAAATGTTATTTTACTTAGAAATAAACTCTTGGAGACTTAAATACCAAAATCAATGACATATCAAGTTCAACTATTCCTAGCGATTCACCCAAAATAAATCAAATCCATCAGGTAAATATATTAATCACATTATTTCTAAGATTACCTATATACTCCTACAATGCATTTTATTTATTTTAAAAATAAAACCAATTTTAAAAAATAACAAAAATTAACTATATAATTAAAATAGAAGATAAACCCCTATAATATGTTTCATAATTCATTTATATTAATAAATAAACAAATCATTTAATAATTTTTTAATTTTCAATTTAATTATTTCTTTGTTAATCATTTATATTATTTTAATGATTATATTAATATATAATATACGACCATATACGATTAATTTTTTTTCTAAAAATTAAATCATAATTATTAATATAATCTCATCAATATTTAAAAATATACTAATTCGGAATAATTTTTTTTTTCATTAATCAAAAAAATATATTTATTTTAAAAATAAAATAATTTATCTATTTAAAGGGATGTTTAATGAATCCTTGAATTGATAAATAAAACGACTATTTAATAAACAACAACATTCAGATAAAATTATCCATAAAAAAAATATTTTCTATTTATAATCTAATCTAATTAATTAATAAATTTAAATCTCTTAAACATTGGTATTTATTTAGAGCGAGAATATAAATATGAAATCTTGCCTACCTGATAAGACCCCCCTGAATTAATACTTAACCCAAAGATTTATGACTTTGGATTCCATTTAGATTGCTCAAAGAGGTCATCAAGTCTAAATTGATTTCGTTAATTTATTTTATTTTTATTTCAAATATTACTTAATTAAATTTTTTATGAAATACTTTTATGAAACATAAAACATTTATCACATTTATGGATTTAATCAACAAAATATTATGTATGTACATTAGTGTGTTTTTTTTTTGTGTGTTTATTTATTACTATAGATAAAATTTACTTTTCTATTTGTATTATCATTTCTTTTAAGTAAATAAATGCATTAAATATACTCATTAAATTTTAATGTAGGGTAGGAAGCATTGAATTAAAATTAAATTGTACACTATTTACACGGCACAGTACTGTATTTTTTTTTAAATTGAATATTATGTTATAAATTTTAATTTCAAATAAAAATATAAGTTTTATCTATCTATCTGAACACAAAAATTCTTGGCCGTAGTAACCAGATTCCTTAAATCAACCATGTTATAAGATTCCCTTACTTAATTATTAGGAGTATTATTTTTTCAATTTCCTAACATTACTTTGTATATTGTCAACACATTGCGCCCTTGTTCTACCCAATTAGTTTCTTTAAAAATAAAATTTTCGCCAATCTTTTCAAATCCACCAATCTCAACGCGACTTTATGATATTAATTACGTTTGATCTTGTAATTTCTCATTATTCAATATACGCCATTTTCCTATCTTTGCATTTTTTTCGGGTTTATAAATCTTATGATATTGCCTATTTTACTTTGAATCTATTATCTTTTTACTGTCATGGACCACGCCTCACACATCAATAAGTCCAGCAAAATAATAATTTATAGATTTTAATTTTGATATTTTTCGATAATGATATTAAACCAATATCTTATCAATTTATATGATTCAAGTGAATGAAAATCTTGAAAAGAGCATTGATTCATCACTCCTCTCCTCTCTCTACTCTACATTATCGCACTTAATTAATTGTCTTAGAAAATTTAATTTAATTTTTTTTTTGTTTTCAGTTAAAATTCAAATTAAATTACGATCTTTTTTTTATTATTTATTACATGTGATAAATTATATTTTAACTTTACTTTGAATATTTTTAACATAAATTAAATCTATATACCTATATATATATATATATCTTAGATTAATTTTAGTTTTTAATTCTATTCAATTAATGTTAAAAATTTTTCGCTATTTCCTTTGATATATGGGAACCTTGAAAGGATCCATTTCTTGGAGACGTTGCTCGCGAGTTGGGCCCAATTAAAAGAATCGTGAGGCGTTCTAAGGCTGGACTGGGAAATGGACTTGCATGAGGCCGACCACAAGACCCAAACCTCTCTAATTATCTATTGAAGGGCCGATTGTGTGTGGGAACCACCTGTTCTAAACGCCAGTCGCTGGACCCCATCTGCCAAAAAACAGAGGGTTTCTTCTCATCCCCTGAAAATGACTGGACAAAGAAAAAAAAACGCACGAGTCTTTACACCATTGTATGTAAATAATAAACTCTGAGACGAAGATATAATAAATATCTTAAGAGATAAAGCTATACTAAGAAAAAATATCAGAAAATTAAAAAAATAAATAAATAAACTGATTGAGAGAGATGAATTTTTCTTCCTATGCTATGGTTGGATATTTAAATTATTTTTATCATAAGAATTAATCTATATGATATTCTTTGCTATCATAAACAATTATCTAAGAAACGCTAATGCATATTTACTTGAGATGCAGATGGTTTAAGATGGTATTAAAAATTGTCATTCAAAGAATTGTTTACGATTTGTCAATGGCCTTTGAGTTCTTCGAGCATGGATGCCTTCATTTTACTATCCGACAGGGAGTTATTGGATCTTTTATCAATTGTTCTTCTTTCTATACTATACCTATATAAAGATTAATAATTTGAGCATAATCATCACTAATAAATAACAATTCAAATTATCAATATAATTTAATATTAAATAAGAAATTTAACATAAATAAACTAAAATTAATTTATATAATATATTCTATTAAACATTTTATTAATTTATTGATTAATTAAAATTAAAATTTATACATATGGTAAAGGAAATGATTTCTAAAAGGGTGTCTCAGGGACCTTCAAAACGTATAAAAACATCAAAATCTCGACATTGAAAATTTTCGTGATCGCAATACTATCTCTGGCGAGATAGTAGAAAGAATTCGATTTTTAATAAAATAAATTAAATTTAAAAAATATAAATTATTAAAAAATTGAAAAAAACATTCCGTAAAATAATATTAATAAAATATAGTCCATTTGTTCTGAACTTAATGTAAAACTATATTACTATTTTACTTTACATCTTAAATAAAATTTTTTTCACACCAAATTTCACATGTGGAGATTTTTACAATCTCCACGAATCATGCATTTTCTTAACAGAAAAAAGTATTTTTAGCATGATGTCTGTCGTCCGTTCGTCCGCATAGATATGTACAGCCTGAACGGCTCAACGGATTTTGATGAAATTTGGTATATTTACTTAATGCATCAGTATGATGAATTGATCAACTTTTGGTGCAAATCCGGAAACCGGAAGTGGTAGTATTAGCGATCGACGATAGAAAGGGAAGGGTTATTTTCACACCAAAGTTCACATGAGAAGATTTTTTACATATGCACTTTGTATTGGTTTTATCCTCGAGAAAAATCATCTTTATTAGTTTTGTCTTAATTTAAAATTATATGACGTCATCCAGCCATTCATGACGTCACAGCCTGGTCTTACATATATATTATAAATAAAATAAAATTAAAAATATTTATGTTATATCCATATCTGTTTTTTTTAGAATCGATCTGTCTGGTTGAACTTGGAATATTGATAAAATATGAAAATTACAAGCATTGTTTTTTTATTAATGTAATTAAAACATTCAAATTTATTAATTAAAATAAAAATTAATAAATACATTTTAATATTAATAAAAAAAATTATTATATTTTATTTGATCATTATTACTCCATTACTTTAATATAATCATGATATATAATACTTTTTATTCATTTTCAAAGCTGTATTCAATATAAATAATAAAAATTGAATAAATCAATAATAAAGGTACATTCATACTTTATCGAAATTCTTCAAACATCAAGAATAGAATTCATTAAAAGCCTTTCCTATTTTGTATTATGGCTAATTTAAATGACATGTGTCGAAATTTTGGCAAAATCATCTTTAAATTTTAATTCACTATTAATAATGTTAATATATCCTGAATAACTAAAGAATATTTTGTTATTTTAATTTATGATTATATATATATATATATATGTACAGGGTGTCCCAAAAAATATATAAACACTTTAAATAATTGTAAACTTGATGTTTATTAAAATTTAAATAATTTTCAACACATAAAATAATTTACAAATATCATTCTATTGTCTTCGCTGTTATTCGTTTTGGTCCAGGCACTGCCGACAACGAAGAGCGATAGAAATGCACACATCATGAAACAATTCCTTTGGGATTCTCGTACATTTATGTTCAATGGCTGCTCTCAATTGAATGACTGTTGCAGGTTTCAATTCGAAGACTATATCTTTTATGTATAATAAAAATTTTTTTGGAATAGTGCCATCAGCTTCAAACTTATCTCTAATTCAGTGATTCTCAACCTTTTTTTTACCGCGACACACGCAAATCACGCGCCAGCACGTGTCGTGGTGCCATCAATATAGAGTCAAACATGCGCTGGTTTAATAAATATTCTTTATTAATTTTAATTTATAATTTAATTAATTAAATTTAAATATAATGTTAATTAATCCAATTCAAATTTGCGAGATAGTCTAGTGGAGACACTCCAGCTTATTCTTTTTATTTTACATAAAGAAGATTTAAAAAATAAATAACTCTTTTAATATGTCGAATTCTAAAATATTCATTTATTTCTGTATTTTTTATTAAAATAATTATGAATTGAATGTCGAAAAGTAGTGAAATGTTCTTTAGATTTTTACTTTCCCGCATACTTCGTATAAGGGAAGTATTGGAATATCGTCAAAAATTTCGACTTCGAGATTTCGATAGATCTTGATGTTTTAGACCTCCCTGAGTCGGGGAAAATACCATTTTTCGAATTATGTCTGTGTGTGTATGTATGTATGTATTTATTGTCTGTAAGCAAATTTACTCAAAAACTAATCAAGCTAGGACTTCGAAATTTGGTACACCGATATTATTCACAGTTTGTAGATTTCTATCAAAATTTCGTCAAAATCGGTTAACCGGAAGTGGTACTTTACCTACACTGGTTGCGTTTACCTTTCAAGTAAAGTACCAGTTTGCTTCGAGATATTTGCTTCATATTTTGAATATAGATTTAAAAATATAAAAAAAATTGAGATACCAAATTTCATCATGATCTGACTACCGGAAGTGACATTTTACCTATACAACACTTGCAAAATTAAACAAATCGTCATGAAAGTTTTTATTTAAAATTTAAAAGCATGTTTTAGATTTAGAATTAAAAACAAAAACAACATTTGGAGTTTTCTCTCTCAATTCCTAATTTTAATATTACCCTCTTACTGACTATTAACAATCAAATTAGTGAACATATGACAACAAATCAATAATTAAATACATTAATAAAAATAACTAACAAAACTTGAATGACTTGATCTAAATCGATATTTATGAAATGTTAGCAGTACATATTTGAGGTTCTTTCTCCCTGAGCCAGGTGCGTTTATATTTATAATAAAGTAGAACTCGATAGAACTCACGAGTTCGCCAGGGTGACCTCGAGAATGCATATATTCAGCTTAAAGTCTGAACATGCTCCATCAGATAAGTTGATTCAAATACATATTTATGCGATTTGATGTTTAAAAAATGTTTAGATTAATAAAATATACAACTTAATTAAAAGTTTATTTTTAAAATATAATTTAAAAATGTATGTCTTACTATTTCTCTTTAAAAAAATTATTTTATTTTATTTTAATAAATAAAAGTTATGATTTTAATGCAAATTATTTTTATTATTTTTTTCCCTATTAATTAATTATTTATTCTTTACGATGAGTAGATGGTCTTTCTTTATTAAACAATTCTAATTAAATAATGTTATTTATTTAAAGTTATCCAATAATCCATAAATGGGTGTTAGTTAATTGGCCTCGACTATCATGATAATTAATATCCAAAAATTTCTATCAATATAGGATGCAATTTTTTGGGGTTTTCTTAAAATTTTCTAAAATAAAAATAGACTTATTTAGATGTACTTAGCTCCTGATTTCATTCCAATCTGATGGTTTGTATAGATTTGTTTACTAATAGTATATATATTATATATATTGTTCGGTTAGTCAAATGTTTAAATAAAAAACAAATTAAGAATACTGTAATTTATATTTTATATTTTTCCAAAATGCATTGAGAGAATAACTTAAAAAAAATATTCATCATGATAATGGCAAACAACGAGTAACATTAAATATAAATTAAAACCTTTCCAAAATTTTATCGTGACTTTAGTTCACGAATATAGACACAAAGTAATAAATGATTGTCTACATTGCATTACTTAAAAAATATAGTTAGGTCTCTTGTCGATCTGAAATCTTGTTACAATAGATTATTATATACACGATTTGATGACTGGCTGAAAAAGGCTTATTTATTAATAACGAACCAACCATTTTGGACCAAAATCAATTATGAGAGGGTTAGAAAATCTTAATTACTTAATTTTTAGTCTGATTTGGAAAAAATAAATTTATACAATTATCCTTTTTATTGAGTAATAAGTAAATCTGCAATTTTATTAGGTATTAAAGATGGTAAATATTACAAATTTTATTAAATAATTCTTTAAATGCAGAAAAGAAATTGTAAGTAAATTTTTTTGTCAGTTTCTTGTTCATATAAACATAAATTAACATGTTCAATTAATTGATGATGATATTAGATTATGGTACATTTACTAAAATTGTTAAATTAAAAGAAATTGTGAAATGTTAATATTATAAGATTTTTCTTGTAAAATGATTGATATTTCATCGAAATGAATTGCAGATAAATATAAATATTTAACATAATAAATGTATTAAATGAAATAATATAATAAATTAATTCTATTTTACTAATTAGAAAGGAGAATGTAAAATTGATGAAAAGAAAAGATAAGAACCGTTATGATTACTGATATTTTTAGCAAATTTAAAAAATTTCAAAAAATTTATTTTTAATTTTTACCGACCGACGATAGTAAGGGATGTATTGTTTTCATTCCAAATTTCACATGTGGAGATTTCTACATATCTCCACGAATCATGCATGTCTGTCCATCCGTCTGTCCGTCCGTCCGTCCGTATAGATGTGTACAGCTTGAACGGCTCAACGGATTTTGATGAAATTTGGTATATTTACTTAATGCATCAGTGGGATGAATTGAGCAACTTTTGGTGTATATCCGGAAACCGGAAGTGGTAGGATAGGAAGGGAAGGGTTATTTACACACCAAATTTCACATGAGATCTTTTACATATCTCCACGAATCATTGGTATTGGTTTTATATTCGAGAAAAATCATCTTCATTAGTTTTTTATTAATTTAAAATTATATGACGTCACCCAGCTCTTCATGACGTTACAGCCATATTATAAATAAAATAAAATTAAAAATATTTATGTTATATCCATATCTGTTTTTTATTGCATTAATAGATACATTTAAATTATTTGAAACTGTTTCTGTAGCTGCAAATTAATTTATTTCAAACAGTCGGTCGGTTCTGCGCCTGGCCACAGGTCAACTTATTTTAAAAATATTTAAAATCAACAAAGGACGAACTATATATATATACATATATATATATAAATTGAAGTGAATAAGTGGTTGTTATTTATAGAAATGTAAGACTCCTAGAATTATTTGCTTTTTTTTATGTTGTAGTGGGAGAGGAGAAGAAACGTCAATCGTGGGACAGTGAAGGAGGCTCTCGAAGTAGTTTTGTACCTGACCGTCGACGGAGCGACGAGGAAAGTGCCTGGTGGTCCGACGCTGCATATATCGATTCAGACGATGAAGATGATGATGAACTGGTTGATAGTCCATCTGCTTGCTCCTTAGAAGTCTCTCCACATCCTGATCTTTTAAGTCCTTGCCGATGCCTCGACAACGAAGAACAGGAATATGCTGTGATAGCCGAGCACGGACCTTCGTATGTTCAAGATATTATACTGTTTATTATATCTTTTATTTAAACAATAATATTTTTTGAGTATTTTGTTTTATTATGAGTTCAATACAATTTCATAATTAATTATAATATGTACTTCTAAATTATCAAGAATAAAAATATTTACTTATAATTTTAAATAATTTCTTTTAATTTAAAAAGGAAATATTCGATTCAAAAATATATTTTTTTTTTATTTTCAGAGTAATCAGTAGTGAAAACTACGAGCCTGAAGAAGAGAGTACGATGGGACAAAAATTTTCATCTTCTCCAACTAACGGTGTACCACCCAATGTTTCAGTGAAACCCAGACCTCGATTATCTCTCACATGGGTTCTCCGGTCACATCAACATAAACATAAAACTATTAAAGATGCGATCATTCAGGTATTATTAAAACTTTAAATAAATAACTTACATAAAGAAGTGAGACCTTTTTTAAAAAGAAAGAAAAAAAAAACATTCTTAATCCCAGTCATTTAAAGAAAACTTATTTTATTAGTAATATTACTTTTCAAAGCAATTAAATTTCGAAATTTCGTTTTTATTATTATTCGTGTTATTTAATTATGTTAATTTTACCAGCTGTATTTATTCAACAGTAAATTAACTGTTGTAAATTTCATTGAGTAAAAGAGTTAAAAGAAATAAAAATTTAATAATCAAATAAATCCATAAGGGGGAAATAAAAAGAAACAAAACCAAATGACATGTCCCATTAAAAATAAGCAATTAACTATTTTTATTATTCTTGCCTGGAAAAAAAAACCTTTCTAGCTTTATTAAACAGATAAGTTTTCAAATTCCTTTTATACAATATTCATTTACTTTTTTAATCGATTTATAATAATAAAATCATTATTTTATCTAAAATAGAATAAAATAAATATTTATGAGAATTATTAAGAAGTGTGTAACAAATATATTATTCTTCTTCGTTGTCGATAACTTCCTAGCGGAAGTGTCGTGGCCCTAATAACTCCACAGGAGTCATAGGGTGTTCATGGGAAAATTTGACCGAAGTGGTTTCCCCTTGCCTTCTTCGGTGGGGCAGCCGATGTTAAATTGAATTAGATTTTTATATTTATTAATTTATTAATTAAATAAATATATAATCTTGAGTTCTTTGCTGGGATTCGAACTCAGGCTTCCTGTGTAGAAGTCTAGTACTCTACCCACTCAGCCATGCTGCCCCTAAATATATTATAAACCTATTTAAATTGATTTGTGGTAATTTTAATATAATAATTTCTATTGTAAATCAAAAATAAATTATTTTTTTCATTAGTCAAATATTTTAAATAGTTAGTTGAAAATTAATAAGTGATAAAACTTGAAATTATTTAAATCAATATTTATTTATTTATTTTGGAGATGAATAAATCCTTTTAATATAAATGAGAATTTACAGGCAAAGGAGGCAGAAGATATGGAAACTGGAACTGACTTTGAAAGACCAACACGTACAACATCTGAACCGTGTTTAGTAACCGAGTCAAACACGACATCAATATCGAATGCAGCATCAACCACAGTTTGTGGACGTTCTAGTCGTACAAGTCATCGGCATCATAGGAAACATCGAAGAAAACATCGTCATCGAGTGGGTTATGAAATTCACGACGTTGATGCCTTCCTTGCAAATGTAAGCTGGTTATATTTATAATTAAAAATGATTTTATCTTAATAATAAAGGTGATTATAAGAAGATTGAAACCAATTTCATAAAATATTATTTGATTGATTATCAGGTTTTGCTCTGATCACGTGGCAATATTAATTATTATTATATTAGCGAGTTTGTCTACGGTTGCCGCCGTCTTTCGCATCCTCGTCTCCAAGCCTCTCGGTCCTTCCACTCATCGTCTTGAAGTCCCCTGACATGCATAACCTCAGAAATGTTCTGTCTCCATGTTCTCGCCGGTCGGCCTCTTCCTCTTCTTCAAGGAGGAACACAGCAGGGCACTCTTCTCGGGCATCTCTCTTCAGACATTCTATTGAGGTGGCCGAACCAGTGCAGATGTTTCTCCTCGATCCTGTCGATGAGACTTCTCGACTTTCATTTGCTGCCATATCACCTCGTTCCCGATGTGCTGGAGTTTTGATATTCCGCAGCTTCGTCTTCAAAATTCCATCTCCATAGCCAGAAGTCTATTTTTATCTTTCTTATTCAGCTCCCATACCTCACACCCGTATGTAGCAATGCTCTCCATTATTGACTTATATATGTTCGATTTAGTGTTTCTAGTTAGTTGGTCGCTCCACAAATTGGGGTTAAGTTGCCGGATCACTCGTTTCCCTTGATTTATTGACATCCTCTGAGCTTTTCCCGGAAGATGATAATGTGACCCTTAAATATTTGAAGGCACCGCAATTTTTTATTGGGATGTTATCAAGTAGGAGATCCGATTCCCTCTCTCCCGCCACAAGATATTCCGTTTTCGCTAGGTTAATTTGGAGGCACCATTTTTCATATCCTTGAGCTTGCAAAGCATATATTCGATGTCGTCTTTGTCCTCAGCCAATATGACCTGATCATCGGCAAAGAGAAGAGTATAAAGGATATTGTCCCCTATTGGAACTCCCATTTTTCCACAATTCCTCGTCCACATGCTTAGAGCATCCTCCAGGTATATCTTGAATAAGGTAGGCGCCAAGGAACAGCCCTGGTTTAGTCCCTTAAATAAATGAGGGTGACCTCAAGAATGCATATATTCAGCAATCAGCTTAATCTCTGAAATATGCTCAATGTGATAAGCCTCAACATTAAATTGCTTTAAATACAGATTTATGCATTTGATGTTCAAGATTAATAAAATATACAACTTAATTAAAAGTTTATTTTTAAAATATATTTAAAAATTTAGGCCTTACTATTATTTCTCTTTCATATTAGAAAAAAATTATTTTATTTTATTTTAATAAATAAATTGAAGTTATGATTTTAATGCAAATTATTTTGCAAAAAATTTTTATATACGATGCAATATTTTGTCATATATTTTTCTTTTCTCTCTTGGATTTGTTAAATCATATCTTTGGAAACAATTATTTTTAGAATTGGAACCTTAAACGCAGAGTTAAATTTGTAAAAAGTAAACGACTCTGTATAAAATGTTGAATACAGGTCATAGTATCAAATTTTGCAGATCGACTTTATCTACCTTTTATACCTTGAACGTTGAAATTTTCGTCTTCAATTACTTCCGAGGGGGGAGGCTTTTCTCTCTTATTCCCATTACCTATGAAATGGAGATAGAATGTCGTAATATTAATAAAATAATTATTTATATTTTTTAATTAATAGTAAATATAATTTATACTAATATTACTCAATTTGAGAATAATTCATGTAGTTGCATAAGTATCAGGCGTTTTAAAAAATATTTATCTTGAGGTGTCTAATAAAATTAATAATATTATTATTATATTAAAGTGAAACAACATATTATTAAATTGAAATTGGAATGGGTATAATGATATTTTTCTGATCTTTAACAACATTATGTTAAATTTTGACCAATGTATAAAAGAATATTATCTCTCGTTTGAAATATTATGGAAGACAATTCAAAGTAACTCCCAAGTTTACAGCTGCCTTAGGGAGTGTTCATAAGTTTCATTAAGTTTCTAACTTGAAAATAAAAATATCTTTCACCACAACACAAAAGAAATTTTGTTGAATCGTAAATATACTAGTAATTGTTTAAAAATGATATTAATAATAATCCGAGAAAGACCTAACTAAACTATTTGCAATTTTATATAGAACATTTGAAAATAATAATTAGAAGTATTTATTTAATAAGATAGAATTATATTTTATTTTTCTAGGCATCTTTAGACCAACCGGCTAATATTCCGGTTGTATTAAGTGCTCCGTGTATGCTCTACCAAACGAGTGTTGGGGGATGCCAACAAGAGTTATCTTTACCTCTGGGCATGGTAGTCAATGCTGTTTTTAAAAATCAGGTAATTATCGGTTTACAAATAGTGTTCACTTTAAACTGAATTTATCGTGGAATGCAGCAATTAATTAATTAGTTCTTTGAAAATAATATTTTTCGTATACCAATGATCATTTTTATAACGTTTTTTAGTAATATGCCTTTTGCGGAGTTTTCTTTAATATTTATTTTGATGTTGTTCGCAGTTCTGGTCCTGGATCACTGGCCATCCTGGATATTAAAAAAATAAAAAAACGATAAGTTTATGTTTAAGATTGACATTCGTTGGTTGTGCTAATCTTTCGGCTGTTGCCTGATTGGATATTTTTTTGTGGGTTTGATTGTAAAGTTCTGTGATATAATTGACAATGTTGGGATAAAAATTTTTAACAGTTGCTGCCACAGGGGTAAAGTCAAGTTATCTAAACCGACAAATGTAAATGGCATGATTTTGAAATATCCAGTGTTTTTTCGCAATTTATTGTAAAATTCATTGAATGAAAATTATAAAAAATTAGAGAAAATATATCACTTCTGTTTCGATGGGTGCAAAACTGGTTGAGTCCCCAGGAAATTCAAAAAATATTGTTTTCAAAGAACTAATTAATTAATTGCTTCAAACCACGATAAATTCAGTTTAAACTGAAATTGCAAACACCGTTTGCAACGGGTTCGTCTAGTTAATAAATATTAATAAAAATTAAAAAAATAAGAGAAATAAGAGAAAATGTAAATAAAAAAATGTTGAATTTCACATTTAGAATTTAATAGTTGATTTCAAAATTTAAAATCAATACAAATTTTTATATTTATTTTTTACTGCAATTATATAAATATAATTTTAAAATTATGTCATATCTTAAAATTGAATATATTTTATTTTATGATTATTTATTATATTATTATTATTATTATTATTTATATATAATTATTTAGGTATGGGTTTATGTGCAAACTCCTCATGGTGAAGAGGGATATGTTCGATATGCTTCTTGCCTCCCTCTCGGCATTCTCCCACCACCACCACCCCCACCGCCACCTCATCGGAACTCTTCCAAGCATCGTCGAACTCCCTGTTGGGAATCCCACGCAGATATTTTTCCTCATCCTAGAGGGAATAGAACTGATATACAAAAATCTCGTGATGGATCAAGGTTTGTTTAGTCCTTTCTTTTTCCAATAAATAATTTTATTTTAAAAATAAATCTTGTTTTGAAAAAATACATTTAGGCTAAATTTACACCGCCCGAAAAAGAAAAATTAAATTTATAGAAATCATTTATATTAATTTTAATATAAAGGAAACTATAATTTATAATAAAATCCTTCTAATTCAATTATTATCATTTAAAATCTCAAAAATAAGAATAAAATGATATTCTCTATTGTCAAAGAGAGGATTACTATCAACATATAATAATTAGTACCTAGAACACCAAGCAATCGCTCGACCCTTTAAAAAAAATTATACAATTTATTATTATAAACTTTAAAAATTTTATAATTTTCTAATTATTTATTACAATTGTTAAATTAATTTTTTAACAATCTATCCAAAATTTGTTTCCTAAAATGGTATAAATTAATTAAAATAACTTGATTTTCATTTCAAGATGACAAATATATTCAAATTTAGTTTATAAAATGTTTGATCCTTTGTTATATATATATGATGTAACAATTAGATGGCTATATATATATATATATATATATATATATATATATATAATTTTTGCTAGTATAATAAGATAAGATAAGATTACTAATAAATAGAATAGAAATAATAATAAAATAAGAAAGCACTTACCAGGTTTCTAGAATTTTTCTTAACTGGGGGTGGGGGGCAATTTTTTTAAATTTTATTTCTCTAAAAACCTCATTCGGGCTATTAACAACATCTAAAAATACTTAGCCAAATCACTCTAACAATGAACAGATGATCAATTTTATTTTATAGATATTAATTTAAAGATAATAAGGTTATAAGATTAAATTAACAGATAAAAATGAGAGCTAGTATGTTTCTAGTTATAGAAGCTCTTTTAGCAAAACATGATTGTAACGTTTTGATGAAATATAATTTATTTTTACTTATATTCGAAGATTAATTTCTCTCTCTCTCTCTCTTTCATATTAACATCAGAAAAAAGATAAAGTAATAATTCTTCCTAAACGACATTCAAAATATTAAATATAATTTATTTTCAGGTCTGAATGTGGACGTCCTAGAAGACCAAAGCATTTAGAAAGAGATGCTGTATCCGCGTGCGGTGAAAGAAGCGTTGATCGACTTTATCTAAGGGCAGCTGCATGTGCAAAAATTCAACAACAGCCACAACAGCAATCAGTGAACCTTTCTTCAACCACTGCATCACCAAATACTAGTTTTAGGCATACACTTCTTGTGATTCGTAGCGATTATCACAGTAAAGGTCGGAATACGTTGACTGTTCTAAAAGGCGATGTAGTGCAGTTAATGTCCTCCAGATTGAAAGATTGGTTTTGGGTGAAATCTTCTGATGGCAGAGAAGGGTTCATACCATCCGTAGTGGCAGGTCATGGATTTTTATAAAAATAATAATTTAAATAAAAAAGCTTTTTAATTTAATTCTTAATAATATAAAAATTAGTTTTGTTAAAATATAGACTAACAAAAAAAATGTGATCTTTTAAAAATTAATATTCTTATCATTATGTGTTACATTTATTTATTATTTATATCTCTCTTTTATGTTATTTGTATGAAAAAAATAAATTATTGGGATATTTGTTTTATAGAAACTTTATTGAATTTATTTTTTTAATTTATTGAATTTTTGAATTACTAACCTACCTTGGTAGATTCCTAAAATTATCATCTTCTAATGACTCGAGATTTAATTTTAAAGTGTTTATGGTTTTTATATTTTTTTATTCATTTGTAATTGGGAAGGTAAGTTACAAAATACAAGACTATGATAGCTTCCAATATCTGCAAAGTTTAATGCCCTTACAACTAGTATTTGGGATGGGTGAATATTTCGATTCGATACTCCATAGTCTAGAAAGATTTTTGGCCTCTGTTGTGTTTTGTCAAGTGATTTTATGTTTATTTAAATTATATTATACTAAGTATTTATTTTCATGATTTATTTACATTAATACATAGCAAATTTTATCTATGACATATTGTGAGTCATAAATATTAATCTTTTAGTAATTATACTCGTTTTTTTCATAAAATATGAAATTATTTTTGCCTAATTATATATTATAATTATAGTATAGTATATATACAACAATTTAACAATGACTTGGTAAAGTAACAACAAGCTTAACAATAAAGATAAATCCTTATTTTAATTCAAAGATTTACATATCTAATCATAATTTTAACTTTAATAAAATACCATTAAAGATGAATGACAGTAGAAATGTGACCGATTTTGAAAGGGAGAATATATATAAAATTTTTAAAAAGTAATTGCTGCTGTTATTGAATAGATATTGATATAATGTATTCAAATAGAAGTATCCAAGAATATTGTGATGTAATTTCATACAAATTGGTTGAGCCAATTTTGAGTCTATAACGTCACAATTTCCGGACAGACAGACATGAAAAATTCTAAAGTCACTTTTGGATTCTAGAGATCATGAAACGCGAAAATATGCAAAAACAATTTTAAATTCTGAGCAATAGGCAGACAAAAACCTTTTTTTACATATTTTTATAAACAAAAACAAAACATATCTCTTAGGGAGCAAGTAGCTACGAAAGAAATGAGTTCAAGTCTTTATGTGGTGTTAAATTAATGTGTACAATTGTATATTATACCCGTAAAAGTTGACAAACAACAAAAATTTTCAAAATTTAACTCATAGAAATGGTAGAAGAACATCAAACATTGTATTTGCAATCTCCTATAACATGGATGTCCAGGAGTATGGTTGCCAAATGCTATTTTTTGGAAAGGAAGAAGGAGAACAGACATGTAGACTGGACTTGTTGGATTTTAATCTAATTTCTCTTTTTTTATATATAATAATCAAATTAATTGATATATTGAATTTATTGAATCTATCAAGAGATATTTGATTTTATAAATTATCATGATGAAATAATATCTCTGTTATCATAATGAAATATTATCTCTTGATAAGATAAGGATATCATGAAATAGAAATTCCCGACAGGGCAAAATGCTGATATCGCACTCTTAAACAATAAACCCCTGGGACATCTTATCACATAAATATGATGCTTTGCAGGTGCACAAGAAATCTTATCATGAATAGGACACCTCCGCAGAAGCGATGATTTTTCTTTTTTTGAATAATAAGATAATATTTTCTTTCGACACCTAATAATCGTGAGAACATTCAGTGGCGACGATGCTGACACTGAGATTTTTAATTATTGAACCACCTCGCTTCCCCCTTCTCTTCGTCTATTAAGGAGGAACAAGGTATAAAAAGAACAGCAGACTAGACTAGGCTAGAAGGAGAACAGACATGTAGACTGTACTTGTTGAGTAGAATACATCGGAGTGTGATCTTGACATTTACCTTTTCGGCCTTTGTATGATCAAACATATTTGTACTTAACACACTATGAGCGGGGCGGGTATTTGTACCAGTTGCGGGGACTGACACTTATAAGCGGGGCGGGTATTTATACACGTTGCCACTTATATAATATATATTTTCCCTTGTGTCAGTTAAAATTACTTATTTTAAACGATAACTAATATATATCCCTCATATAAGTGGCAACGGGTATAAATACCCGCCCCGCTCATAGTGTGATATAACTCACGAATAAATTCTTCTCTTATATTGATTAAATTTTGCCTTTTATTTAAACCTTATAATGGGTAATTCCATTATATCAATGGGTAAGGTAAAAACATAATTGGCACAAGTCGATAGCCGATTCATACACATAATTCATATAAAGAAAAAGACAATCCAACAAGAACAAGTAGGGTCCAATTTTCTTTCATCCTTCAACTGTTTTTCTTTTTTCTATCAGGACAATATATATCTTTATTTAAACCATTTAAACCATTTTCAGATAAAATAAGTTTATTATTAGATCATTAATATGGAGTAATCAAATAAAAATTTATATTGTGTAAAATGATAAATGTAAAAAATTTATAATTTTTTTCTTTTTACAAATATTTCAACAAGATTAAATAATTTTGTTCTCTTTCTTTATACATTTAATCACTTATTATAAATTAATAGGATTTAATTCTAAAGTAATAGAAAAAACATTTTCTTCAAACACATTTAAGATATAAAATTTTAATCTCAAACATATTATACTGTTATTACCTTTGAAACAATACCTCCCTTACTATCGTCGGTCGGTAAAAACAAAACAACTTGCAAAATTAAAGATATCGTTATGGAATTTTTTATTTAAAATTTAAAAGCATGTCTTGGAATTTATAATTAAAAAAAATTATAATACAGTAGAACTGGAATCACGAGTTCGCCAGGGTGACCTCAAGAATGCATATATTCAGCAATCAGCTTAATCTCTGAAATATGCTCAATGTGATAAGCCTCAACATTAAAGTGCTTTAAATTCAGATTTATGCAATTTGATGTTCAAGATTAATAAAATATACAACTTAATTAAAAGTTTATTTTTAAAATATATTTAAAAATTTATGCCTTACTATTTCTCTTTTATATTAGAAAAAAATTATTTTATTTTATTTTAATAAATAAATTGAAGTTATGATTTTAATGCAAATTATTTTGCAAAAGTTTTTTATATACAATGCAATATTTTGTCGTATATCGAAAATTTTCGAGATAGTAAAAAAACCAGTTAGATATTTTTTTAGAAATAAAATCTTTTAAAAAAAATTTTAAAAAATATTATATTGATTTTTTTTTAATTATAAATTTGAATTTAGATTATTATATATTAATTACTAAATATTGTATTTTGTATATTTTATCAGGTTGTCTCGATTTTATTACATTAATTCAGAACTTTTTCAAAATTTATTTTAAAAATTAGGGTAAATTAATAAATCTGGAAACGCTGGCATATTTAAATCACCTTGTATATTTCCATCTCCATAATATCTTTACTAATTTTTTTCTAAGATTGCAGTATTATTTAAAAAAAACACAGAAATTTATTTTTCAATCATACTTAAATTTATTTGAAATTTAAAAAATTCATTAAAGGGTTAATATTTTTTTGTAAAGTTTTTATTTACAATTCAATTAAATTCAATTTATATTAAAACAAGTTTTTATTTTTTTAAGATGTTAACATTAAAATATATTTAAATTATAGTTAATTAATAAAAATTTGTTTTACTCAATAATTAAGTTTAAAATATTTTAAAATATACCAGTGGCGCAACCAGGATTTGATCCTGGGGAGGGTTTTGACTAGCCGCTCCACCTTCCTATTAAATATTTAAAAAAGTTTTGTAAATGAAACACTGATTTTACAAAATCTGGCAAAAAAATCTAATTTTCTATTTTATTTACTCGTATTCACAGTTTTAGAAAGAAAATATTTTTTTCCAGCTATAAGTAAATTATTTTAGCTTTCCTCATGGAATGAGGAAAACTTATACGATGGTCGGGAAATTTTGAAAATTTTTGCACCGAGATTTTTCGAGATTTCCACTTTTCAGACGGTTCTGAATCCAAAACTACAAAATAAAATTTTTGAACCGGCCGGCCGTTAGTTACCGAGATTACGTCTAAACAAAATTAGATATTGTCTTGAATTTTGATATTCAGATGTTTTTTTGGGAATGATGGGCGGGGATTGGATTGTTTTTGGACAAGATCGGACCATAAGTAAGGGTAGTTAAAAGAGGTGTCAAAGCACATTTTATTGATTTTCTCAATAAATACCGATTTTTATGAGAATTATACTATCATATTAAATTTATAGGGAATCGAATTTACTAAAAGCTTCATTATATTCATTTTTACCTAAACTTAATAATAAAGAAGTTATTTATAAAAAACTACTTTAAGATTTCGAAAGCTTTTCGTCCGTCCGTAGTGGCAGGATATTTGAAAGAAATCATGTAAAAATCCCTAAATAAAAAATTTCCTTAATTTTTTTTTTACTTATTTAATAATGAATAGCCGAAGAGACTTGAATGAGGTAGTTATACATCATGCTTGGTGTCATCACATCTGTTCCATCTGGTTTTTTAGCTTCCCATTCTTCATGGTTTGCCTTCATTATGGCCAGAAGCTCATCATGCGAGTCGCTGAATCGTTTCCTTGGTGCATCAGGCTTCTTACCACGAACATCCCGACAGATTTCCAAAGAGATGGATTTGCTTAATCAGGTCCCATACTGATGTCTTGTAACCTCCTAAGCGTGAACGAAGAGCATTGTTGTAACCTTCCAATGCATTGTTTGTTCGAGGTAAACCCATCAAAGTGGCATTGTAGATGTACCAATGTTCCAATGTCGAATTCGGGGTCATAAAAGCCAGCCAAAAATTGTTCACCTAGCCAAGTGCGCTCGAAGTAAGAAAAAAGATCACGAAGTTTTGCCTGTTGGTCTTCCAGATAATGCTTGGTAGGCTACAATGACTTTTGATGGTGGTACCAAGGCCAAAGCTGCAAGAGTTCGTAAATGAGTGTAGTTGTCAGGATTATCTATATCATTATAGAGATTCAAAACTTCTGGCATTGATTTGATGATTCTATAAATGCATTGAGTAAAATGAAAAAGACAACCTCTGATGATAGTAAATTTCATAAATTGCGTTATATATTCCCTGGTGAAATATACGGTGCAAATGGTGTATTTTGTATTTGGAATCATTAAGCTATTAAAACGTATGCTAATAAACGAAATTTGAGTAAATTACCTTTATTTTATATACGAATTTGACACCCCTATTTTTTGGATTGCATATTATATTATTGCATTAATAGATAGATTTTTATAAAGTTTATTTTTTTTTACAATTATAGATTAGTAAAATGAAAGAATCATAGACATATTTTAGATTTGTTTAAATAAATAATAAATAAATTAACATATGGATAATAAAAGGATAGGATTCTTAAATGTAATTGATAATTAGTAATCATGTATTTATTAATAGAGCAAATAAAGTAGTAAATATAAATACTAATAAATCAGATGTTTATTGATTTAAATTATAATTTGGGTTATGAAGTATATAAGCTATGCTATATTTGTATGTAATAATAAATGTCTATTTAAATATGATTTCTGATTAAATTTCTTTTTACAATAATTGCATGCATAAGGTTTTTCTCCTGTATGAATTAATAAATGTCTATCTAAATCAAATTTCCGATTAAATTTCTTTTTACAATAATTACATTCAAAAGGTTTTTCTTCCGTATGAATTAATAAATGATTACGTAAAGTTGATTTGTTATTAAATTTCTTTTCACAATAATTACATTCAAAAGGTTTTTCTCCCGTATGAATTAATAAATGTGTTTTTAAAGTTGATTTCAGATTAAATTTCTTTTTACAATAATTACATTCAAAAGGTTTTTCTCCTGTATGAATTAATAAATGTGTAGTTAAAGTTGATTTCTGATTAAATTTCTTTTTACAATAATTACATGCATAAGGTTTTTCTCCTGAATGAATTAATAAATGTGTTTTTAAAGTTGATTTCTGATTAAATTTCTCTTCACAATAATTACATTTATAAGGTTTTTCTCCTGTATGAATTAATAAATGTGTTTTTAAAGTTGATTTCTGAATAAATTTCTCTTCACAATAATTACATTTATAAGGTTTTTCTCCTGTATGAAGTAATAAATGTGTTTTTAAATTTGAATTCAGATTAAATTTCTTTTTACAATAATTACATTCAAAAGGTTTTTCTCCTGTATGAATTAATAAATGTCTATTTAAAGTTAATTTCATATTAAATTTTTTTTCACAATAATTACATTCAAAAGGTTTTTCTCCTGTATGAATTAATAAATGTTTATTTAAATATGATTTCACATTAAATTTCTTTTCACAATAATTACATTCAAAAGTTTTTTCTGTATGAATTAATAAATGTTTATTTAAATATGATTTCAGATTAAATTTCTTTTCACAATAATTACATTCAAAAGGTTTTTCTCCTGAATGAATTAATAAATGTGTAGTTAAAGTTGATTTCTGATTAAATTTCTCTTTACAATAACTACATTGAAAACGCCTGTCTTCTTTATTGTTTGAATCAGTTTCTTCTTTAAATTTTTCGCCTAAATATTTCTCTGTATCCTCTTCGAGTTTTACATCATTTTTGAAAATGGAAAATATTTTTTTATGAAAACATTTTTTTAGATGTTTTGATAAAAATTCTTCACTTATAAAATTTGTATGACAACATACACAAAGAAATAGAGGACCTAAAAAAAGAATTGTTTTCGTTATTTTAAATCATTATATTTTTATATATCTAACTATTTTATAATTAAATTTAAGGAATAATATCATTACAAATAATATTAAAAAAAATCATTTTAGTGACAATTATTATTACTTTAGATGAAAAAAACATAGAAATAAAATCTAACCTTTATATATTGGATATATTGTGTCTTCTTGTGAATAAAGATCCATTTTTAATTGATTAATGTATTATCAATTATAAAATATATACTAGGTAATATGTAATATGAACCAGATGGTGTGTGATATAAACGTTTTAAATTTTGATTGTGATTTACAATTATAATAACAACTTGGTCTGTGATAACCACTAAAACACGCCCCGGACAGTTGGATCATATGATTTGAAAATGTGTTACGAACCAAGGCACCAGAGACGCTGCTGGCACTAATTTAAATCCGAACGTTGTTCCAAAAACAACCAACAGATGGCACACCAGGCACATTTTAAATCCATTTAATTTTAAACATGTAAACATCTGATTGCATCCAATTGCATCTTGCATCTGATGTGATATGATGATCTGTTCGTGTGTGTCATTCTGTGTTCGTCAAACGTAAAATTGTAAATATTATATTATCTGACTGATCCGACACCCTCCAATTGCGATCAATATGAATAATGATAAAGTAAGTATAATTAATATAATTTTAAGTACCGGTACCCCGAGCTTCGGCTCGGTACTTAAGTTAAAAAAAATGATTCATTATTATTGGATATGGCTGGGAATATTAATACCTGGGACACCGAGCTCTCGCTCTACCCTTTAAAAAATATTGATATACAATTCTTTAATTATTTATTACAATTATTAAATGTATTAAATAATATTTTATTGAAAAAATATTAAAAATTATAAAACTATCTAAAACTTAATTAATAAAAGAACAATGAATAAATAAATCACGAAAATAGATAAAAAAAAAAATGCACGCGGCGAGTTTCGATCCTTCGAACTCGGGGAGTAAAAACAATTGTTCTAACCACTGGTCTAAGATATTTTGATAATAAATAAACATATTTTTACCATCTTTCGAAGACATTTATTTGTTTTGTTGTTTTTTTTTGAGAGAGATTAATAAATATAAATATATTTTATTAAAAATAAATATTTTTAATTTTATTTCGAAATTAAATAATAAATTTTAAAATATTTTAAATAAAAAAAAATATTAATACAATTTCAGTTAAAAAATAAAAATGGATGTCATGTGACGTCACCCATATATAATTTTAAATTAAGAAATAAATAATGAAAATGTACGTTTCCTGAGATGTGATCAATAAAACTCAATTTTTCTTTATAAATACTATATCTAGTGTGAATTTGAAAAAAATCGTTAGAGCGGTTTTTGAGAACCCATGGCTATATATATATATATATATATATATATATATATACAATTTTAGCTAGCATAATAAGATAAGATATTATTGATGATTATTTTTCATTATAAAGTTATATAATATATGTACATATAAATAAATTTTTGATTTTGCAGTTTTTAGATTGTATGGTTGCAAAGATGTCCAGAAAAATGCCTTAATCAATTTGAAAATTTAACATATCTCCGATTAGAATACTGTGAATTATTAAAATATAGTGATCTAGAGCAGTGATTCTCAACCACTGTGAGATTTTCAAAATGACCCGCCAAAGTTTACAAATGTAAACAGGCTCTTAAACATTTCCTACTTTTTTCAATATGGTAAATAAGTAACAAACTTTTACCCTTATCTGTTTCTTTGTGTGCCGCCAAATTTTTAAACCGTTAAAAGTGTGCCGCAGTAAAAAAAGGTTGAGAATCACTGATCTAGAGCAGTGTTTCTCAAACTTTTTGGTCCGCGACCCCCTCTTACACTTAAAAATTTCAAAGGACCCCCCGAAGAATTGGTATGTGTAGAATGTGGAGGAAGAAGGGGTGAAAATCATTTACATTCAGAAGGAGTTTTTTTTTAGTTTAATTGCATTGAAACACTCATAATTTTGATTCATAGCCAATTTATTTTTAGTATCAATAAAAATTAATAACTTATCTTTTGTACATCTTTGAACAAAATATTTTATGCTTATATACTTTTATTCTGATATTAACTTAACATAACTAATTGAGTTTATTTAACATGTTTTAAAATAAATTTAATGCGATTGGTGTTCCAAATGAGAACATTATTCTATCATAGATTAGGCGGAGAGGAGAAACTCGGGGGATTCCCCAATATCGCACAAATTTTTGAATGTTATATTCAGGCACGTATTAAAATATTTTTATTATTTTTTTATATTTATAATAACAATTTATTTTTTAACAATTTTTAAATTAATAAAATTTTTGAAACAAAAATTAATTTGTCATCAGTTTTTTTGCGACCCCCCAAATATTTTTCGCGACCCCCTCAGGGGTCGCGACCCCCACTTTGAGAATCACTGATCTAGAGGATATTGATAAAATAAAAAAATTAAGTATTTTATCTTTTTTTGGATATCTATTAATATGTAATAAAGTACTTCCATACATTATTAAATGTAAAACATTATATCAATTAATTCTTGAGTGCACAAAGATACAAATTGATTTTACGATAATTAAAAATAACTTGCGTCTTCATACATTGAACATTGCAGAATCTGACATTAAGTTTGAAAATAGTATAATCAGGTCATCTAATTTGAATACTCGAGATAAATATAAGAATTTAAAAGATTTTTTACCTTGTGCAAGTAATATCGAAAGTTTAAAATTTCGATATAAAGATTACTGTTTTGAGGATGATACACTTGTTATTTACCCTATTAAATTAAATTAAAATAAAATATTGTTTAAAGTAAAATTATTTTATTATTTAAGTCATATAAAATGTCTATATTAAAATATTATAAAATGCAATTTGTGAATTTATTTATGTATTTATGTTTTTATTTTTTTTAAATTACTAATTTATATTTATTTATTAATTGTTCTTTTATTAATTACTACAGTCAGAGTTTAGAGTTGTTAGTTGACACACACAGATGCAATAGAGACGTGGTTCCTCGATACTCATTCCCCCCTTTTGGTCATTTAAATGATTGTATTTATTTTAGCAAATAAATTCTTTACTTGAATCAAACATCGCCTTTTATTCTAATTGTATAATTACCACAGTCGGTAATTATTTAATACCCGAATAATTTAATTATATTATTATTATTATTATATTAAAATGAAACAACATATTATTAAATTGAAATTGGAATGGGAATAATGATATTTGTCTGATCTTTAACAATACTATGTTAAATTTTGACCAATGTATAATAGAATATTATATTCTTTCGTTTGAAATATTATGGAAGACAATTCAACGTAACTCCCAAGTTTACAGCTGCCTTAGGGAGTGTTCATAAGTTTCATTAAGTTTCTAACTTGAAAATAAAAATATCTTTCACCACAACACAAAGGAAATTTTGTTGAATCGTAAATATACTAGTATTTGTTAAAAAATTATAATAATAGTAATAATAATCTGAGAAAGATCTAACTAAACTATTTGTAATTTTATATAGAACATTTAAATAATAATTAGGAGTATTTATTTAATAAATTAGAATTATTTTTTTACTTTTCTAGGCATCTTTAGACCCACCGACTGGCATACACATTTTCATTAAAATCTATTAAATAAAAAATTAGATATATTCATTCATAATAATAAGAATAAGAATAATTGTTATTAAGTTTAAATTTATTTGTGTGTTTATATATTTATCAAAACCTTGAAAAATTAATAAAATATTATAAACTTATTATTAGTATATAGTAAGATTAACTTCACATATAAATTAATATAAATTTAAAAAAATGAAATAAGAGATAATGTAAATAAAATAAGTTGACCAAAAGGAGGGAATGAGTATCGAGGAACCACGTCTCTATTGCATCTGTGTCAACTAACAACTCTAAACTCTAACTGACTCAACTGTCTCAATACTCTCTATCTCGATACTAACTGACTGTCTGACTAACTCTAACTCTGACCCAAACTCCCCGCCTGTCTCCAAGACAGCTTTTTACTATCCCGCATACTTGGTATGGTAAGGGAAGTATTGGAATCGTCAAAAATTTCGACTTCGAGATTTCGATAGATCTTGACGTTTTAGACCTCCCTGAGTCGGAAAATACCATTTTTCGAATTATGTCTGTGTGTGTATGTATGTATGTATGTATGTATGTAATGTCTGTGAGCAAATTTACTCAAAAACTAATCAAGCTAGGACTTCGAAATTTGTTACACCGATATTATTCACAGTTTGTAGATTTCTATCAAAATTTCGTCAAAATCGGTTAACCGGAAGTGGTACTTTACCTACACTGGTTGCGTTTACCTTTCAAGTAAAGTACCAGTTTGCTTCGAGATATTTGCTTCATATTTTGTATATAGATTTAAAAATATGAAAAAAATTCAGATACCAAATTTCATCATGATCTGAATACCGGAAGTGACATTTTACCTATACAAGTAGCTTTAGGTGTAAATTATAAATATATATAATAGTGTTTAACCATTTTACTTTATAATTTAAATTAATTGGTTTGTTTATTTTTATTGTAATTAAAACATAATAATAATAACCTAATTACCTATTTATATGCGGGAAAGTCTAGGGGAGGACATTCACGCTTTTTTCTGTTAAGAAAATGCATGATTCGTGGTGATATGTAAAAATCTCCACATGTGAAATTTGATGTGAAAACAATACCTCCCTTACTATCGTCTGTCGGTAAAAATGAAGAATTTCTCATTTAGAATTTATTAGTTAATTTCAAAATTTAAAATCAATACAAATTTTTATATTTATGTTTTACTGCAATTATATAAATAATTTTTAAATTATGTCATATCTCTTAAAATTGGATATATTTTATTTTATGATTATTTATTATATTATTATTATTATTATAAATATATATTTATTTAGGCATGTTTATATGCAAACTCTCTATGGTGAAGAGGGATATGAACGGTATGCTTCTTGCCTCCCTCTCGGCATTCTCCCCCCCCCCCCCCCCCACCGCCACCTAGTGCTCTAGAATTTGAAGCAGTGAAGCATAGCGTCCGGCAAGGGGGGGACAGGTAATAGTAAGAAAAACTATGCTCAAAGAAAATAACGACAAACTGGAGACTCTCATTAAGAACACGATTAGATCAGTATTTGACTAATTGGGTCACGATGTCTACCTTTTCTGGAGGAGATCTTGGAAGAGAAAAAGGGCCGCCACTACACTCGGTCGTCCACCTACTATCTCCTACGAAAGGACCGGCTACATTATTTAAGAAAATTATTGTTTTCCAAGAAGGATTGTTTTTTTACCGACCGACGATAGTAAGGGAGTTGTTTTCACTACGTCTAGAAATATAACAACTGAAAATTGATATTTCTAGATGTCTATATAGTTGTCTAAAATGAAATTTCTAGATGTCTATATAGACGTCTAAATTGATATTTCTAGACGTAATCTAGATCTCCTAGACGTCGTCGTTCTAATAAAAATCCTTATAATTCAATTATTATCATTTAAAATCTCAAAAAATAAGAATCAAATGATATCCTCTATTGTCAACGAGAGGATTTCTATCAGAATATAATAATTATCTTTTAAAATATATTCTTATTATTATGTGTTTCATTTATTTATTAATTATCCCTTTTATGTTATTTGTATGTAAAAAATAATTTATTGGGATATTTGTTTTATCGAAATTTTATTATTGAATTTATCTATAAATAATTAATTTAAATAAGTTATGTTTATATAAGGCGCTCTTCTCACCTAGACGGTACCTGTACCCCCGAAGTAATACATAGTATTTCGTTGTAAGTGTGTATGTAAAAGGTTTTCATCCATTTTGTTTCAATCAGTATATTATATTCATGACTGACATTCAGGTATCAGACCAAATGCATAAGCCCTAGTAGAAACTCTCCCATATATCTGTGTAAATACCTTTGTGATAGAGTTAATTAGAGCGATGCTTCTGTAGTTTTTTGGTTGGGCGGGGTCACCCTTTTTAAATATTATTTTGATCTGAATCATAGACCACGATGTTGGAGTTTTTCCATCTCTAAGAATTGCATTAAATAGTTTCAATATGAGTCTCTTCCTGATAATATTCCTGATAATATTGATTGACAGCATTATTAGCCTACACTTTATCAAGATTTAAAAAAGTTTTTTGAATAATATTTTTATTAAATTATAGTTTAATTATATTACCTTAATAAGTTTTCTTATAAATGTATATAAAACAATTTAAAAATATATAATTTTATAAATAATCAAATTTATATTAAATATTCTTTTTTTTTAATCATAAAAGTTTTTGTTAAGATTGTTGGTATTGTGAGAGTGTAGTCCATCTCGGATATTACTTAAAAGTAATTTATTTGTGGAATAAATATGTTTTAGAGCACTTAAAAATCGTTTACCCAGATATGCTCCTCGAAACTACCTGAAGTAAACAAGAAAGATTTTTTTTTAAGGAACTGTAACGTTAAGAGTAAAACTGAGTAACACGTTCCAGAAACTTGTAACTGTATCGAGTTCCTCAAAAATTGAGGAATGGCCCAGCCCTGCCCATATTAGGTATATAATGTATATTAAGGGTTAGGGGGAAAAATAATTTTAGTCCATAATTGATTTTTTTTTCAGGGGACAAAAAAGAAAGTTTAAAACACAAATTAATATAAATTATCAAATGCAAAAATCTATATTTGTTATATTATTCATCTATATGATATATTAAACCAAAAACAACAAAATAGTATACCTAATAAAAAGGAAAATGTTCATAAAAAAATTGTGTTTGGAAGTATCCTCCCTTCTTGTAGCCTGAAATCAAACTAAGAATGGCTATTTTAGGCGCTTTTAATAACAGAAAATCAAATAAAAGCAATCATTCTTATAATTTATGAAAGTTGTATTTAAAAGAAACGGTATAGACCTTTAAAACCGTGTAAAAACATGATTTTTCAATATTTTATGGACTAGAAGCATTTTGCTCCTGACCCTTAATATTTATTTTACTCTTCGGACGTTATCATTACCCTACTTTTTAAACTAAATAATAATTATATTATTAAAATAGTTATTAGAATAAGCAACAATCCATTTTATATTGTTTGTAATTTTATCACTATGAAAAATCAAAAAAATTTTAAAAATGAAATTTAATATTTAAATGACTTCATTTATACTGAAATATTTAATAATTTTGTTACATAGGAATTTCTTTTATTAATTTTTGAAATTGTTTCGTTTTGCTTTACGCTAGTTTTCAGAATTGAAATTTCCCATTTCTTCTTTATATTATCAAAAAAAAAAGAGAAACTCATATTAAACTATATTTAATCAAAATAAGTTAGAACCTACTTTTAGTTATATTTAAACAAATATTCAATATCACTTATAATTGACACAATAACAATCCATAGATGTGAAAAGATATTTTTTATAAAATATTGGAAAAATATAAATTTTCTTTTTAACATAATTTCTAACTAAAGTGATATTGAACCAATTTAACATTAAAAAAATCTTGCAAGTAAGGTTTAAGGGCTTATCTTCTCGATTAAATTATGTAGTGATGAAGTGTATCTAGGCTTTATTCATTGTACTTGATCTATGGTACTAATCCTTTTTTGATCAAATGAGATAGACATTTTAAGGTAGCTTGGTTCTCTTAAAAATTAAACCTTCGGAAAAGAAAAGAAGATAGAAACTCGTATTAAAAAATAATAACTTATTTATTTAAAGAATTATTAAAGAAATGATAAAGTTTGATCTACATAACAAAAATTCGTACAGATATCTATTTTTGAACTTGATCCAGCCAATGCTAAAACCTAAAAAAAAACATAATAAAAAAATTGAAAATTAATAAACGGAACTTTATATTAAATTAAACAGAGAAGTTTTAATAGATATGAAATGTATATATCATCTCCAAGGTGCTTGGGAACTCGAGAATTTTTAGCTGAAGCAATCATATTCTTTTAACTTATATTTTAATTATATTTCTATTCTCACCTAATTCTTTAATATTTGATTCTATATTATTTCCCCATCCACTGACTTTTTTCCATATGGTTTTCCCATAAAAAAATTTCTGACTAATCTTTCTAAGCGATTTAAATCTTCTCCTACCTTAAACTTATTCAATCAACCGTTGAGTGAACGCTGACTGTAGAGATATGACTCCTGAATGCTATGTATCTATATTTAAAAATATGCTTACAACGTGCTATGTTCAATAAGCCTATTCAAAAAGCGTCCGCTCACTATACTTGTATCCAGCATGAGTTAGAGAGCGATCACTCACCGGATGTCAGACAGTTGTACCTACTGAACCCAATCGTTATAATTATAAGAGATGAGTGAAAGAGTAAAATAACTGAATTAAACGAGATCTTACTAATATTTATAAAGTATTTAGTTTCAAACAACTAAACGTAGCAAAAATAAAAATTTTGAATTAACAATAAAAATCAAAAAAGGAAAGTATAGGACTATTTACCTTATATGGAGTTTCTTGAAATGTACAAGAATAAACAGAAGCAGCAGAAGTGGGAATCTCAGCTATAAGTTCTGTATTATATCCAAGCTGATAAAATCGAGAACTAGCTCCTCCAGCCATTATACGATCGTCATAAAATTGAGCAACATGAATACCAGAATCCTCGATAGGAAATACAGAAGTTTTATTAAGAGATCGAAGGTGCCACATTGATAAGCGCGGTCCTCCTCCACATACCTAAATTCAAAAAGATTCATGATTTTTCATGATTTAACTAAAGCCAAGTAGGTAAGAGATGTAATTTATGGAAACTTTTATTTTAGTGCATAAAATAATGTAAATATATAAATAAACATATAAATAGAATAAATAAAACTATATTTTTTCATCTAACATAAAAATTAATTCAAAATTATTTCAATTTACCAGCCAATCATCATTTATAGAAACTGCACCTATCCATTTTCCTAATTCTGGTCTTTCTAGATCAGAATTTTTCCAAGGTTCGATTTGATTTACTGGGTTTTTTTGTTTGATATCCCATAATTTTACGGAACCATCTTCACTTGCAGATACCATCATAGAGTTACTAATAATAAAATTATTTTATTAAATTTTAAATTAATTGAAATGGAAAACAAATACTTACAAGTTATGAATAGTATGTATATAATCTTCATGAGCTTCTAATACTCTTAAGAGCTTTGTGTCTTCAATATTATAAATATAAATTTTATTATCTCCACAACCTGCATATAAATGACCATCTTCTTTATTATAAAACATTGAATTAATATCCGATTTTTCAAGATCATCTCTAAAATAATGACAATATGAGGAAAAAATAAATGCATCAATTATTTTCTTATTCATTATTTTAATGTTACTTGAGCATACTTAGTACTTGGAAATTGAATAGACCAATTCATTTTTGGATGAGTACTTGAAATAATTGAATTCCAATCCCAACCTGATATTTCACTTTGAGTTCCAATCAACAAAAATTTATCTAAAGTAATCATACTACAAATTTGAATGTCATTGCTAGCTTGGAACACGTATAATGGTTTTGTTTCTGGACTATTTCCCTCATTGGAATATAATATTTTTTTCAAACTAAAAGAATGTTTGACAGGTATAATTGAAAATATAAAAAATTTTAATATATACATATATATATTTTAATACATACTCATATACAGCTACTTCACCATAAATATTTCCCGATAATAAATATCCACCGCAAGGTGAGAAGGTTTGTGAAAGAATTGTATTATATAAATGTTTATTCACCATTTTAATGAAATTTTATTCAACTATATCGACAGTTAAGGTAATAATTTCAATAAAAAGAAAATAATTTAGTTAGATTTGAAGCTTATCAAGAAACATTATCGTATTTGTTGAACAACAAAATATTTAATACATTTCATAATTTGTGCTTAAATCGGGAAATTATATTCCACAAAATATCAAATGATTCAAAAACTCAGGCAAAAACAAGGAGGTAAATATAAATATAAATCCATGCTGCATAACCTTAAATGTGAAATGTATATAAAAAAGTAAAATTTTAAATTATTTTATTTTAATTTTATTATAAATCATAATATATAATATAATAATATAAAAAAATTTTAAATCAGGAGATTTTTAAAACTTAAAATAATTGTATATTTATATTAATATGAGAATGATAAATTCATTTAATTATTATAATGTTGGCCTTCTCATGGCAACAGTTTTTTCATGGTTTCTAACTTGATATCCATTATGGCGCATGACTATAATGATTTATAATTGTAAAAATTTCCAACTTAGCTACATTTTTAAAATCTTAATTTTTTTATTTAAAGTGTACTTATGTTAAAAATAGTTTGTGACTTTATATTAAGGGTAATGTTCTATTTTTAGTGACATAATAATATATATATATAAAATATATAGTTTTAAAATAAATAGGTTTTTAAATCTATAACCAACATAACCAAGATGGATCCACTTTGTTTTTCATAAATATTTTTTTAATTTCGTTATTTTACTCATCTCATATAATCTTAAATTTGGAAATATAATTAACAAATGTAAGAAAATTTATTAATGATATTACATTTTATTATAATACAATATTTATAAGTTAGTTTACATAAAAAAGCTAAATTTAAATATTTATTAATCAGATTAAACGATGTATAATGGTATCGGTCTTCCCACTGCTCGTGGATCTGGAACAAATGGATATGTTCAAAGAAATTGGGCATTTGTTCGAAAGACAAAAGACAAAACAAATTATAGAACAGAAGAAGACATCGAAAAACTAGATGCCATTACCAATCGTCAACCAAATAAAGAGATATTAGATCACGAGAGAAAAAGAAAATTGGAAATAAAATGCGTTGAATTTCAGGATATTTTAGAAGAACAAGGGTAAATATTTTGTTTACACAAATAAAATTAATATATAATTTCAACATTTTAAAATTTAATTTATATTATACTTAGTATTAATTTTCATGATTTACCCATATTTATATTAATACATAGTAAATTTTATCTATGACATATTATTAGTCATATTTTGATCTTTTAGTAATTATACTCTTTTTTTTTTTCAATAAATATGAAATTATTTTTGCCTAATTATATATTATAATTATAGTATATTGTATATTAAACAACAATTTAAAAATGTTCTCGTAGAGTAATCACATAACTTTCATTAATAGAACAAAAATATTCCTTATTAGAGTATCCCAGGAGGTTTCTGGCTCGTATCGATCGAATGCCTCACCCCCTTCGCACATTCCCCAAACATATTCAACCCCTCCTCTATTTAAACATTATCTATTAAGAATAATAGCATTATTTCCTACAAGTCTTCTATCATTTAATTTAGTACAAAAAAATAAGAATTATTTTTACAATTTAATTATGAATATGGTATAATATATTGTTAAATACATATTTATAAAAGCTTAACAATAAATCTAAATCCTTATTTTAATTCAAACATTTACGTATTTAATCGTAATTTTAACTTAAATAAAATAACAAAATATTACAATATATATTTTATAATATTTATATTTTAAAAATAAATTGAAATTATAATTGATCAAATTATTTTTTTAAATAGATTTTGAAGTATATTTTTAGAGTAACATTAAATTTTAAACTAGAAAAATTAATATTTTTTAAAATGTATTATTTATAAATTTAAATTCAATATTTCATTTGAATTATTCATTTATTTTTAAATAATTCCAGATTAACAGAAAGTGAGATTTCTACCAAAGTGGCTGCATACCGAAACATGTTAGTAGACAGCGAGTCTCAACAAGCACAAATTGCTCGAGATGAATTTGGTCGCGTAATGTAAGTTTTTTCTCTCAATGATATATTTTTTATTATTATTTATATTAAATATATGCTTTCGAGTTCAACATTCTGGCTCTTTTGCCAATTGTAATATTTTTTTAAAGTACAAGTTGATAGACCTGGCACAATAGCCTTGACACATCGTTCGATATAACCGATTCCATCAAATTGTCAGAAATGTTAATTTTAAAATACATTTTTTTATCAATGAAAATCATGAAAAAACATTAAAATTTTATTTGTTAATTATTTATACATTTAAATGGTAACTTTAAAACATTTAATTGTTAATAGAGTTATTTAAAAGTAAAAATATTGACTATATTATTCTTATATAAAATGTAACTTAACTACTTAATTATAGAAATTATAGAACAAAAATTTTTCAGATTCTCAATCCATCGAATAATTAAACATCATAAAAATATTATTTAGAGTAAACTTCATTGTTTATTATAATATTCATTTATAATTTGATACCATAATATTTAACATTTTTTATATATTTATAAATATACAAAAATATTGTAGACTCCAATCTTGCTAATCTCATTCCATTGAATATATAAACATCTTAAAAATAAATTCTTGAGTAGAAGAGTGAAGGGGGAGCCGATATTTATTAATTTTGACATCATTTTTTTTTATTATATAAGAAATTTAATCAATTTTGAGAGTTTTCATTCATATTTTCAATTTTAATTTAAGGCCAATCTTATATAATATAATGTCTTATTTCATTAGTTAAAGTGGTATTTATTTTGGCTTTTAACAAGAAAATAAACATTATAATATAAATAGAATGCTATTACATTTTTTTTTTATATTTATTCGAAAATGTTTATTGAAATAAAAATTAACATAGAATATTTTTTGATTTGTATTTCAAATTATAAAAACAATTTTGTTTAATTAGAGTAGAAAAGGTTACCTTGGAATAATGATTTAAAAGATGAATAGTTCTAGTGAATATACCTAGGTTTACATAACTTTTGGTATTTCATATGACTTTAAAGAAAGTGGAAATCAACATTTTAAATATTAGGTAAAAAATAAAGAGCTTCACTCATTCAGAAGATGGTCAATAAATTCTTTAAAATAATTGATTCCAAAGATCAAATATCTTCTTTGGCTTTAAGTTTAGTAAACACTGAAAAATTTCTCATCAAGATCTCAATCTCCTTTGAACTACATGACAGGCAAATCTAAATTTCATTTTAAGCTGGACTACCATACCCTTTGAATGTCACATCTCTTTGATATAAAAGCACATCTTTAACCTGAACTTTCATTGAATACCAAAGTAAATCTTTTAATATATTTTTCTAATAGTATATGAGCAAATAAATCTTCAATATATTTATTTCTAATTTTTTTTCTTATTAATACCTTTAAAATTCTCTATATTGTTTATTATTTATTTATTATATATCAATAATTTTGATAATTCTTAAACCTTTTCTTTTTTGAAATTTAATATAAAATTAATTTTAAAATTGCAAAAATTAAAATTTTACAAAAAAAGGTTATTAAAATTCTCTAAAATAGTATTTTTAAGAATTATTAATCTAATCTAATCTAATGACACTATTAGATTTAAAATAGGATTTAAAAGCAATTACATTTTTCATTTTACAAATATCAATTTTCTCTAAATCTAATTTTTTGATGGTTTCTCTTATTTAAATATAAACTGTTGGACAAAAGTATTCTATAAAATTTAAAAATGTAATAAATGTTGAAATTTCAATTATAACTATTCATCTTTTTAAATTATATATTTATTTTATATTTATTTATAATCGACGCAAATAAACTCTGATCAAAATATAAACAAGGGCCCAAACATAAAACGAATTCAATTAATGAACTTTTTAAGTATAAATGAAGCAAATTTGGCTTCTAGGAGACCTCCAACTAGCCCTTTGCTTACCAGAACCCATAGAGTTTCCAGACTTCAATACATGAACATATTAATTAGTTATTAGAAAATTGTATAGAAGTATTTTTAACAGTCGAATCGAAATTCACTATATTATCTCCAGATGAAAGTATGTCGGAAGGCGATAAGGGGAGAGGTATATAGAAGCTAAGGTCTCTCAAGTGAGTTTTGACGATTATGATATGGGGAGGCATAAGTTTTGATGGGTGTACATAGTTACGCATTGATGATCCTGGAATATCAATTGCACAGAGGAATCGTATAGTTATCTAGCAATAAGTTGTACCATTTGTCAGAAGAATCGGTGATAATTTTTTATTTATGCAAGTCAAAGCCAGATATCCCACTGCCCAATTCGTACTTTAGGCGGTAATCAAAGCAAGAGTAGGATCTCTAAATATTGTCCAAAAAAATTAAAAATTTAAAAGTACAATAATTATTTTAATTTTTATTTATAAACAATTTTTTACTAAATTTATTGACTTTTTTTACAATGGATTCACAAAAATAAATAAATAATAGTAATTTTTATATTTTATGCAATACTTTTGCTATGCAATTAATATTTCATCTTTTTTTTGTTATTTCTACAAGTTTTAAGTAATCTGATCAAATGTCCTAAAACAATTTTTTTTTATTATTTTTCTTATCAACCGATTTAATCATCAATATTATTTTTCGTTTTTCTTGGTGAACTAATTTCACCATATCTTTTAATTTCTCTCCTTAATTTTAATTATTTCATAATTAATATTAGACATCCATATTTTTAATTTTATTAAATTCTAATTTCATATCAGAAACCTTTCTGTTTTTATTTTACTTTTATTCATCGCCCTTTCTTAATTCTCTTTAGTGAATGATAAACTTTTTTTGTTCGAAGTTTTTATTATTTTCACATTAATCTTTTTCTGGATATTACAATTTTTTTAAATTTAAAATCTTTTTATAAAATTTAATTAGTTTTCATAATTTTTAAAATAAAATTTTCAAGGAAACAGTGCTGTTATTTGCTTTTTGAATATATATATGTATATATTAAGGCACTATGGATTTCATGGTCTTACATTCACCCTCGCATTGATCCTGTCTCTGATGTGCGCAGGGTCCGAAGCATCGCATTGATTTTAACGAGGCGTAGGTTCCCCCACTCTGTTACATCACAATCACATCAATATTAATTACATTTCTACTTTTTTAAAACAAATATTCCATTTTTTTATAAATATAAATCTTATAAATATTATTTTCAAAAGATTTAATTTAAAAACTATTATATATATATATTTATAATAATATTTTTTATCAATATTTAAAAAAAATGTTTATTATAAATTGGATAAAATTTATTTTCTAGTTAAAAAGTTTTTTGACTAAAATAAATAAAATCTATCTATAATTTATTAATTATTATTAAATTATTTATTTCATATTGCATCTTGTTATATTTGATTTGATTTTTCTTCGTATAAGTGCATTGTAAAATAATCCCCTTTCCCTACTCACATCCCTAATCTGACTCTGCGCATAGTAAAATGGAGGAATGTTTCTAGAGGGCGCATTGGATGGAGGGTGTAGATTTATCTCTTTAGCATCAGTTTGTTCCACGATGGGAACTAGCACGATCGAGTCACTTCCTTCTGGTCGACGACGCCGTCGTCGCCGTCGAGAAATGTAGAAGCTGATTGCATTTTTAGAATCCGAGTCTTCCATTTTGTAATCTCGTCTTCCAATTACTCACATTTAAGTGAGTTTATTAATCTTAAGTCTTCCAGACAGTGCGAATATTATAATATTTATATATATAAAGTAATGGTGTATTTTTGATTTAAAAAAAAATTGCGAGGTCGTATTTTTATTGAATTTTCTTCGTCAATCTTTTAAGTAATTTACATTCAAGATGGTTGGTTCATACGGTCGCGATATGAATGAAATTTTATTAACTCGTCAAAGAACTTCTAGTGGGGGAGTGCCGAGTCATCGTTCACGTCATGTTAATGAGAGAGTTTTATTTGAAAGACTTTGGCGAGGAACCTTTCGAGCACTTCATGGTGTAGATCGTTCAAGAAATTCATCTAGTTCAAATACTCCAAATTCAAATAACACACCTGATACTTCAACTTCTACACCTGCAGGGTGTCATTGTTGCTGCCGTTGTAGAGATCATACTCATACCTCTTCACTTCCAGTTCCACATATGCCAATGCTTCCTCCTATTCCTCCGCCACCACCTATTGGTAATTTACAAATTTGTGTTCTACAACCTAGTCATTCACGAAAAACTTTACGCTCGGTAGTGAGGTAAGCAAGAGCAAGTTTTTTTTTGATAAACATATTTATTCAATTCCATTATATTAAAACAAAACTTCACTTTTTATTATAATATTCATTTATCATTTTATACCATAATATTTAACATTTTTTTATATATTTATCTTTTTTAGAGTTCGTGAAACTCATCAAATCGCTGAAGCTCAACAAGAAAAAAATGCTAAACTTCGGGAAGCCTTTGGCATTTCTGAGTTTTTTGTTGAAGGAAGTAGTTTAGATCCCCAAAGACTTGCTAAAGAAGCTCAAGCCAAGGCAGCCCATGCAGCTCAACAAGTTCAGCAAAAACAGTATTCTCTTGTTAAAACTCCCAGTCCTGAGCCCACTATAGAAACAACAACTGACAAAGAACATAAATCAAAGAAGAAGAAGCGCAAATCTCGAGAAAGGTAGTTAAATTTAAAAAGAAAATTAATAATATTTAGTAGAAATACAAGTAAAATTTTTGTAAAAATAACTAATTATAAAAACTTGATTTTTTAGTTCAAGCCCAGAGCCAAAAAAAGACAAAAAGAAAAAATCTAAAAAACATAAACGAGATAGGTAATATATTATGAATAACATCATTTATTTTCATTGCATTTTTTCATTATTGTTTAACTAAATAAAAATTTTTTTTTTTAGATCTGAATCACCGAAGCACAAAAAAAAATCTTCAAAAGACAAAAAAAAAGAGAAAAAAAAGCGCCATTCGACATCTGATTCCTCAGATTCTGAAGATTCTTCAAGCAGGTATTATATACTTATTTTTTTTATACTTACTTTATTTTTTCATCTTTTTTAAAAGTACATTATAAAGATAGAAATATATTTTTATATATAATTTTTTTTTAGTTCTTCACATTCAGAAATAAAGAAACACAAGAAGAAAGAAAAGAAACATAAGAATGCTGATTTAGGAGAAACTAAAGAAAAGGAGAAAGAGAAGGAGAAAGAAAAAGATAAGGAGAAAAATAAAGAGAAGAGGTCTCTGCAAGAGGTAAGATATGACGATTTTCTTCTTTGACCTCACATCGCCAGCTTTCAAGAGTCCGCGCATCGCCTCTTGAGAGACCGAACTCGCTAATTCATCTGCTTTAATTTCATTAAACCTAGGCATGTAGGCATGAATCCCTTATTTAAAATGTATTTGTCAAATTGGTTTGGAAGGTTCAATCGATTATTGAATCAATTTTTTTAGAAAGCTTATAGAAAAAATTCTTACAATTAATTTTTTACATTAACAAAATTATATTCTACTCTTTAAAAAATAATTAGAAAAATAATATATAAAATAACTTTTAATCTTAATAGACTATTCAAAATTAACATGAAAATAATATTTAATCTAAATGCTTTGCCCCAACTTTCTACTATGAATTTATAAAATAATCTTAATAAGAAACCAAATTTAGTTTCTTAAAAACAAAACAACTGATTAATGGTCCTACAAAAAATTTGTATTTTCCTTTTAATTCCTCATTTTTTAAATTCCTCATTCTTCCTATTAATTTTCAACCTCAAAATGTGTTTCATGGGATTTTGCAAACCTAATTTTTGGACGTTTTCCCAGGATATTTAAAAATAGTAAGTATAGTTTGTTAAATCCTCACATTTGTAATTGTCTTTTTTTTCTATTTATTTGATTTTTGTTTATTTGTATAATATATAAACAAAAATTAATTGAGAAATAATTTAACCAATTAATGAAATATTTATTTAACTTATATTTAATTTAAAATAATATTTTAATTTCTTCTTAATCTTATTTCATAGAAACAAAAAAAAATTATATTATTAATAAGGCAATATTCTAATTTAATTATATTATTATTATTATTATTATTTCGTTATAAAAATTCCTAATATCAATATATATCCTTTAAATATAAAATATACAATATATATATATATATATAAATATATTTAATTAGTAAAATTAAAAACTTCCTCAAATTTCGACCTTCCTCAAAACTGACCTATGCATGTCTATGTCTGTATGGTACATCGTAATATCGAATTATTTAATAAGGTGATATTAAGGGATAAACATGATTCTTGTTACTTGACATTGCACAGAACTTAGGATCCTGAATCTATTTAAGTAAGTATAAGCCCTATAAAACAATTTTCAAATTGTGGTGGTTATTGATTTTTTTTTTTTTTTTTTGTTTTTTTTTTTTTGTTTTTAAATTTTATTTTATTTTTAAATTTTTCATTCATCAATTAATAAATTGTATTTTGCACCTTCATTTAAATAAGAAAAAAATGAAAAAAATGATGAATTTGCTGAATTTAAAGTATGACTACGTTAAAATTTTTTTTATCTAACATTTTATTTTTCTTAATTAATATTTTTAAAAATTGTTCAGCAATTTCATTGAATTAGCATGAATATTCTTTTTATTTTATTTTTATTTTCATTCATTAATTAGTTTTATTATGTTAGATTGTTTTTATTGATGTGATTTCTTTTTAGTAGCTTATTTTATCATTCACACTAAAGCTGTACATTTTGTATTTGTCCTGTCAGAGTGATTAAAAGCCTTAAATGTTTAAATTCGATCACAATTTGATTAAATTAAAGTCCAGTTTTGATGATATTAAATTTTCAAATCAAATAAATTTAACACAATTATTAGAGCTCTCCAAGAAAATTGTAAAATTTCTATATAAAAATTAAATTTTTTAGATTGAATGTTGATAGGAGCATGCATGTCATGTTAAAGCCTTTGAATTATCTAAATTTATTCTCCCTATTTAAATTTATTTTTTATTTTTGTGCCTTCAGAAAAAACATGGCGAGAGTCGTTCAAAGAAAAAACGTGCATCTTCTGAGGAAAGCATCAAAGAAAGGTAATTAAAATAATTTCCTTTAAAGTAGTTTTAATAAATTTATAATTTAAATAACTAAATAAATTTCAATTAATTGTCGTTGTTACTATAATAACTAATGGAATGTTTTAATTTAAATTTCTATAAAATAATTGTTTCATTTTTTAGGTCCCCAAAAATCGAAAGAAATTCTAGGCCTAAATCAGTAGATCAAAATTCTCGAAAGCGACATCATGCTAAATCCTCTTCGCCATCCCCAGAGAAAAATAAAAAAACTAAATTAATTAAACGAAACGAAGAAGAGCGCCAGAAAAAAAAAGAAAAAAGGAAAAAACGAAATTCTTCACTAGAATCAAATAAAAGTAGTTCACCCTCTCCAGTGAAAAATAAGAAAACTAAAAGAGAATCACCTAAAAAACAAGGACACTCTAATTCAGAATCAATTTCCCAATCAATTGGACAAACTCAATATCATTCATCTAATTCAAATAACTCAAAGAGCCAAGCTAACACTAATAATCGACGCCGAAGTAGGAGTAGATCAACAAAGAGAGAGAGAGTTTCATCTAGACATGAACAAACTTCTCTTTCTTCTCACAATAACGATAATCAACGGTCATCCAGTCCTCGTCGTACAACAACTACCCGTCGAAAACTTTCTCATTCAAAATCTAAAAGTAAATCTCATTCAAAGTCACGAACCCCTCCTCGCCGATACCATCGAAATCAGGGAGGCTCATCTCGTACATCCTCACATCGTCGACAAACTAGTCGCCAAAGATCCAGAAGTAGAAGCTCAAATCATCGTTATAGATCTAGAAGATATTCAAAATCTCCATATTCTCCTCGAAGGTTTGTATTGATTATTTAAAATGATTTTTTTTATAATATTAGTAAAATTCAATAATTTAAAATAATATGTTAACATTTTCTAGTAAAATCAATTCATTTTTTTTCTGATTTTTGTTTTAAGAAATCAACGGACACGTAGTCGAAGTGGAAGACGCAATGGTGGAAATCGACAACGTCCTATTCGTCATCGAAGTCCTATTCGAAAACATCAAAATTCATCACCCCAACCAAAGGACCGACATCGTAGAAGTTATACCCGTTCAAGTTCTAGTCTTAGCTATTCACCAACTGAGCGTCATCCGGAAAGGTATGGTCCCTTAACAAATCTATGGCTATGTTTATAAGATTATCAATTTATATTTTATTATTAAATGAAATTAAAACATTATTAATTAAAATAATAATTCAATGTTGCTTTAATTTTAGTTAAATTTTTTACATTGGTTTTCATTATGTATTTTAGATATAAAGCAATATTAGAAGATAAAAAAAATTCTAAGAATACTAAAAAATCGAATCACAAATCAAAGTCAAAATCAAGATCTAGATCTAGATCAAAGTCAAAATCCAAAAAACAAACTGTAATTGTTCCTCGAGTGAGATTAAGGTCTTCTAGTAGTGAACAAGAATTTGAAGAGACAGAAGACGTTAAAGATAAAGAAACCATTGAGAAAGATAAGGAAATTATAACTCTTAAATTATTAAAATCTGGCTTAGCAGAAAAAGCTAAAGAGTCACTTGAAAGAAAGATTTCCAAGAATTCTTCTGCAACATCTCATAATAATAAAACATCCGAATTTAACAAATTAGCCCAAACATCAAAAAATAAAAATGAAGATTCTCAAGTTTGGGATAAAAAGAAAATGGAAGAAAAATTAAAAACGCTCTGTCCTAAATCTAATGATATTAAAAAAGAAAATTATAATGATAAAATCATTATTTCTCTTAAAGACAGCTCTTTTAATGAAACAGATAAATCAAAATACGTAGATAAAGAAAAAGAAAAAGAGATAGAACTGGAAAAAGAGAAAGAAAGAAAAGCAAGAGAAAAAGAAGAAATGGAAAAGGAACGAATTCTTGAAAGAGAACGAGAAAAAGAAAGAGAATTGGAAAAAGAACGAGAAAAAGAAAAAGAGAGGGAACGTGAGAAAGAAAAAGAAAAGGAACGTGAAAAAGAAAAAGAGCGTATAAAAGAAGAAAAAGATATTGAAAAACCAAAAACTATCGAATCTTTTTCTTTATCAACAACTGAGGCTACATTAAATTCATCAAAAGCAACTTCAAGATCACGATCTCCATCTAGATCTAGATCTCGTAGTTCTTCCCGATCCAGAACTTCTTCAGCTTCTTCTACAGGTAGCAAAAGGCGTTCAAGAAGTCGAAGCAGGAGGCGTCGTAGAGGAAGTAGCGCATCCTCATGTAACTCTACAGATTCCGAAAATGAGACTTCAAGATCTCGATCTCGTGATAATTCAAATTCAAGTCGATCAAGATCGCCATCACGTTCTCGATCACCACGATCAGTTTCTCGTTCATTATCTCGGGACTCTAGAACTTCACGGTCCTCCTCTTCAGATTCAGCTTCTTCCCATTCAAGCCATTCTTCAAGATCTCGATCGCCTTCTATACCTCGTCGTCGTGGCTCTCCAAGTTTTTTAGACAGACGTCGTATTACAAGGTAAATAACTAAAATATTTTGGTAGTTAGCTTACCTAGTTGTGAAAGTTCTCGCTCGGCAATTTTTTATTGTTATTTACATTATCATTTGATTGATTTATTTTCAATATAATATTTCCATTATTTTTATTTTTTTATATTTATTAAACACTTCATTTGTTTCTCCTAAAAATTCACAAAAATAAAAATAAATATATAGGTAGAAAGAAATATAGCAATACATGTTCATATAGATATATGTTTAATAATATATAATAATAGGAATATTATTTTATTATTTTTTTTTTTGTTTTATTCTTTTATTCAGTGAAGAATCATCAAAAAAGAAGTCGAAATAATTAATCAAGAAAGCATTTTCTCCATTTGTAAATAGATTTCCTTTCTTTTAATTGTTTTTAATTTTAGATAACTTAATGTCTAATTTTCACAATGTGCAAATTTTAAATTATTAATTTATTCCATATTTTCAAGAAATTTTCCATACAATTTTTAAAATTATTTCAACACTCCATACTTAATAATAGTTTTGCAATTATATAAATGTATTTTATGAATTTATTTTATAAAAATATTACAATATGTTAAAACTTCTAATCAATCTTTACATAAATGTTATTTTTATTTTATTTGTACTTGTAAATTTTTCAAATGTATTTAGTCATGCAATAAAATTCACGATTCAAATGGAATACTATTTTTTTATTATTTCCTATGCATAAAACATTTGACTATTTTTAGTGCATTTTTTTTAATTTTCTGCAATTTTTGTTGTAGATAGATGAATAATGCACCTCCTTTGATTATTATTTGATTATTTTTATGTTTTATTATTCTATCAGAGCCTGCTGTAATTTAAGTTTTCCAGATGCACCTTATTTATTTCAAATTTCAAAGGTAAGTATTTTATTTTTAAATATTTTTATGCCTTGCTAATATGATTATGTATGTCTGATTTTTTTTAAATTTCTTCTTATACTGCTAATATTAATAGGATAAAATAATAGTTTATATATTTTTCTTTAAAGAAAGAGATTCTAAATTTATAACAAACTAATATTTTAAATTTTTTCTAAAATAATAATCTAACTAATATATAATAAATTGTAATTATGAGACGACAGTGAAAGAATATTTTTAGCCTGGGTCTCAATTTTGTTTGTTCCCTCTGCTCCACTTAATTAATGTTGAACAGAGAATGTACTAATAATATTACCAAGACTAGGATTTACATTATAATTCTTTATTCAATTTGAAAATATAATACAAAAATTAATAACGTTACTAACTTTATTTATTTTTTTTTTAAATTGCATATTTATTTTTAATATCTTACTAAAACTACGAATTTTTTTAATCTTTACATTAATCTATAATTTGTCAGGACATCCATAAATGAAATCAACGAATTATGAAAAACTTAATTAATTTAAAATATATCTTAAATAACTTTCAAATTTCAATTAAATAACTTTTAAAGATTTTAATTGTTTAAAAACAGTTATCTATACAAATATTTACTTCATTTAATTAAAAAAGAACAAATTATCTATTTATTTTATTTGAAAAAAATAAATTGCTATACAAAATTTGTATCGAAGATATAAATCAAAATAATTTGGAGATTTTTTCTAAACAGTTAATGTAATTGAATTCTTATTTTTAGGAAAATTTAAAATATTAATTTTTTGGATTAAATAAATATATTTTTTAATATTTTCTACCAAATTTACAGAATATTTTTTTAAGATTATGATTCTATGTTAAAGCGCGCGAAAAAGGCCGATTCCCTATCATCGACCTACACCCCCGACGCCCTCCTCAATGAGCGACGACGAAGATGATGAGGGAGCGCTAAGTTGCAGCTCCAGTCGACGTAGCAGCTCCTCAAGTACCATGAGTCGATCTCGAAGTCCCGAAATGCCAAGAACCCCATCTGTGCGTCGTTTGGCAAACGGCGGTCTCTCCGTGATCAGCTCAGGTGCCACTCGAGGATTACTTGATCGTGCAATCTGATGCATCTTCATGTTAATCTTCTCTTGTTATCATTCACTGAATATCTTCTTTCATTCAGCCAAACTAGTCAAACATTCAATCATTCACTTTAATCGTTTTTATTTATTACCAAATCTATATCTATCTATCTAAATATTTACCTAACTTTCTATTTCTATTTCTATTTATAGATTAAATAGATAGATATAGGTTCTGAGGAGGTTGGCGAATTCAAATGACAATATCTAGTCATTGTTAAAATAATTCTGAAAAAGGTTTTTTTTTTAATTTAATTTTTGTTATGTGCAATATATTTATTTATTTTTTATTTTATAGGAATTTATATTTATATTTTTTTAAATTATTACATCCTTTTCTTTGGTAAAATTATTAATTTATAATTTATTTCTATTAATAAAATTTCTCTCTTTTCGTCTTAAAGTATTAGGCAAGGCTCTGTGATTATTTTCTATATTGCCTGAGGCAACTTTCCTAAAATACTCTTGGAATTTTTTAAAAAATCTTTTTAAATAAAGATAAGTTCGCGAAAAACTTGGATCTACAATAATATTCTACATTACATACATATTCTACATTAATACATCAAATAACTTATATCACATATTTTACGATGTATAATAGGATCTTTTAAAAATTCTAGTCAATTTTGTCTTAATTATTTATTAATTATATATATATTTATTATTTATATGTTTGTCCAAATAATAATTTATTGTGATCATTTATTTTTAAATTTAATCATAATATAATAATATGTATTATTTATTTATTTTGAAGTGATATTTCTTACTGTAGTTAAGCCAGGAGGTTTCTTAATTACAACATTCCATATTTTTATTCTGAATGAATGAACCAAATGTGAATCATTGGTGCAAATGATCCATAAAATAATGTATTATAAAGAATATATGTTATTTATTTAAATTCTATTAAATATAATATATATTAAAAAAATTATTATTTTTGATCATACAACGAAGACATTAAAAATAATAAATGAATCTAAAAAAACAAATTTATTAAATGAATTAAAAATTGATTAATTCCAATGAAAAATGATGAGATTAAATTTACATATGAAAATTAATCTTTTCGATTTTTTGTAATTTATTGTATTACATTGAAGAAAAAGAGTGTTTTTACTTTAAATATTAAACGTGTTTTTTAATTCAAATATTTCGAAAATCTAAAAAGCGGAGTTAAGCGTTTTTCTTCTAGATGCCTTCTCATCTATTAATAGAAATATCCAAAGTATAAAGGCTAAAAACATTCACTTTTACTCTACGATTTAAAGCTATGGAAACTGTTTGGATTCTATTGGAGTGTTATATTGAATAATGCAATTTTATTGAAATACAAAAAAAAAAATGATTGAATAAATTGTATGTATATAAATAAAATAAATACGAAAATAGTTTTGAATTCATGCTTTAAAAAAAATAAGTATACTAGTCATGAGCATAGTTGATTAACTCTTTCATTCTCTACTTCATTGCTTAATTAGGTTTTTCATATGGATTCTTGAAATATTCACTCTGGATAATTCCTAAATTACATATGAAAATAACCCTTTATTTCAAAATAAAATCTTAGAATTTGGATAGAGAAAAAAGACATTCTCAATACGAACTTATCGTAAATAAATAGTTTTTGCTATAAACCTTTGTAGTTCGTTAATGAAGTAGAACTCTAAAAGTTCTCTAGTCTGTTGAAAAATATTTCAGGTGCCTTTATTATACAAACATACGTATATAGATATAAACCATTGGATAACTATTTTCGCGCTGTTCTTTTATATAATAACTATTTAAAGAAATGATTTTATAAATTAAATTGCGTGATCTATATGTCTCAATGATTCATAGCCGTAGAACATTTCAGTTTTTATTAATTAAATAATAAAGAAGTATTTTGTGTTTGTTTTAATAAACTAGTCATAAAAAATACCTCCTGGTTTAACACTAAACATTCTGTTTTCCTTGCATTATTTATTTATTATTATTTATATATATTAGAATGATAATTTTGATGTTAATAATTATTTATTTATTGTACTGTTTTTCCTATTTTATCACCCCTAATTTAATATAGATGACTTACACTTTTGATGTATAACTTATATGTATTCATTTAAAAATGCAATTGTTAATAAAATATTATGAAAATGTTTTTATAAATGCATTATATATATGAATATATAACAAACCACCTCATCGATACACATAAGTAATTATATTATTAAATTTATTTTCATTATTAAAGAAGTATGAGATTGGCAGCCCCTTAGGTCACACACACACACACAATGGAGGATGAATAAATATTTGGGGATGAGTCTTTTTGAATATATAAAGAATATATATATATATTTCATTACAAAATAAAAATGAATTCTAAAAACCTAAATAAAATCTAAATTATTTTAATTATAATTTTTTTAATTCATAATTTAAAATTTCAAGGGGATATTTTTATATTTTGAAAAATAACTTTTCCAATTTGAATTCAACAATCACATATACTGTCATGTATTTATTATGTTATAGTTCTTTAAATTTAAATTAATTAATTAAGGACATACAAAATATTAAAAGCAGAACAAAAGCGTAGTAATTCGTCCTTTTTGGGAGGGCTCAAATTTTCTTCGGTCTAATCTTTTTTATTTTTATAAAGAAATTGTCTATTACATATTTATATATTTTTTAGCTCTAACAAAATCCATGCACATAATTTTAATGTTATTCATTCAAATTTGTAAAAAAATTCTTCCAAAAGGGGAAAGAATGTTTTGAATCCCTCTTATATCTCTTAAGCTCAAAGCAAATGAGGATATTTGAAGAAAGATTAAAACTTATATATAGTTCCTTTTATCAATTACTTTTCAATTTTCAAATTTTTACTCAATAGTAAAATTTAGATTATTTCTTATTGAGGAATCGATGACTCTACACCATAGGTTCTTAAACTTATGTACTCCACGGACCCCCACTTGAAAAAATTTTTTTTGACGGACCCCCATCACAACTTTAGGTACTTTACGTCATTTTATTAATTAATTTCTGGCTTACGATCTCATAAGGACAAGGATATATGATGAATATTTCTAACAGTGATTGGTGAATAACGATTTTTTTGCATATTGTAGAACACATTTTATTAGAAATTATAATATTGAAGAAAGAAAATACAAACATTGTCATAGCAACAAATCTCACAAATTATAATGGGTATTTACATTAAATTCATATAAATATTTTATAATTTTTTTCAGAAAATATTAAATAAGAAATATTTTAAAAAATAACTGCATCTATCTCATTAAATATAACTTACATATTTAATGAGATGTATGCAGTTGTTTTCTTGAAACAAGAATCTCAATATCTGGCTTAATATTGGAAACTTTTAATCTAAGATCCGGCTCTACATTTAATTTGTTTCTATATTTAGACTTAATATAAAATAGTACCGAAAAAGCTTGTTCGCATAAATATGTTGTGCAGAATGGAATCAAGTGTTGAAGTGCTTTATTTGCAAGCGCAGGATAATCTGACCTGAGAAGTAACCAAAAGTTGCTCAATTCAGTTTTGTTAAATTTTAGTTTATAAGTTGTATCACATGATAATTCCACGAGAATATCTTGTTCAGGTGCAGATAAATGTTTAGCATTTGTAATTTCCATATTAAATGGATCTCTGAACCAGTTATTGCAAGGATCAGGAGTAGAAAAATACTTCCTGAAGTTGCTTTTCAAAGTAATTAAATGTTCAACAAATAATTGACGCGTTTGATTAAGCAATTTTTCACTGGAGCTTTCTATGAAATCATTGAGAGTTGGAAAAGACTCATATACACCGTTCTGGATGCGTTTCGACCACAAGTCGATTTTTTTAATCATTGCTTCTATTTTATCTTCAACTTTAAATATATTTACAACAGTACCTTGCAGGCTCAAATTAAGTTCGTTCAATTTTGTAAAAATATCAGTCAAGTAAGCCACCTTAGCTAACCAGATAAAATCATTGAAACATTCGGTCAGTTCAAAATGCGCATCTATTAAAAACAATCGTATTTCATCTCGAAGCTCAAAAAGGCGAATGAGTACTTTCCCGCGGGACAACCAACGTACATCTGTATGTAATAATAAATGTGTATGTTGACTACCCATTTCCTCACACAAAATTTTAAAAACTCTGGAATTAAGTGGACGAGCCTTAATGAAATTGACAATTTTAACTACTTCGTCTAATGTTCTTTTCAAATCTGGTGACATATTTTTGGCTGCTAATGATTCTCTGTGAATGCAGCAATGATTCCAAACAACCTGAGGCGCAACATTTTTAATAAGAGCAATCAATCCAGTTCTTGTACCTGACATTGCACGAGCACCATCAGTGCAAATTCCAACACATTTTGGCCACTCTATTTCATTTTCGGTTATAAAATTATTCAAACTGTTAAATATGTCATTAGCTGTCGTTCGTGAAGGTAGTGAATCACAAAACAATACATCTTCTTGTATTTGATTTTCAAACTCATATCTAATGAAAGCTAACAAATTGGCATTATTAGTGACATCAGTACTTTCATCCAATTGTAATGAGTAATAGTGACTTTTGCGCACTCTCGATATTAATTCTTCTTTTATATTACATGACATGTCTTCAATCCTATTCTTAACCGTATCATTTGATAATGAAATCAAATTTATATCGTTTGCTGCTTTAGTTCCTAACATTATATTTGTAATTACTTTTGTAGCAGGAAGAATTAATTGCTCTGCTATATTATGCGGCTTTCCTGCTTTAGCAATAAGTAGAGCTACTTCATATGATGCCATTACTGCTTTCTTACTCATACCACCAGATCCCGTCTTTACCATCAATTTCTGACTTGAATTAAGTTCTTCTTTTTTCATTTTAAAAAATTCGATAGACTTACTAACATGCTCGCTGTGCTTTGTTTGTAAATGACGTCTGAGATTAGCAGGTTTCATACTTTCATTGGATAAACTTTCCTGACATAGAACGCAGACTGGTCTTTCCACATCATTGTTGCAAATATAAGTAAATCCAAATGATAAATAATCATCCGAATATTTTCTAGTTTTGCGTTTCTTGGTAGAGTTTGCTGTTGATGCCTCATCATCTGATTCTTTCCGTTTCTGTGTTGAACCAGTTTGTAGCCAACGATCCATTTTATGGAGTAATTTATTAACATTGAACTACAATAATATAAATATGATATAAATATAATATAAATATAACGAATTATTATTTACTAGCTATGTTTTAATATGATTTTAAATGAATGTTTTAATATCATTTTAAATGAATGTTTTAAATCATTTTAATAAATGTTTTAAATAATTTTAAATAAATGATTTAATATCATTTTAAATGAATATTAATTTATATAATAAATATATTTCGTAATTTGATTCTAAAATATTATTAATTTCGTAATTTGATTCTAAAATATTATTAAAATAAATATTTTTTATTCATAAAACTAACTTATACTTACTCTCAAAAACAGCCTTTCTGGGAAATTGCAAAATGTGTTTAGTGTTTTTATAAAATAATGATCATGCAAATTACACTAAAAATTAAAAAAAATTATTAGCTATAATAAACTATTATTAGCTATAATTTAATTATAATTAATTAAATTAATAAAAATAATTTAAAGATACAACTCGTTGAGAAATGAACTTATAATTAACATTAATAAAAATAATTTAAAGATACAACTCGTTGAGAAATGAACTTATAATTAACATTTGCTTTAAAACTGTTTAAAACCCCAGAGTGGACGCTGACAATTTGGGTTTTTCCGGGTAAGACTGTCCCCTCCCCTGGTTTTCCCCAATAACAAAGTGAAAGAAAATTCCCTTATATGCCTCCCCTTCCGAGCCCCTAAGAGGGGTTATTTTAAAGGAACAATCGAAAAATGATTTTAAATGAATGAATGGATGAAAATTCAAATTTTATATATAGTTTTTTATATATGTTTATTTATTCACAAAAAATTAATTGACATAATTATCAATTTAATAAAATAAAATAGTATTATTAATAGTATTAAATTATAGCCGTAATTCTCTAGGAGGATATAGTTAAACAATGAACTTTAAATAAATTTTGATCTTCAAATTTGTCTTGAAGGTAGTAAAGAAAGAATAAGATGCGGAAATCAATTGTAAAATATTAGGTTACCCAGACGACTTAAATATAATGGGAGATTAGGAAATTGCAATTGCAGATAGCGAGGAAAAATTAATGGAGGTTTGAAATTAATAGGGATAAGAAAAAATATTTAGTAACAAAGAGGAAGAGTATTAACATACAAAATCTTAAGATACAAAATGTAGAAGAATTTGAATATGTAGAAAAATTGAATGTAATCACGAAGGATAATAATATTTGAGAAGAATTTAAATCGGGGTTGCAATCGGGAAACGCCTGTTATCTTGCAATAAAGAGGCTTATCTCTTCAAAATTATTATCAAAGGGAATATATAAAAAAATTATTTTGCCTGTTGCATTATATGGGTGGGAGGCATGGACTATGACCCTGGGAGATGAGAGTAGATTCAGAGTATTTGAGAATAGGATTCTTCCCTGCATTTATTGGCCAAAGAAAGATGAGGTCACCGGGGAATGGAGGAGACTGCATAACAAGAAATTGCATGGTCTCTCTGCATCTTCAGAAATAGTTAGGGTTATAATAGGGAAAAAGCTGCGATAGGCAGGACACGTGGCTAGAATGGGAGAGGAAAAATATATTGGTGGGGAGACCGATTGGAAAACGTCCGCTTGGAAAACCAATGGCGCGTAGGAAGGGACGACAGAGAGATGGGACAAGGGCTCAGGGAAGGGACACTTGGAGAAATGTGGTTGTTGCGGCCAAGAACTTTCGAGTATCTTTGAGCCACATAGATAGATAGATATAACATATACAATAATAATAAATATAATTAATTTACTGATTAAATTGAAATATATTTTTAAATAAGAACACAAAAAGAAATGAATGTTTTTTGTAATATACGGATTGAAACAAAATGGATGAAAACCTTTTACTACTTTCAACCAAATACTATGTACCACTCGGGGGTACAGGGGGCGGAGCCCCCGTCTAGGTGTGAAGAGCGCCGAAGGCGCTCTGAGCAGCTAGTATGTATATATTTTTACGATGATTTTTTTCCGAGGACCGCGGACCCCCAGTAAAGGCTTCGCGGACCCCCAGGGGTCCGCGGACCACAGTTTAAGAACCACTGCTCTACACTGTCTTCTATGATTTTTTTTAAACAATATTATGGATTATCAATTTTTTTATCTTTGTATACATCATAAATAGTCAAAACTTTTATCAAGCCAAGGTCTTTTTACAGAGTTTATTAAGAAGAAATATTTAAATATCTTATGAATATAAAAAAAATATAAAATGAAATTTGACCTATGTTCCAATTGATCATAAATTCCGATCTATTCATTTAATTAATTTAATTTTTAATTAAAAATCTTAGTTATTCACAGAGTGGATTTTGGAAATTAATAGATTTAATCATATACAGTAGTTGAAACATGTTCATTCTGTATACTAAAATTAAACTTAAAAAATGTACAACTTAATATTAATAATTTTTAATTAAACCCTCTGTGAAGTTTCAAGTCATATGAAGTTGATATATTTTCTTTATGCGCATTTCGATTTAGCTTTCTTCTCAATATTCAATACGGCGTTTATGCGCATAAAACATATATTTCAATAAACTTAAAATTTCACCGAGAATTTAATTAAAAATTAATGTTATTAACTTGTATATTTCTAATCTTAATTTTTTTTTTTTTTGTGTGTGTGTGTTTTTTCTGTTACCCTTTTTGGATGTATGAGTTTTTGAAGATACTTTGGTTTGATTTCTGTTACGCTGGATTTTTTTTTTTGTAAATCCTCTAGCCCAAATAAGGGGAGGATAGAGATATACATGGATCTGTATATATGATCTCTTAAATGGATAAATAGATAAATATAATACTCCAGCTGAGATCTTACATATTTAAATAAATGGAAATTTGTTTTTGTTTTTTCTTTCTTTTTTTTTGTATTCTTTCTGTTTCTATTTTTAGAAATAATTTAATTTCTGTTATGTTAAATTTTTCTTTGTTTTTGCTTTTTGTTTTTTTTTTGTTTTTTGTAAATCTTCTACCCCAAATAGGGAGAGGGTTGTATATAATCTCTTTAATTAAATAAATAAATAAAATAAATAATTTTCGTTTACATAACGTATTAGAATGAATTTAGATTTTCAAATTATTATCCATGGTTGAACTAAACGAAGAAAATGAAGAAGGTAGGTGCCGTAGGCAAATCCCCGGCTAGTTAACGCTTGGCGTCCAGAGGTTTGTTAGGGAGGGGAACACCTGGGCGGCAGTGGGGGGCGGCGGGGGTCACTGGCTGCTAAGCGCTGGACTGTCAGTGCGCAGTGAGCGCTCCGCTGCTCCTCGTCATTCTTCTTTAAGAAAGCTTTGATCGCAAATCTCTCGCTTGGTGCCACGTGCCGACTCTTACTACTGTCATCAACAACGGTGGCTTTGGATTTGGACCATCACTTCGATACCGACATCTGAAAAAAATTTTGGTAAGTCTTTAACAACTTAAATATCATTTGAACTCTTAAGAATGGATACAACAAAATTACAATTTTAATATAACTGCATTCAATTGATTTTTTTTCTAATATTAGTAATTATTTGCCGTGGATTTTAATTATTTTTTTGAAGCAAATAAGAGGGATTTAATCATTTAATTTTAAATTTACTTTCTGCCTTGTATATATAAATATAAATTGAAAAATCATTGAAGGCATGAGACTGAATTTTTATTTCATCATTCCATAAAATTAATTCTAAACATTAAAATTTCGGTAGAGAATACATTTTCAATATAAAGATATATTTTCTATTAATTGTTTTTGAATGATAAAGTTTTGATTCATGATTATTAATTAGAAGGGGCTGATTAAAATTTAAATATATATTTACCACCCTTGACATTAACAATTGAGTTTTTATAAGGAGAAAAAAATTATGAGGAAAACATTTTAATTTATTTTATGTCATGCTTTATAATTGCTTATGTTGCGAATAGTTAATCCTAATAGCATATTCTATTTTTAAAAATAAATATATTTGTTGAAAGTACACTTTTATTATGTTAAAAATATAATATTGTTGCTCAAATATAAAATTTTTAAATATTTCTTTTAATATCTTATATACATTTTTCTTGATGGTATCTTGATATAATATATCATAAATATAAAAATGTTTAATAAATATAAAAATCCTCACTACTCTCCTCGGCCATATTAGTAATACCATTATGAATAAATATGAATAGATCTTATGAAGTAATCCCAATTAATTAATGTAAAAAACAGTCGATTTCTCTGCCTAGATTTTTGCACTCTCAGATATAACATCCATTCGAGCACTACAACATCTCTGTCAATAAATATCATATATAGTTAAAGAATTAGCAAATTATTTTGACTATTTATGCGGGTTATAAAAGATTTCGAACCCTCAGCCAATCAATGTTTAAAAAAATGATTATCCTTAAATAGGAATACTCTTTTATTATTATAGTCCACAATGGAATAACGAGCCGAGTAAATTTAAACTAAAAGGAGAATAGATCGCCTGGAGGTTATACAACCATATTTTCCTAAATGATATTGATATACCTATACTATATAAGTACATGTATAATATTTTAAATTGTAATATTGTATAAAAATATATTTCATAAATAATAAAATTGATTAATTAATAATTGATTTCTTATTTTTGAACCATGTTTAGTACTTTTTATAACAATCTAGCACAATATCCTTATAAGATATAAAATTTTTATGTAATTGAATGAATTTGGTTAATTTATTTAAAATATGTATTGCCTTTTAAATAGAATTATTGTATCAAAAGGGGTTTCATGATTATAGGAATGTTAAATAGAATTCAAAAATATAGTTTTCTTATTTTGAAATTTTAAAACTAGGAAAATTCTTTTTTAACTGATTTTTTTAAATGTCAATGAGTATAGATTTAAATATTTGATATAGATTGTAAAGCGATAACATGGAATAGTCGATGGAGATACCTACATAACTACAAGAATAGATCAATCATATTCAATATCATTAAGCATAAGAAAATCTTTGAATTATAAAACAAAAATATTATTTTTATATATTTTTATACGACTGGAAGAATGTGATTAGTGCAACTAAGAACTTTTGATAGATATTTAATAAATAAATTATATTTGAAGCGTCAATTCATATAATTTTTATTATATTTTTCTAGATTCTAGATTGATAATCGATAAAGAATTTTATTTTTTGTATAAATCTTATTTTAAAGATAAATTTTGCAAATGATTATTTTTAAATCGATAGGATGATTTTAGAATACTTGGATTGATAGAGAAACTGGTAATAAGGAATTTAAAATGGAAATGAAATGAACGACACATCGTTACTCCCAATTAACTTTTTATGAGACCCTCGGAGATTGAACCCTCGACTGGGTGGGTACACAAGTGTAAACACGAGAGATGAAAGATGATAATTATTTTTTCCTCTTTCATGACAAAATAAATATTTTTGAAATCAATGAAATTCTAAATGTTCATTTCTTATATAGGAAAATAACTAATCGTGTTTTATTTGTTAACGATTTAAAATCTTTATTTCTTATAAATAAAATAGAAGTAAAACAATTATTATCTAAAAGATAAATGTTCTTTTTCTATAGTATAAATTAAATATATAATTTTTTCACCTAACATTTCTATTAAAATCCGATTAAAATACATATCAAAAATATAGAAGATCAAGGCATATAGCACCTGGATTCTAAAAATAAAATAACTTTCCTAAAAACTTAAATTTAATTAAAAAATAAATATTTTTTAAAGAAATAATTATATTATATTATATTAATCTTATTTAAACTTTATACAACAGTGTTTCTTATTGTTTTTATTAACTTCAACTCACTTTTAGGATGCGTAAAATTTCGCAATAAAACTATTATACAACTATACTATAAAAGAACAATTACTACTGTGTAGTAAATACTTTTATATATAGTTTATAAATGAATATTATATTTTGAAAGTAAAGTTTTTTTTTAATACGTGATGGGTGTAACTCACATAAAGAACAAAGTTTTTATTCGGGAACTTTGATGCTTTGTCATTTTTATTTCGTTTTCTTCTACTGATATTTGTCGTTCCTTTTCCTTTTGTTTAATTTCAATTTAATTCAATACTGAAGATCCTTCTTCATATATCAGAGGTAGAGAATTATAATAAAATCCTCAGCACGGACACAATTATTCAAGAAATCAATTTTTATTTTTATACATTTTTTGTTCTTCTTAAATTGAATTTTTAGCGTTTGATTGCTTTAAATCGGCCAGGTTTACACCTTCTTGTAGGTTTAATTCCAAAGATGGACAATTTTTTACGCAAATGGACCCCTAAACCAGTAAATATAGAACAAAATTAATAATTCGTTTTTTAAAAGGTCAATATTTCACTTATAAAATCAATGATTTTCTTAATATATTTTATATTCAAACATTTCGAAATTATGGTCTTTCTAATTTATGTTACATATCTCCTCCTAACTATTTAGCTTTTCGTTAAGGGAAAATATCTTGTTAGAAGAGGAGACCATATTTTCCTCTGATCCTTGGACACTTTTATTTGATTTGTTCTGTTGCGCAAATAAATCTACCAGAAAAGCTTTCTGAGATTAGTGCTTCAATCGAAGCGACAAACATTTAAATTTAAATTTGAATTTTTTTAAAAATAAGAATTGATTTGAAGAATATTATTATTGAAAACATTTTCCAAGATATAAGTACTTAATTAATGCTTGATCGATTTAGTGAATGGCATTGTTAAAAAATACAATACTAAAGGCTAACCAATTTTATTGGATTTAATTTCTTAAATCATGTTCTAATACATAATTTTTATTTATATAAATATATATAAATATTTATATATTAAAATTATATTATATCCATTAGAAGCATGGAAGTGTGTTGTATACTTTCGCTCCTATTAATTTTATTTCAAAGTGGGATAAATTGAGTGTAGAAATTTTATAATAAAATTTTCTTTATTACTGATAAATTTATATATATACGTATATATACACTGAGGTGCAAAAAAAGTGGAACGCTTAGAAAAATTTGATTTTTTTAAATAAATTTAATTATAAAGAGTTAAAAATATTTGTAAGAACGAATTAAAATTTTAAATAAAACCCTTTTCCTGAAAATTATATGAAAAAAATCAAATTTTTCTAAGCGTTCCACTTTTTTTGCACCTCAGTGTATATATATATATATATATATATAGAGAGAGAGAGAGAGAGTGAGAGAAAGAGAGATAAAAAAGTATTAAAAATTTCTGAAGAATTAATTTAAAAATTGAGTTTTGTGGTTACAAATCAGTGGTTTTTTCATTCATTATAATCACTTTTATAATTTTTAATAAAAATCTTCCTAAATCCTACTAAAATAATTTGTTCTTTAAAAAAGATATAAATTCATTTGATTAATTAAATTGAAAACTACTTTATAAAAGTCGAAAATTTATTTGGACCACACATACTAATTTATATTATTTTCTAAAAAGGTATGCAATATTTGATTCTCTTGATAATTAATATATATATATATATATACGTTTGGTTATTGCAACTGTATGGTTTGATTGGATCCCAATCGATGAGGGAGGAGGACTTCTCGCTCGTAATCAAGACGATCTTTTAACGAAAGTCAATGCTCCTCTAAGCATGATAACTTGTTATTGCCTTATGAATAGCCTGGCCTTGGCGATAACTTTTCATTTCATAAAACCATTTATTCGTGGATTTAATTACCTTGGTGTCCTTACATCCTTTTAATTATTCTTATGAATCATTCCCCTTTGAACTTGAATTGATTTTTCATTATGATTTCTCTATCAGTTCTATCTCTCTCCCTCCTTCTAGATCTCTTTTTTTTGATCCTTCTCTTTCATTTCTTTCTCTGAGTTGCATCAATAAAAGAAGTATCATTCTTTCATGGTCAGTCCTATTATCATAATTGAAAAAAAAAGGAAACATCTTATGTGGAGACCTGAAGGCAAACACGATCTTTCGATTTTCAATTGTAACCTTGATTTTGAATTAAAGGTGAATTTTACGGGAATCCTCTAATTGATAATTGATAATAACATTATCTTAAAAAAAAAAAAATTATAAATAAATTATTAATCATATTTTATTAAGATAGTAAACACTATCGTATTTTGAGAAACTAATTTAATAAATAGATAATATTGATTCATTGTTTTTTTGAAATTAATTAATTTGATTAAATAAATTTTAGTAATAAATCATCAATAAAATAATAAATTCAATTATAATTAAAAAAAAAATTCAAATTATTTCATTTTTTCTTGTACAAAAGTAAATAAAATAAAATAATCAATGGTTTTAAATTGTATATCTCATTTTCAATATAAATTCCTTTTTTTAGAATAGAAAATAATTAGCTGGAGTGTCTCCACTCGACTATCTCGCAAATTTGAATTGGATTAAATAACATAATATATTTTATTTAAATTAAATTTAATTAATTATAAATTATAAATAATAAATAATAAATATTAAACCAGCGCATGTTTGGCTTTTTGTTGATGGCACCACGTCACGTGTTGGCGCGTGAGATTTGCAGTGTTAAAAAATTAATTCTGGTAATTTCAGCTAATCAATCAAGCTGAAATTCTATATATAGCAGTTTAATACAATTATTAATCATGTAAAAAATTATCAAACATATATCTTTATTTTTACGGTCACTTTAGAAGAAAAAAATCAAAACGTTGTAAGTAATGACCCTCTTCCGATTGAGCTACATTTCTCAAAAGTTGATAGAAAACTATGAATTTTGAATAATGCCCATGTACCAAATTTCATGATTCTAGCTCAGACCGTTTTTGCGTAATCTTGGTTACACACACACACACACACACACACACACACACACACACACAGACATTTTTATCAACCTTAGTGAAAATGATTCAGGAACCTTCAAAACGTATAAAAACATCAAAATCTCAACATCGAAAATTTTCGTGATCGCAATACTATCTCTGACGAGATAGTAAAAATATATAGTAGTATTAATTAAGATTGTCTAAAATTATAAAATTTATTTATGGAAAATATACAGATCTAATTTTTTTTTTTTTTTTTTTTTTTGTTTTTATAAAATTTAAAAAATCACTTGTATGTTTACTGTTTGTTATTAAAATTATATAAATCTCAAAACTTCTAATGGTTGAGATTCAAAAGATTCAAACATTTCTACAATATCTGTTTCTTAATCAAGATCGTAATGAACATTTTTGCCAAATTTCATTGTAATTATTCGTAAAGAGTGTGTATTAAATCCGTTTATTTATAAACGGATAAACGGTGCAGATGCTATTGTTTTCTAAGCCACATGAAAGATATTACTATTTAAATGAATTCCCAAAATCTAAAAATGAAAACCAATATTTAATGAGTTTGTAATGTTGTTTCAATATATCATTTCCATATTTAAAGTTCACTATTAAAGGTAGCGATTCTTATGTGTATCAAATCAAATTTTTCTATAAAAATATATAAACCACTTCTTATAACTCAATCATTTTAATAATACTTTTTAAATAATGGTCTATATTTGTAACCAAGTGAAAAAGTGTTAATGTTGAATTAATTACATAAAAAATTTGTATTATTTAATTTTCAGAAACTGTATTTAAAATAATTAATATTTTTTTACTAGATTCTTCGAAATTAATCATGAATCTAGGTTAAAAATTTAGATGACAACCCAGATTCCATATTTTTCCTCTACCTTTTATCGTTTTTTATATATATATAAGTATACCAAAATCAATAGATCTTTAAAAAAAAATACCTAATGATTAAATATAATTATTATAATTATAATGAAAACAGGATGAACTGCAATATTGTTTGTTTCAATTTGAAAATTTCCAACTATTTTATTTATATTTTTCAAATTGTATATTAGCAGTAAATTTTTATATATTTATTATTATTATTATTATTAATATTAATGATGATCATGTGATGATGATTATAATATTAATAATTATTAATCTTTTAAAAGATGCAAATTTAAAAAAAAAAAAATTAGAAACAATCCCTTATTAATAAATAAATTAAATTAATTAAATATAAATTATTTTCATAGTATTTTATATTATTTTTAAAGAACATTACCCAAAAGATTATTTTTTGAGATAAAATATTTATGTGAAGTTTGCTTTCATATTGATACATGATATTTAGTTGTAAGATTGATTTAATTTTTTATAAAAGGGAACATAACTTAAAGTAGTAGGAATTTGATTCATTTATTGAAATAATCGTCCATTAGATAGGAATGTTGGAGTAAAATAACTCGTAATATTCAGAATCGGAAGATATATATATTTCGTTTGATACATCGGCTTGGTTGATTTTTCCTTAAAAAGGTCGCAACCTTCAACAATGCATGTAATCTTTGTAAAAAGAATGAGAATATCAGCAAAAACTCGCAGTACTAAATTTATCTGTCAAGTTAAATAATTCAATCATTTTATCTTTATTTATTTATTTTTTTTTTTTTTTTTGGATTTTATTTTTTTCTTTATTTTGTTTTTCATTGCGGCCGCCAACCTGTCATTGGGTGTCCTCAACAAAAAAGGGAATAAATATCTCGGATATGTAACAAGCACAATGCAATATAGGTTATTAAATACTGGTGAGGAGGGAGTAATTAAGTCGGAGCTCAAACGCTTAATTATCCGGGACAGAGATCATTTATCTGAAAGGGCAGCGGCGTGGGAATCGCAGATGGACAGGGAGATCGCAGGAATGTGCATTGTTGATCCACCCGGTCGCCAAGGATGCATTTTCGGACGGTATCGTCCCTCATAAGAAATCATTGGTTGTTCTGGACATTTGCCTCTCGAAGAAAGTTGGCTTGATTCTTTTCTCATAATGGCCTCGCCATTGAAGTTACTCCGCTCATTCGCTTTCCTATCTCCAATACAAATCGACTTCTGATTGTAATCCCAATACGAAAAATAAAAGAAACAAAAAAAAAAAAAAAGAAATAAGAATGATACGCTCCATAAATATTCATGTTGCAGAGAAAGAAAAATTTATCATCGATGAAATAATTAATCATGTTTAAAGAAGAGGAAGAAAGACGATCCTGAGAAGAAAATCCTAAAATATTATTATAATTCATCTCTTCTATTTAAATTTATCACTGAATGAATTCATAAATAAAAATAACTTCTTCATAATTTTTGACATCAAGATTAACTATTCTTTAACAACAAAAAACAAAAAGAAAAATAATATTTTTTTTGTAGTCATTTCAATAATAATCATCAATATCGGTTTTTTATTTACTAAACACAACTACTAAATTACTTATATTTAAGATTCCCTTCCAAAAAATAATAATATTTATAATTTTATTACATTCATATTTCAATAAATGATATATTTTCTAGATTATATAAATTTTCAAATTCATAAAGAAATAAGAACCAAGAGCCATTAATTTATTTAGAATTAATTGGTTGGGGTATTTAAAGATCGTTTGCAAGTATGACGGTAAAAGTTTAAGAGGATGGTATGACAGCATGAACTGGAAATGACCTTTTACAAAAAATTGTGGTACTAATTTTCACAACGCTTAAATGATAGAAATCGTATTACCGTTTGAAATCGAGACAACGATTATAAAAAATATTATCTTATTAAAAATCGTAACAACCAATTAACCTTTATCATTTTTCGCATTCTAGTTTAACGTCTATTTAGTAAAAAAAAAAGTGTTTTGCGTCAAATATCACCGTTTTTTTTCTAGTTTATGAAAAAATATAATAAAATATTTTTTTATTATGTTATTAAATATCCTTGTTTTGTAAGGCTTAATCAATCAATATTTTCAGGATTTTATTTCAATATTTAAAATTTTCTAATTCTAATTATTATTGATAATAAATATAATTTGATGCAAATTTGATGATATCAACTTTTTTACTATCTCGGCAGAGATAGTATTGCGATCATGAAAATTTTCGATGTTGAGATTTTGATGTTTTTATACGTTTTGAAGGTTCCTGAATCATTTTCACTAAGGTTGAGAAAAATGTGTGTGTGTGTGTGTGTGTGTGTGTATGTGTGTGTGTATGTATGTAGACAAGATTACGCAAAAACGGTTTGGGCTAGAATGATGAAATTTGGTACATGGACATTATTCAAAATTCATAGTTTTCTATCAACTTTTGAGAAATGTAGCTCAACCGGAAGAGGGTCATTACCTACAACGTTTTGATTTTTTTCCTCTATAGTGACCGTAAAAATAAAAATATATGTTTGATAATTTTTCACATGATTAATAATTGTATAAAACTGCTATATATAGAATTTCAGCTTGATTGAATTGCTGAAAGTACCAGAATTAATTTTTTAACACTGCAAATCTCACGCGCCAACACGTGCCATGGTGCCATCAATAAAAAGCCTAACATGCGCTGGTTTAATATTTATTATTTATAATTTATAATTAATTAAATTTAATTTAAATATAATATATTATGTTATTTAATCCAATTCAAATTACGAGATAGTCGAGTGGAGACACTCCAGCTAATTTTTATTTCTTATCATGTTAATGTGTAGTATTATATGTAATTAAAAACAAATTCAAAATAACATAATTCTTAGTTATTAGAACTACTTTTAATTTTTTATTTAAAAAATTTAAGTTTTTTTCCTTTAAAAAACTCAGAAAATGGTTAATTATAAATAAAAAAAAATAATTAGAAAAAACCGCCCGCTTCTTCTATTTTTTTCCGAAAATTGATTTATTTGTTGTAATAAAAATAATTTATCAAAAAATTACAACTTTGCTGTTTTTCCAACTAAACCAATTTAAATAATATTTGATTATTTGAATGAAAAACACACACACATTCACTATGGTTTAAAATTTAATAAAATTATTTAAAATGTACATATCAGTTTACAACTTAGATTCTACTTAAGTTATTTGTATCTTTGCAAATCCATTCTCTTATTACTTTCAGCTTATTAAGATATATAATTGCAACAAAAAACAAATAATTTAGAAAACAAGAAATAATTCACCAATATCTGTTGCAAAGTTAAAAGTAAATAGCTTAATCTATTCTTATTACATAAATATTAAAGATTAAATAAGTTAAAATGGTAGAATTTACTTTAAACACACCTGTGAAGAACAGTATTTAATAGATGTAATTATAGCGTTTATTTGATCGCATGCCATAAAATAAAAGATAATTATAATTTTTTTATTTCTATTTGAGATTAAATTTACCTCTACGTAAGTAGGTTAAATTTAGTATGTTTTTTCATAAAGGAAAAAAATTTTGTATAAGAAATTCTCTGACTTTCAATTACACTGACACGATTCATATTTAATATTTTGCAATTAAGAATATTACTTAAAGATAATTTAAAAATCTTAAGATTTAGATTTTGTGAATGATTCTTTAAAACGACGTTTATATTTAAATTTTATTCTAGAGAATATTAAATATTATTATTTATTGAATAAATAGTTTGTTTAGTGAATCCAGAGAGATGTTAATACTTACATGTGAGATAAATTTCTGTTGTTATTTTTGAAAAAAATATATTTGTTCATCTTTGTTTACAATGAATAATTTTAGATGATTACATCAATTATAGAAATTTATAGAAAAATACAATTTACTAACAATTAGAAAGATATATTTTTCATTATAAGATAATAAATTTTACCATAATAAAAAGTAGTGAATCCAATATTGCAAAATTGATTTGATTTCATATATGTAAATAAATGAGTTATTACTACTTAATTTTCACTATCTCTCTTGTTAATCTAATTTATTTAAATAATAAATTTAAAAAATATAAAAATGGAATATATCAAAAACTCATTCGAACGAACACATTTCAAGAGTGTTTAAATTTATCTATATATATAAAAGAAGGTTTTTGTCTGCACATTGCTCAGAATTTAAAAATTTTTGCATATCTTCGCGTTTCATGACCTCTAGAATCCAAAAGTGACTTTATAATTTTTCATGTCTGTCTGTCTGTCTGTCTGTCGGTCTGTCTGTCCGGAAAATTACTATTTTATAGACTCAGAATTGGCTGAACCGATTTCTTTGAAATTACATCACAATATTCTTATATACCCCTAGAGTAACATAGGCTATAAATTTTATTAATATTTAATCAATAACCGCAGAAATTAATTTTTTAAAGTTTATATAATTCTCCGTGTTGTTCATTCAAGAGCCTGGCGTGGCCCACTGTCCCTAGCGGAATCATTTCAACCAATGAATTATCATAGCGATTCCCAATTAAAGAATTATTATAATATTTCACTTTTTATTTTAAATTCTAATATTCAAATATCAATGCATTTAAATCATTTATTCTAAAAGTTATCATTTTAATTAATTTAATAAAATATTTATTAGATCATATTTTTATCATAAATTATTTTTTATTTAATTGAATATTTCTTCTTTTCTATAATATACATAATATAATAATATATAAATTTTATCATTGAATAATAAAAAAAATATTATTTAGTATTTTATGAAGTGAAAATATATAAAAATTAAAATATGATGATATAAAGTTATTTTAAATTTTTGACATTTTTAAATTGGGTATATTTTTTAAATTTATCAAAATATTTTTTATTATTATTATCTATATATATAAAAAAAGGTTTTTGTCTGCACATTGCTCAGAATTTAAAATTTTTTGCAGACCTTTCATGATCTTTGGAAGCCAAAAGTGAGTTTAGAATTTTTTATATTTGTCTGTCTGACCGAAAAATTTTGACGTTAATTATATCACAGTATTCTTACATATCTCTATGAATGTTTTATGTAATATACTGATTGAAACAAAATGGATGAAAACCTTTTACTACTGTCAAGCAAATACTATGTACCACTCGGGGGTACAGGGGGCGGAGCCCCCGTCTAGGTGTGAAGAGCGCCGAAGGCGCTCTGAGCAGCTAGTTTATATATATAAATATTATATAAATTTTTGTTTCAACGTTTTTTAGTTAAATGGGATTCATTTAAAAACAAAATACATTATCACAGCATAAACTTCTATTTTATTCATTTTTCATGAAAAATCAAAATTTGTTAACTTCATTCGATAGCCACTAACAAACAATTAAACGCACTTGTCCAAAACTTTGTAGAACGCCTTTAAACTATTTTTTTTATATGATTAATCAATATTTTATAAAAATATAAGTTTATTTGGAAAGTGTAATACTATTGAAATTTATAATATAATAAATAAAATATATTTAATATAATATATATATATATATATATATATTTCACAGTAGTGTAAATCAGACATTTCAAATTTGAGGTCCATCAATGCATAAATTGCATTTGGACAAGACTTTTTATAAAATATTTGTGAAAAATTATTATTTATTTTAATAGTTTATTTTATTTTTAATGAATATTGGAAACATGCCCAAGTACCCAACCTAAAGCAAATTATATCTTGTGACCTGTAATAAGATAAAACCTAGGAATATTAAACGGTTAGAGATATTACGTATTTTCTATATCTCGAAAACTAAACCTTTTTGTGTGGGAAAGGCATTGGTTAGATTTGTATCCACCTTCGTGATTAGATGAAGATCTACCTTAGTTATAAGCGAACCGTCGTGTAAGGAGGATTTGTTTTGTCCGCCATTTTGAAGATCAAAACAATCGAAATTTTATCATATTAATACAAAGGCTCGTAATTTGTTTTCTTTTGAAGTTTTTGTTAGTAGTTTTGTATAGTCTATTCTAAGTTTTTGCACATTCTTTAAAATTAATATTAAAATATTTATACTTACTATTTTTAGGTCTTTATTTAAAAGGAGTGATATGATGCATTGTGTGTAATTAGATAAACTTTTTTTTTACTTTTAATCAAATATCTTTTCATTCATATTTCAGATGAAATAATAAACAATGTTAATTAACATTTCAAAGTTGATTTTTAGAATAAATAATATTTTTATTTATTTAAATATCTAAAGCAACACAAAAATTGAAAAATCTATTATATAAAAAGTTCTGTCATAATTTATTAAACTACTTATTTTGGAATAATTAATCATTTTTTTCTCAAGCTTAGAATAAAATTTCATTTTCCGAGTGTGAATTTTAAACTTCATTAGGAAATAGTATGTATATATTTTGAGGAATAAAATCATAAGAATTTACAGTAATAAATAATATCTTTATTAATTAGATGAGAACAAATTAAAGTATTTCTACAACACTCCCACAAATAGTCTGAATACTAGAAAAGTTTCACTTTCTAATGACTTTTTTGAATTAAGTGAATAAGTGCATTGAAATAAGTGTAAAAGGAAAGTCATCATTTATTTATTTCCCACAAAATCCATTATAATTTTTTCTTTATTTTTAATCATTATTTTTTCAAGCCTTAATTATAATTTATACTTCATTGAGTTTAAGGAGCTTGTTATTTGTTTTTATTTTTAGTTTTATTTTACATTTAAAAAGAGTAGTCGTGTTATCAGAACAATTTATAGAAGATACTTGATATTTCTCAATTTCAAGAGTTGTTCTTAAAAAATAGATATAAAATCAATTCAAAACTAATCCAATAGAATTATATTTTTAATTAATTTATTATATTTAATAGATCTTATATTCCCCATAATTAATTTTTTATTATTATTTTTTGGTATAATTCTTAACCATTTTCTTTAACATTTATTTATTTCTTATATGAAAAAAAATCTTATTTACTAGAAAATAGTTAAATTCAAAAAGTAAGTTCGAAATAAAAATTTAAAAGAAAATGTATTTTTTATTGTAAAAAAAATATTTCCTCTTAAATTATATATATATATATATATATATACGGCATATATAAGTATATATTCATAAATTTTAACTTATTATTTTTCTCTGAGTGCTCCTAAAAGCATTTCAATAAAAACATGTGTTTAGAATCGAATTTTTTTCTACTTTTTAAACACTACGTATGATGTACTCAAATACGAATGTTTCTGTAAAATAAATATTAAAAAAAAATTAAAAATTTCAAATTATTATTTATTTTATGATTCGAAAAACGTTAAAGTTGATTGCTTGTTTTTTAATCGGGCTGTAATTTTAGGGATATATATTAGAATGGGAATCGATTAAAATGAAAAACGACTATATATCTTTCTCAAACTTATATTTATTGCATATGATCTCCAATATGCAAATTAACATGAATACGGCCTTGTGATCGACTTGGATATGAAGTTTAGGGACTAGGCTCGATGATGCATCTCTTTGCATCCCGAAAGTGGATCTTTAGAATCATTATGTCCATCTGGTGCTCGCTTATACTTTCATCATTAATTAATATTACTCTTTCTATTCTGGAGTCAGGCAGTTGGTTTCTCTCATTCCTATTTAAGTTGCACTTGAACTGAAATGAATGAAATCCAGCCTTATATTGTCATTGGGCTATCAAATACTAAAATTTTCTATATAAAATCATTCTGACCAAGATTACAATTCGAGGAAATTTTTATAAATACAAAAATATAATAAATATTATCATATTAATAAAATTATTTAGATTTTTATATAATTAATAGTTAATAAATTATTTGTATTAAATATATGGGCTAGAATAAAACTTATTTGCATATATAAGATGGAAATGAATTTATATTCAAATGAAAAATTATCACTTATATCAAAGATTTATATAAGTCCAATAAACAGAGAAACAAAATAAATCAACTCTAATAAATTCGGTGATATTAATAAAAAATTTAATTAATTAGTATTGGACTTTTGTTATTTGGAAAATTTTGACTTTTTGCTAAAATATAAATAAGAACTATTTATTTAAATTCTAGATCCCCCATTAGAGGTGTTATAATATTTCTGTCACCATACCACCAACAAGGAGTGTGAGATTTGAATATATATTTATATTATAAACGAATTGAAATAATTGAAGTAAGTCTTTTTTCTTTATTATTAAAAGTATATACAATAATAATTAATAATAATTAATTTTACAAATTTAATTAATTAAAATTTCAGAGTCCAGGTTAGTTATATTTTTTTTCATCCCACTATAAACACAAATGGTTATATGTACAAAAATTTCAGAACTTATATAATTCCTTTTGTTTTTGAAGTCTTAAAAGAACAAAAGGAGTTAAAACATTCAAAAGAAAAAAAATTTGTTATATTTACTTAAATTGAATAATAGATATCTATAATTTAAGTAAATTCTTAAACCGAGATAGTTTTCAACTTCGTTAAGAATAATAAAAACAAACAATTCTATAATAACAAGAAAATAAGAAGAAAAGCAATTGATTAAGGATTCTTTTAAATCTTATATATACAAAATTTCTATCAATATTTTTTTTCCTTTTTATATAGAAAGGAGATAAAAGTTTTGTTCCCTCGGCGTTGGTGTTTCAAATCCCGTTAATGTCAGATTTTTGGGTAAAAGTGGCCGGTTGGATTGGCGACTGCTCCGAGGCAGTCATTAATTAGTGCGCTGGTGCAGGCGGAATGCGCTACCCGGCCGACCATCGTCTTCTCGGTCTTCTCCACAGGTACAGTTACTCGAATGGAGAGCCGCTTGGTCCAGATGCCATCGACCAGTCGCCTGTTTCGGCCGTATGACATCCTGCCGACGCTCGTCTTGGATCGACTCCAATCATCAAACGTTCGATTTGCATTTGTAAATTTAATTGTATAGGAAGGTCATGCTCCCCTCTTAGATGTTGCGAATCGTTCTTCGATGGTGTTCCTCATCGCCATCATCATAATCATCAATCATCATAGATTATTATTATCAGGGTCAAGAAATTATTGGGAGAGAATAATTGTAAAAGAAAAAAAAACATGAATTCCTATTTCTATTCTTGAATATCCATTGAATTTTACATGAATAAAGCTTTATCAATAGAAAGGGTATGAGATAAAATTATTTAATTAAAATTAAAAAAAAAAAAAAATCATTATTTTTAAATTTATTTGAAAAAATATATTTTATATCTTTTTTTCTAATAGACAATTAATTTTATTTATATTTTTTTCAAAAATAAATTGTAGGTATAATAATATAATAATCTTAAAATGGGACTCAAAATTTTTTTTTCCTTAAAAAGTAATTTCTTTTAAAAGTAATAAATTATCAAATGGTCTTTATATATGCATAAATCTAAAACAGGTCCTTTTGCAGGACATGGTGATTATATGAACCTGGCTTTTTAATACCACACAGAGAAAATATTACGGCCATTTTAAATCGAATATTTTTTTATTAGATATTTAAGGAAACAAGAATAAATTTAATAATCATAATTAAAATAAAGCTTAAACGAGTGAATTAATAAAAGAGAAAATCGGTTTATGAATACAGTCGTTATGAATAAATGAACAGAAAAATAATTTTCTTAATGAAATCAATTGACTTGATAATAGTAATTTCTTAACTAATATTCTACATTCATTAACTTTCTTCGGGAAAAATTTTTAATACATGCATTGAACATATTTTTGAATAATTTCCCTTTCAATGAAAAATTACAAAATATTCCCATTTGTTTATTTAATATATACCAATTAATATTAATTCTGTTTCCGTGTTATCAACATAACTTTCGCTAATTATTACAAAGAAAATGGGAAAAAATAATCTTTGTTCATCTATTTTATTTATTTAATTGTTTTCTTTAAATAATATCTGTATATTTTTCACGAATGTGATTTCTAAATCATTTGTAATAAATCCATTCCAAAGACATTCATTCATATATAAATATACAATTGGACAAATGAAATTATTTTATGTGGAATTTATTTTCATTTATTAAGTCTAATTAAAACTTCAAAGGGTGGTCAAAATCCTCATTATATTTTCATATTTTAATATTCGTGTTAATATTCAAAAAAAGTTCAATATATCTTAAATATATATAAATTATTTCTAAGAAACACTTACTTTTATTCAAAAACATTAAAAACAAGCCATGAATATAGCAGAATAGAATAATATATTATATTAATCATATCCCTATTTAACCATTATTTATTAATTCCAATCTCGCCAGAGATAGTATTGCGATCATGAAAATTTTCGATGTTGAGATTTTGATGTTTTTATACGTTTTGAAGGTTCCTGAATCATTTTCACTAAGGTTGAGAAAAATGTCTGTGTGTGTGTGTGTGTATGTGTGTGTGTGTGTGTGTGTGTGTGTGTGTGTGTGTGTGTGTGTGTGTGTGTGTATGTAGACAAGATTACGCAAAAACGGTTTGAGCTAGAATGATGAAATTTGGTACATGGACATTATTCAAAATTCATAGTTTTCTATCAACTTTTGAGAAATGTAGCTCAACCGGAAGAGGGTCATTACCTACAACGTTTTGATTTTTTTCCTCTAAAGTGACCGTAAAAATAAAGATATATGTTTGATAATTTTTCACATGATTAATAATTGTATAAAACTGCTATATATAGAATTTCAGCTTGATTGATTCGCTGAAATTACCAGAATTAATTTTTTAACACTGCAAATCTCACGCGCCAACACGTGCCATGGTGCCATCAATAAAAAGCCAAACATGCGCTGGTTTAATATTTATTATTTATAATTTATAATTAATTAAATTTAATTTAAATATAATATATTATGTTATTTAATCCAATTCAAATTGCGAGATAGTCGAGTGGAGACACTCCAGCTAATTTTATCTGTAAAATTGATTTATTATAATCTTTTATATTAGTCTGGAAGACGGAAGTACAAATCCAATGGTTTTCTTTCATTTAATTGGTGTAAATATAAAATTTGTTGTTTTTTGAAAGTTAGTCTTATCCAAATCCATTATAAGACATAATGTATGACACAATATATCCAAGAGGTGTTTTCTTTTAAATTACCTGCATTATATTAATATTCTAGTAACAATAAAGCTTGATGTAATAGTTTCTTAATATTGCTTCATTTATTCATTAAAATATGATATACATCATATAAATAAAACAAATATTTTTGACATTCGTAAAATTAATCTACAGCATCTAAACATTTCTATTGATATAAGTAATTAATAAATTAATCATTTTCATCAATTTTTTAATTTTCAAATAAATAATTTTCTTGTTTAAATGTCTTTAATAATGTATTATTAATAAAAGATTATTTTTATAAAATAATAATAATAATTAGTAATGTATATCTAAATTAAATCATGATATCATCATCATCATCACTTATTATTTAATTTAAATATTATGAATTTAATTACAAGAGATAACAATAATGTAGAGTATTTTAATTAGTCTATTTTCTTTTCTTTGTCATTTGTTTTTATTTCCCTGCTGCTCATAGATGCTAATTTTGTTTTATTGTGTTTGAGCCCACATTGGATGGTGTCAAGGGAAAAAGCTGTTGCAATTCTAATGAAGCTAGACGCCCTCATTAAACAGTTCTAATAGGGTTATAAGAATTCGAGAAGATAAATACATAAATATTATTAACATTTTGCAAAAATAAAAAATAAATAAAATAAATTTTAATATACATGATTTATTTTATTTCAAAAAAATTATATTTATGATTCAATATCATTTTGGTTAAATAAAATTTTCACATTAACATTAAAATAAAAATCATAAAATTTGAAAAAAAAAAAAAAAATAAGAATCATTAAAGTACATCCTAAATTTTCTTAATTTCAGAAAATAAGCCACTTTACATTATTATTTCTATTTTTATCATAATTATACAAAAGCATACCATTACCATATAGACTAGAATTAAAAAAATATATAATTAATTTCCAAATTCCATTAATGTTTTGTTTTTCTTGAATCGAAATGACCTATCCAATGTATTTTCTCTCTCACTCGCACTTGAGAGATTATTTTCATGTTTTCTTTCGATTTGGAGAGGCGTGTAAATTCATTCATTAAAACATGCTGAGGTTTTTTCAAAAGGATTCCTTTCTTATGGAAAGAAATTAATTCTTTTGTAATATGGAGGATTCAAAGTTTCTTCTGTCGGCGGAAAAACTTCGAGTTATATCTCCAGGAATAAATCACACTTTTCGCTGCAAAAATACTTAAACCACTGACTTCAATAAAATATAACGTTATATAAATATACCTAAAATAAATTATTTTCCCTACTGAATTTTTTTTTTTTATGTATTTAGTAATAAAGTTTAAAATTTCAATTTATTTTCTAAATAAAATATTTGATAAAAATTCTTTAATTTAAAATGGTTTGGTTAGAATTTTTTTAAATTTCTTATTTATGAATAATTGTACCAGAATCTATATTTTTTGTTATAAACCAATTAAAATAAAATTTCAATTAATTTTCTAATGAAAAAATATGCTTTTAGACTATATAAAATATGGGGATTACAAAAATTATTTGAAAATTTATACTTTTAAGTAATTATAGTAAATTTTATTTGTGATTTGAAATATTATATATGGAACATATTAGAAAAAATTTGAGCTTCACTTTTTAACATTTTTATTTTAAATTTTGTAAGCTCTTTAACAATGGAAAAGCATTAACTTATAAAACCTTCAGGCTCTGAAAATTTACATTTCTTTTGAAATTATAGAATTAGTTAATTTTATGATAAAAATTACTTAAAAATTAAAAGAAGAATAAAAGGAAAATTAAAATAAAAAACATGTTTAGTTTTTTTATTATAAAAATTCTTTGAAATATTTTATTAGTTTTTAAAAATTGATTATTTATATAAATGATTGAAAAGTTTATATCAATTCTATATTTTCCAGAACAAAACAGTTACCAATAATACCTTATTTTAGAATTTTTAAATTATTTTAATTATATTAAATGATATTATTCAAACGGATCGTCTATTTACACATTTACATGTCAAATATACATTTAATTGAGTGTCCCAATGTGAGTATTAATATTAATTTTTCTTTTTGAATTGAGAGTTGATATAAATCGAATTTATAGGAATGAAAGAGAAATTTGACCGGGAGAAGATCATTCTCAGTTCATTCTCCATTCGCCACACTTGATTTTGCACTTGGTCGATAAGATCTTTGCACATGATTCATAGTACAAGACTGGACAACATCTAGTCTGGATCGTAATGTGTTCGCTGACAAGAGCTCTAGAGATGTTTATAGAGGGGACCCAGTGACACATTACAGGAAATCGGCCCAACAAGAGATAAACCAGCCAGAACATTTATTTCTTTCGATCGCGCTATTCTTTTATTTCTCGTATTTAAAACAGTAATTAACTTTTTGATTTATAACTAAGAATTCATGTTTTATGCTAAGAAGTGATTTTTCTTTTTAATCTTTTATTATATATTTCATTGAATTCTTTATCTTTTAGAAAACCGGATAGGTATCAATAAATTTTATTTTAATAGAGATGAAATTGGAGTTTGAAAAATGTGTATTATTAGAATGCAATGTAAAATGTAAACTATGACTAAAATTATAAACTATTTTAAATAATATTTCTATGAGAGGTGGAAAATCCCAAATTCTTACAAAAATAAAAATATTTTATAAATACATATAGAAATATAAATCAAATTCTTTAATTATAAAACATCATAACGTCAAAACCATTATAATCACAACACCAAATCATTTTTAAATTATAAATTAGTTAAATTACTACTTCTTCGCTCAAAATGCATATAAAAAGCAAATATATATTAAATTAGAAACTTTACAAAATGTATAAATTATAGTTATTATTATAAAAATTATCTTTATTACATAATCTCCTTCCCCCATATCATTAATGTTCGTCTGTAAAGTTCAATTGGTAACATTGTTTTCTAGATATTGTCCTTTAATTACAATACCTAAAAATTAAAACTAATAAAAACAAACAAAAGTAAAATTCATCGTAATATGTAGATAAAATATTTAACTTCCCTTTCTCCAATATCATTCTGTTATTATTATTATTAAGCTTGAAATGGTATTTATTTATCTAGACAGTGACCTAGTTTATTTGAATTAAATTAGCATGTTAAATTATCTAACTATTATTATATTAGAATAATTTATTATTACTAACAGATTTAATATCTAAATTAATTTAGAATTATTCTATTTATATCATAAAATGATATTATAATATGCCACATATTTTATATGTCTTTTTACAAATAGAGAAATCAATTTAAATTTATTATCTAAATAAATTAATAAAAAAGAATAGCATAAAATTTTTTGTCAGACCGTAAAGATTATTGTATGACAAAAATTGAATGCCATTGACACTAAAATTTAAAATAAATATTTTAGTTGACATCACGTTTCCAAACGTATATTTTATGAGTTTTTGAAGGGTTTCAAACAAGAGACCGACAAAATAAAGCAGCTAACCCTGAACTGTTTAATCTACAGAGAACCAGACACAAAAGAGCAATGAGCTACAGAAAAACATCAAATAGGCACTTTTATTTGAAATTAATAGCTTTTATTATTAAAAACATATTGGAAATAAAATTAAAAAATAATTAAATCTTAAATTTAAATCTGTTAAGTAATTTGTTTGTTTTTTTAATATTTATTACTTCATCTTAAAAGTATAAACATATAGGTATATACAAAAATGTATTACTACAACTTATTGGAAAGATTAAATCACCTCTCAATCTTTATTAATGAAATTGAATGAAATATTTGTATTTATTTATTTAACTGTGAAATTTTTATAATGACTAGCATGTTTCTTGATAGTTATTTGATAGAAGATTATTTCTAAATATTCATTAATATTATCGCCCTCATGTCCCTTTTATATACTAAAATTTTTTGAATATTAATATTGCATAGATCTTTTTTTCTTTTATGTAATCTATCAATCCTTAGCCTTTTCCTTTGATAAAATAAAGCAACTGCCCTCCAGTTATTTAAAACTATATATTTTGGACAAGTGAATTCCTCTAAAAAAACAATTACTTACCCATAATTTTCTTTAATGATCCATAGATGTGAAAATCTTGTCATTTAACACACTTTCGTTTTTCAAATTTGAATATTATAATTTCGTAACAAACAAATAAGGATCAATTTTTGAAAATTATTTTTTAAATTTAAACATCAAAATGAGTCAATCAAATATTTTGATTTATCCGATATAATTTATGCACATTTATATAAACTGTTATAATAAATACCAAAAATTTACTTAAAAAAGTTTCATATTTTAATATTTTTTTTAAAAATATAATACATAAAGTTCTATTCTCTTTTAGAAAGAAAATATTTAAAATTAAGTTTTCTACTTCCTTAAATAACACAATCAAAATATTTTCGAATTTATTGAGCTTCTGACCATGACCAAATTTACTTGTTGTTTTTTGAAAAATATTGAAAACATTTTTTTTAATGAGAAACCATTTAATGTTCAAAATCAGCATCCAAATAACTCAGCGTGTGAATAAATTGGAGTTTCATTAAAATCATAAATATAATAAATATATAATGAAATGAATACATATAGTTAATATAGTTTAATAAAAAAAAAAAATTAAATCTTACATATTACTTGATCATTAATTATGTTTTTTTATTGCGTTCGTATAAAATGAAATAATATTTTCCAAAGCAAAATTTTAAAATTTATGTTTTGAAATATTTTTTTATTCATATATATTTAAATATTAACATTTTTGACATATCATGGAAAACTGGTTAGATTCTATTTATTCATTGGATATGAAACCAATTATAAAAGTAGATTTCATGTTTTGATTTCAATATTTTTTTTTATATAAATCTTTTTATTTACAAAATTATTTTCATTCGAATCCATTTTATTTTCACTGTCGTAGATGAAAATTTCATCATCTGGATACATACAATCCAATGAAAATAAAACATAAAGAAATATAATACCACATGATCATAAAACCTATCTTAAAACATTTTTAATGCTCAGAAATTAAAATTATAAGTGCACATACAAATATTAACTCATAAATATATAAATCGAATAATTATTATTGTTTCACTACAGATTATATTAAATAATTACAAAATATGAGAAATATTCAGACAGAAGAAAAAAGAAAAAAATTTTATATCGTTTGTATGAATATTAATATTGTAAATGGCTAATAATTTTTTTTATTGAAATCAATATTTGAATAAAATTACAAAATATTTTACATAACGTAATAATAAAAGTAAAAATTGATTAAAATCACATTGTATTTCTAATGTGGAAAACCATATACTCCGGCAAATACACAAATATATATTTCATTCCGTGTTATTAAAAAAATTCAATAAAAACTGTTATTAACACTATCTAGTAGAAATTTATTTTTTTAGAATTACATTATAATATCAAAACAAATATAAAAAAAACAATGAATTGTATTTGAAATATAATTTTCTTTTTCTTATTAAGATGCTTTTAATTTCTTTTTGAAAGATAATTATAGGAAGTAAATTAATATAAGCATTATTTCTAATGTTTTATTATAAATATTTGATAGTTAAATAATATTATATTTTCACGTTCTAGTTGATTTTCTGTTTAATTTCCTATTTTATATTCAAATTTTGTATTTTTTTTTTTTAAATAAGAAGATGATATTATTATAATTATTCTATTATGTAATAAGAACTCGGAAGTAAAGATTATAATTTTTTTCTTCGTTTAAGTATTTGTAACGTTCAATATTTATTAATTTTTCATGAGAAAATTCGAAAGAAAAGTTGTTTCCATTCAATCGATACTTAACGTTTTCACTCCCTCTTTCTTTTCTTGCTATATGAAGGTGTTTTTCAAGTTGTGAAATTCAAGGGCGACTAATTGTTTTTTTCTTTGGCACATTGTATTCACGGTTGCCGGCGTGCCGAGCCAAGGGCTGCCGAGTTCACCGTCGGACAAAGGTTCCTTCCTGCGGCAGTCCTCCTGGCGACAAATTCCTCGACGGTTCGTTGCTTTCTTCCCCGCACCAAGTCAATAACTCTGCACAATACCAGTCCACTCTCCAACCATTCATTAGACTTGAGCTCATCTCCATCCACGAAACCACTTCAATATCAATTCACCAATCATCGTTGATGATATGTAACGTTTGCCTATAAAAAAATATGATTAAATTTAAAAAAAAAAAATAAATATTCACAAAAAAAAAACAAAAACAAAAACCAAAAGACAACAAAATAAAAAGAATAAAATACTTGGCAGTATGAATTTATTTTTATGAAATTCGACATCCGTGTATGCTATATGATTTCGAGCAAGATATTTATTACATGCCAGTTCTACCGTGGAAGTCATGCTCATATTTGGAACAATCATTAAAATCATAATTGTCATTTGGCTTTTTTCACTTATTTTTTTAATATAAAAGTTGTTTTTTGTTTTACTAATTTACTTATTTCTTTTATTAATTTAATAAGAATATATTAAAAATTAAATTACATTAATTTAAACGAAATGTTTTTACTTTCCTATTTGTTCAAATTTTGTGTATATAGAAAGTAATCCGAACAAAAAAAAAAAAATAAAAAAATAAAAATAAAGAAATAAAAAGCTGGAATGTCTCTACTCAACTATCTCGCAAATTTGAATTGGATTAAAGAACATATATTATATTTAAATTAAATTTAATTAATTAAATTATAAATTAAAATTAATAAATAATATTTATTAAATCAGCGCTTGTTTGGCTCTTTGTTGATGGCACCACGACACGTGCTGGTTTAATAAATATTATTTATTAGTTTTAATTATAGTATATATAGTATATATATAACAATTTTTAATCATCTGAAAAACTATCAAACATATATCTTTATTTTTACGGTCACTTTAGAGGAAAAAAAATCAAAACGTTGTAGGTAATGACCCTCTTCCGGTTGAGCTACATTTCTCAAAAATTGATAGAAAACTATGAATTTTGAATAATGCCCATGTACCAAATTTCATCATTCTAGCTCTAACTGTTTTTGCGTAATCTTGGTTACATACACACATACATACACACACACACACAGACAGACATTTTTCTCAGCCTTAATGGAAATGATTCAGGAACCTTCAAAACGTATAAAAACATCAAAATCTCGACATCGAAAATTTTCGTGATCGCAATACTATCTCTGACGAGATAGTAAAAATGAGTAGTTGGAGGTGTTTTAAAGTTTTTGAAACCTATTTCAGAAATATTTTCCATAATATTTATAATGAGACGAGAAACTGAGGAGATGAAAAAGTTCTAAGGGTTTGCACCCCTTTAAACATAATATATTTAGATTAGATTAATTCCAAATAAAGTTTTGATAATTCTTCAACAATTGATATTTCTAGAGAATGTTAGAGACTTAAACAATATAATAGGAAAATTCCCAGTATTTTTACTATCTTGCGATCACGAAAATTTTCGATTAGGAGATTTTGATTTTTTATACGTTTTGAAGGTCCCTGAGTCATTTTCACTAAGTTTGAGAAAAATATTTGTGTGTGTGTGTGTGTGTGTGTGTGTGTGTGTTTTTTTTTTTTTTTTTTTTTTTTTTTTTTTTTTTTTTTGTATAGCGAAGGAAATACATTTACGTATCATTAGGTTTATAAGGTTTGCCTAGTATGTCGGACTCAAGATGTTAATACCGACTAAAACCTCCGCTTTCCTCCAACCTCAATCCCTCACGGGAACCGCCGTTAGGCATTACTTCGTGGGGGGAGGACATAGCTAATGCTCTTCCTTCAGGTAGCTAAGGTGTTATTTTTCCTTTCTCCTAGTTGTTATCATTAGCTCTTTTTCTTTCTATGCAACGCAAGTCTGTAAGAACTTGTGTTGCAAATATGCTGATTGCGTTCCAGGCAGCCTCTGATGACAACATTGCTTCCACTATAGACTCTGGATAGATTCCTGTGTTTATAGATTTCTCTACATCATCTCGCTGTTGAGAAAAACGTATACACTCAAAGAAAACGTGTTCCGCATTTTCTATAACTCCTGGACAGGACGGACACTCTGGAGAATCGTCATGCTTGAAACGGTGAAGATACTCACGAAAACAGCCGTGCCCTGACAACATCTGTGTTAGGTAATAGTTGACCTCGCCGTGACTCCGGTTCAGCCAAACATCAATCCTTGGTATTAGACGGTGCGTCCATCTACCCTTTTCCGCGGCATCCCACTGTAACTGCCATCGTGAAATACTATGTCGCCGTTCTTCTGCTCTCAGTTCTTCGGTGCTCATTATGTTTGACCTCTTCCGATGGTAGAGGTTCCGTCTTTCTTCAGCCAGAACTCTAAGTGGCAGAGTTCCTGAAATGACACACACCGCTTCCTCTGATATTGTTCGGAAGGCGCTGGCCACTCTTAACGCGCTTAACCGATATACCGGACCAGCTCTTCTCCGCGATTCCTGGATCTCAAGTGCGTCAGCCCAAATGGATATACCATACGTGAGGACCGATGTAACCACTGATGATAGCAATAACCTCCTCGTGTGCTTTGGGCCTCCGATGTTAGGCATAAGTCGTGATAGGCTAGCTACTACTGCTGATGCTTTAGCACTCACGTGTTCCACCTGCTGCTTAAACTTGAGCCGAGCATCAAGCATCACTCCCAAATATCGGATATAAGGTTGTGATGTGATCTCTTGTAGGCCGACTTTCAGTTTGATGGTCTCTATCATTTTCCTGCTTGTAATAAGTACAGCCTCCGTTTTCTGTTTAGCCAGTTGAAGGTTCGCTGTATTCATCCACCGGTTAACTTGCTCGAAGGTGGTATCGAACATGTGGTTGATCTCATCAAGGTGTTTGGCGACCACTACCACGGCTACATCATCCGCATATGCTACGAGTTTAACACTCCTTGGCAGATTCAGTCTCAACAACCCGTCATACATGATATTCCAGAGAAGTGGACCCAGTACAGAACCTTGTGGTACTCCTCCAGTAACATCATACTCCTTTGCACCGTTCTTCGTGTCGTATTTCAGGACTCTATTTGTAAAGTAGCTAGCCACTATCCTTCGCAGGTATCCTGGTACGTTCTTCTCTTCGAGGGCCTGCATGATGCAATCCCAGTTGGCGGAGTTGAAGGCATTTTTGATGTCTAACGTTGCCACCAGACAATATTTCTTCGTTCCACCCTTCCATCTGGTACCAGAAATTGCGTCCTTGGCCGTACTGACAACCAGATCGATCGCGTCCAGAGTTGATCGACCCCTTCGAAAGCCATACTGATTGTCCGCCAGAAGTGGGTCAACAATTGCTTCGATTCTCTGATGGATAATGCGCTCAAATATCTTACCCGCCGTGTCCAGCATGCAAAGTGGACGGTAGGATGACGGTTCTTCCGGTGGCTTTTTTTTCCCTTTTGGAAGTAGTACCAGCCGTTGTTGTTTCCATTTCCTTGGAAAAGTCCCCTCCTTAAGGCAGGTGTTGTAGACGTCAAGGAACAATATTGGCTCTGCCTTTATAGATGTTTTTAAGGCAATATTAGGGATTCCGTCCAATCCCGGCGCTTTATTATTCCCGACGCGGTTGCATGCCTCCATCAGTTCGTCTTCTGTGATAGGTGGAATGTCATCCAGCTCGTCCCGAGCCAACAGGTAGTTGAAAACGCGTTGTTGTGGGAACAGCGCAGTCACGATCTTTCCCAACAGTCGAGGACAAGTTGGTGACGGCATTGGCTGGTATTTTAGGTGCGTCATGACTACCCTGTAAGGTCTGCCCCACAAGTCTCTGTCAACCTCATTGATGAGATCTTTCCAGCAGTTCTTCTTGCTATCCTTGATGGCTTTGTTTAAGCATCGACGAGCTTGTTTGTACTCTGCGACTAGCTCCGCCGAGTTAAGTCGCCGATAACCACGCTGAGATATTCTCCTTTTCTTGAGACATTCCTTACGGAGGGCGCTGATATGATCGCTCCACCAATAAACCGAGGATCCCCAATTCATGCAACGTTTACGGGGCATGCAAACGTCACAAGCCCGGGCCACTCTCTTCATCAGGTCCTTGGTCATTTCTTCTGCGGATCCAGCTATGATTGGTTCACTATTTAAGGCAGTTACCAATACACATGGGTCAAAAGATTTCACCTTCCATCCGATGGTGTTAACTTTCCTGGTTGTTCTTCTAGAATTCTGGCCGTTGGGCATCTCCCAGAGAATCGCATTGTGATCACTGGCTGTGTAAATATCCATCACCCTCCATTTGTAGTTACCTCGGGCGAGGCTGCTGCTGACAAAGGTGAGATCCACAATAGAACTTGCGTCGCCCTTGGTGTAAGTTGGCGTGTTGCCACTGTTAAGCAGAACCACATCCAGTGCAGTAAAGGCTTCCAGGAGTGCTCTTCCTCGTGCGTTGGTGTGCCTGCTTCCCCAGTCCACTGCCCAGGAGTTGAAGTCTCCGGCTATTGCCACTGGATGGTGTTGCTTCGCGTCCTCGGACAGCCGATCTAAGAAGTCACTAAATTCAACAATAGAGAGGCCGGGTGGAGCGTAGCAGCTGTAAAAACGAATGCCATTCACCGACGCCGCCACAAAGCCGGCGCTGCCATTGCTAACGACACTCCCGAAGGGAATCCTGCCACAGGACCATATGACAGCTTTGGTGGTGCTATCAGTCTCCCATGGTTGACCGCTTAGGTGCTTATACGGTTCTGATAAAAGCACAAGGTCAAGCTTTAGCTCTCGTACCGTCTGCATGAGCAAATGATGTGCAGCCTCGCAGTGGTTGATGTTTATCTGCAGTATTCTCATTTCCGTCTAATGGTCATCTTCTTGAGTGCTTCTTGGTATACCGGGCATCTACTTGTGCCGGCATAGTGAGCAATATCCTCTGTGCCGAGCTGTTCAGCACATAATGCACATTTAGCTGGTTTATCGCAATTGACCAACTTGTGACCCTCCTCTCCACACTTGATGCAGAGTTTGGATCGGTCTTTTCCGCCTTTACACTGGGCAGCCCGGTGTCCAAAATGCCAGCATTTGAAACATCGGATTGGCTTTATTATCGTTCGAATTCGACAGTTTACCCAGCCAATCCTGATCTTGCCGTGTTCTCCGATCACTTTCGTCGCTGTTGCTGCCGCCAATACCACCGACGCAATTTGTGTTCCTCTAAAGGCTTTTCGGATTTTTATAGCCTCTACTGTGACACCACAATCGCCTCCGGCTGCCATTTTCAGAGCATCCAGAATATCGTCTCTTGTTGTGATATCGTCGAGGTCACGAATTTCCAGGTTTTCTTCTGGTCCCGTATTGATGACTTTTGCATCATCTTGGAGTATGCCCGCGATGGTTTCCTGCAAGGCTTTTCCATTGTCAGCACTGCCTTTTAACAGCGTAATAAGCATGTCTCCTGCTGCTGTCTTGCGAATTTTGTCGACAGTGGCGCTGACCTGCTCCGGGCGCACGCCTGCCTTGATCCGGGTGAGTATTTCGCAGTACTTTGTTTTGTCTGTCGGGCGAATGATCAGCACGTCAGGTCTCATTGCTGCTCTTTTTGGGTTCTTCTGGTTCCGCTTAAATGGAGGCGCTGGAGGTTTATCTGGAGGCTGTTTTTTGCGCTCCTTTCTCCTATCCCCTCTCGATTGCACCATCACCCAGCCTGGACTCTTGTTCTGCTTAAAGGAGTTTTGAATAGGCTCTTTATCCTCTACATGCTTCTTGGTAGGAAGGCTAGGTCCCGAGTCCTTCAGCTTCTTTGTCGTCTGTTGATTCGAGCTACCAGGAGAATTAGTTTTCCTTTTTTCTCCCCTTACAGTAAGGGCTTCTTGAGCTGCAGATTCCTTAAAAACCAGACACTTGTTTGCTTTGTCTGGGGATGTTTGTGTGCTCCTTTTCTCTGTAGTAGGGCGTGACTGAGATCGTGGTATCTTTTCTTCTATATCCTTCAACCGGCCGTACATGCTTCTGATTGACCATCCCGGGGCCCGCTTGCTCACCCCTGACGGACGCCGGCACTGGGCATCCGAATCCCTGCGCCGTAACCTCTCCTTCCCTTTCGTCGTCTCTCATGTTTGGTTTATCTTCGGGGTTCCTTCCCCTAGCGCATTGGCATCGGTGACTATGCTTTTACGAGGGGTGGAGCTCGAACCACCACCTCAACCCCCATCCTTGGAGGGCCGATGGGTGGGTGTTTGCACTTATTTGATGGCGGTGCATACTCGCCATGTCTAGAATCCGTCATAGGCATTTGTGGTATTTTCTAGAGCCTAACTTTTACCCGAAAATTAGGCCCGCCACAGCCTGATGGAGCCTATCGCCTCGGTCCGGCACTGCTTATTCAGTATTCGCAGCTGGCCTACATATCTGCAGGTCGTTCCCCTATCCGCCACCTGGGGACCCGCCCGGTAGCTGAGGCCCGCCCCGGGTGGTAGCAGAGCGTGTGTGTGTGTGTGTGTGTGTGTGTGTGTGTGTGTGTGTGTAGACAAGATTACGCAAAAACGGTTTGAGCTAGAATTTGGTAAACGGGCATTATTAAAATTCGTAGTTTTCTATCAATTTTTGAGAAATGTAGCTCGATCGGAAGTGGGTCATTACCTACAACGTTTTGATTTTTTTTCCTTTAAACTGACCGTAAAAATAAAGATATATGTTTGATAGTTTTTCTCATAATTGAAAATTGTATAAAACTGTTATATATAGAATTTCAGCTGGATTTAATCGCTGAAAGTACCGGAATTATTACTATCTCGCCAGAGATAGTATTGCGATCACGAAAATTTTCGATGTTGAGATTTTGATGTTTTTATACGTTTTGAAGGTTCCTGAATCATTTTCACTAAGGTTGAGAAAAATGCCTGTCTATGTGTGTGTATGTGTGTGTGTATGTATGTAAACAAGATTACGCAAAAACGGTTTGAACTAGAATGATGAAATTTGGTACATGGGCATTAATCAAAATTTGTAGTTTTCTATCAACTTTTGAGAATTGTCAATTATCTCGCAAATATGAATTGGATTAAATAACATTATATTTAAATTAAATTTAATTAATTAAATTATAAATTAAAATTAATAAAGAATATTTATTAAACTAGCGTGTGTTTGACTCTATGTTGATGGCACCACGACACGTGCTGGTTTAATAAATATTATTTATTAGTTTTAATTATAGTATTATTTATTATATTATTATATTAATTAATTTGTTAGATATTCTAATAGAGACATTCCATATTTTTTTAAAATTACGAATCAAATAGGTATCTTTCAATTTATTTAAATAAGTAAGTACTTTATATCATAAATATCATTTCGTCAAGAACACACAAAGTAACATTTAATTTTATTATATGACTAAAATATTAAAATTAATTTAAAGAAATAGTAGTGGGTTGTTACAGATACATATATTATCGTGTATTAATTTGGTTTTATAAAGAAAGGACGAAAAGAGTGTGAGGTGAATGTATGTGTATGTGGGAGAATAATATAGAGGGAAAAAAGAGAGAGAGAGAGAGAAGCGATGATCTCTGTGGCGTCTGGATGAATCCATTTGGCGAAGACAGTATTGAATTGAGCGGCGAGATGGTTTCAATGGCTGGGAGCGATGCCGTCCGGCTGGCCTAATGTATTCGTCCCGACAGCGCTGGGCAAATAGCCGAGCGCAGATCTCACGCTCAGGACATTCAAATCAGGGGCACCAGACGAGACTTCGCCACACACCACAGACCCATTTGACATCGTCCAAGCACCACCAGCACAAGGCCAATTCTATCTTTCCCTTCACGCCATTGCATCAAACAGCCATCCTTTCTTTAATACTTTACAGGCACCCATAAAAATTTTATTTTTAAAAAAATGATAGAATTTTTTTTTTTTTTTTTTCAAAGATAAACTATCATAAAGTTTTGAATATTTTAGATAACTTTCTCTGAATCTTCGAATGAGCTCTTAAAATTTTTCTTCTATCTTATAGCAATGGAAATTTCAAGGTTCTCACTTAATTTAACAAAATTATTTTATAAGATTAATCACAATGAAGAAATCAAGTTCTAAACACAGAACAAGAATTTATAATTAAATTAATATTTTAGTTAAATTTATATATGTATATATATATATATATACATATATAAATTTTATATATAAGATATATATATTAAATTCCACTAACATTAATCTAAACAAGAAATGATTATTTTAAATCACGAAATGCAGTAGCAATTTTGTTCAAGCTGTAATTAAATAACAATTTACACCAAATAAATAATTATTTATTCTTATTAGTGATTATTTAAAGTCATGTCTTGAAGCCATTAAGTGAATGCCTCATTCATTACATCTAATGTTTGTATTAAGAAAAATATATATATTATCTGATTAGTAAGTTTCTTTTTAGATATTAAAATTAGCACGTTGTTTCTTTTATATATATTGCATGATTTCAGTAGAAAAATAAACCAATCCGTTTGAAAAATATTGGAAAAATAGGCAGATTATATTAAATAATAATATAAATCCAAAAAAAAAAAATTATAATAAACGTTTTTCTCATGGACTAAAAAGAATAAAATAATTTTTCTATAAACCTGACAATGTTTATGGATGAATTGCTTCAACGAAAATCGTTGGACGCATTTAGTTTTATTTATTTATATGAAAAATTAAGTCAAATTTTTGTAATAATAAAGATTTTATTAAACACTTGAACTCACAATTTTTTTTTTATTAAGCAATAAAATTGTTAGATTAAAAGCTAAGAAATTAATCTTTTATTATTTTTCAATGTAAAATATACTTATATCAAAGTATGTATCAAAATTTAAAAGAATTTTTATTATATTTACATCTCATTAATCAAATCCAAAATGGTTGTTTATATATTAGAAGAAATAGTGTTACTTGTTAATGAATTATAGCTCTATAAAGAAAGTTAATTGCACAAAAATCAAATGAAAACTAAAAGCGCCCAATTTTTTTAGTTGAATATGAAGCAATTCATCCATAAACTTTGTCAGGCTTATAGAAAAATTATTTTATTCTTTTTAGTCCATTGGAAAAACGTTATTTTATAGAAAATTTTTATATTTATATTATTTTATTCTTTTTAGTGCAATTTTAATTTGATAAATTTATTTAATATAACAAGAAAAATAGAAAAGATGAAATTATAGGAAAATTTGCAAATTGAAAAAAACAAAAAAAATTTATTAAGTAATCTTCTAAAATTGATTTTATGTATTTATGTTAAGTAAATGTTATTATTCAATAATTATTATTATATCATATTTATAAATAAATAATTAAAATATGAGATTTTTTAAATGTATATAGGATATTGTACTCATATTGTCTTCATAAAAAAAAGGTTTTATTTTATTCCCTTGTTTAATTTTCTATCCGGGACATATATAAAAAATGATCTTTTCTCTATACAATTTGAGGGAAAAACTCCCTCTACTTCATCGACGCTAGTGCTGATTCATCATTAATTTTTTAATGCTATAAAATAATCTTAATTACATTCAAAATGAAAATCTATCCTGAAATCAATATTTATGTTTCAGAATCCGCTGAAAAAAAAATTAATCGGAGCAATACAAAAGGAGTTAGTTACTAAAAGTAATGAATTGCTAATTAATTACAATTAATTAATTATAATTCAATTATATTTCATCTATACCTTCTAGGGATCCATTGAAATATGTATAAAATTTTCAAAAGTTTATCTCAATCTAAAGATGATGAAAATCGATTTCAATTTGTCAAAAGAGCGAACAGACAGAGAGACAGACGCCAAGTGAAGTTGAGAAAAACGTTATAAAAAAATTAATTAAATCACATAAACAATTTAATAATTTTATTAGTGAACTTTCTCCTCCCCTCCCCCCCTCTTCTACTTTTTGAATCTTTTTCAATTAGCATAACTGATAATATCAAGGAAAAATATTTTTTTAACTTTATAATTTTTACTATCTCGCCAGAGATTATATAATTCATAAATAAATAGAAAGATAAAATTAGAAATCTAATAGAAAATCTATATAAAACCATATTCTAAATTATTTCTTGCTTTGCGTTGTGGTTTCGCACCAACCCTATACATAATTTATTAAAAAATATTCTTGTTTTTAAATCTTTTTCATCCAGAATAAATTTGAAACGCACCACCCTCCATGCATAGAAAAAGATTTCACGACAATTAAAGAAAGAACGATGTGTACGGCACAAAAATCAATTTCTTTGATCCCAACTGGGAAGTAAAGAATAAATAAATCAACCTTAGAAAAGCGTCATGCATACCTAAGAATAATACAGGCTTTATGTTTCGTTAAGATTAAGCGAAATGTAAATGTACCAGCAATAAGATAAGATTCAAAGCTGACTCAGGCGAACCGAACTAAAGGTGTTTCGAAAGAAAAGGGAGTCGCAGCATTCAATGCAAAAAAAAAAGCTTTGTCAAATTACGAGGTCTGTGGCCCACGTCTCGAGATCTTTTCGGATCCAATGACTCATCCCAATCTATAGGTGAACAAAGGACCAGATCTGCGATCATTCAATATATGGTGAAAAAGAAGCTATCCATTGCTAAGGATTTCCCAGTCCCGCTAATCTATTCTTTCCAAGACTACAATGTCCAATAAAATAAGATAGAAATCTTAGGAAGCGTTCACTGGGCATATCATTTTTTTTTAACCAAGCGCTCTATGATATTATTATACAGGTGGACCTTTTCATTTATTTGTGGAAAACATTTTAAAACACTAGAAAAAGTTCAAATAAATTGAAAACTATTATATGATTAACAATTGAAGAAAGAATATCTATAATAGACGATGAAAACGATATCTGGATTAGAAACTGGTTTTAAGATGCTGAAATTCAAATACTCTATTGAATAAAACACATTTATATTCACTTTCCTTAATTCTTTCATTTCATTAATTGAATGCGTAGTTGAAGGAGAAGAAGTGAGCCTCCAGTGAAACATTTATTTAATTAATTTTAATTATTACCAGATGAATTCTTTTAGCCCTTTTTTCTAACAATAAATATTATAAGGGAATGATTTAATTTAGCATCTTTTTATTTATGATGTTTTGATATTTTTGGTAATTAAAAAGAAATATATTATCTATGGTCCGAACTGGAAATATCATATATATATTCAAATTATAGCATTTAGACAGTTATTTCGAAAATAATTTTGTTAATTAATTTGTTTGAAATTAAAAATAAGATAATAATTTTTTTAAAGCAATATATTTTTTTTAAGGGAACAATCTCAAATTTTATTAAAATCCAAATATTTTAATATTAAAATATCTTTTAGTTTTTTAAATCTTTATTTTAATTATAGGAAGGAGATGAGTTTAACCTAGAGAGTCACTTAAATTAAATGATTGAGTATATTTATTCTAAAATAATAATAATAATCTTAAAATTAAGGTATATAATCGTATTTAGAGGGTTATTCCCGGGAATTCCCGGGAAAACAGTCCAATTTTTATTTCCCGTTTCCCAAAAAAAACGAAATATTTCCCGGGAAAACAAAACAAATTATTTTTCATGCTGATTATGATGCTAATACCGAAATCTTTATTGTAATAAATATAAAATACAATATTATTATTTATTTGTTCAAGAAATATATATACAATCATTCTGTATGTTATTTCAGTCCACCTTTTTGGGTGGTGAAAAAAAAGCAAACAAAAACAAAAAAAGAAGCAAAACATATTTACATATTTACATAATAACTAACGCTCTTTAATCAAAGAGATCATACATGTCTTTAATTGAGGGCACACATAATCAGACTCAGAGTTTCAGTTTTAGATATATACAGTAAAGAAAAACCAAAATAAGAAAAACAAAATACAAAAATAATTCCAAAAAAAACAAAGAAACAAAAAAAAAAAATCAAAAGGAATAACTAATCGTTACTCCTCTAATATGAAGGATCCCAGTTTTAGGCGTTTCCCTTGATTGCTTCTCATTTCTAAAATGTTATTTTCTAAACAAGTAAAAGAAAATAACTATGTTTTTGTTATATTTTGATGATTATATATTATATCTTTCTGATTTTTTTTTATTTTAGAATTAAATTTATTTTATTTTTTGGCAAAAACAACATTTATTTAACTTTTTCGTAAAACTTTTACAATTTCCACCTCAAATCAGTATTTTTTATAATTTCCCGGGATTCCCGGGAACGAAAATACTCCGGGAAAAGTAACCCTCTACTCGTATTATTGGAATTAAAAAATAAAATAGTTATTTTTTTCAATTTATACACTCTGAAATATTCAACTACGATTACATCAAATATTTTAATTTAGTAAATATAATATAAAAATGATATTATGAAATGTTCTAAAGTTTTAAATTTCATGTTGGAAATGTGAGAACATTTAGTTAATAAAAAACAGAATAATTTATTTTAAAACTTTATTGTATTTTGTTACCATAAAAATAGTATAGGTAATTCTTAATATCTATAACTTTACATTCATTAAAAATTCTTTTGAAAGCAAAAATCATATGAATTGAAAATTGCAAAAAGTCAATTTGTCACGAAAATAATAAATTAAATGAAGAATAAAATATTTAATACATTAAAAAAATAATATATATTTTTAATAAAAGGTCTATGTAATTATATTATTTAATATTTTCTAAAGAACGATTTTAGTGTAGGTTTCATGACAGGAAACTCTATTATTTATAATTTATATTTGTAATTTTATGTAAATAACTTTTATTTCAAAAATATTTAAGGAAATTTATGCGAACGAGAAATATAAAATATTTAAATGATTTAATCTATAAAATGTAATATTAGTTATTTAAAATATTTTTAATAAATATAAAATCATTAAAATAAGTAAAATAATTTACATATCTTAATATTATTAAGAAGGTAGATTGAGAATAAAGCTTCTAATAAGATCTTAAGTAATATATATATATATAATTAAATTTGATGAAAAATTATTTCATTCTTATAAAATAATTTTTATAATTTAGATATAGAATATAAATTCATATTTTAAAAAATAAAATTTCTGTTTGAGATGAGTTGGATATATTCAGGATATTTTTAATACCGCTCAACTATAATTTTATTAATTAGTAACAGAGAATTATTCCATCAAATTTATCTAGACACAATAAAAATGACAATTTAAATTAATCAAATAAAAATTATTAACATTAATATTATTAGAGAAATTTAATAATATGAATTAACATATAAATATAATTTCTGAAATTCATTTAATTCTTTGAATTTATTTATAAAAAATTAATTTATAGTCATTTATAAACAATATACATAGACATGCTATAAATATTTAAATAAACTAGACTACTACTAGATTCATTAATGTAGGAAATGATAATAACACAGGAAATGTGATGTTCTCAACACTTGAATGATAAAGGACAGGCATTAAATGAAAATAGACTGGTCACGAAAAGTTTACCTTCTTCAAGATTCGAATGAATCCAAGAAATTGTGAAATTTTTCCGTTAGAATGATTTTTTTTCTTATTATTATTTTATTCTGTTTTTAGAACATAATTTTTTATTAATTTTTCTATAAACTTTCAAATAGGAAAAAAAAAACTATAATTAAATAGATTATGTTAAATAGTATATAACACGTTTTTATTTCATTCTAAAATTGAATCGATATGTAAATATCAGTCTTTCTGGCCAAAATAGTTTTCTCCTACAAATGAGATAATAAAAATAGTAAAAGCTAGAAGAATAATTTTTAATGGCTTTTCTATTAAGGTGTAATAATAATAATTTGTTTATATTTAGATTTCTAGTATTCAGAGAAAATACAGGTTTTAATGGCGGTTAATGCAATAAAATCATTTGCAATTCATGGTCAATTCATTCGTTCATCTTCAGGCTTTCTTTTAAAAATTATTCAATCAACTATAATAAAATTAAAATTGTAGCTATAATTTTGATAGATATAGTTTTAGGCTATGAATGCTATCCGAATGGCAATTTTATACTGTTATTCTTTAGATTATGCAATGTTGTTCACAAATAAAGTAATTTTTATTATTATTTCTATTTATTAAACGATATAGGTTGTTTTGTACATATTTTATTAATATACTTATATAGTATATATATTAGCTTAAAATTTTTTATCTTTATTGGGTATACTGGGGAAAAAATATCATTTTGAAAGGCATCCTGAAGACAGGGAAGACACTAAATAAACTATCCAGGAAAAATATATAGTTCATACACTAAACTTTATTCTACATTTTCAAATTTATTAATTTTTTAATGCATTATGCATTTTTCTATTGTTACATCATCATCAGAAGCCTTATTCATCTCAACTCAACTATTTTTTGTTTATTTAACTTATTAAAATGTTCCAAATACGGTTAAATATAGTAATTTCATCAATAAATATAAGTTTTGGAAAAATTATTTACATACTATTTTATAGAACAAATTAAATAAATTTAAATGTGATAAATAAATCCTTTATTTTAAATATTTTGTGAATCATTGGGTATAAAATCTATAAAAATTAAATAATTTATCGATTTGATCAGAGTTTGGATTTTAAATTTTTATGGGAAGAGAATACGTCAAGAGTGAGTGATTGAGATGCCCTTGTTTATTTACTGATCTAAACCAAAATTAGCTTAATTCCTTAAGAAATCAACCTTAAATATAAAATTTGGTTGCGATTCGTTAGACTAATTAACTAATCGGAAGTTTATTTAGAAAATTTTATTTAAATGTATATATACACAAAATCGTAAGATCGTGTCGTTATTTTAGTGATTTGCCTTCAAATTAGATAAACACTAGCATGAATGTGTGGCACCCCAATTTTTAATTTCATATCAATTTTTATTTAACTTTTTTTAAATTGCAATTATATACTACCTTTTTATTATCTTTTCATAAACGTATAAGATCAAAAGGTATAAAATGGTCAATGACCCAATAATGAAATAATTTTTATCATAATACCTACTATTTCTAGGTAATTTAGAGGACTAAAAAAATGTATAATTAAAAATAAAACATTCAAAAAAATATTGTAAATATATATTAGCCTAATAATAGCCATAAAGAATATTTGAGAAAAAAATTATTAATGAATTAACTTGACTTTTAAAAATATTATTTTAAGATGTAAAGATAGAGAAGATCTGCTTGTTTTTTTAATTAAAGAACAAGATTTCAAGGACCTCAAAGTGATTGAAGAATTCCATAACTGGATTAGATTCAACAAAAATTTGAGTAAACAATTTTTTTTTTAATTTAAATATATACAAATTTTAAATACTAAAACTACTGTATTAATTAATAATAATAATAAAAATAATAATTTTTATAATTAATTATATTTTATGATATATATATATATATATATATAAAGAAAAAAAAATATTAAAAAAATAATATAATTCATTTATTTATTTAACTTGAAAGTTCATAGACTCCTTTAAACGTTTCTATCCTATGCCACTTTCATCCGATGCCTATTTTCTTCTAATTCCTTCATATCTACCTTCAACAGTTAGTGTTCATCTATCACGACCTTGGCGACGGTCGTTTTCCCAATCGTTTCATTGAACAGAAACACTTAATTAGCCTTTCCTTACTCATTTGAGTCAGGAATACCCATCGAGTAAACTATTTTTTAAGGATTCGCAGAGATAATGCAATCCCTTGATTTACAATCCCCGCCATTCCACGGTGATGATCTTTTTCGACCCATAAATAATACAAATAATTTTATTTTCAAATACCCTGAATTTCATCTCCCAATATCATCTTACATCTACATATATAATACAACCGGAAAATTATTAGTTTGTAGATTTTAATGACGATAATCATTTTGATGAAATGATCTCCGTTATCACCATTTGCAATCTGAATTAATAAATAATTAATTTTAATCTAATAATTAAACATGAAGGAATGGAATCTAAGCCTAAAAGTACTCTCTTAAAATAAGAACACGTTATCTAACTCAATAAATACAATAAATACTTTTCTTTAACATAAAATATAGGTATATAAAATATTAGGTATCAAATATAACTTTTTTGGTTGGTCTTTAAAATAAACTTAATCCTATTTATTCATTTCTAAAAATTTCATAATATTTAATATTAAATAAAACATCATATTAGGTTTCTACGAGTGATGTTCAATATCATTTTAAAAAAATCTGGAGTGTCTCCACTCGACTATCTCGCAAATTTGAATTGGATTAAATAACATATATTAATTTAAATTAAATTAAATTAATTAAATTATAAATTAAAATTAATAAATAATATTTATTGAGCCAGCACATGTTTGGCTCTTTGTTGATGGCACCACGTCACGTGTTGGCCCGTGAGATTTGCAGTGTTGAAAAATTAATTCTAGTACTTTCAGCGATGCAATCAAGCTTAAATTTTATATATAGCAGTTTTATACAATTATTAATCATGTGAAAAATTATCAAACATATATCTTTATTTTTACGGTCACTTTAGAAGAAAAAAAATCAAAACGTTGTAGGTAATGACCATCTTCCGATTGAGCTACATTTTTCAAAAGTTGATAGAAAACTACGAATTTTGAATCATGCCCATGTACCAAATTTCATCATTCTAGCTCAAACCCTTTTTGCGTAATCTTGGTTACATACACACACACACATACACACACAGACAGACAGACATTTTTCTCAACCTTAGTGAAAATGATTCAGGAACCTTCAAAACTTATAAAAACATCAAAATCTCAACATCGAAAATTTTCGTGATCGCAATAGATAGTAATTATTAAAAGCGCCAGTTAAAATCAAGTTGAATGCTACCGTTCGTTTCTGTTCTAAAATATGTGATAATTTTAAAATAATTTTAATCTAATTTTCAAGTTGTTTTTAATAAATAAATATTTACTCAATATATGAATGTTGAAATCGAAGGCCAAGGATTAGTAACTTCCCGGACTACTACGAGTATTTTCATTCAACACTGGCTTGTTTAAGAAGCAATCGTACTTTCTTAAATGCTAACCGTAGAGTAAACAGATATGATGTAATTATCTTAATTTGTTAATTAGCGGTAGATTTTACTCTTCTATGATTCTACACTAATTATTGTTAAATATTATACCAAGCTTTTATTTTAATGAAGTTGAACTGAAAGTTGAAAACAAAGAAACATTTGAATGGGAAGGAGCGGATGAGGAGATTATCTGTTTACCATAACTACAAGTTTTCAAATCTATTATTTTATTCTTGTCTCTATGATGGATGCTTAGTAATCTAATAAAACGACTTGCATATTTTTTTTTACTTTCAATAACGGATTTATTAAATTTCAAATTATCCTTTTAAAACGGGAAATTCGAAAAACTCATCGGACAAGTAACAAGTGGATGCAGTTTTCTGGAATACAGTTTTAAAATGTAAATATATATTATATATATAAATTTATCGATGGTAGGATGGATGGTTTGTGTTCATCCCCTTATATGGCGGATGAAGTGAAAGTTAAACCGGGTCGGATGACACCTGTGACTAAAAGGTAAGTCTTGGGCTCAACAACCAAATACTTGAAGCGTACAATATATGTATATAGTTAAACTAACTCCTCCTGAGTAGACCTATCTAGGATGATTGGAAGTGGCAGACTTTCTCGACTGTTGCCCTCGTCTGCATCCCAATGGATGATCACCCCACGCATCTGGAGGCTGCGGGCTCACTTATTTAAATTCCAGTCCAGCTACTGATGCTATTACTTTCAGCATTCGATTACGTAAGTAGGACCAGGTCCCCTCGCATCCCTTTTACTTTCTCTCGATGTTAAAAGCGAGGACCCGACTCGAATGCCATTGTGACCACCAAATTAATTGAACCGACAGTTTCAGGGTCTCTCAGTCCTGAGAAGTGTTGGCTAATCAGCTACAAGCCTCAAACAACAGCTCACTATCGAAAATAATAATCTTCATAATAAATGAGCTTTATCTAATGCAAATTAAGCATTTTTAAAATATTTTAAAAAAAAAAAAATTGTCGAAAGAAGGAGTTAAAATAAGAAAGTTTAAAAAAAAATTTAAGCTATTTTAATGGGAAATAATTAAAATATCTAGTTTTTATATATTAAAATTTCAATAAATATATATTTTAATTTTAATAAAAAAACAAAAAAATAGGTAAATTAATTATAATTTAATTCTGATTTTAATATTAAACAAAAAATAAAGATTATATGTATATATAAATTAAATCATATTATAAATATTTTTTACATTCAAAAATATACAACAATATATATATATATATTATTTTATGTTAGTTTTCAAAGAATATTTATTTTTTGGTCATGCAATATCTACATTTCCATAATCAAAATACACAAATTAAATTTCTACTAATTTAAAATAAAATAAAAATTTATTAAAAAATAATTATGTTCACTATGGAAAATAATAATCTTCATAATAAATGAGCTTTATCTAATGCAAATTAAGCATTTTTAAAATATTTAAAAAAAAACTATTGTCGAAAGAACGGGGAGTTAAAATAAGAAAGTTTAAAAAAAATTTAAGCTATTTTAATGGGAAATAATTAAAATATCTAGTTTTTATATAATAAATAAAAAAAATAGGTAAATTAATTATAATTTAATTCTGATTTTAATATTAACCAAAAATAAAGATTATATGGATATATAAATTAAATCATATTATAAATATTTTTTAAATTCAAAAATATAGAACTATATATATATATATATTATTTTATATGATAGTTTTCAAAGAATATTTATTTTTCGGTCATGCAATATCTACATTTCCATAATCAAAATACACAAATTAAATTTCTACTAATTTAAAATAAAATAAAAATTTATTAAAAAATAATTATGTTCTATTTTTAAAAATTGGTTTAGAATTAGCCTAACAATCATATTATAATTTATTTAAAGATAATTGAATATTATTCTTCTAAATGAAATTAGAGTAATTTTTTTCTATTTGATTTCTTTTTAATGATTTAAATGAATTTTAATATTCTTAGGCTGTAAAAAAATTAAACATGATCAAATATTGATTATTATCTTTTGCATATTTGAACATATAAATAGGATATATAATATATTATGTTAGTAGGTCTTTTAATGTTATTATATTTCTTTTTTTTATTCTAGTATTATTTAAATAATTTACTTAATTGGAAAGAATAAATTTTATTTTATTATTTAAAATGAAACTATGTTTAATATTTAATTATAATAGTAGGTGTAGGAGAAACTTTTGATGGTGTACAGATTAATGCTAATTTCATTTTTAAATTAAAAAATGATTTATTTTCTTTGTCGTTTGTTGAATAATTATTAGCTAAGCATAAGCTGGATGGAAAGGAGACAACCGTCGGGTTAAAAAGGGGGGGGGGGCGTGACTTTCACTCATGATCTTGAGGTTCGTGCATCGGGCAACAACGTCTGCATCCCTAGCAATGCACTCCACAAACATCTTCAACTATCTCGCGGGAATTTAATACTTTTTAATTTACACTTAAAATTATTCTCTACAAATGAAATCTGAAACTGGTAATTTTTTTCACGACTTCATTAGTGAGCAATTATCTTGCAATCTACAAGCTTTAGAAATTGTTTTCCATTTTTGCAATTAAATCTTTCCTACTAGTTTGATATACAATTTAAGATTGTTATTTATTTTATGTGCATGTTTTTTATATTTACCTCGTTAAATTTTGTTGCCCTGATCAAAACTTAGTAATCGATGAGTAATGTATCTTGACGAACTATTCAATTTGATTACACCATCTGTGTAACTGACAATACATATTGCATTATACTGCATAAACTTTCCGTTAAAAATATTTAATTTTTTTTTTAATTATCCAATTTCTATGATTCATGACATTGGATTAGAAAAATATTAAAATTTTTTATTATTTTGTCAAGGATATTTAAGATACAATTTACTTTCTGTCATTGCTTAAGATGAATTACTAAATTTTTAATTTTTATGAATTTGGTAGAGATTTGAACTCTTGTTTTTATGTTCTTTAGATTAAGATTATACCATTTTTTTAAATTTTATTTCCTTCTTGTTATTTTAAAAAATTATATATATATATATATATATGTTCTTATTTGTAAATATTTTTCAAAGATTAAAAATTACAACAAATTATGTCTTAGATTAGTTTAATTTCTCAAGTATTTATTATTATAATTAAAGAATTAACTTTCGCTTTCATTAATTTATTGAATGAAGTTAACTTATTTATTTCGGTATTAAATATATTATTATTGTTCTTAGTCACGACACTGATTTCTGATATTAAATGAAATTTGTCATTAGGGTGGGGTTTGATTTAAGCTACTCTATAGTGAAACTTCTGCCAAAGGAAAAAAAATGCAAATTCCCACCCAATAAAAATTGATTTTTTTTTTTAAATTTATTTTCGAATTTGAATACTCCTTTACTTGAACAACAATAGAATATTAATTTAATATTAATTAAATTAAGAAATGAACCTTTTTATTTAAGTAATTACAAATTTTTAATTAAAAGAATTTCCATTTTATTTAATGATGTATTGTATTATTTTTTAATTTATTTTTTAAAACATTGAGTCATCTGCTACCTTAAAAATATTTTTTATTAATTTTAAAAGTTTAGGTATTTTACGTGTTTAATGTTAAACAATATTAGATTATCTAATAATTCATTATATTAATAAAAATATAATAAAGGTAAACATATTTGTTTTAATATTTCTTAATTGCTTTGTCCGTGATTGGATCCCAGCCAGAATTTCACGTCGAATCGACGTGACTATTCTGGCTGGAGAATATAGGTACTTTTTAAAGTTTTGTTTATTTCCACCAGTTTAATTCTATATTGTACTTGTTTTATCCATAATTTAGTTAAGGCTAATCAATAATATTAGTGCCTTTTTTAGTGAAAAGAAATTAATTATTTTGGTATCACAATAATTTTAAAAATGTATTATAATTCCATAATTCAATTATATGGTAAGTTTATAAAATCAATATTTTCACTCACAATTCCACTTAATAATATCAAATATCTTTTTTTTTTATTTCAATTTTACATATATTATATCTAAATTGGTTTACATCAATTTTCATTTTCTAATATGAAACTTTTAGTGAACTAATCTTTCATAAATGTCTATCGCCAGCTAAGCTATTTATTTTCTTTAATAAGAATAAATTGACTATGATAATGTTGTTGATAAGTCAATAGTTAAGAAGTGATTAATCCTTGACGTGAGGAACATGGATTGTTTCATAATCGCTGTGCAATGAAGAAGATACATCTTTTCAACTCGATTGAAATGAATATCAAAGAATTAGGATTATGAAATCCTAGTATTCAAAGGAACAAGCAGGAAATTGAAGGTCCCAGAAATATGTTTCCCTGAGCGGCTGTTAATTGTGTACAGTGGATGCATGATCGCGAGCAATGATCATTTATCAGCACGGGGAGGTTGCGCCATCGGCTAACCAGCTGGGAGACTCGAGCTGAGCGTCCAACGCCCATCCATCTACGTCCAGGGGGCTTGGCCCCTCAAGGCCCCTGCTTATCCAAAACTCTCAAACAATGGAAACTTCACACACGAAAGACAATCGCCAGTAGGCGCGACTGAAACTTGGTCATTCGATTGTCTTCCCTGGGAGACCTTTTTCACCACTGCTTCTCCTAGAAATACTTACTTGTATCAAAGAAATCATGGTTTGAGTAGGTTTTTCTAGAAATTATTAAATTTCGTTTCTTTGGAACAATTGTATCCCTTTCCCAATCATTTTGGGATCGAAATGAATTCGGAATCCAACATTTCACTCATTCTTACGTTTTATTGAAAACAATGAATACAATCATTCTCATATATCTATAATCTATATAAAATACTACTTTGGAAATTATATAAAACAGAGAAGTATGATTAAAAGATTAATTGTCCCAAACATCCTTCACTTCTTTACCAACTTTTGATAATATTAATTTCGAAACTTCGCGTCTTCTACAAAAGGTTTTAAAAATATCAAGTGGAAGATAATATTATAATTATGAATTAAACTAATAAAATATATTAAAACAAATAAAATATGGTAATATAGACAATGAAATTCTGGTTAAATGAAAGTATGATTTATTTATAATGGACGTTATTTTATTGGAAAAAAGCTGGAGTGTCTCCACTCGACTATTTCGCAAATTTGAATTGGATTAAATAACATAATATATTTTATTTAAATTAAATTTAATTAATTATAAATTATAAATTAAAATTAATAAATAATATTTATTAAACCAGCGCATGTTTGGCTCTTTTTGTTGATGGCACCACGTCACGTGATGGCTCGTGAGATTTGCAGTGTTAAAAAATTAATTCCGGTACTTTCAGCGATTCAATCAAGCTGAAATTCTATATATAACAGTTTTATACAATTATTAATCATGTGAATAATTATCAAACATATATCTTTATTTTTACGGTCACTTTAGTAGAAAAAAAAATCAAAACGTTGTAGGTAATCTTCCGGTTGAGCTACATTTCTCAAAAGTTGATAGAAAACTATGAATTTTGATTAATGCCCATGTGCCAAATTTCATCATTCTAGCTCAAACCGTTTTTGGGTAATCTTGGTTACTTACATACACACACTCACAAACATTTTTCTCAACCTTATTGAAAATGACTCAGGAACCTTCAAAACGTATAAAAACATCAAAATCTCAACATCGAAAATTTTCGTGATCGCAATACTATCTTTTACGAGATAGTAAAAATAGCAAACAAAATTATTTTGGTGCCATTATTTGGATTTGAAAAGTGCAGATAAAAGATCATTTAAAATTTAATAAAAGAAAGACGGTTATAAATAAAAAATAAATGTAATATCCTTCTGATTTCAGTGCCGCTATTTTTCTTATTTATGTATAAAAAAGGAAGACAAGCTTCGTTTTGATGGAGTTATCAAAAAGAATACTCTTAAATAGTCTTTGTCAATAAAATTTCACTTAAATTTTCCAAACAAAATTGACTAACAATATATATTATATATGATAACATTTTTATAAATTAAAAACTAATAGAAATAATAATAAATAGATACTAAAATTTTTATAGTATTTGAATACTGGAAAAATTGTATCTTTTAATTGAAGGAAATTTGTAACAAATTAAATAATGAATGACTTTGAAAGTGTTAAATAATTTTAAAGTCTAATTATAATCATATGATAATCATGATTAAAAGCAAGACCTTCGAAGATTTACATATAATTAAATCATTTGATTTTCATTCACGCATTATCGAATTAGTTTCGATCAATTTTTTCCTTCTACTACTACTACTTCTTCTTCTTCTTCTTCTTCTCTAATTTAACCCAGATGATGAATCATTAATGGCCCGAAAGATTGCTTTTCTAAATTAAATCACCCGTTGAAATCCGTGAGTTCACGTTTAATAGGTCGTGATAAGTTGAATTATCCTTGCTTACAAGAAATGTTACAATTTTTTTATTCAATTCTTCTTAAAGAATTTTTTTTTTAAAGAATAATAAATACTTACATATATTAATTTTTTCCCAAGTGAAATTTTAAATTTGTTTGTTTGAGATTAATTTAATCAAGTGGATGTTAAACTAATATTTATTTAACTTGCTTACAGTGCTTGAGGCGTGTGCCTCCGAATGACAGACAGAAAAATACTTTCGTACTCACTAACGGAGAATTTAATTCATTCAAATTAAAGAATATTTCGCTATTCAAACGGTTAATTAAAGAATGATAATATGTTCTTATAAAATAAAAATAGAAAAAAATAAATATATTTTAATATAACCAAGAACGAAAATTGAAAATTCCAATTTGTTTTCTTTTTCAGAATTAAAATTTGATTTAAACTTAAATTGTTTATTTATTATTATAATTAATTCGGTTTTTATAAATTTTTACAGTGTTAACAAAAATTGATTATTTTTATTTTTTTTTTAATTTAAATATTAAAATTATATAGAAGATCTAAACAATATAATTTAATCAGAGAGATGTGCTAAAAACCCGGTGTTTTGAATGAAAAATCGAGACACTTGCCCTTGTCCTTGGGCCGTTTGCCTCCAGGGGCTCTGTTTGCGAATTCGATTACCGGCTTTTCATTACCTGAGTCATTCTGACATAATCTTCAGGTCTGTGAACGCAATCGGGCATCTCGTTTCAGGGTTGCCTTTTCTTTAGCACTGCTCCAAAGAAGAAATGCCGAAATTATTTTCAACCAAAATAATGATTTCTTTAATGATCTAAGAGAGATATCTTATAAAGGATCATTCAAAAGCACATTCTGAACATTTGGAACACATTGTTATTGACGTTCTACTTATAATAGTCCTCTAAAAGGCATTTTATATTTCTTCAAAAATACAAAATCATTGTACCAAATCACAACAGAAATGGTATTCTGATTCATAAAAGAATCTCTTTAACCAATTTTAAATTTCATTATGATATATCAAATCAAAGTATAGCCAATAATCTTCTAGGATTCTAAGCATTCTTTACTGTGAGATCAAGAAATTGATCATAAATTTTTGCTTTTATTGATAATATTTATATTCATATTTATAATAATATGTTATTAAAATAAGTTGACCTGTGGCCAGGTCCGAACCGACCGACGGTTTGAAAAATTAATTTCCAGCTACAGAAACAATTTCAAATAATTTTAATATATCTATTAATGTAATAAAAAACAGATATGAATATAACATAAATATTTTTAATTTTATTTTATTTATAATATATATGTAAGGCCAGGCTGTGACGTCATGAATGGCTGGATGACGTCATATAATTTTAAAACAAGAAAAAACTAATAAATATGATTTTTCTCGAGGATAAAACCAATACAAAGTGCATGATTCGTGGTGATATATAAAAAAATCTCCTCATGTGAAATTTGATGTGAAAATAACCCTTCCCTTCCTATCGTCGATCGCTAATACTACCACTTCCGGTTTCCGGATATACACCAAAAGTTGATCAATTCATCCCACTCATGCATTAAGGAAATATACCAAATTTCATCAAAATCGGTTGAGCCGTTCAGGCTGTACACATCTATACGGACGGACAGACGGACGGACGGACATCATGCTAAAAATACTTTTTTCTGTTAAGAAAATGCATGATTCGTGGAGATATGTAAAAATCTCCACATGTGAAATTTGGTGTGAAAACAATACCTCCCTTACTATCGTCGGTCGGTAAAAATGAAGTAACGCTGAGTGAAAGTGGGGTTAGAGGATGATAAATATTAAGTATATATATTTATAAAAGATTTAAAAAACAAGATATACCAACTAAATTGAAAATAAATGTTTGTAGACTTAAATCAACATGCATAATGGGATTCAATACCTTAAGTAAAAAATAAACAAAAGGAATCAATAATATTGTGAAATTTACCCTAAAATTCTTTTATCTTCCTATTAAGGTAACAAAGCTACAATAAATGCTAATGAAATATAAAATAAAAAATGATTTCATTAGAATACCTGTCTTTGAATCTAATTTACGTTATAATATTATATTACTAAAAAATAAAACAACAACATTAGCAGAATATATCTAGTTTTTTTTGTTTATATTAAGAAGGTATGTATGTACAATACGTTTTTAATTTTTAACTTGCTTGCACACTTTTTTTAGTGCAACAAACATATTTGATGTTAATCTAAGTGTAACATTGTCAGTAGGTAATTAAGAGTTTTATGGATCTAGGTTGGCTAACATTTTATATGCATCAATTCTTATATTATAAGAATATAAATTATTTTTTAAAAAATATAACTTTTTCTATGTAAGATTGATTAGAAATATAGGTCAGCTAGTGATTTCATTCCATTCTTATGAAATAGTGGAGCTATCAGCTAAAATAACATTAAATAATTATGCAAAAATAAAAGTTCATTAAATGTCATTTGTCACAATCTATTATTTATTCTCTTATAATCTTATTATTTATTTATACGACTCTAACATTTTCAAATTTCCTTATTTCCTATTCAAAATTATGAAGAAAATAAATTATTTCATTTTTTTTTTAATATTTAAACTTAATTCATTTGTTAATTATTTTTCAATAAAATTCGTTTAGAATACAAATTCAATAAAATCGATAACGGTTTGTTCATCCATTTCTTTTTTCTCCCCCTAACTTAATACTCCAGATCAAATAAATTATATTTTTATTTATTTATTTATGATTATTTTTTATTATTAATTATAATTACTATTTTTATTTATATCTGATATTTAACATTTTGTTTTTACTTTATCTCGATCACTGATCTGTGAATCTGTAAACAATAAAAATATAATTGAACTTAAAATTGAATTATTGGGTTAATTTCAGTAATAAAAAAATATACATATAGGTATAATATATATATATATATATATTGAAATTCTTAGAGAAACTCTAAATGTTAGTCTTTTAAAATTTATTATTTTGAAATTAGAAAAATGTTTTTAAAAGCATTTAAAAGATCATTTTCCTAAATAAGAATTATAGAAAAAATATTGTAAAAATAATAGTTTTTATGAGTAAAATTACTTAGAAATAAGCTGGACTGTCTCCACTCAACTATCTCGCAAATTTGAATTGGATTAAATAACATATGTTATATTTAAATTAAATTTAATTAAGTAAATTATAAATTAAGAAAGAAGAAGAAGAAGAAATTATAAATTAAAATTAATAAATAATATTTATTAAACCAGCACGTGGCTCTGTTGATAGCACCACATGGGCGTGATTTGCAGTGTTAAAAAATTAATTCCGGTACTTTCAGCGATTCAATCAAGCTGAAATTCTATATATAGCAGTTTTATACAATTATTAATCATTTGAAAAACTATCAAAAATATATCTATAATTTTACGGTCAGTTTAGAGGAAAAAAATCAAAACGTTAGAGATAATGATCCTTTTCCAGTTGAGCTACATTTCTCAAAAGTTGATGGAAAACTACGAATTTGAATAATGCCCGTTAACCAAATTTCATTATTCTAGCTCAACCGTTTTTTCGTAATCTTGTCCAAATACACACATTCACACACACACAGACATTTTTCTCAACCTTAATGAAAATGACTCAGGAACCTTCAAAACGTATAAAAACATCAAAATCTCAACATCGAAAATTTTCGTGATCGCAATACTATCTTTTACGAGATAGTAAAAATAGAAAACAAAATTATTATGGTGCCATTATTTGGATTTGAAAAGTGCAGATAAAAGATCATTTAAAAATTAATAAAAGAAAAACGGTTATAAATAAAAAATAAATGTAATATTCTTCTGATTTCTGTGCCACTATTTTCTTATTTATGTATAAATAAGTTGACCTGTGGCCAGGTCCGATCCGACCGACGGTTTGAAGTAAATTAATTTCCAGCTACAGAAACAATTTCAAATAATTTTAATATATCTATTAATGTAATAAAAAACAGATATGAATATAACATAAATAGTTTTAATTTTATTTTATTTATAATATATATCTAAGACCAGGCTGTGACGTCATGAATGGCTGGATGACATCATATAATTTTAAATCAAGAAAAAACTAATAAATATGATTTTCCCGAGGATAAAACCAATACAAAGTGTATGATTCGTGGTGATATATAAAAAAATCTCCTCATGTGAATTTTGGTGTGAAAATAACCCTTCCCTTCCTATCGTCGATCGCTAATACTACCACTTCCGGTTTCCGGATATACACCAAAAGTTGATCAATTCATCCCACTGATGCATTAAGGAAATATACCAAATTTCATCAAAATCGGTTGAGCCGTTCAGGCTGTACACATCTATACGGACGGACAGACGGACGGACGGACATCATGCTAAAAATACTTTTTTCTGTTAAGAAAATGCATGATTCGTGGAGATATGTAAAAATCTCCACATGTGAAATTTGGTGTGAAAACAATACCTCCCTTACTATCGTTGGTCGGTAAAAAGGGAGACAAGCTTCGTTTTTTCGTAATCTTGTCCAAATACAAACATTCACACACACACAGACATTTTTCTCAACCTTAATGAAAATGACTCAGAAACCTTCAAAACGTATAAAAACAATGAAAATTTTCGTGATCGCAATACTATCTCTGACGAGATAATAAAATTAAAAGGGCTAAGCTATCAATGCGACCTAACCTAATAATAATGAATAATATTTAGTATCGTATAAAACGATTGTTTTTCAAAAAATTAAATTAATTATTTTATTAAATTCCTTGACATGGATGATTATTAAGGTAAATTAAAATTGTGCATTACTAGAGAGAAATTGAGTGAGATCAAAACGCGGAAGGAATTCTCTTTCAAGAAATTAAATTAATGATTAAAGGGAATTTTTTTTACTTCGTTTGTTGGTAATTATAATTATAATGGCTGTATAAAAATTAACCACGTCTTCAGCTCTTCTTGCATTAATATGGTTTGCTTTTTCAATCATAAGATTAATATCTTGGCGATTTATTCTTTTACTGTCGTTGAGCCGTTTCGGCTGTTGGTTAATCAGGACAAATACGCTTCGTTTTTTGTTTTTTGTTTTTTTTTTGTTTATTTCAAATAAAGATCTATTCAAGTAAAACAAGTTCACATGTTTTTCATTTATTACAAGCCAATTGAAAATTGATTAATTTGAAATAAATTTATTTAATAAACGCTTTCCATCTGTTAATTAACCTAAATTTATAAGTCAAATTCAATGAAGGTATTTTTCAAAGAATATTCTTCAATGGGTTTTACTAAGATTTTCATTTCATTCAACAAACTTTGAACAGATTTTATTTAAAATATTTTTGGCAGTTGATTTAACATAAATAACTTTGAAGCATCAAACTTCCCAGATAATAATTTAAATTATAATTTAATTCAATATTTTTTCAAACATTAATTGAAGTAGATATGATTCTATTAGTACCTACTTTTTTCTTAATATTCAAAAAATATTTTATAGAAGTCCATTTTAGTATCTTGCTATAAAAAGTAAATAGGTAATAAAATATTTAATATATAAAAAATTTCGCCAGTTTCAAATTGGTAAATAATTGACTTAATTTAAAATATAGTTTTATTATAATTGCTAGATCTTTGAAAACCGAATAGATTAGTTTACTTTTTTGTATTTTGAAAATTTTAAATTCAATTAATTAAAATTTAATTTATATTAGGAATAGATATATTTTCTTTATTTTCGAATGTCGTCATTGATTAGACTAACTATTGTTTCACCTTATAATAGCCAGGGCAGGCGCTAGGGTCCTCAGCACCCGCATGCAATTTTTACCATAGCGCCCCCAATTATTTTAAAAATTTTTTAACAGTTTTTTATCATTAAAATTATAATTAAAATTACATTAAATTTTTTAATTACTATTTAATATATCTGGATTTAGTACACAAAAAATTGGATATATATTAGTTTTAATATCTAATTCTGTAGATTCTATATTTTAATAAATTTATAGTATATATCCGAATTTTGTGATGGCGCCCCCTTCGATGAGGCGCCCGCATGCACAGCATGCGTTGCATGCCCGCTTCCGCCAGCTCTGATAATAACCGGCAACAAAAGTACTCAAATAATCCGTCTTTCAAACTATTAGGCTGTTCGGAAAATAATTTCGTTTTTTTGTAAAACTGAAACACAATTTTCAAATAATGAATAAATATATTTGCTGGCAAAAAACTGATCCAGATAATTTATTAACATTTACATTGGAAGTAAAAGTTTTACTGACGAAAAAATCAACTAATGCTTTTATCGTGTCTTTATCAGCTTCAACCGGCCTTCCGTGGTGCATCTTCGAAATAAAAATTTACAGATCTAAATTTTGCAAACCAGTTCTGGGCTGGCACTGGCGTATTGTTAAAACATCTTCTCCACATATACTTGTTAATTTATTTCTGGCTTTAATAGCATTTTTACCTTTTCTAAATGAAAAAAGTAAAATATGACGACAATGCTGCTTATTGCCCTCATATTTAAAAGGGCACCAATCATAAAACTACTGTGTAGATTCAATTGAACTTTTTCACACACAAGCATTGCTATATCAGCTCTCCAAACATATAATGATTATGCGGCTTAAGTGTGAAGTTGTGTTCGAAAAAATATAATTAAATCCTGTGACGGAAAAAAACGAAATTACTTACCGAACAAACTAATATTTCTTAAATTTTCATAAACATTACAGACAAATATTTTCGGCAGAGAACTTTTTCTTGAATCAATAATTTTTTTTTCATATACAATAATTTTAACGTTACTAAGAAATTACTCACTTAATAAGTTAAAAAATGTTTGGCCTCACCTGTTGCAGGTTTCATAACCTGAATGGGGCACTGTGACCCACAGTTTAAGAAAGTATAATTTCAATAATAATTTCAAAGATTCAGAGGGACCCCTATAATTCATTATATTTACTTCATTATTTTTTATTTTTCATATCAACATTAGGTAATTATAATTTCAGCATTTTTCTATTGATATTTTTATTTTTTATGAATGGATTATGATAAAAAAAATATATTAAAAATTTAAAAAAGAAAACATAACGATGTAAGAGTCATAGAACACTTAAACATAAAATTCTATGAGCCATTTAAAGCTAAACATGAAATATAATTATTTCTCTATATAAATATAAAAGAATACACCTTTTTTTATAATTCATTAAATTCACTGGCTTAGGGATTACTTTAAAGTTAAGTAATAAAAGTGATATGAAAATAATGATAAATTAACCTAAATTAATTTATAATATTAATTGAAAATAAATTTAAATAAAATTTTATTATCACGATTCTAAAACCATAATACTCTCATTCCAAAATAAATATTACTTGATATATAGATATAATTTTTTATTTCACAAGTATTTTAATTTTTCTATTCTGTTTTTAAACAAATAGAAATCATATAAAAAATGAATCAAAGGGTTTATTTTGAATTTACTAACCTTCTTCGATATTTGTCCTTTTCTTGTTTAATAAAATATTGAAACTCATATAATAATTATACAAACTATTAATAATATTACATTATTTTCTATTTTTTTTATTCATAAAAGTTATTTTTTGTTTCTTGAAGGGTCGCACTTTATAATAGCAAATTAGAAAACTATGAGAATTATTTTGTTCTCATTTCAAATATAAAAACGCTTCTTAGCGATTCTAATTTCATCTCTCATTAGTTTAAAATCATTATTTGTATAATTTAATTTAAAAATTTCTCAAAAAAAATGTCATTGGATAAATAATAATGAAAAAATTTTCTCTTTTTAAAAACCAATATGAAATGGTAAGAATGTTACTTTTTCTTCATTAATTTCTGTTACTTTATTGTTTTCTTTCAGATGAATGCCGCCTGAAACTCGCAACATGGTGCTTGGAAAGATCGTTTTAGCATCATTCTAAATCATCCTCTTCCGATTTTACATGTAAGTCTCTTCTAATTGTACTTAGAGAACGTACACTAATTGAGGCCAATAAACTTTATAATGTATATTTTAATGGAATGTTCGTAACCAAGAACTTGATGAAAAGTGATGTGTTTCCATGGCTATAAAATTTCAAGGAATAGTTTCTAGTCGGGAGGTGAGGCGAGAGGTGATTTTGTTGAATGTCAAGGCCCATTCCTAGATAGGCTTGGACTCGAGAAGGTGGTCTATGGGTGGTTAATTTAATTTATGATACTCCAATTTTATGATACGTTTAATACTATTCATATGAAAATATACGATACATATTATAAAGACATGTTTATGGAAAGTCCAAGAGGATTAAATGTATTAATAAATAATGATCATAATATCAAGAAGATTAATTTTAACCAAATTAAATAAAAGTTAATTTATTTTATTTAATAATTTATTTATTTATGTATTTTTTTATCTTAAATAGGATTTTCTAGAAATGAAAATATAATTCTATATGTTATGAATAATTTGTTACATAATTCAGGTTTGTTTTCTGCAAATAGAAATATGTCTATATGAGAGTCGTAAGTAATCATCTACCGATCTTGATCTTGATAACAAACATTTCTTTCATTTTTATACTTACCTTTTGAAATATTTAAAAATAGTTGAAAATATTACATTAAAAAAATAAAATTCGTGACTTAAATTAATTACTGTGTATAAGTTGAGTATATCATGTTTTCAGTTTTATTGAATCGCTGAAAGTACCGGAATTATTTTTTTAACACTGCAAATCACGCGCCAGCATGTGACGTGGTGCCATCAACAAAGAGCCAAACACGTGCTGGTTTAATAAATATTATGTATTAATTTTAATTTATAATTTATAATTAATTAAATTTAATTTAAATATAATATATGTGTTAATTAATCCAATCTAAATTTGCGAGATAGTCGACTGGAGACACTCCAGATTTTTTTTTAAATAATACACATATTATGTCATTAAATAAAATTAAAATGTTTTTTTGACAATTTAAATAAGAAAAAAAGAAAAAAAAAGATTAATTAAAAAATTCGTTTTATAGTTATATATGATTGTGAGTAGTGGGTTAAATATATTAATAATGTTTATGGTTTTTCGATCTCATGAGTATTTATATTTATTTATAAATTTTATTGACTATTAGAGTATTTTTGTTTAAATTAAAATTAAGTTTTTATTAGCCAATAGTTAATGAAATGTAAATTTAAGGATACGTGTGTCTAACAAGAGTTAAATAAATATTACACTTGTGATAATTTAATGATTTGTATATTTCACTGATTATTTGATTAGTTAATTCTGTAAATTAATTCCACTTGAATGAACATTGAATGTAAATAATCGCATGATTTGGCCTAGTTCATCATTTGCTAATAACAAATACCAATCACTGCCTTTATCAAGTGCAAGTTGCAGTGAAAACTAGGTCCTTGTCTTTCTTAAGCTTTGCTTAAGATTCCATTTCATTGACTCAATTCGGTTCACTTTCTTTTATATTGTATTCAGTTAAGAATGGCTCTCGTATATCTTGAGCGTAACTAGACCGATTATCACTTCCTCGTCAATAAATCTAAACTTTTAAAACAAGAGACTTACAAGCTACTAAAACAGGTTTAGCCTGATCCCAATAAGGCATTAATCGCGACATATTGTAGTTTAAAACCAGAGGAAATAAACAATCCAACTCCTATTGTAATCAAATATCTCTCATCCTTGAAAGTGAATGTTATAAAAGTGCAATAATTTATAATGGAATGGTGTAATTTACTATATCTATAAACTCTTGGTTCGAATGAAGCCAGTCAACTTTTGAAGGTCTCAAAATAGTCATATCTTCCGATGTATAAATTAACTATCTATTTATAAATATTTGTCTCGTTAGCCTTCCAAAATATAATACATATTTACGATTGGTTAATAAATAGAAGATATAATCTACTAGTGAATCTTTTTAACACGTTACAGGATATATATTAAAATTTTTTCTCTTAACCTTGAATCATTGTATAATATATTGTAGAGATTCAAAAATTATTAAAAATGAATGGGTTTTGGCTTGAAGTGAATAATTCATTAGAATTTGTAATTAAATTGTCGTGATTCCATTTAATACGAGAAAATTAGATCTACATTTTCAATATTACCTATTAACCATTCATTTTTCAATATTATTGATTGGTATCTTCCCAGTACCCGTTTCATATTTTCATATCATTAATCTATTTTGAAAAATAACCTCCAATAGAATGAAATGTCTTCTAAATGTCAAATAACATTTTATCTCCATAAGGAATAGAAATAATTAAAGTTTATTTAAAATATGAAATAATAAAATACAATTATTGGATTTTGAAAACTATTTATTTTATCAACTGAAGTTTTTTTTTAATAAAGTCTAAATTAACAATATTGAACTGAATAACTGAATAATTAAAACAGAAAAAAGTATTTTTAGCATGATGTCTGTCCGTCCGTCTGTCCGTCTGTCCGTCCGTATAGATGTGTACAGCCTGAACGGCTCAACCGATTTTGATGAAATTTGGTATATTTACTTAATGGATCAGTGGGATGAATTGATCAACTTTTGGTGCAAATCCGGAAACCGGAAGTGGTAGTATTAGCGATCGACGATAAGAATGGAAGGGTTATTTTCGCACCAAATAAGGAGATTTTTTTACATATCACCACGAATGTATTGGTTTTATCCTCGGGAAAAATCATCTTCATTATGTTTTTCTTAATTTAAAATTATATGACGTCGCCCAGCCCTTCATGACGTCACAGCCTCGGGTAACGCCGGCAACGCCGGCTACTCCAGCTATATATTATAAATAAAATAAAATTAAAAATATTTATGTTATATCCATATCTGTTTTTTATTACATTAATAGATATATTAAAATTATTTGAAATTGTTTCTGTAGCTGGAAATTAATTTATTTCAAACCGTCGGTCGGTTCGGACCTGGCCACAGGTCAACTTATTTTATGTCCCGGAGAGAAAATTAAACAAGGGAATAAAATAAAATCTTTTTTTTTGAAGACAATATGACTACAATATCCTATATACATTTATAAAATCCTATAATAATAAAAATTATTTATTTATAAATATGATATAATAATTATTATTGAATAATAACATTTTCTTAACATAAATACGTAAAATCAATTTTAGAAGATTAATATATTTTTTTGTTTTTTTCAATTTGCAAATTTTCGTATTTTCTATTTCTCTTGTTATATTAAATAATTTTATCAAATTTAAATTGCACTGAAAAGAATAAAATAATATAAATATAAAAATGTTTATAAAATAACGTTTTTCCAATGGACTAAAAAGAAGAAAATAATTTTTCTATAAGCCTGACAAAGTTTTTAGTCCATGAGAAAAACGTTATTTTATAAAAAAATTTTATATTTATATTATTATGAGTTTTGAACCCCCCTGAAACTTTTTCCCTAAGGTTGAGAAAAATGTCTGTATATATATATGTGTGTGTGTGTGTGTGTGTGTTTTAGACAAAATTACGCTAAAACGGTTTGAGCTAGAATATACGTGCATTATTCAAAATTCGTAGTTTTCTATCAACTTTTGAGAAATGTAGCTCATTCGCAAGAGGACCATTACCTACCACGTTTTCATTTTTTTTCCTTTAAGCTGACCGTAAAAATAAAGATATATGTTTGATAGTTTTTCACATGATTAAAAATTGTATAAAACTGCTATTTATAAAATTTCAACTTGATTAAAGTAAAGTATCAGAATTAATTTTTTTAATTTTTTAACACATTAACTGCCAATCACGCACTAGCAAGTGACGTGGTGTCATCAAAAAAGAGCCAAACACGTGCTGGCGCGCGTGTATACGATTATAATAATATCCATGTTTAAATACATATTCAAATTGCACAATCCATCTAAATATATGTAATTGTATATATCCCATATAAGAGATAGGGGTACATCAATTGCTACGTCCACGTCGAGTACCTGGTAATATATTTAATTTTTATCAAAACTATGATAAAAGTTAAATGTAGCTAACAGCAGATGAAAACAAATGCTATTTCATAAATTTGCACAACTCAAAAAAAATATAGTATTAAGCCAAAATCTTATTTCAATAAAATGTTTTCATTGAAAATTATGTTAAAAACCTTAAATCCTAAAAATACTAATTTATTTTCGAATATAGATAAAAGTTTCATTATCCAATTCAAATTTGCGAGATAGTCGAGTGGAGACACTCCAAATTTTTTCATATACAATTGTATTTTGTATATTTATAAAATTTTATATAAGTGCTAAATATTTTAAAAATTTAATCAAATTTATTTAAATCAAAAATTTTAAATAAATATTAATTAGTAATAATAAATATAAATAAACCTAAGAGTATTTTCTTATTAAAAATTAAGTAATTATTAATTAATAACTGTCGATTTGGATAAGAGTATATATTCATAATGACATTAGTTTGAGGGCTTAAATTTAGAAATATTTCGATATCTCTGGCGAAAGAGAAATATTTACATTTTTAATACAATAATCCGTTTAGCCTATTTTGACTCTATTTCATAAATCTATATCTATGTATTTCATTATTAAAATTTAAAGAAAGTTATCCGATGATTTGTTTTTATGAACAATTTGAAAATCTTTGAATTGTCCTTGTGAGTAGTTTTGAAAGGTTTATTGGCAAAGCATCAACACATATCAGGATTAGAATAAAATAGAAATGGATTTTTCACTTTGAAAGATACCTTTCTAGGAACACCTTACTTATCTATAAATGTCTTAGATTAGCAGTTGCTTAATTCAGAGTCACTATTAAAGAAACAGAAAGAAAAAAAAAATAGAAATAAAATCTACGAACAAGGAAGGCGAAGATGAATGACATAATTCAACCATTGCCTTAAAAGATCGAATAACTCAGTCAAGCGGCGTTAAATAAGTATCCAATTTGGTCTTAAATATAAACGTTATTCTTTACGTGTAAGAAGAGAAAAATCAAATAGTTTAATATGACGAAATTGTAAAGATATCTTTAGGATGGTTTCAACATCTCTGACACGTGGTGATGGTCTCTTGGCTTCTTGTTCTTGAGAGCACGTGGCTTTGTCAAGATACATCCCCAGCATCAGCTCCAATTGAAGACGTGACTAATTTTCTGATTAGCTTAGAAATCTTATCTAATCATTATTAGTTAGAAGCACAATGAAATTTGTTTTTATTTAATTACTATATTTAACATCAATTAAATTTCATTATCTATTCATTCATCACTCTCTGAAGAACATTTTCAGGATTCCCTACCGAAATAAAGGATAAGTAAAGTGATTTTAAGAATGTGAATTAGAAATTAAGAATTTAGCAGACTTAATTGAATTACTTCATTTATAGAATAATTTAAATTAGTATTTAAACAGTTTTATAATATAAATGATATTACTAAATTTATTTTCAATATTCAACAAATTATACATGCATATGAAGTTGGAGTCATTAATATAAAATGCAAATTTGCTCGAAAATACTTAGGACCCTCTTGTACAATTTGATAATCTTTGTTTATGTTTTGTTTTGTTACTCTCATACACACTTACAAATAACATCTGAAATGAAAAATGAACCTTAAAATAAAAAAGAAAATATAAAAAGTACATAAGTAGTTGATTTTTTATCATGTATGTACTTTCTTTACATTTCATTCGAAGTGATCTGAAAGTAAAAAGATTATTATTAAATACATTTAATGAATGATTATTTGTAATATTTGTTTATAGTATAAGATTTTATATCTACACATTTTTTACCAACTCGTAAGAGATAGTATTGCGATCACGAAAATTTTCGATGTTGAGATTTTGATGTTTTTATACGTTTTGAAGGTACCTGAATCATTTTCACTAAGGTTGAGAAAAATGTCTGTCTGTCTGTGTGTGTGTGTGTGTATGTAACCAAGATTACGCAAAAACGGTTTGTGCTAGAATGATGAAATTTGGTACATGAGCATTATTCAAAATTCGTAGTTTTCTATCAACTTTTGAGAAATGTAGCTCAACCGGAAGAGGGTCATTACTTACAATGTTTTGATTTTTTTTTCCTCTAAAGTGACCGTAAAAATAAAGATATATGTTTGATAATTTTTCACATGATTAATAATTGTATAAAATTGCTATATATAGAATTTAAGCTTGATTGATTCGCTGAAATTACCAGAATTAATTTTTTAACACTGCAAATCTCACGCGCCAACACGTGACATGGTGCCATCAACAAAAAGCCAAACATGCGCTGGTTTAATATTTATTATTTATAATTTATAATTAATTAAATTTAATTTAAATATAATATATTATGTTATTTAATCCAGATAGTCGAGTGGAGTCACTCCAGCTAATTTTTATTTTTGTTTATAAAATTTCTCTCTGTAAATCTAGAACATATACCATATTTTTATTTATATATATTTTTTGTTGAAAAATTAATTCCCCTTTCCAATTGCAAACGACTCTTCTTTCACTAATCAATTAACAAGTTTCTAGTAATTCTTGGTCTGGCCCAAGAAAGAAGAAATCAACATCCAGAAAGTAGTTCCGGACCTAGATTCTATACAAGTTGTTCGTTTTCCTTCTCCTATATAAATATTAATTGAAAAAACTCATATTTAAACAAATATAATATGATTCTTGCAAACAATAAATGTACTTAAAAATAATTATCAAACAAGAACAATGAATATGTAAGTAATAAACTATATTTTTCGAATGGGTTTTTAGAAGTTAATTATTTATAAAGCAATACACATATTTGATTTTAAAGATATATTTATTTTTATTAAGTGTCAAGTATGAATTAATTAATTATAATGCAGATGATATGACAAAGATATGCAAATTAACATTTCACATTTTTTACCTTTAAAAGAAATAAATAAGATTATATAATAATATAATAATTTTAAAAAGTTGTATTAAAAGTATTTTAATGAGAATTTATTAAATTTTTAAAATTGAGAAATTAATATATAATATATACAATTGCTATTTTATAAGAAAAATGTTTTGAAGTGATTAGTTAATCTGAATTATTATAGTTGTCCCATGTATTCATATTCTAGCAAAATTTGTGCTTATAAATATTTGAGATTATATAATTGATAGTAAGAAATCTTATATTTTATTATCATTTATATTAATATAAAACGGGTAGTAATTATTTATAAAAGAAGTGTGTGAAATATTTTTAGATGTTTAATCACAACAATAATTATTTACAGGCACATAAACCGACCGAAGATTTGAAATAAATTAATTTCCAAACAAAATTATATATAAGTATATATTTAGTATAAAAAAATATTTTTAAAACTTGAATTAAAATGACTAAATTATATTATCTTGGTTTTTGAATTATTAAGAACTACTAGGTTTATTTTAAGTGAAATATTTTCCGACAATGAATATAAAATTAATACTTAGTAAATTACCACTTTGCAGTTTCCGGATATACACCAAAAGTTGATGAATTCATATGCTAGTGTTATACTTATTATAACTATAAAAAAATCAACTTTTGATATTATTACTATCTCGCCAGAGATAGTATTGCGATCATGAAAATTTTCGATGTTGAGATTTTGATGTTTTTATACGTTTTGAAGGTTCCTGAATCATTTTCACTAAGGTTGAGAAAAATGTCTGTGTGTGTGTATGTGTGTGTGTATGTGTGTATGTGTGTATGTGTGTATGTATGTAGGCAAGATTACGCAAAAACGGTTTGAGCTAGAATGATGAAATTTGGTACATGGACATTATTCAAAATTCATAGTTTTCTATCAACTTTTGAGAAATGTAGCTCAACCGGAAGAGGGTCATTACCTACAACGTTTTGATTTTTTTTCCTCTAAAGTGACCGTAAAAATAAAGATATATGTTTGATAATTTTTCACATGATTAATAATTATATAAAACTGCTATATATAGAATTTCAGCTTGATTGATTCGCTGAAATTACCAGAATTAATTTTTTAACACTGAAAATCTCACGCGTCAACACGTGACGTGGTGCCATCAACAAAAAGCCAAACATGCGCTGGTTTAATATTTATTATTTATTATTTATAATTTATAATTAATTAAATTTAATTTAAATATAATATATTATGTTATTTAATCCAATTCAAATTGCGAGATAGTCGAGTGGAGACACTCCAGCTAATTTTTTTTTTATTAATTTTTTTTTATTTTTTAAAAAAATATCTCTTGGCCTTGGTCAGAGTTTTGAACATCGTCCTTAAGTTAATTGACAAAAACACCTTCCATATGGTCAAGATTTTATATATATATATATATATATATAATTTATAGATTTTTAAAACAAATAAAAATTAATATCTCTTTCAAAAATTATTAGTAATCGTTCAACCAAGGTACGCCGACCAAACGCTGTCGACATATTCAAGTTGACTGGGGTCATAAATTGATATCTGTAAACAAAAAAATACCAAAATCTCATAATCAAATCTTTATCATGAATGTTATATTTTCTTTTCTTTGTATATGCAGTAAACAAGTTAAAAAAATTAAAAAGTTTATATATTATCATTTATATATTATATATATATATATTATCAAGTGATAAAATCTCAAATTAATTATTTAATAATACAATAGATCAGAATATTTCTTAAATTAAATTAATATATAATACGAGTATATATATTTATTTATTTATATAATAAGTATAATTTACAAATATTTTTATACAAATTAAATTTCAACCTTCACGATTCCCTGCGGGAAACGGAATAAATTTGATTGAATATTATATTTTATCATATAAAAATGTATATAATATCTTTTCCTTCATTTGAATAAACGTCTTAACTAAAAATAACATTTTTTGAGGAAGCGTTTGTTAGGATTTGAATTTATCTTCAAAAAAAATGTTAATTTATGTTTCTATATTATGTATTATATTGACTGGAAATCATGTCCCTCGTTTGAAATGATTGGATCGCATGCAATTTTCAAAGGCAACAAGAATACATAGGATCGCCCCGCTTGTAGTCCCGTTATATCGCGATGTCCAATGTAGCAAGAGAAACTGAAGAACAGATGAACAGATGAACAGAGGGGCCGATGAGTTGATGGGCTGAAGAAGCGCTTTCGATCCCGGCTAATTAACCCTCCCCGGTCAATGTGCTTCAAGGTGCTGGTACATTCATGTGCAAAGGCCATTCTCCTTCCACTTGAACTGACTCTGCCAGTCTTTAATCTCTATATGGCCTGGAAAATTTACATACGATTCTCCGCACGCTCTTTGAGGATTGGATTCTCTACAGATAACTAAAACGATCTCTATTTTCTCGAATAATGTATAAATTTAAGCATAACCTGATAAAAGATTTTTAATATTATTGTTATAAATTTCTAAAAGTTATTACATAAAAAATTATATTTATCTAGTAATTTTATTTTATTTATATTTCGAGTAAAATCAGTCATGGCTTAAGAAGGATGGCCAATTTCACATCAACTCCTCCCAAAGTAACAGAGATGAATAATTATTTAATAATTTTGAATCCCTTGAAAAAACTGGTCCTATTGGGTCAGGTTCTACTGTTATTATAAAATTAAATATAAATAATAATTTTTATTAAAAAAAATAAATAATTTTGAAAATATATCTTAAAAATGATACAAAAATTAAAAGAAATAAAAATAGATAAATATATATCATATTTATCTTATAGTACCGGGACCCCGAGCCTCGGCTCGGTACTTAAGTTAAAAAAAATGATTCATTATTATTGGATTTGGCTGGTAATATTAATACCTGGGACACCGAGCTCTCGCTCTACCCTTTAAAAAATATTGATACACAATTCTTTAATTATTTATTACAATTATTAAATGTTACACATTTGCATCAATCTGATTAAAATTAATGAACTTGTGCTCCTCAATAATACATAAATATATAATATATAGGTACATATATTTTTTTTCTATAGTGTTTTTTTTCTATAGTGTTTTTTTGAAAAACTGTTTAGCGCCCCAAGTGGTTATAAAACAAACTAAAGACAAAAAAACGTGCTTTGCAGCTTTTCGGAATTAAAAAAGCAAAATTGGCAGTCGTGGGACTGGCCGACAGAAGTGAAAACTTCTGCGTAAGAAATTTTAAAACAGACGAAATTCGCGCTATTTCACGAGAAAGATGAATTTCATATGCATGTATATATATATAACTTATATATTATTTTAAACATATATTTTAAACAAATTTGTAACTTATATTTATATATATATAAATACACAACTTTGTTTAAAATATTGCAATACGAACTGTTTTATAATTCTTATCTCTAACATAAAATATATATTTTTTATGTGAAGTTCATTTCGTATAATTTTGATTATATATGTATATATGAAATGAACTTTACATAATAAATATATATTTTATGTTAGAGATAAGAATTATAAAACAGTTCTAATGACAATTCAAATTTCGCGCTCTGTTATAAGAAATTTGAAAGCAGACGTAATGTGCTAGCTTCATGGTGTTTGTCACGATCACGCGAGTTCTATACTTTTTCCCCATCCCGCAAAAGTGCTCAACGCCGCTAAAGAAGTTTTCACTTCAAAAATTATTTAATATTTGGAAATATATCTGACTTATAGAAAAAATGAAAATTAATTAAAGAAAGAAATTGTTTTTAAAATATCCTGAATAATATGTAACAATTTTCAAGATAGAAATTTATTACAATATTACAATTATTAACTGTTGCATCATTGCATCAATCTGATTAAAATGAATGAAACTTCGGGTACTCAATAATAATAAATAAAATAATATTAATAAATATATTAAATAATATTTTATTGAAAAAATATTAAAAATTATAAAACTATCTAAAACTTAATTAATAAAAGAACAATGAATAAATAAATATAGAATAGTAATTTATTAAAAAGTAAACAATAGATAAAAAGAAAAAAAAAATAACAAAATCATTATTTTCATTTTTAAATAACGATTCACCCGGCGAGTTTCGAACCGACGAAATCCACTACGTTAAAACATCAGTCCAACCTCTGGACTATATGTATTTAGATAAAAAATTATCATTTTTTTACTGTCTTAGCAGTATTTGATGTTTTTTATTTATTTTTTTTTTTTGAGAGAGATTAATAAATATCTATATATATTTTATTAAAAATAAATATTTTTAATTTTATTTCGAAATTAAATAATAAATTTTAAAATATTTTAAATAAAAAAAAATATTAATACAAATAAAAATGGATGCCAATTTTGACGTTTTCCATATATAATTTTCAATTAAGAAATTAATAATGAAGCTGTATGTTTCAAAAGATGTGAACAATAAAACTCAATTTTTCTTTATAAATACTATATCTAGTGTGAATTTGAAAAAAATCGTTAGAGCGGTTTTTGAGAACCAATATATATAGATAGATAGATATATACAATTTTAGCTAGCATAATAAGATAAGATATAAAATTCTCGTGTCACAAAACTTTGAAATCATACTCCTCCGAAACGGCTTGACCGATTCTTATGAAATTTTTTATGTATATTCAGTAGGTCTCAGGGCATGTCAGACTTCCTTTAGAAAACCGCTAATTGGTAAGGTGTGACCAGGAAATGCTAATTAATTAAAAATAGTTTAGTTACCATACTAGCTCATAGAGGCGCTGGTGGCAAAAATTTGAAATCTTATATATACCCTTATAAGAAGCTTCCAAACAAAAGCGGTTGCTGGCCGAGCGAGCTAGCGCGTCTTCTTATGACTCAGGGTGCAGGGTGCAACCCTGAGTTCGAAACTTGCAAAGGCACATTTTTTTCTTTAAGTATTATATATTTTTTTTTTTAAATTTATTAATTTTTATTATTTTAATATTTTATTAAATTAAATTTTATTATTAAATTTTATTTTATTAAATTAAATTTTATTTTATTAAATTAATAATTATGTCAATTAATTTTTTCTGCATAAATAAACATATATAAAAAACTATATAAAATTTGAATTTTCATTCATTCATTTAAAATGATATTAAAATATTCCTTTGAAATATAATAAATAATTAAATTAATCCCTACTAGGGCCTCGGGGGGGGGGGGGGGGGTAACTTTCTCTTTTTGGAAAAACCCATAATGCCATCCCCAACTCGACTATCTATATATAAAAAAAGGTTTTTGTCTGCATATTGCTCAGAATTTAAAAATTATTATAATATTTCACTTTTTATTTTAAATTCTAATATTTAAATATCAATTAAATTAAATAATTTATTCTAAAAGTTCTCATTTAAATTTATTTAATAAAATATTTAGATCATATTTAACTTAATTTTTATTTATTCTTTCTATATAATTGAATATTTCTTCTTTTCTATTTGAAAGTGAAAGCTTACAAAAACTGAATATATTATTTTTAAACTTTTATCAATACAAAAATATTTTCAAAACTTCAATTAAAATGACAAAATTTTATTATTTTTGTTTTTGTTTCAATTATTAACTACAAAAATATTTTAAGTGCAAAAATGATTTCTTGGTTAATTAAAATATGTTTTTTAGACAAATGATATTACGAGATGTTTTAAATTTATGTCTTTTTTATATTGAGTATTTTTTTTTTAAAATTAAAATTTGTTTTAAATCAAAATTATTGTATTCTATTATATTTTTTTATTAATAGGCTTCTTTTTTTATTTTTAATTTTTAATAAATTCTCTTTTTTGATATGATATTAATAAAAAATAATATTCAATCGTATTTAAATTTAAAAATTAGAATATTTGAATTTTTTTAAATTTTAACACATGTAATCAATCATATGGATAACGAATGGAACATTTTGAAAATCAAGTTGGTATTAAATTCAGAAAAAAATACTGATATATAGAATATAATAGACTATTCGAATATAATTTAAAACTATTTATCTCCTTTTATTTTAAATTTAAAAAAACGGAGTGTTAAGAAATTAAGATGCCTGGATAGGTAAATGGGCTGGAAGAGGAGGTAATTTATAATTTTCTTCTAATTCAGATTGAAATTAATGGTGATAAGAAAAAATATTTAGTAACAAAATCTATATACAAAATGTAGAATTTGAATATGTAGAAAAATTGAATGTAATCACGAAGGATAATAATATTTGAGAAGAATATATATATTTAAATCGAAGTTGTAATCGGGAAACGCCTGTTATCATGCAGTAAAGAGGCTTATCTCATCAAAATTATTATCAAAAGGAATCAAAATTAAAATATATAAACCAATTATTTTGCCTGTTGTATTATATGGGTGGGACGCAAGGTCTATGACCCTGGGAGATGAGAGTAGATCCAGAGTATTCTTTCCAGCATTTATTGGCCAAAGAAAGATGAGGTCACCGGGGAATGGCGGAGACTGCACATCGAGGAATTGCATGACCTCTATGCATCTTCAGAAATAGTTAGGGTTATAAAAGCGAAAAAGCTGCGATAGGCAGGGGACGCGGCTAGAATGGGAGAGGAAAAAGATTTTGGATTGGAAAACGTCCGCTTGGAAGACCAAGGACGTGTAGGAAGGGACGTAAGAGAGATGGGACAAGGGCTCAGGATAGGGACACTTGGAGAAATGTGGTTGCTGCGGCCTAGAACTTTCGAGTTCCTTAGAGTCACATAGATAGATAGATATAACATATACAATAATAATATATATAATTAATTTAGTGATTAAATTAAAATGTATTTTAAATAAAAGAACACAAAAAGAAATGAATGTTTTATGTAATATACTGATTGAAACAAAATGGATGAAAACCTTTTACTCGGGGGGGTACAGGGGGCGGAGCCCCCGTCTAGGTGCGGAGAGCGCCGAAGGCGCTCGGGGCAGCTAGTATATTCTATAAAAATACAATTTGCATTATTAACGTTTTTATCAACTTTGCTTCATGTTTCTCTATCTGTTCGTTCTTATGACAAATTGAAATTGATTTTTCATCAACTTTAAATTGAGCTAGACTGAAAATTTTTATAGATAATTCAATGGATCCCTGGAAGAAATATAATTGAATTATAATTAATTAATTGTAATGTAATTGGCGAAAAATGCTTTAATATTTGAATTTTCATTCACGCCATCTGATGGATAAATATTGAGTTTGTTTTCATTTTGAAAATAAATAATATATTTCATTAAAAACGTTATAAAAGATAAATTTTTAATTAATATAATAATTATAATAAATATATTTCAAAAACATTACTTCAATAATAACATTTACTTAATATAATTATAATATTTTTTTTGTTTTATTCTATTTGCAAGTAACTAAGTCTTTTGTTTTGCTCCGATTAATTTTTTTTTCAACGGATTCCGAGGCATAGATATTGATTTCAGGATAGATTTTAATTTCGAAAGTAATTAAATATATTTTATAGCATTAAAATTAATGATGAATTCTTATTAATCAGGTCTAGTGAAAGTCTAATGAAGAAGAGGTAGCTATCCCCTCAAATGGCATAGAGGAAAGACCCTTTTTTTATAAATGTCCCGGAGAGAAAATTAAACAAGGGAATAAAATAAAACCTTTTTTTATGAAGACAATATGAGTACAATATCCTATATACATTTAAAAAATCTCATATTTTAATTACTTATTTATTTATAAATATAATAATTATTATCCAATTATAACATTGACTTAACATAAATATATAAATCAGTTTTAGAAGAATAATATATTTTTTTTGTTTTTTTTAATTTGCAAACTTTCGTATAACTTAATTAAATAAATTTATCAAATTAAAATTGCACTAAAAAGAATAAAATAATATAAATATATAAAAAATTTTTTTTTTTGAAGGCGCCATTGGGTGTGTGGGTAGCGAACCTGCAACACATTCACATGGTCCAGAGATCAAGTCCCGGGCCTGGCAAGGCAATTTCCCTAGCTAGGGTCTATGAGACGGAGTCAACCCAGCCTCCAGGAAGAACATTGGGGAAAAGTTACTTGATAGCGCCTCCGATCAAGAAAATCAAGGTAAAGGTTGAGAGGACCCGTTCTACTGATCATAGGACACCTCATTGACATTACCGGCTTGATAGGCGTTGTCCTTGCATAGGACGTACAAAAGTCAGAGGTTTTTTTTTATAAAATTTTTATAAAATAAAGTTTTTCCAATGGACTAAAAAGAATAAAATAATTTTTCTATAAGCCTGACAGAGTTTATGGATGAATTGCTCCATATTCAACTAAAAAAATTGGGCGCTTTTAGTTTTGATTTGATTTTTGTGCAATTAACTTTCTTTATAGAGCTATAATTCATTAACAATTAACACTATTTCTTCTAATATATACAACCATTTTGGATTTGATTGATGATATGTAAATTTAATAAAAATTCTTTTAAATTTTGATACATACTTTGATATAAGTATATTTTACATTGAAAAATAATAAAAGATTAATTTCTTAGCTTTTAATCTAACAATTTTATTGCTTAATAAAAAAAAAATTGTCAGTTCAAGTGTTTAATAAAATCTTTATTATTACAAAAATTTGACTTATTTTTCATAAAAATATATAAACCTAAATGCGTCCAACGTTTTTCGTTGTATATGAAACAATTCATCTATAAACTTTTTCAGGCTTATAGAAAAATTATTTTCTTCTTTTTTGTCAATGAGAAAAACATTATTTTTTATATTTTTTTCTATATTTATATTATTTTGAAATAAGCTTGATAATATTAAATAAGAATAAAAATTTTATTTTCAATGAATATGATCAAAGAATATATTCTATTCCCAAAAGAAAGAAAAACAAAGTAATTTTGTATTCATAAGATTAAATCAAATTTAAAAATATCAATTAAAAATTATAAAATTGGAGAAGAGAGTGGGTTAATGATGACGAAATCATGGTGATTACTGGATGAGGTCAAGGAAATAAAAATGATGTTTAAACGATGTTTAAAGAAGGGTGTGATCTCTGAAGGTATTTAATCATAAAAGGTGACCTGAACGGCTGAAGTAATTATATGACGTGATCATTTCTAATTACAATTATTAAAAATACTTTGTGCTTGACATTTCCTTGGGATATTTTTGTAAACTCAGAAATGTTTCCAAAATAATCTACCCAATGAATAATTGAATGCAAAATTTTATATAATTATTATCTTGATTTCTCTATTCACGGAAGAATATTTTCATTATAATGATATTATATGATGTAAAGTTTATATTTATTCATGAATTCATTGGAATTATTTTGATTGAGCCTAATAAAAATGTAAAATATCTAAATTATAATCGAATGAATATTCATAAACCTTGTAATATTATTTAATTATTTTTTTTTTAGTTTACCTCAATAAATCACAGATTCTTCTTATCGATTGAGGGTGAATAGTCCATATCCTCCTCATCTCTGAACTAATCGAGACATTTATCTTCTCTACTTTCTGTTAATTGGTTAACTGGATAAATACTCATGAACTTGGTTTCAAAAATGCATAAAATAGATAAAAATTGTTTAATATTTTTTATAATGTAAATCTAATGCTTTTATAATATAATGTGTCTTTTAAATTTAAAAGTTTTTATTTTATTAGAAATGAATAATAAATAATAAAAGAATAATAAATAATCAGTTTTAAAAAACTGAAAAATGATGATAAAAGAAAGTTGTAATTGTTTGTATTAGTTCGATGTTAATATTTATTTCTAACCAACCATCGTATGTGACTGGTTCCACGAAGGATCAGACAGTCGAAGCTGTACTTGGTACTGCGGTGATGCTCTTAAATTGGCAGTATATGTCTTATGGTAATTTGCTCGTTATGCGTGAACCTGGGAGCTTTAACATCCCTGCTCACACTTTCCTCCAGGACATTCTCGATTTTATTCTCCTGTCATCCTGTCAACCTAATTAACGAGAAAAAAATCTGGAGTGTCTCCACTCGACTATCTCGCAATTTGAATTGTAGTAAATAACATATATTAATTTAAATTAAATTAAATTAATTAAATTATAAAATTAAAATTAATAAATAATATTTATTGAACCAGCGCATGTTTGGCACTTAGTTGATGGCACCACGTCACGTGTTGACGCGTGAGATTTGCAGTGTTAAAAAATTAATTCTGGTACTTTCAGTGATTCTATCAATCTGAAATTCAATATATAGCAGTTTTATACAATTATTAATCATGTGAAAAATTATCAAACATATATCTTTTTTTCACGGTCACTTTAGAAGAAAAAAAAATAAAAACGTTGTAGGTAATGACCCTCTTCCGGTTGAGCTACATTTCTCAAAAGTTGATAGAAAACTATGAATTTTGAATAATACCTATGTACCAAATTTCATCATTCTAGCTCAAACCTTTTTTGCGTAATCTTGGTTACATACATACACACACACACAGACATTTTTCTCAACCTTAGTGAAAATGATTCAGGAACCTTCAAAACGTATAAAAACATCAAAATCACAACATCGTAAATTTTCGTGATCGCAATACTATCTCTGCGGAGATAGTAAAAAGAAATACATACACCTACAAATACACTTGAATTGAATTTTGCTAAGTATAATACCAAAATAATCAGTGTCATTTTAACAAATATCTTCATTTTGATATCTTATTGTGAAGCTTACGGAGACAAAAAATTTATAATAGTCTTGTAAAGACTTATATCATAATCATCATCAATCTAAATTTCTTCATAATATAACGCGAATAAGAAAAGAAGAAATATCATTTAGAGGACTAAATAAAGTAAAGAAAACATTCCTAAGAAAGACATTAGATGAAATGGAATTATGGGGGTGGGTGGGGAGCTTGATATACCTATTTTATCAAAGTGTCTGTTTACTTACTATAATTAACTGTATTGTTATTTTTTCATTTCAGAGTATAATATATTATTAATTAAATTGGCAAAAAAATTAAATTTTAATACCTTAAAGCAGGGATGGCAAAAAGGAGTTGGTCAAAGTGCCAAAATAAACTAAATTTAAATGCAATTTTTTTCGCGTGCCCATTTACCTTTTTTTATATGCATTTTTTAATGGATTATAATAATTGATAAAAAACAATAAAAAAAAGGAACTAAATTGTAATATTAGAGATCATGTGATAACATTAATTAAATATAAGATTTTATATAAATTATATAAATTTTATTAATAACGATCATAGAAAATTCTTACAATTTGTTTGTTCTTTATTATTAAAATCCTGAAACAAACTATCAGCCGCCTTTAACATAAGCGTTTTTATAAACTCCTCATCAGAAAATGGTTTTGATTTCTTAGCAATCAAATAAGAAATTCCAAAACTAGCTTCCGTAACATTGCTGTTGGTTTTTACAAATTTTGATAATAAATTCGATTGATTTTCAGCTATTTTTAACCGTTGAAAAATTGGTTCTTTTCTTTCTTCAATATATCTTTTGGTGATGTTTTTATGGTTCATTTCAAAGTGTCGCTTAATAGAAGACGTTCGACATACAATAATTTCAGAGCACAGGCCGCACCAAGTTTTATCTCCATGATTAAAAAAACCGTAATCAACCATCCAAGAGGATTCAAAAGCTTCGAATATCTTGAAGTTTTTGTTTTTTTGGTTCCATTTTAATTCAAAAAAATTTTCATTTAAAGTTAAACACAAATTTTAGTAAAACTAAATATTCATTAAAGAATATTTAAGAATTATATTCAATTATATATATGTACGTATGCAAAGGCAGCTAGAAAAAAACAGAAACTATTTTAAAATAAGGAATTTTTTTACTTAATTTTTTAAATTTTTTGACGTGCCTGAAATTTTTTTTCGCGTGTCATGTAATTGCCATCCCTACCTTAAAGTATGGTGACCATATTTCGATAACACCAAACCGAGGCAAACGGTTTACCCTTTTTTTTTCTTTCCAAATTGAAAAAATTTTGAAAAAAGTACGAAATGTCCTAAATATTAAAAAAAACGGGACGTCCTCGAAGACGTTTTTCGGGATGCCGGAACAGAGCACCTAAAAACGGGACAATTCCGGAAAAACGGGACGTTTGGTCACCCTACCTTTTAGTCAAAGTGAAATAAAATTTTATTGTGATTAGAGTGATTTATTAATATTTGAGTAACAACATTGTTTTTCATGAATTCTATTAACAATTCTATTAACAACAGGCTAGTTTTTGGTAGCTTCTGCTACTCGCGTGCCATCAACGATTCTCCCTCCCCTCCCTCATTCTAATACCACCCTCAAGGCTCGTAAACGTGATTCACATCCGACTGACCACGTGGAATGCAATGAACACGGTGCCGTACCAATTTTAGAAAATACCTATTATTAAAATAATAACATCAAAATAAGTCAGAACACACGAAAAATAAATATTGATTGAGAAGATATGGTTAAAAAGATTTTCAAGATCGATATTCTCTTCTTTTTCAAAACTTACATTGACGTCGAATGATTTGTATTTTCAAATCTAGCCTTTGGCGTTCTTCATGACTTGTCAGGGAATCTTCGCCCTTTTGATTGACTTCACTTCCAATCATCATTATCATTGAACTCCAAATAGGGATTTTATAATTGAATAAAATTTAGTTAAAAAATTTAAAATATATTTTTAAAATATGTTTAAAGAAATTAGCAAATTGGAAAACAGAACCTAATATGCAACCATAATTATATATATATATATATATATATATATATATATATTCTTTGAAAAATAATAAAAAAATAAAATATAAAATGGATTTCATTACTGGGATAATTTGAAATAATTATTACAAAACTATTTATATTTATTTTTTTATTAAATAAAATTTTAGTTGAGCTATTTTTAATTAATAATACTTAAAGTTAAAATATCATTATGAATTACGTACTTCGAATTTTTCTGCATATTGGAATGGCTTGAGCGTTCTATTCCCCATATATTATTATATTGATAATTTTCATAGAAACGCTTGCTATAAAACATACTTCTTTGGAAGAAACGATAAAATTAATGGACTAAGAATGCATATAAATTTGCCTTGAGAGGTATTTCGCTTAGGAAGAGAAGAAAGCATTTCCGATAGACCTTCCAGGAAAGGGCCCACCTTTCCTGAGGCGGTTTTCCTTCGCAACTCATGTCTTTTTCTAACCGCCTTACCTCTGATATAAAAGTATATACTTCTCCCTAATATTACTTAAGTTTATTATAATAATAATTATATTAAAGGGATTAACAAAATATTTGTATATTTTAATTTTAAAAAGTTTTACACTTATTTATAAACATATTAACTTTTTGAATATTTGAGACAATTTTTGAAAAAAAAAATAATTTAAATATTCTCTACATTTTTACTCTTCCTCAATCAATATTTTATTATTTATTGGCTTATTCCGAAGTTATTATTTTAATAATGGCATGTATAACGTAACGATATTTTCTTAACTCTAGTGGTCTATTGATAAATATAAATAACGATATTATTCTATAATTGAATTAATCCATAATTCAATTATTTCAAATTTTGAGTTGAAGGATATTATAATACAAGAAATAAATTTGAATAAAATAATCACCTACCATAAAATAGCTTATAATCGATGATTAATTGATTTAATTATCGTTTTTATTATAAATCTACACATTAAATAAAATTTCATACATCATTGCGTGTGATCTATAAGTGTAATAAAATGGAACAATTAATAAACTATCTAAACCCCTTAAATTTAGACTTCCATGTAAACAAAAGTATATTAATAACTCCCAAAATAATTGGGACCATATGATCATTTCAGATAAGATTTTCAAAAAAATGTTTGAACATATAATGCCAAATTTTATAATCAGAAAGTTAGAATTTCGAATGAATATCTGTAGATCTATATTCATATTATTTAAATCGAAAATATTTGTATTTATATTATATAGTAATTTCTAAATAATTATAATATTCTAATTTCATTTTAATTTTATAACTTTTAGTAGAAAATAAAATTTTAAACTAAATCAAAAATGAGTTCCATGCTTTGGAAAGTGGTGGGGGAAGGGAGGCCTTTGGTCCAGACTCTTTGTGTTACAGAGTTATTCTCGTTCTCTTTCGTTCTATAGCATTTTTTCACTTGACTAAGATCCAAACCAAACTAGGACCGGTCCATGAAGCACGATCTGTCCTCCAGACAGAAAATATTTTGATTAATAAAAAAAAACATTGAAAAAAGTCCAAAATATGTTCTAATTGCAATATTGATTAAATTTAGATAATTAAATTAATTATTTATTTCAATAAATTGTGATAATCTAAGATATTTAAGATTTTTAATTTACTCTGAAAGTCTCTCTCTCTCTTTATATATATATATATAATTATATATATGTATGTATATTCGAGTGTAGATATTGATATATTGAGTGGGTCGATCCGTGACTTTCAAGTTTTAAAAAATATAAAATCTTACATTCAAATATTATTTCATATTTGTCCAAATAAGCAATAAGAAAATATTGAAAATTACGATGCCCTCTTACATTTGAGACTCTTAAAAAATACTTTTTTATAAATAAAAATTTCTGCTGGATAGATTATGATTATTCACTCTTTTGCAAGTTGACAAGAAAAAATCGAATTAAACAAATCATATGGAAACTTTCATCGCCTTCTCTTTTGTCTGATTAAATTAATAATGGATATTTAAAACAATGCTTGCAAATGGTGCAGTGATCACTACTCATAAATGAAATGTATAATCACCAGGAAGTTAATTTCCAATGCTAAACAATGCCTTTGAATCCGACGAAGAAACCGACAGGGAAATCTTTATTTTATCCCTACGTTTTATTAATTAATTTATTATCTATAAAGAAAGATAATGCATTTTAGATTTATTATCTTCTATGCAATAGTACTATAGATTAGGAAGTGATATAAGTTTGAAAATAATCTCTTTGCTTTTTGAATGGCAAATTGTATATAATAATTTTTTATCAGTGAATTTTACATATCATGGCTATTAATTATTTACAAAGAAACTTTGACACGATGATGTTTGTATGTATCTTGTTCTTTGACAGCTATTATATGAAAAGTTCTCGATAAGTATTATTGAATGAGGATTTCTTTTCGACTGCCTTCATTGATCTTTTGATATTAAAAAGATTTGATATTTGTTAAAAAAGATTTTGAAATACTTCATTTATTTATTTATTTATTTTATTATTCAAATAACAAACAAGAACATTAAAAATGATTCATACTTATATAATGCTTTAAGAAACAGTAAGATAGATATTGAACTTTCTATGTTAATTCATTGATATGAATTTCAAAATTAACAACATTCCAATTTTGAAGGGTGGAATTTTGTCTTTCCTCATTCTAACATAACACTAATTGTAATTCAATTTTAAACAAAATATATTGATTTTTTTTTATTTATTTCGAAGAAGTCTCACAATTATTAGTATAATATATAAATTTTAATTATTTAATACCTATATAATTTGTTGTTGATATGTGTTGAAGCTTATAAATTAAAAAAAAATTTGAATAATCAGATAATTTAATAGAAATCAATACAAAAAATTTATATTTCAAATTTCCTCTCACCTTTTATTTATATATATTTTTTTTTAAATCCTCTTTATTGATCTTTAAAACTTAACCTATTATAGTTCCTTTAATATTATTCAATTATATCGTAACAATTAACTCGGTTAATGTGTGGTTAGTGGACCAAGTCTAATCGCTCTTAATAGGTCAAAATTATTTTTAAAGAAAGTTTTGTATATATTCTCAACTGTGAATTTTAGTACAAAAGTACAATTTACCTTACAACAGTTCAAAGTACAATTCATATTTTCAAACTGCTTTGTTACTCTCAGAGCATATTTTTAATCTATTTTAGTTTAATTCAAATTCTACTCTTTATTTATAAAAAAATATGGGATAATAACCGTCTCCTTTTTATTCAAGATTTTATCGATTATTTTTTAATAAAAATTATTTGTTTATTATTTGTAATTACTATTATTACAATAATTTATAAACAAACCGAAGAAAAGTATATTTTTATTAAATTAAATTTTAATATATTTATATATTATTAATTTAATATGACGAGAAATTTAAATTTATATTTTATTATACGTATTTTAGTATACTTATTTATTAGAAATTGTAGAAAATAACTTAATACTAAGGTAATGGCACCAATAGATGACATTTTAAGCGCTCTTGCCACTATTTTCTTTTATAAAACTGAAACTATACGTCTCACAAAAAAAATCTTTTGGTTATTATAAAGCTTATCTTACCTTTTATCACCAGGATAAATATTTTAAACTTTTATATGAGTTTAAGAGGAAATATAATTTTTTTTCAAAGTAATCAAATGGAACCTATAGATGACACTAAAAATTTTGGTGGAACCTAATGATGACAATTATGGAACCCAAAGATGACATCTACTTTTTTCACTTCGCTTGCTCTCTTTATCTTCAACTTATTTATTTACAAAGTAAAACATCTTTCCAACACCTTGTTGCTGCTTTAACTTTAGTTATAATAAAAAAATCAGGTTTCATATAATGATACATTAGATATATTTATTGGGATTGATTTTATTTTTAGCTGATTATTATAATAAAATAAAAAATTGATTTTAAACAAATCTTTTTTAATTATGCATTTTTAATTATACATTGAGAACAGAGTAATTTAAAAAAATTTTCAAAAAAATAGTGTATGAAGTTCTGGAACAGAAAAAAATTTTCTGACAATGAGAAACACAGCGTCACCTTTAGGTTCCTATATCAATTCAGACATGCAACTTGGTGGAATTATATAAAATTATCTCCCCTTTACAGCTATTAATATAATAGACAATTTTTTTAAAAACCTACTTATAGCTGACATTGCTGTCATCTATAGGAAAAACAATTTTTAGGGGCACCTATAGATAACACCGTTGATAAAAAAGATACTTTTAAAAATTAGGTGTTTAAATTGATGTGATTTATATCTATATTAAGTCTATTTTATAATGTAGTTATTAAATTCTTGATAAATATGAATATAAAAATATAAAATACTAATTAAGAACATTAGTTACCTTAAGGTTATCTTTAAGATTTGTTGAAAAAATCAATTGTTGACGATTCGGTCTGCTTTTCAAGTTAAAAGAAAAAAAATAGGGCGACATATTGTATTGTTGTAGGAAATCTCAGGTGGTGGAAAAGCATAACTATCATTTAAAAAAAAAAATTTCCGCGTATGTTTTAAAATTTGCTTATTTTTTTAGTTTAAATTCATAAGTGTCATCTATAGGTGCCATGTCATCTATAGGTGCCATTACCTTATGTAAAAATTTCAACTTTTTTCTTCGATACTTAATTTCAATTTTAATTATTTCTTTAATTTAATCTATTATAATTAATCAATATTTAAAAAAAGAAGCGAGTGTATCATTTAGAGGTAAGAACACATTTCAGAGTTTTAACTAAAAATTAAAAACAAATATATTTTATATAAATATTATTTGTTTTTGTATAAGAAACAATTCAGCAAACATTTTTTTTTCTTTTGTTTGATAAGTTTAAATATTGGAACAAGAAGTATAAAGAATTTTTTTAACGAGGTGCATTTATCATCGGAAATTCCTTCAGCTCCTTACCAATAGATTTTTTTGAATCTGAATAATCTGAGAAAGATGCTTTGATGAATAATAAGATCGTGTTCTCTTTCATCAATGAATATTAATGTAGATAAAATAAACCTATCAAAATCTTCTATTTGGGTTTATAATACATTTACAAAATATTTATATTATATTAAAATCTTGTTTCCATATTGAAATGCAACATTAAAATTAACTGATGATTTTTGAAAGTTAAAACATATAGATTAGATTAATCTTTTGAAATTGACATGAATAGAACGAGAACTAAAGAATTTAAATAAAGAGAATTTAAAAAAATAATATAAATAAATGGTAGGAGGAAATTTGGAATATAAATTTTTTTGTGTTGAATTCTAATAAATTATCTGTTTTTTTTTTAAATGTGAAATAAATTATTGTAAGAAGTCTTTTTTGAAAATTCCTAATTCTGTTTCTGCCGGACTGATCGATTGATTCGTTAGGCTGCGCACGAAACATTTTTTTTTTTTGTTGAGTTGATTATTTCTCTTCCAAACAAGTCCCAAGAGTCGATCTTTATAAAATATTGCTAATCAAAAGCCCCTTTATTATATTTTATCTATCTTTAAAATATATTTGAATTATTTATTAAATAGCTTAGTTTCATTTTCGAAAAGAGATTAAAAAAAATATTTCTTCATATTCCATTTCATATTTGTATTATATGACTTCTTTTCTGCATAAATTCTATCTTAAGTGAAGTGTTTTTTTTTCACTTTCTCTATTACTTCATCGAATAGTTGATGTTGATAAATCTAGACTATAAACATTATTGATAAAAGTGTTTTTATATGATAACATGTTTGTTCCTTAAAACGATTTCCAATAGAATCGCTAATAATTCAATATAAAAATTGAAAGGTTGATTTGAAATTATTTTCTTACGCTCAGATTCGGGTGTGAAATTGGAATGAAAATCAAGGCGATAAAAATTATATAACATAGTTGTAAGCATAATCGGGAATTTTAAGTCTGGCCTGGACTTTGTTGGACAAATTATTGAGAAATATGTTAAAGGTGCACTTATTCGATTATAGTTAAAATCTTTCATAAATGAATTTTAAAATAAATATTATTCTAACATCTATATAAAATATTAATAGTTATATCGTTATGATAATAATAAATAAATAAAATCCTTTGTTAAAATGATGTAGTTTGCACTAGATATTTGTTAGAGCAGTACCGAGACCCAGGAAGAGTGAAGCCGTTAAATTCTGGGTCTGGTGCTTGAATGTACCCAGCTGCCCATTCACCAAGAAACGACAAAGCACACCTCACTATACCTTCTACATTTATGCACTGATTGCATTCATTGAAGAAAGCAAAATTTTTCCTTCTTTTCTATAAAAAAGTGTATATTATTGTTTAAAATATTATACAAATTACATATTACAATGGTGCAATTTTAAAATATATTGAACTAAGATAGGTATATTAATTAATGATATTAAAAATAAAAAAAAATTTATTTTATTTTAAATCAGTGGCGTACCTAGAACTTTTGCCGCCCGGGGCGATCTCCAGTATGCCGCCCTTTTTATTATAAGTCAATCAAATAGTTTTTTTTATAAATTAATACACATAAATAAATTATTAAGTTATTTAATTAATATTAATTAATACACAGAGTAAATTTTTTTACACATATTTGTCTGCACTCGTAAACATATTTATATAATATTTACTCTTCTAGCTTTTATACTAGAAAAATCGTGTATAATGCTATGCTCTCAAAATTTATATTTATATTTTTTCCACCAGCCCTGCTTTTCAAAAGAAAAAAATATTGGTATATCACTTCAAAGTAATCATATAAAAATGAAATCTTATATGGAAAAAGATAGTTTGTTGAAAATAGGACTTTTTTGCTCCCACTATGCGTTCCCTTACTTCTTATTTTACCAATACATCACTGCAAAATAGGTCAAAAAATATAAATATTTCTATAAAATATGTGTATAAAAATATAGAAATTCAATATCATCAACTCATTTTATAGTCACTAATTCATCTTTACAATTATCTATTTAATTTATATTTGTTTGAATATTTTTAATAAATTGTAAACAAACTCAATTTTTTTCTTAAATTTATATAGGATTTAATATTATTATTTATCAATATTATATCACAAAAAAAAAAAATTAATAAAGATAATCAACATAAATAAACTTTGTAATATATTTATTTATTGAAAATTTTCTAAATATTTTATTTAATATCAATCAGTTTTAAATAATTTTATTATAAATTATTATTATTTTTAAAATTAATATTTGTTTATTTATTAAAAGGGGGCAGAATTAAAATCACAGAAAAATTTCTCCCTCCGCGGTAGCATTCAAATTACCTATGCACTTTCAAATCAAGATATCATTGTTTGCGGTTCGGTTCGGTTCTAAAAATTGTCGACCGAAGGCACCCGCAATTCTTAAAATCACTTGAAATGATTTAAAAAGATTTACTTAGTATAGGTGGGAAAGAGATAAAAAATAAACATTTATATTAAACGAATTTTTCCGACTTATGCCGAAAGTGCACGAAAAATTAATCATCCTTCTCTTCTCTCATGATAATTTTTTAATTTGATTAAAAATAAAGGCAATTCTATATGATCGATTGGTTAGACTATTTAAATTCTCACGACATTTATTAACCATATAAACTAATTTAATATTACATATATATGTTATATAAATAAATACAAATTAATTATTATTTCTTATTTCTCAAAATGTTAAGGTTTGGGATAAATTGTAGGCAGACAGACATGAAAAATTTTAATGTAAGATTTTAATTTTAAAAGTCATGAAATGATTCTTTTCAATTTAAGCAATATTCAGACAAAATACTTTATATTTAATTTAAGATTATTACTTTTTCTTATAATTAATTTATTCAATTTAATTAATAATTAAGTTATTTAATTAATACACAGAATAAATTTTTTACACATATTTATATGCACTCGTAAACATATTTATATAATATTTACTCTTCTAGCTTTCATACTAGAAAAATCGTGTATAATGCTATGCTCTCAAAATTTATATTTATATTTTTTCCACCGGCTCTGCTTTTCAAAAGAAAAAAATATTGGTATATCACTTCAAAGTAATCATATAAACTTTTCAAAAGAAATGACATTTATAAACTGAAATAAAAAAATTTTAGTTGGGAAAAATTGGCGAACAAAATCGTAAAGATATGCGTTTACGAATTCAACGAATTTTAATGAATACAATAAAATAAAATTATTATCCTGTTCTTGGAATTAGAATTCAAAATTTACACTAAAATGCATTTATATACACCGAGGAATAATATTCGAAATCATATAGTTAATCATAATTTATATAAATCAAATAGTAAACTTATAATAATCATAATAATCATTTATTATTCAAGAAAGAAAAAAAAAATAAATATTTAATGAATAAGTTTTTTTTTTTACAACTATAACTAAATATAAAATGCCGCCCCAAGATAAGTGCCGTCCGGTGCGGACCGCACCCACCGCCCCCCTCTAAATAAAAAAATTTTAAATTAAAAAATATTTATATATGAAATTGATATTAGTTTTAAAATTGAATTGTTTAAATATTAATTTTATTCGCTGTTTTTTACTATTATAACTCATTTTACAAATATTGTTCTGTATTATTTATTATTGAGATTTGAAATTGAAGTCACTAAATTGTTTAAATCAGACCAAGGCTCTTCCTCTACTCTCTTCTTACATGTGGTATACACTTTACCTATAAATATATTATACGAGGTGTAGCTATTAAATAACGAGACTGCGCGCGCAGACGGCCTCCAGGAGAGGGTAGGCGGGAACCTAATGCACCGTTGTACAGCTGGAAGGGTCTACTATTCCAGTACGAGAACACATGTCTGGCGGTGAAGTAGTTTTTTCTGTAGCGGTTTAAAATAAACGTGTTTTTGTTCCTACGCCGAAAACGATGTGTGACGAAAAACACGAACAACGTATCAACCCCGACCGAGTGCTATAAATTATTAAAAGAGGCTTACGGTGAGAGTTCTTTATCACGTGCGCGTGTTTTTGAGTGGCACAAAAGATTTTCTGAGGGCCGAGAGAGCACCGAAGATGACCAGCGTCCGGGCCGTCCTGTTTCCATTTCAACTCCAGTGCTGGAACACCCTCCTTACTCCCCTGATCTAGCGACTTCTACCTGTTTCCGAAAATCAAGTCCGCACTAAAGGGAAGCCGATTCGAGTCGATGGAAGAGGTGAAAAGAAAAAAGGCGGAGCTTCTGAAAGGCCTTACAAAAAACGACTTCGAACACTGCTTTGAGCAGCGGAAAAAAAGGATGAAGCGGTGTGTGGCGAGTGGAGGGGATTATATTGAGGGGGAAAGTTCGATTGTACCATAATTTTTTTAATTAAACCATTTTTTATAAGCAGTCTCGTTATTTAATAGCCACACCTCGTATATACTAGTATATAGATCTATATACGTATATAATTATTGCTATATTGTTTTGAATATGATATTATATTTACTTTATAAATAGTCTATTGTGATTTTAAATTTGGATAAAAGCATATTTCAATTAATATATTTTCAATTGTGTTATATTAAATGAAATGGATAATAATCATGAAATATGAAAACAACTGAACCTGAACCATTTGTTTAATAATATTTGGTGCTCAATTTAAGTTTTTTAGAATTTTTTTATTTTTCCTTGATATCCCTCTCTGAATAATTAGATACGTTCAAGTAGTTTATTATCTTTATTTTTAAATGAATATTCATCAGATCTGATTGAATGATTTTGAGATGAAAATGGGAATAGCTAACCATCAATTGTAGGTATTCAGGCATTTTTCCATGAAGATTCACTCAGCTGCTAAGATGCCTTAAATAATTCTCATACGTCAAATTTATCTCTTTTACATTTTACTTCTAATATTTATTATTTTTATTTAAACATTCTATTTTGAAAAAGAAAAAGGAAATAATCAATTTAATTTTAGTTATCTTATATATATATATATATAGAATGAAGGGTTCATACATGTATAGAATAGACCATATTTCTGAGAAATAGAGATTTATAACTTAATTCATGGCTACATTAACTATCCTTGCGAGAATATATCAGTCAAGATTATATCTAGAAATGGCATGAAGAGACATAAAGAAAAAAAACAATAGACCGCAAAGATTTGTAAAAAAAAAAAAGATGTATATATATTTATTCAAAAGATTTTCCATATGTTTATCAGCGAAACTGAATCTATCTAAAAGATTTTCTGATGAGGTTCAGTCACGTGTTGAGGGGGAACGCGGCGACACGTAGCAGGGACAGACAGACGCACCCACCGCTCCAGGCCCCTTGCTCCCACAACCACAATAGGTCCTTTTCATCAAGAGAGCCAAGTCCTGACTAGAAATCGACGATTCCTTTGGTTGGCGTTTATGACGGGACCTCCTATTCTGAGCGATATTACTCCATATTTCACAGTTAACGTCAAAGATTATTTAACATTTTGACACAACAACAGATGGTTAATATCGAATTATTATATGAGCCTTATAATTCATAACATACATGCATCTATCATAAAACTTTCACTACATCCACCAATCATTATAATTTATTTTCCTCTCAATTATAGAATATATTTTTTTTTATATCAATAATGATATAACTTTGATAATTTGTTAATAATGGAAGATAAAAAAGATTTTTCAATTACAATCCTCACCTAGTTCAATCATTTTAAATAAGATAATATTATATAATAACTATATAAGTTAACCTGTGGCCGTGTCCGAACCGACAGACGGTTTGGAGTAAATTAATTTCCAGCTACAGAAACAATTTCAAATAATTTTAATATATCTATTAATGTAATAAAAAACAGATAGGCATATAACATAAATATTTTTAATTTTATTTTATTTATAATATATATATATATATGTAAGACCAGGCTGTGACGTCATGAATGGCTGGATGACGTCTTATAATTTTAAATTAAGAAAAAACTAATAAAGATGATTTTTCTCGAGGATAAAACCAATACAAAGTACATGATTCGTGGTGATGTGTACAAAATCTCCTTATGTGAAATTTGGTGTTAAAATAACCCTTCCCTTCCTATCATCGATCGCTAATACTAACACTTCCGGTTTCCCGATTTGCACCAAAAGTTGATCCATTCAACATACTGATTCATTAAGTAAATATAACAAATTTCATCAAAATCCGTTGAGCCGTTCAGGCTGTACACATCTATACGGACGGACGGACAGACATCATGCTAAAAATATATTTTTCTGTTAAGAAAATGCATGATTCGTGGAGATATATAAAAATCTCCACATGTGAAATTTGGTGTGAAAACAATACCTCCCTTACTATCGTCGGTGGGTAAAAATAAGATCAGTGTGAAACAAATTGAGCTGATGATTTTTAAAAATATTAAATCAATATTAAATAATTGTATAAAGATGGTTTGAATGATTGGGATCTTAAATTTCGATTTTTTACCAATTTTCTGAAATATTTAAGATTCACTATTGTAATATTTGTGATTCCTTATTGTATTCCCAACTGCATTTTTTAAGTATTGATGGAAAAGTATAAGTATATTATTCAACTATCATTTAAATTTGTTATGTATCAAAATAAAAAAAAACAAATATAAAATAAGATGTAATATGAATAAGATAGAAATGTATTTTTCTTTTTCTTTTTCTTTCTAATATTATAAGGAAATTAAAAATGTTACTGCATTTAAATCATGGCATGTGTATGGATAATGGAGAGACATTTATGACTCTACATTAACATCTGACTACAATAACCCTTGGCATGTTGTGAGAGACATGAGATAAGAAATTTTTTTCATTTAATGAAACCCCTTATTGAGTGAACCACACCTAGGAATTCAGGAAATCAATATATATTCAAATGCAAGAAGCAGGCCAGTTGTATTGAGTCTTTTTATAAAGAGTTGTTTATGAAAATTTAAATAAGAAAAAGATTTAAAAAGAATAATATTCGAATATGAACCCCCTCATTCAATTTGAAATCAATTGTAAAAGAAGAATAAGTTTTTATAAATTTAATATTGCAGATATATATAAATCAGGGATGGGCAACCTTTTTATAATGCGGGCCAAAATTGAAAACAACCAAACTTAAGCGGGCCATTAACATTGGTTTTGTAAGTAAATGAAAATTATGTTTTCAGAAATCGGTGAAGAAAATTTATTATAAAATAACCTGAATTGATAAAAAATGATGTTTTTGATATGTTATTTACTTTAGTAATGAATGTCATTATAAATAACTTAATATTTTGATAAATATCATTAAAACATTTGAATAAGGGCCGGCCACCAGATAAATTTTAAATATGTTCGCGGGCCGCACTTTATGTGCACGCGGGCCGAAGTTGGCCCGCGGGCCGTGGGTTGCCCACCCCTGATATAAATGGTATATCTTATATATAAAATTCTCGTGTCACAAAACTTTGACAGAATACTCCTCCGAAACGGCTGGACCGATTCTTATGAAATTTTTTATATATATTCAGTAGGTCTCAGGGCATGTCAGACTTCCTTTAGAAAACCGCTAATTGGTAAGGTGTGTCCAGGAGATGCTAATTAATTAAAGATAGTTTAGTTACCATACTAGATCATAGAGGCGCTGGTGGCGAAAATTTGACATTTGCTCAGAATTTAAAAATTATTGTAATATTTCACTTTTTATTTTAAAGATGGGACAAGGGCTCAGGATAGGTACACTTGGAGAAATGTGGTTGCCGCGGCCAAGAACTTTCGAGTTCCTTAGAGTCACATAGATAGATAGATATAACATATACAATAATAATATATATAATTAATTTAGTGATTAAATTAAAATGTATTTTAAATAAGAACACAAAAAGAAATGAATGTTTTATGTAATATACTGATTGAAACAAAATGGATGAAAACCTTTTACTACTCTTAACCAAATACTTTGTACCACTCGGGGGGTACAGGGGGCGGAGCCCCCGTCTAGGTGTGGAGAGCGCCGAAGGCGCTCGGAGCAGCTAGTATATATATATTATAATATATTAAAAATCATTGCCAGCGTTTATACAATTCTATGTATTCAAATTTAAATATAATAATTTAATTTGTTGATTGATGAGAGTAGCAGAAGTAATTTAAATAAAAAAAAACTAGAAAAAAATTAAATAAATATTATTTTTATTTAATAAAAATAATATTAATATTAATAATATTAGAAAAATTTATTACGATTTAAAAAAAAACAATTTTGGGTGATTTTCTTTTTTGATCCATATAGAAATAATTGATTAATTGTGAATGAACTTTATCCACTCACTTCCATTTAATTATTCCTTAGGAATAAAACATATACATATTGATATTAAAACTTACAACTTCTACTGTTTGTCATTTTGATAATAAAAATTCTGTTTTAATTTCCTCCTCTTGTTTATATAAAGAAGTTATTCAGTCAATCTATTATTTTTACTTGACGACCGTTACATTGTTATAATCTGCCCCTCGGACATTTTTATATTGATTATAATGTTACTTAAATTTAAAAGTATTATTAAGATTTAAATTCTGTTTAAATTTTTTCTTTATAATAAAATAGTATATTAATATAATGACAGAAATACAATCTATTTTCTAGGATGTATATCAATTAAATATACAATATTCTTAATCGAAACATGATTCAATTCTATGTAATTAACTTACTTGACAAATTTAAAAATAAAATTATATATTACACTAGGTGTCAAAATCACGTCCATTTTCAGGATTTTGATTTTATTATTTTTCGCATATGGAGAGCAATCATGAACAATATATGTATATATTTGATATATAGATATATAAATTCAAAGTCAGTCCTGAAAAGAGTCCTGATACGTAGGGTGACCATATTTCGAAAACACCAAACCTGGACAAACGGTTTACCTTTTTACCGACCGACGATAGTAAGGGAGGTATTGTTTTCACACCAAATTTCACATGTGGAGATTTTTACATATCTCCACGAATCATGCATTTTCTTAACAGAAAAAAGTATTTTTACCGACCGACGATAGTAAGGGAGGTATTGTTAGCATGATGTCTGTCCGTCCGTCCGTCCGTCCGTATAGATGTGTACAGCCTGAACGGCTCAACGGATTTTGATGAAAATTGGTAGATTTACTTAATGCATCAGTGGGATGAATTGATCAACTTTTGGTGCAAATCCGGAAACCGGAAGTGGTAGTATTAGCGATCGACGATAGGAAGGGAAGGGTTATTTTCAACACCAAATATCACATGAGAAGATTTTTTACATATCACCACGAATGTATTGGATTATCCTCGAGAAAAATCATCTACATTAGTTTTTTCTTAATTTAAAATTATATGACGTCATCCATCCATTCATGACGTCACAGCCTGGTCTTGCATATATATTATAAATAAAATAAAATTAAAAATATTTATGTTATATCCATATCTGTTTTTTATTACATTAATAGATATATTAAAATTATTTGAAATTGTTTCTGTAGCTGGAAATTAATTTATTTCAAACCGTCGATCGGTTCGGACCTGGCCACAGGTCAACTTATTTTTACTATATCGCCAGAGATAATATTGCGATCACGACAATTTTAGATGTTGAGATTTTGATCTTTTTATACGTTTTGAAGGTTCTTGAATCATTTTCACTAAGGTTGAGAAAAATGTGTGTGTGTGTGTGTGTGTGTGTGTGTAACCAAGATTACGCAAAAACAGTTTGAGCTAGAATGATGAAATTTCGTACATGGACATTATTCAAAATTCATAGTTTTCTATCAACTTTTGAGAAATGTAGCTCAACCGGAAGAGGGTCATTACTTACAATGTTTTGATTTTTTTTTCCTCTAAAGTGACCGTAAAAATAAAGATATATGTTTGACAATTTTTCACATGATTAAAAATTGTATAAAACTGCTATATATAGAATTTCAGCTTGATTGAATCACTGAAAGTACCAGAATTAATTTTTTAATACTGCAAATCACGCTCCAACACGTGACGTGGTGCCATCAACAAAGAGCCAAACACCCGCTGGTTTAATAAATATTATTTATTAATTTTAATTTATAATTTATAATTAATTAAATTTAATTTAAATATAATATATTATGTTATTTAATCCAATTCAAATTGCGAGATAGTCGAATGGAGACACTCCAGATTTTTTTCTTAGAACCAAATTGAAAAAATTTAGCAAAAAAGTCCGAAATGTTTAAGAGCCTAGTCCCGAAAACGTTTTACCTTTTTTTTTGTTGTTTAAAACCGGGACAATAGGCTGTCCCGAAGACATTTTTCGGGAAACCGGAACAGAGCATCTAAAAACGGGACAATCCCGGATAACCGGGACGTTTGGTCATCCTACTGATACTGGACCGAAAAGACAACATTGGTTAAAAAATAAGTTACAAAGTTTTATTTTTCTAAACATTTTAATTTTTCTTACTGGTTTCCTGCTCACTCCTAGCCCAAGATTTATTTACTAATCACCCAATATCATCATAAAATATGAAAATAATTGTTCTTATTTTCAGTTGATGATTAATAACAGTATGAAATGAAATCGAAATGAGGGATAATGTAAATAATTTCATAATCATCATATATATATATATATATATATATATATATAATATTTTGTTTTACCTGATGTAGAGTTTGATTTAGAAAAATACTTAATGAAAGTGAACTTAACTTAACAGTCTTATTTTCTTACACTAGGCTACGAGGACATATCAAAGATAATAATACCAATTAATTTATAATTTGAAAGTTCATTTGATTAGATTATGGAGTGTCCTTCTAACTCGAATACACACTTTTCTAATGATCAGCTATGTTAAAGTTTTCTTCTCAATTCACGCGATTACTTCATCAAGGTGATGGATCGGACTTCTTCAGATAACGGCATCTACATTTTAAAATGTATTTCTTGAGAATGGCATCCTGTGGATGGATGACTATTGAAACGATCTTACTTCAATTTTAAACGATTTTATTATCAAGCCACCAATTGGATATTGTATATATATGCACATGTCCTTTTTTATTCTTTTAGCTACATGAAGCATCTAACGGTGTCCATACTATCGCTTTAAACTCTTTTCGAATATTATTATCCTTCGTTATTACAGAACCTAAGAATTTAAAATTTTCTACATTTTCAAATTCTATATCTTGTATATTAAGATTTTGTCTGTGTGTTAATACTATTCCTCTCTGTTACTAATTATTTTGTCTTAGCACTATTAATTAATAGTCCCACCTCTTTTCCTGCTTCGATTAATTTTTCTACGGTATCTTTAATTGCAATTGCCGAATCTCCTATTATATTGAAATCGTCTAATACTTGAATTTTTTTGATTAATTCGATTCAGTTTGATTTTTTCCCCAATTTGTCTAATTACATATTCCAGAACTAAATTAAATAAAATTGGTGATAATGCGTCTCCTTGTTTTAACCCATTCTGAATTTCGAAAGTTGCTGACAGTTGATTCCATTAATTAACACAGGTAATAAAAACTAATTTAATTCTTTTTTCCTTAAATAAAACTTAATATATATATATATATATTATTTGTATTTAATATTATTTATTCATTTTTTTAAGAATAAGCATTAAACTATTTATTTTTTTTTTATATAATATTTCATTAAATTTTTAGTGGGGTTTCGTGAACTGAAAACAATTGTCTCAGAGTTGCATGACCTAAAAACCACTCACATTTTTCATTTTTTTATCCAGATTTTGTATTTATTTCTTATTCCTTCTACTGAGTGCTTAATGAATGTTTGAGCTCCCATATAAAATTAATTTATTTACAAAATTAAAATATATAGAACAAGGAACGGAACGCGGAAATACAAGAAATAAACAGCCAATATTTTTGGAACCTATCTTTAATAAACCGATACAATAACGCAAATGTAGTTTCTCCAATTGATTTTTGAATACATATACTGTTTGTCTATTCTAGATAATATTCATTAGTGAATGAAAATTAAAATAAAATAATTAGAAAGAAATACGAGTTCTTGTTAGTATATACTTATTTATTTTTTAGGAACTTCCACTTGATTTTTTTTAAATTTTAAAATTTTTATCGTATTTATATTCATATACATTTATTATAATTATGTATACCAAAATTGTAAATATGTTATAAATTTCTGTTCATAATAATTTCCTTTAAATAGAGTATTTACAGTCTTTTATATATAAATATAAAAGAAATATTTTCTTATTTTATATATATTTTATACGAAATGGGGAAATCATCATAAAATAATCTCTTTTTCAACAACAATCACTAATATTTTCACATCGTTTATTTCGGAAAGTAAAAACAATTGTTTTCTCATTGAGGCCTTTTAGAATGTAAGAGTGCTTTAAATTATGGGAAAAATGCAAATTGAAATTTCAAAGTGAAATTGTATAAAATTCAATTATTTAAAATGTTGTTGAAAGGTCCTAATTTTCATAGTTTGAAAGAAAAATATTTACTATTCTAATATTAAAAGAATGATGTCTAAAAAGAGCGTTTCTATCTGGATATATAATTAAAACTTTAATTCTAATATTAATCTATAAATAAATCAATTTGATAAAGAACAGATTACAATGCTAGCCTGGGAAACGTGAAAACATTCATGAAGTATATTTTCACTTTTATCCACCTGAGGAATATATATAATACTTACTAACTACCTATATACCCCATATATATATATATATTCAGATTTTTCTATATTTAAAATCATTTCATTAAAATTATATTACTTATATGGCTACATTTCTTAATTGACTTTTTTTCAAACAAATTAACCCTATTAACTCAAAGCATATAGTATTTTCAACGAACTTTTAGTTCGTTTATAAAATCTATATGTCTGTGTGTCTGTCGCAAAAAATTTTCGATTTTTTAAATTTTGATTTTGGATTCGAGTAGAGCTGAAAAAAGTGTCAATGTAATGTGGTCTTGGTTTTTTTAAATTCGGTTGGGAACATGGTCAAATTTCCCATATATTATAACTACTGTAATTAGTGTTATTAAAATTATAAAGAAAAAATGTTTAGACATTATTGTAGACATTTTCATTCTGTAAATTAAATAATTTTATTTCATTTAAATAATTTTTTGCTCTCTACATTATTTATCTAATTCTCACAATATATTAAGATCATATAAATTGGAATTTATAATTTATAATGGCAATTTTGGGATAAATATGAATAAAAGTTCGTTGATAGTAATGCTTCCTAGCATTCCCAGATTTTTTTTCTTGTTATTAATAGTACGATATTTATATATACTATTTGTATACCTTAGAAAAACAAATATATTATAAGCTTTATTACATGTATCTCATTAATACAATAATAAAATTAATAATTTGATTTTAAAATAGTAGATATAAATAAAAAATAAAAATTAAGATTTTAATATTTCGTTGAAAATGAAATAAAGGGATGATCATCAATTATGAAAACAATCTTCTGCGTTTAATTTAAAAAACTTTTTAGTTTTTTTTCTTCCTTATAGATATATACCTATATAATAATTATATATTTGTACCTAATATAGTTGACTTAGTGACCAGCTATATCTACTGGATAATTTGGATATCTACTTGAAACTCAAATTTTTTATTATTATTTATTCTATTCACACAGAACATCTTAAATATTATTTATTCTAATCTTCTAAAATAATATTTTATTATTTTTTTTTACTTTTTCACTTAAGTTTACATTTTTTGAGAATCAATTTTCACTAAGTTTAAATATTTATAGTAATGTTAATTACTAATTTAATTATTATTAATTTATAATTTCAGGTTTATTTCTGTTTTGAATCTTCTATCTTAATAATGATAATTGGCCTTGTTCTTTTTTATATTATATTCATATCGATATAGAAGATAATATGTAACAAATTAATAATAAATATTTTATAAATAATTTTATATTATATATATTCCATATATTTATTAAAATAAAACTACATAGATGAAGCAAGACACATTTTTTATTATTCATTTTAAATTATTAAAGAAATTACCCTTCAGCATATGCAACCCAATTTATCTTGGAGTATAAATTGTAATATAACTTTACAAGAGCTTTCCTACTATTAAATTAATACATATTTTTAATATTTACTTTATCATTTTTAAATATTATTATTTCATCTATTAAGTAATTCAGCATAGAATATAAAAGTTTTATGATTGTAATATTTGAATAATTTAAAATTTGATAAAAATTTAAAATTAGATTATATATATATATAAAGATTTAAAGAAATATTGAATTTCAAGTATCCTGTTAATAGAAAACTTATAAGATGAATTTTAAGCAAAAATAGCTTTTAATTATATTTATTTTGATGCCCTTCTTTTACAAGCTCTCATATACTCCTACCCTACATTATCTTAATACACATTCTTCTAGACCAGATTATTTAATAATAAATATATACTAAATTGAAAAGAATTGATAAATTATTGGTTTTATAATAAAAAATCCCTGACTTTTGTACATCCTACGCAAGGACTGCGCCTATCAAACTTTTATATATTTTTTCGAACTAGGTGAGGTTTGATCCTTAGCTCAGGACTATGTTACTTGAGCTCGTATACTTGGATATAGATATTATAATAATGTATATTATATAATAAGTTTATCTATTGATATAATTCTATTAATATATTTCCATAATTGTTTAATTCCAGATGATGGCGAGGTTTCTCTCGTTTTCTGATCCTGGTCTCTGATTCTACATGCAAGAGTTTGTGGTTCACCATGCCACCCTCTGTGGTGTTTTCTTGTATGGGGCGTACTCCCTTTGCAGCGATTACAACCGCTGCTCTAATTACTGCCACAACAATTTTATCGGGCTGTTCAGCTGATATTCAAGGATCTCGATCACGACCAATAGAATTGAGTACAGAGTTCTTTCTAGTGCCTGAAAGAACCTCCCCACCTCCTGCCCCATCTTTACCCAGCATAATACGAACAATGATGGTGAACCGTTCTATGCTTCCACATTCTTCCTCATCAAATGGACTTTTGCGAAATGAAAGTTGGGTGGTTCCCCTTTTGGCCTTATCTGTACTTACAATGGCACTCATAGCTGGTTTTGAAGTTTTTGTTTTATGCAAAGCATGGCACACCTCTCCATCAAGAAGACATCTTTTCCTTGGCCAAATGCTATTACTTGGACTATTTTTGTGTGCAACTTTGGCTGCTGTGTTAGCTGCTACACCTACACCTGCTACTTGCGCCATTGTAAGACTCGGTACCGGTGTAGGCTATGCCCTTGTGTTCGCAGCACTTCTAGTTAAGTGCGTGTTTCTAATTAGTCTCAATGGAGGAGTATATCTTCCTGCGCCTTATCAAGCACTCCTTCTATTATTCGCGGTATTAATTCAAGTAAGAATAAATATGTATATATATATATATATATATGAATTTATAATTAAAGAGAAATTTGTTTTTCATTTGTAAATCATTTATTTTGATTTAATGTAAAATTGATATTTATTTACAAAAAATTATTTCAAAATAAATTTTTTCATTAAATTTCAAAAAAGTAATTAATAAAAATAGATTTTATGTTTTAATAAAATAAAATTTGTAGCCTAAATATAAAATGTTAATAAAAAATAGTTTTAGTTTATGTATCATTAAAATGAAAATTTATATTTTCAGGTGGCCGTAGGGGTTCAGTGGCTTCTTAGTTCTCCACCCGGGATAATATTTTCTACGACATCAGATATACATATTGGATCAACACCACCACCTCTTTTGGTAACCAATTCCTCACCAGGTCGACGTCTTGTCCTCACAGCAAGTGATTTAATTTCAACGCCTACAAGTTCAATTATTCTCTGCAGAACACCATACCCTGACTTATTACTTAGTCTTCTATACGTCGCTGGCTTGATTATATTAGTAGCTATCCTTGCAGTGAAATCTAGAGGAATTCGTGATAATTACAGAGAAGCCACATTTATTGGCTTAGCAGTAGGTTGTGCAATACCGATATGGCTGGTTTGGGCTCTTTGTGGACTTGTTGTACCAGAAAAGCATCGAGATGCTTGCCTGGCCTTTGGATTAGTTGCGACCTCTATGGTTGTATTCTTGGTCATGTTCATGCCAAAAGGACGACAATTAGCTGCAATGGGGAAAGAAGGAGTATATCTAGAAGATAGAGAGGATCGATTTAGTTCATTAACTCCGCAAGGATCAGGATATTCCCCTTCATTTTTCCACTTTAAACCAGTGAAATATGGCATTGTGGCCCAACCACAAGCAGCAGCACAACCTACAAATATAACTGGAGCTAGTAAACAAAATTCCGCTGTAAACACTGCAACAGGTAATCTATTTTTAAAAATTTAATTTGAAATGTAGAATATATATATATATATTATTCGATTTTGAAAAGTATATAATTTAGTTTCTATATATAATTATTTTCATAATAATAAAAATCAAATACTTTAAAATTAAAAAAAAAATGTTTTAGAGTTATGTATTTTTAAATTCTTCTTAGCATGTTTCCACCTATCTGAATTTCTTCTTTTACAATTTTGAGTATTTTTGGTCTTTTTATTGACTGACCATATATGTTGTTTATTAATATTTATATATTATATTCTCTCTTCCGTCTGAGGTTCACGTAATTTTTAAAAATCTTTTCACTTTCTCATCATAAATAACTTCATCTATATTCGAAATTGTTTTCATAATTAATGGTAGTGGTAGAATTAAACTTTATCTCAAAGATTTTCACAGTCAGACCTAATTTAATACTAATTCTATAGTTTCGGCAAATTTACCTCATCTATAGATGATTATTATTATTTATAAATAACTTTCTATAATCATTTTAGTGGTGATTTTTCATAACTATAATTTTTAACTTTAAAAAATAATTTTTTTTTTATTTGATAATAAAAATTAATTTTAATAAAGTTTAATACATCTCATAATTACAATATCATGATCCTATTTTGGTCAGCGTTTTATACTAAATATGGTCAGCTAATCTTTTTTTGGGAATATTGCTTTAATCATTGGCCGGTGTTTCAGACCGTGTTGCTTTAGTGGCTCCTCCGCCCAGCTATACACGAATGTATCAGTACTATCCGTACTGTCAGTATCCCAGACACCCTCCGCACCCGCAGCTCATCGCACCGTGCACTCGCCCTTCCAATGTACTGCCCATCTATTTCGACACCAAGAGTATGTTTCCCGTCATGCACTTGTTTTACTCTTTTAAGTGATTGTATTAGTTCCACCTCTTTATTTCACGTGTAAATAGATTCCATTCCAGTTAACATTTATTTTTATGAGCTATTATATAAATTATATTTAAGATGAAAAATTGATATAATAATATATATATATTCTAAAAAAATATATTAGTAATATAAATTTATTATATGGATGGAATCTATTTTAAAAATGCTGGCATGTTTATAAAAACTATTTAGGTTAATAATAATTGATTTAATTTGGTTGAACTATATATAATCTATTAAATATGTTTATTTTTAGGTGGTGGAGTTTATTTAAAACCTGATGATGGAAATCTTTACACAACTTTAGAACCTACTCTTTCAACAAATCCGAATGTATACTTTCAAAGAAGTGGAGTGCATCCAGGAATGATGTATTAAATATTAATATATATAACAAATGATTTTTATAATTACTTTACTATTCATGAAAATGAATCAACGAACTTATGATTATCTTTAAAAAGATGATCGAAAAGAAATTATGATCAAATTTTTATGATCAAACTATTCATGATTGCAATTTAATACAATTATATATACATTAAAAAGACAATTTATAATATATTAATTATATAAAAATATAGAATTTATTAAATTTAATTTTATATGATACAAAATCAATAACAATAAAATTTAATTGTATTTTTATTATTATTTTTTTTTATAAAATAAATTACAATTTTTTAAAAAAAAAATAAAATTCGATGTTTTAAATCTTCAATAAAACACTAATTGTGACTGTGTTTTTTTTTTTTTGACTTATTTTCCTTTTTATGTTTCCTTTTTGTTTTATGATATTCATCATTGGAACTTGATGTTGAACGTTTACGTTTATGTTTATGTTTCGAATGTTTTTTATGTTTTTGCGAAGGTTTCCTTTTTATATCATCTTCAGAAGACGAACTATTAGAATAATACTTTTTTTTATATGAATAAGGTGATTTAGAGTTATATTTACTATCCTCATAAAAATGATATTCATTCTTTGAACAACTAGATTCATAATGATAATTGTGTTTCTTTTGAAAATATTCCATATTCTTTTTTTTATGATTTAGTTTTTCTGAGAATTTATTTTTCACATCGAGATGATCTTCTATGTTTCTATGATTCTTTTCATTTTTTTCCAAATACTTAAAATCCTTTAAAGAATTTTGATCGGTCTTTTCTATATTTTCACTTAGTAATATTGAAGATTTATTTTGAGAATGAATCCATTCATCCATTTGATTTTTTATAACATCTCTAAAAATCTACAATTAAAAAAAATATTAGATTTTTATTTTTTATTCACTAAGAAATGTTTAAAGTAAAAAATGACTGTAAGTTTCGGTAAGTTTTAAAGAATAAACTGAATGAATCTTAATCATGGTGCGGGATCAGATAGTACAAGTTTAACTTATCATAATTAATAAAAAAAATTAAATAGAAAAAAGAATGCTAACAAGATTAATAAAAAATTTAAATTTTTATGAGAAATGGTGGTCAGAAAATATGAGTAATTCATTTTTAAATTTATTCTAAGATCATTATGTTGATTTTTCATAAAAATGTGACTAAATATATATTTAATTAAATAAATTTTTCTAAATAGAATATGTTAAAATTACCTCAACTTGGCTCTTATTCTTTGTATGTACATTTTTATTTTTATAACTAATTCTTCTTCTTTTTGAATCTCGTTCCATTGCTTTTAATTCTAGAAAACTTGGCTCCCCAGATTCTTCATTACTGCAAAAACAAAATATATAATATATAATATAATTTTTCATGAAAATAGGTGTTAAAAAACTTACATCTTATTGTTATCAAGTGGAATTTCTTGAGGCATTTCAAATTTTGTATTCTCTAGTGTATAATTATAAAGTTTCAATCTTTCTTCAGGCGTGAAATCTACTAAGAGTCTGTTATATGTTTTAGGAATCTGACGATTATCTGGAGTTAAAGTTAATAAGAATATTTTAAAAATAGATTAAAATAAAATTAAACTTAATATTATTTAAAAAAAAGTCTAATTAAGGATACATAAAAGGATATAAATGAAGCGCGAAAATTTTTATCTTAAATCTTGCTGAAATATGAAGATAGAAAAATCTGACATAAGGTGAAATATTTATATTTATTAATAATATATGATGATATAAAAAATTATTGATTGCAATTAATTTAATAATACCTTTTTGATTTGAACTATTTTTGAAAATATCATTTAGTATGATTTCATCTAGAAAAATAGAATACAACCAGTAATTAATAATAATTATTTATATATAATATAAAATTAAATTAAATAATATTATAACACTTTATTTTTCATTAAAACAATTAGTTGTTGAAATTTACCTATTTTAACTGTGTCTTTTCCTAAATGAGTAGGTGATGGTAACAATTGTTCCTTATCGAGGTATCCATTACTGGTCCAAGCACATTTTTCATAATGTTTATTAATACTTTTTTTAGATAAAATATGATTGCTATTATACTGACATTGTACCATTTCAGTTTTCTTTAGATAAAACAAAAATAAATAACAAATTATTACTTTCAGAACTAAAATTATCAATTTTAGATTGAATTCATTTAATTAATTGGTTAGTCAAATTCAAATTTAAAAAAAAAATAATATAAAGATAATTATACCGTTTTCCCGACATATATATATTACCTAGTTATAATTAAATTATTTAATTTTCCTATAAAAAAACACAACAACCTCCACCTTTAACACAACTGAAAAGAGAAATTAGCTAAAAGTAATATATATATATTACATCTACTGGTAAAATTTCATTAGCATCCAAGTTTGTGTCCGGAAAACGGTAAAATTACCATAAATTTAATTACTTACATTTTTAAGTAATGTTTCTTCATCCCAATTTAATGTTGTAAGTATTGTACTTATTTGATTTTTTTTTTCTTCAAGATATTTTTTCATTTCATTTATAAATTCCTCTTTCTCCATTCTTCTACTTTTGTGATCTAAGTTAGCCTTAATATTTTTCAAATATATTCAATTTAAATAATTCGGATTTCACTTTAATTAATATCTAAAAATTTTGCAAGAATTTTAACGTGGTTTAGATTTCCCATCTATATAAATGACATTTCATATAGATTGGTTAACCTTTTGCTCTTAAGATGGCATGGATGGCATTAACCTAGGTATGAAATATAAACTAAATTTACATGAATTTAAATCTACAATTTTAAATTATTTAAATATTCTACAAAAATATAATTATTTTTATAAAAAATAAATAACTATTTTTCTCGATTTTTTAACAAAAAGACAAGATAAACAATAAATAATTAAATCGGTGTCATAAAAGTTAATGCAAAATTGCCAATAAAATTATTCACTAATTCAATTGATAGAATAATTTTACAATTAAGAGATATAATAACATGTACATGAACGCAATAGTTTTAAATTATATATATAAAAATAAATAATTTAATTTCTTATATAATGCAAAAGATAATATAAGGTAAAATCCTTAGAAATTAAATTAGAGTTGGATTAATTATATAAAAGTATATCTTAAGGATGAAGATAATAATTAGTAGGGGGTTGATTTAGTTTATTTGAAATATTTAGATAATTGTGAATATTAACATATTATTTCTAATGTAGTTTAGAATGAATAATCTGTTTTTAAGGGTTATAAATTAAAAAAAAATTTTGAATTATTTTAAAAATTATTTATTTAATTATATTAAGTATCCATATATATATATATATATACATTATAAAATAAAAATTTAATTAAAAATATTGTTATAAATTGTCAATTTTTAATTTTTGATAATTTTTCATTGTCTATTTTATTATATGCTTTAGCTTTTTCTCTTCTAGTTTTTATTAAAATCCTATGACCAATACAATCTAAATTTTCTATAAAACATCTCGATTTACAGCATGCTTTACAAAGTTTTGCATCACATCTGGTTCCCTACAAATAAATAAATATATTTATTTAATGGCTCTTTCATTTATATTAAATATTTAAATAAAATATTTTTCCTTACCATAGGATTAGGACAATTTATACATTTATTATCATTTCTTCTCGTATTAAATATACGATTTGGGTTATGTTTTAGTTTTCGTAATTTTCTTTCTCTTTTCTTAATCATATTTTTACTCTCTAATGATTCACTTCTCTCTCTCTGTCTTTTTTGATTCTAAATTTTTAAGAGAAATTAATATATTAAAAGTAGTTTTATTAATTGATTTTTGAACTTACTTCTTTCTCAAAAGCTTCATCTTCTAAATCAGCGTTACGGTTTTGTATTTCTATCATTTTTTTTAAATGTTCTTCTGGAGGAATTCTAACATATGGTTGGCAAATCCATGGAGGATGAATTAAATCGTAACTTGTATCTAAAAATCATCATTTATTTTGAAATTTTAAATATTAAATAGAAAATAATAAAGCAAAAACAATTATTACTTGGAGTCCATAATGATTTTCCTTCATGAAAAGGTAAATATTTATCCCTTAACTGAATGATTGTTTTATAAAAATCTTCTAAATTAGATCCTGTTGCAAGTTCCGATCTTAAATCACAATTATCTGAAAGAGCTAAACTAAAAATTCTAGGAATTTAGAAAATTAATTTTAAAATATATAATTCAAAAGTTTTTTAATGATAATCGTACCAATGCTGAAATAATTTAAACAAATGACCTCTCACATAAGATAATGGGCATGGATATTTTATAGCTAATTCCAGGTATTCAAGTGCTATTTCCCAAGCTGGAGGATTAACCCCTTCAAATAATGCTGGATTATATAAATTTCCTTCAGCTGACATTACCCCATTACAACCAGTTTCATGTAAACATCTATTTATATCTTCTATACATTGTATATTCCCATTTGCAATCACAGGAATGTTTACATTATCTTTTACCGCCTTAATATATTCCCAATTTGCAAGACCTGTTAGAGGACCTTTTTGTTCTTTTGTTCTTCCATGGACAGTTAACATTTGACATCCAGCACATTCAAGCATTTTTGCATATTCTATGGTTTTTTGAATGTCATTATAAATTCTTATTTTACATGTTATTGGAACTTTTAGATTTTTATGTAAAAGTGAAACTATAAAAATTAATTTTGGTTAATAAAATAATGCATAGAAAAATTTTTTATTTACTTTTTTGTTTACCTATATCTGTAAGTAAAGGCCAATCATCCTGAAGAAAAGCTCCATATCTTCCTCGTCTTGCAATTGCTTGAGGACATCCCAAATTTATATCAATAGCATCACAAAATGGTTCAGCTAATAAAGCTGCTTGTAATAAAGTAGATGGGTCATTTCCGCAAAACTAGAAAATAAAATTATTCTTACAATTAAATAAGTAATATAAAATAGAATTAGAGTAAGTTATTTTTAAAAATGACAAATGTAAAATTAATTGTTTGTTTAATTATACCTGTACAATTAATGGTCGATCATCTGGGCATGTAATTAAAGCATCTCTTCGGTATTTTGGATCACGCACAAAAACTGAACTATGAAGCATAGGGGTGTAGCAGAGATGAGCTCCATGCTGTCTGCTTAACATTCGCCAAGCAAGTTCACTTGCATCCACCATTGGAGCTACTATAAATTTAGGTGATTGAAGTTTATCTTTCCAAAAAATCATTCCATTCGATAATCCGTCTCCAACAGTGTCATTTTCATCAGAAATAATATGGGTCATCTAGAAAATAAGATTATTTAAAATAAATATAGAAATTATTTTTACAAAAAATTATAATTATCTTTTTAATCATATTTTTGAACCTTCTAATATATCTTCAGGAAATTAATATTTTAATGATTAAAAATTTAATATAATAAATTGATATATATATATATATATCTCAAAATTATCAAAAAAAAACAGAGGAAAACTATTTTTAAGTTGATTATTATTTTATTTTGATTATTATTTTATGTGAAATTTTAAATTTAATTAAATCAGAGGTCGGGGAACCGGGGGAAATTACCCCAAATGGGGTAAAAATGAAACTTTTGTGAGTAAAAAGTATATATTTTTAATACTAAAATAAACCTGTTAGTATTTTTAACAAATTAAATTTTTAGTTATTGTTTTCTTTTCAAACTTATCATGGGGGGGGGGGGGGGCTATAATAGGAAAAGAGGCGATTTCGTTTAATATTTTGGGATAATGATTAAAAAAGTTCCACGACCGCTGAATTAAATGTATGAATAAACTTACCTAAAATTAAATGACTTCTATAAATAATAGAGTAATTAAAACAAATTTATTAAATAATTCAGTTAAATTAGAAAATGTATAATTAAATTTATTTCATAAAGTATTTTACAATTTTTAAGAAAATAAAATAAAAAGGTAAATGTATAAATATATAGTGATAATATTTTTTTAGTATTAAAATCATTTAAAAAAATGTATTTAAATATAATATATTCATAGTTTTGTAGTTAATTAAATTAATTTTTACTACAAAGTTCTGATTTATATTTATCAAGTAATTGTGGTTGATGATACATTATCAAGATTTGAATCTACAAGAGGAACAGTGAATACTGGACGGTCTCTTCTTGGTGAAGAGGGATTTGAAAAACCAGATTCGCGAATTGGTGAAAGTCTTGCAGATTTAATTCTCATAACTCTTTTTTTATGAATTTTCACACTTTGAAGCCTTTGCAATTCTTGCATGGAAGCAAGCATATCACTCAATTCACGTAATTCTGATGCTGTATGTATTCTACGTCTCGTGGGTGGTGGAAGGGCTGGAACGGATGTTGAGCGTTGAGATGTAGGAGCATCTAAATTTAAATCGGGACTGGATATTGGAGACACTACAGATTCTAGAGCTTCAGAAGTGATTGAACTTTCAGAAACAGGTGGACGAAAACAAGCACACATTTGCCTTATAGTTGCTGTTGGACAATTGTCATTTTGCATTTTATTTAATGTTTTAGTTGACGTCTCTATTGTAGGATCTTTCTTCTTAAATTTAAAGCAACAATGTAGACATGTAGAAGTCCGACGAGATCTTGGACTATTATGCCGACAAATAGTACATCTTGGGGATGTGTTTGCAGAAGGTGGAGGAATTGGAGGTGGTGGTTGATGTTTTGGGCTTGGAGGTAACGGTGTTGGTAGATCTGGAGGCCGTCGAACTTTTATTATACAACAATAGCACAATCTACCTCTAATAGGCCGTCGATGAATTCCCCGAAATATTTCATTTGATCGTCTTACTTCAGATATTAGTGGTGCTGGTGCAACTGTACTTGTTTGACGATAACTGCGTATGTATTCATAAGTAGTGATGCCAAGGCATGAAATATATAAGTGGAAGAGATAGAGATGTAAAAGAAGAGCTGCAGCAATTGCAGCTAAAGCACCCAAACACCCAACAGCAATTAAAAAAGGTCGATGATCTGGTACATGGTCAAGAATTGTATTATTATTTTTTTGAGAGGCTAAAACTAACCATCCTTGATCCAAATGGTACAATACAAGTTCAGCAACAGACATTGCTACTACTAAAAGTGAAGCAGCCACTGCTGAGGCTACACATATCACAAAGGCGAAATAGTTGCGTGCACCTACACAATGATTAAGCCATTTACAATGATGATCAAATCTTTCTACACATTTATTACAAACACTGCAATGTTTAGTTCGAGGACCACTAGTTTGAATCTCACAAAGATGGCATTGTCCTCTTTCAATAACATGAGCATATTTGGATCGGTCAAGAGCTGGCACTGGGCGTCTAGCAATCGCTCTTAATTTTGGATCTGCTGGATCTAAAAGAAGAGCTGCCACATGACTCGATAAATGAACTGCAAGTAATCCAGTCAATAAAGCAAGAAGAGGTGCTTGAAGGGGTTCTGCTAGGGCAGGCACAAGTATTAAAAGAGCGCCCGCTGAAAGGCCGAAGAGTGCAACCCATCCTGCAATTTGTTGCGGATGGAGGGGTCTTTGAAAGCCATGTACTCGTCGCCATCGCCTGTGTTCACTTGCATCATTCACATTTTGGCTCGAGCAACAGGGAGGTGGGAGCTCTTCAGTTTCGCTTTCCGTTACAGCCATGAGTTTGAAAATTCACCAAAATATTAATATCAATGTTTTTTTTTTTTAAAACACAAAATTTCCATATTTCCATTTTTCTTTTATAAAGATTTTTGTAATTTTTTTTTGCATTTTTTTTTATCGAAAATAAAATTTATGATTTGTGAAAATTCTTAAGGAAAGTTTGGTTGTCTTGACAACTTACAAAAAGTTTTTTATTTCATGAATAGTTTTCAAATAGAGAATTTTTAGTGTTTTTTTATACCTAGTTTAAAAAAAGTTTTTTATTTGTAATAAAATCGATAATGAATAAAATGACATTTCAATTTTCTAATAGTTATAAATTATATACATATATATAAAATATCTATATAAATATAAGATATTATGTATATATGTAGAGAAAAAGAGAGAGAGATAAATGCACTTTATTACATTAAATAGTAGTAACCTTATAATTTGAAATGTAAAATGCGAAAAGAAAGAAATTATATGTCATAATTGTTTTTTATTTATAGTTAATGAAGCAAAACGACACTAGTGTAGCAGGTGCACTGTTAACTTAATGCAACTGGAAATGCTTGGGCTTAATGCCTTCAACACGCGCGCCCGATCGATCGATCCCCAGGGCGCTTGCGTTTCACAGCTCCAACTTAGTTACCTGAGCGTATTTTTTTAAATAAATCCCAATTCTCAGAATTTTTATTATTTATTAAAATTTTAATTAGAAATAGATATAATTTTGTTTTTTAATGTTGAAAAATTGAGAATATCAAAGGAAAGTCGTGAAATGCAAATATTTTTCTTTTGTCCATCAACTTTATTTTAGTTTAAAATAATAATTTTAAGATAATTTAAATATATATATATATATAATTGAAGATATTAAATTTTCGTAAAAATATTTTTTGTAATTAAAACTTATTACATAATCTATAATAAAAGAAATCATTTTTTGATTAGATAATCAATTTTAAATGGAAAATCGTTTACCTTTTAAATTAAAAAAAGGTAATGAATAATTTTAACAATTAAAATTAAATCAATTATTAAAATAACATAAAAATCGAGAATCAATTGATAAATTATTCGATTTGTAATATTATTTTAATTGTATCTATAACGAAAAATAAGAGTATAGATTGAATGAGACAGATAATAGAAGGAAGTAATTTAGTTTGATAGGCCCTATTTAAATTTTAATATAAAATATATAATCTATTCAATTTAAATAAGTTCTATTTATTATAATAAATATGAGTCCTATTAAAATGTTTAGTTTAACCATTTTAATAAGATAAACGATAAGATCTTCGTATTATTTTGAAGGATTAAAAAAGAAAAGAACGCTCAAAACTTAAAATTTAAAATATTCTTTGATGGGTATTGATGTAGTGTGCGATCTACTCATTAGTTATCAATTATTTAGTTTGTTCATAGAGGGTACTACTTTAAAATTTATAGTTTTATATTCGTCAACATCCCTCCCTTCATCTCTCCCTTCACAAACACTAATAACTAATAGTAATTAATAAGATTAACCGTAGATATTAAAACATTTTTATATGTTATATAAACTAAAATTATACTTAAAAATATAAAACTTAATAAGAACACCTTTTGATTAAACACTCCGTGAAGTTTCAAGTTTATTAATATATTTGCTTTATGCGCATTTTCCTTCTGATGATGGTGTATCAGTGTCAACTTGAAATTTTACCGAATGTTTAATTAAAAATTGTTCTTGTTAAGTTTTATAATTTTAAGTATAATTTTAGTTTACATAAAAGATGTAGAGCTATTTTAAATAGAGTCGTTAATAGATCATAATAATTTATTGAACTGTGCGCACTAATAACTCGGACAAGTCACTTTTAGCGTAGTCAAAACGTGGATTTGATGGAACATCCATATATTGTCTTGATATTCTATGATATTTTATCAAAATAAATTATTATATATGTTTGGATGTTACAAAACTAATTGGAAAAAGTGCTTTGAAAATTGTTTTAATCGAGTGTCAATGTGAATTAGTCTTATTGGGGAATATTTGGTAAAAAATTTTATTCTAGTAACCACTATACAATCAAATAAATAATTATATCTAATTATTATAATTTTTAACGTTATTATTAGTATTATTATTCAGATTTATTATTTTAAAATTATTCAATAATAATAAAATTATTTTATGGTTTTTGACTAATTGTATATGCAAAATAACTATACTCTGTAAATTTAGAGTAGTAGGAAGCCAGCAGTTGTGATAATATTTTAAAGATTTAATATTTTCTGGAAATGTTAGGAAAATATAATTTTGCTTTTAGTAATATTTTAATTATTTTTTCCTCCTGATGTTTTAATTAACTCAAAACTTTTCCATAATAAATTTAGATTCAAATAATTGAATTTGATTATAAAGTAGAGAAAATGTAAGATTCCGTTTTAGAGGATTTTTATTTGATTATTTTAATGAATTTTTAAAATCTTAAAAATATTTTAATTTAGCTTAATTAATTAAAATAAAATCAATTATTAATTTCTGATCAAAAAAGAGAAATATATTAGATTTTTGATGACGAGGTTTCTCTGAATAATTAAGTTTTTATATTTTTTTTATAAAATAAATGGTCAAATAAATAGTAAGAGTTATTGCATAAAAATAAAAACATGAGTTCTGATCAGTTATGATACACTTAATATTGCCAAGGCATAAATTTTGAGAATAATTTCTAGTAAAATATATTATAAATAATTAATATATAAAAATTCCATGCATTTATGTATATCTTAATTTAAAATTATTAATTTTTAACTTTATTTACTTATACACGTGAGCAATGATTTATTATTATTATTAATATATATATATATAAAAATTAAATATGTGTTAAAAAAGTTTAGTCTTTACACAAAAATCTAAGGGTACTCTAGAACAATTATTTATTTCAAATTCATGCAAAATCATATAATAAAATTTAATTACCTTTTATTACTTATAATAGTATTAATCTGCGAATTAACTAATTTTGACATATTAACATGCGTTAGGCTAGTAACGTGGAAAGCATGAGTGATATAAGAGTCATCTATCACCGATTTTTGAAATTAAATATTTCCTTTTAATTCAGTACCAAAGCCTTTTTATTGGAGTATAACTGAGTATAACTGTTTAAATTTATTATTTATTCTCACGAAATTAAACTTTTCCCTTTACTTTTAAAGGCTATACTGATTACATATATATATATATATATATTCTATTCTCTACATAGATTTGAAAACTCCCTTCTCGTTCTCATTTCTTATTCTTATTTTATTATAATTATTTTAAAATTTTATTTATGCGAAAATTTTCAATTATTTATTAATAATACATATAACATATTTTAAAATAAAATGTTGATAGCGGTTGATAGTAATTTTGCTTACCACTAGATGGTGGTAAATTACTATTAATATCAAGTAAAGGCGAAATTTTTCTTTATCATTTGACGCAATTTGACGCATTTGACAGATAAATAATAATCCAAAACTATTTTTGTTTTCCTTGATGGATGTATGAATCATCATTAGTCATAAACTTTCGTATCATCCTGTCACATAATTAATTAAGATCATTCACAAATAAATATAAAGTATATTTTAAAATGGCTCTCTATCCAAGTTTAGAAGACATGAAAATCGATCAAATGATAAAGGTGATTTATTAAAAAAAAAATGAAATATTTTTAACCTTGGGTTAATAAATTGTATTTTTCTTAGGTCCAACAAAATCATGAAACAACCAGACCTATCAATTCTGAAAATTTGCCATACTCTTTACAACCTGCACCCTCTAATATGTCTTTGTATCCTACCCTAAATGATTATATGGGTCTTGAACTTACCCAAGATATGATTGCACAACTTGAACCATCATGTTCACAAGTGGTAAATCATTTTAATTATTTAGTTTTTTGGTAATAAAAAAATTAAACTTAAATATTATAATTTTTAAAGGCAGTTCCAAATGCAACTTCTACATCTGGTTTAATGATAGCGCCATTATCTGGTCAAAGTTTGGGATTGAAAAGAGCCCAAGTGACTAATGGAATTAGAGAAGTATGAATTTAAATATATTAAAAAAGCAATTTTCTTTTTTATTTTTACAGCAGAAATTAATTTAAAATTAACGTTTATTCTTATTATTATGTTTAACGATTTATTAATGTACAAAATCTAAATTCTATATTAAAACCAAAAGACCAATAATATTTAAAATATAACCCGTTTAAGATTCCCTTAAGTTATTATTTGATGAAAACATTTAAAATTATAAAATATTATGTGTCTCAGAAATGTTACAAACTTCTAGGCTAGATAGAGTGCATCATAAGGATTTAGCTTTAAACTTTAAATGTAACTATGTCTGGAAACTTAATCGTACGCCTCCAGATGTGTATGAGTGTTAGAAAAGACGATGATGCAAAAGGGAACAAAAAGATTTGAAACATGAATTAGGTCTTATAACTATAAATAATGCAAGACATGAATACAGCTCGTATATTAGAACAGATCCTTGAAGAATGCTTCTAACTGACGGATCATTGATTGCTCAAAACGGTCTAACATAACTGGAATGGCATACCTCTACAGTAAGTTTCTACATTTACCTGACTCATCTCCAGCAGGAATAATGTATACCACTATCTGACGTGGTTTCCGTGGATGGTTTCTAATTAAAGCCTAATCTGCCCTAGAAGTTTCACATTTATGGGATATCCTCTATATAAAATTTTACAATTAAACTATAAAATTAATCATTACTATCTGTATCGATTTCAGTTAATCTTGTGCAAAGCTCAAGATGGAAAGATTGGTTTAAGAGTTAAAGCTATTAATCATGGAATATTTGTATGTCTTGTTACCAAAGATTCTCCTGCAGCTCTTGCAGGACTTCGATTTGGAGATCAAATTTTGCAAATTAATGGAGAAAATGTGGCAGGAATGTCTATGGACAAAGTTCACAAAATGTTCAAAAAATGTCCAGTTAATGGAATTTCTTTAGTTGTAAGAGATAGGTATAAATTGAATTAAATTACTATTTAAGAACCCTTAATATTAGATAAATATAATATTAATTAATAAAATATTCCATTTTTAGGCCATTTGAACGAACAATAACTTTACATAAAGATAGTGTAGGACACGTAGGTTTTCATTACAAAGGAGGAAAAATTATTGGTCTTGTTAAAGATTCATCAGCTGCTAGAAATGGCCTTTTAACAGAACATCACCTTCTTGAGATTAACGGGCAAAATGTAGTTGGATTAAAGGATAAAGAAATAAGCAATTTGATGGATCAGGGCGGTCAAATAATTACAATTACTCTAATTCCTTCTTTTCTCTATGATCATATAATAAAGAAGTAAGAATAACAATATATTAACTTGTTATTTTTTTTATTAATCAACATTTTTATATTTTAGGATGGCGACTTCTTTGATTAGATCTAATATGGATCATTCAATACCTGATGTTTAAAAATAATATTTTCAATTTATTCCACCAGATTAGCATTTAAATGTTTTTATATTATTAATATATTATATTTCTTTGTTATTATTCTCTATAAAGATAATATATTCATTAAAAATTAATATTATTCTTTAAATAAATAAATATATATATCAAATAAAAACAAAAATTTTAATTAGGTTCCTATTAAAAGAAAAATATCTTTATACTTATCTAATAGTTATTTTATCCAAAATTAAATATTAAAGAAAAATTAGATATTAAAGAGAGAAAAAAAAACTAATATAACTTCAATAATATATTCTACGTGTAAAATTAATAGATATTTAGTAAATGATTTTTTTTTGTAAATTGCTTATTAAATTTATTTATTTATTAAAAAAAAAGTATTTTTTGAATAAAATTGTCATTGTTAAAAATCAAATTTCGCATCCCTATAATATTGGAAATTACCTTATTTTTATAACTCTCTTATTTTTAAACATTGTGTATATTTAATATATTTTTAAAACTAATACAAAATGACCATTGAATTTTAAACTATATTACTCTTTTTTTTTTCTTTTGTATTTAGTTTAATTTTACAAGTCTCCGCCCAACTTCCACTTTTACCTCTCTACATTTTCGTTAGAAATATTCTAGGCTTTTCAAACATTCACTGTTTACGATCCAATTTCCAATTATATTATAATGATAAATTTCATTGCCCATTCTGATTTAAAAGGCCTTACAAATTATTGAATGCAATAATTATTAAATTAACTATATACATAAAATAAAAAATATGTACCATCTTTATTTTGAAACACAAGATATATGTGTACATTACAATCTTTATTTTTTTACTCGTCATATTTTTCATATTCTAGAATATAACAAATCTCTATCAATTCTGCAAGGCAAGATCATTAACTTGTTTTTATTATCAGAATTTTTATATTTATCGTTGTAGTTGCGCCCCACAGATAGAGAATTACTGAACCAGGAGTCTATTAAATTCAAAAATTTGAAAACTAGGGATTTCAGATATCTGATAATGAATTTTAAATTTTGGAAACTTGTTAAATAAAGATCTAAATTTAATTTCAAATAAATATGTAAAAATATTTAATTGAATAACAAAATGCTTGGATCAAATAAATTTGATAAAATTAAAAATAGAATATTACAAGATTAGATAAGATTTATGGTGGTGATAAAAAGAAAACCTACTCGAATTTATCGAATTTAAAATTTTTTAAATGATTAGAAAGGAGAAATTTTCGTCAATGATAATGTGTTCAGTTATTTTGAAGTTGTTTTACAAATAATATTAATTATTAAAGAGAAATATTTATTTATTTAATATTTTATTTTAAAATTTTTATAACATATTCAAGTATTTCTTTATATTCTTCATTTTCATTTTTTGAAAGAATAAGATAATCATAATTTTTCTTTAATAGATTAATTAATTTTGAGACTTTAATTTGTTGTTTTCCCTTATGATTATTAGAAATTAATGCCCAAATTATTGTAGTACCAATATATTGTTCGTCAATTGTTCCATTATTTAAAAGAGTGTTTAAAAATGATAAGTAGTCATCTGAAAAATGAATAAATGTAAGTATCAATTATTATGTATTGTCGAAAATTTTGTCAAACTTAAAAAGCTAGTAATCATTTTTACCGACCGACGGTAGGAAGGGAAGGTATTGTTTTCCCACCAAATTACACATGTAGACATTTTTACAAAGCTCCACGAATCATGCATTTAGCAGAAAAAGTATTTTTAGCATGATGTCTATCCGTCTGTCCGTATAGACGTGTACAGCTTGAACGGCTCAACGGATATTGATAAATTTTGGTATATTTACTTAATGCATCAGTAGCATGAATTCATCAACTTTTGGTGTATATCCGGAAACCACAAGTGGTAATTTACAAAGTATTAATTTTAAATTCATTGTCGGAAAATATTTCACTTAAAATATAGTAGTTCTTAATAATTCAACTCAAAATAAAAACCATGATAATATAATTTAGTCATTTTAATTCAAGTTTTAATAAAAAAATTTTTTTATTCTTTATTTATATGTATATATATTTAAGTTTGGAAATTAATTTATTTCAAATCGTCGGTCGGTTCTGTGCTTAATTTAATGATAAATAAATATTGTTAGAATAGTTGAAAGATCTTACCCGAACTAAGAAGTTGAATTCTATTATATGGATGGAAAGATATATTTCTCATAATTAATATTGTATTTTCTTTAATTATACTATTATTTGATGAAACAAAGTAGTGAAATAACTCTAATATTTCTGGAATCTGGAGAAATATGAAAATAAAAATAAAAAGTTAATTTGATAATTTCATAAAATATTGAAATAAAAATGTAAAATTACCTTTGGAATCATTATTTGTCCTTCTGGATAGAAAGTAAATTCCTGTATAAATTTTAACCAAATAATCTGAATTTTTATCCAATTATTTTGATTTTTTGTGATTTGTGGAAAAAATTTGTTTAATAAATGAAAAAGTGTACTCTAAAAATATAATAATTAATTGAAATTTCAAAATTTCTTTAGTATATTTCTATTATATATTTATTATTTATATTGAATTTTCGGCTTACTTTAATAATAATCCCTCTGCATTCGAAAGTATGGATGGCATTTTTAAGAATATTAAATGATATTTCAAGTGCTTCCAACTCTTCGGGGGGATTTATCATATGCATACTTTGCACAATATAAGTAATTATACAATGAATTACTGAATTCGTTGAAAATCTTTTGGTTATTCCTCCACTTATATTAGTTACAAAACTCAGAGACTGATTTGCTGAAAAATAATAATTTGATTATTCTTATATAAATATATAATAATCAATTTTTAAAATATTAAAAAATTAAATTTACCTTCAAGTGAATTGCAAGTGAAGGTCAATAACATCTTTAAAGATGTAATAAATACAGATTTTTTTAATTGAATCCATACCCATAAATTATGTATTACATTGGATAAATTCATTTCAATTAGTTTTAATTTATTGCTTTCATTGTTATAAATTAAATTTGTCAATAAACCAAATAAAATTCTAACTTTATCAAATAAAATTGTTAGCTGAAATTAAAAAATAAGTGATATTTCTTTCAAAAAATGTATTTAAATTACAATAATAATGTTACAAGATGTTAAAATCATGAAAAATAAAGCGTTCTTACTTTTTTCTTTTCTGAAGGATTCCTTATCTTATGCGTTGTTTCTATACTTAAAATATTTTGAATTTCTTTAAGTTCAATCATTATAATTTCTAGGAGGCCCATTTGAGAAAAAATAGATTGACAAATTTTAGAAAGACCAATTAGATGATTTATTAATGCTATCAATGATAAATTATCATTAAATTTTTTTTTTTGTAATATTTTTTTTTCAAATAATTGGAATAATATTTTACAAAATTTTTTAATTATTAGAATATTTTTGTTGGATTCATTCAAATTAGATATGGGGTTTTTTCTATTTAATAATTCCTCATCGATTGACAAGAATTTTGCAAATGAGAAATCACTTTGTTCTTTTTCCAAATGTTTAATATCAAATTCAAAAAGTAAAGCTAGATGATAAAAAATATTTACATCTTCACATAAATTCTCTGTTAAATCAATTAAAGACTCAAGATAATTAAAAAAATTAAGATTTTGAAAAGCACAAAGACAAAAATTATAAGACTGTTCGCCATAATCACTATTTAGTAGACAAGCTAATAAATTAAATATTTCTCCCCAGAAATAATTTCTTTTTGAAACGTCACGGATGCCTAAAATGTAGAATTATAATTATTAGTGATAGTATTTTTAATAATTAAAAAAAATTAGATATTATTTTAGCGAATTGATTTTGAAATAAATTAAAATTTAATAACTTTATAAATTATATTAATTTCATTTAAGTATATATTCAGCTTTAAGTATTGTATAATTTTAATAAAATATATATTATAAACTAAAAAACTAAATTTAGTTGATATTTCCACTTTAATTTATTTTCGAAATAAATATTAAAAAATAAATATGCAACAAAATTGATCTATTTTTAAATAACTTTAGAGAAATTGCTTACCCTTAAACCTCAAGTTTACAAAATTTAAGAGAGTATAAATACTAGAGGAATTATTTAAAATCATTCGTATGCACTCTTTATCCATATTAATACAAATTATAAAAAATTCACAAATAACAAAATAGAACTCAAAAGTGTCTTCTATTATATTATCCTCCTTCATTATATCTTCAGGGAAAAACTGAAAAGAGCTTAAAAAATAATATTAATTAATTTCTCTAACAATATTCCCTTTTTTAAATCTTAATAAATAAATTATAATAATTGATGTTTGTTATTATTCATTCCGACTTGAATATTTTGTGAGAGGGTAAGGAATGAGTAAAAGCAATGCGATTGTTGTGGCCAAAATTTCTGACTTGAACAAGGTCATAGATATAATAAAATATATACAAAGATATTAGAATGGACTTTATTAATTAGAGGGGATCCTCTCTTTTGACAACATCCTAAAGTATTATTTTGTTAAAATTACGACTATATGCAGGGGAAATATTAGGAGAATAGCAATGCTGATTAAGGTCAACTTTAGGTGAAATTTTCAGATATTAGAAAATATCGTGAATCCATTCTGTTCATCAACTATTCAGTCTTTAGCAAAACATATGACTCAATGATCGATAAAACATTTTAAAAATTTAATTTTAATGAAAAATTAGTGCGAATGTTTTTGATTTTTTAAGAAGATATTAAAAAATGCGGAAATCAATTAACAGAAACATTTTGAATTCGCTAAGGCCAAGAACTTACGAGTTCCGTAGAGCCACAGAGATAGATAGAATTAAGATGTGACTATTAATAAAATAATAAAAATCGGAATAAGTTTTTCATTGACATTGGCCTCTTGATATACACTATTTCATCTACTGATTTTTTTAACTCATTTTAATTGTTAAGTTTTTACATTTGAATTAGAACTAGATATAAACAAAAATAATGATGATATTTACCGAAATAAAGTTGGAATAATATTAAATTTTTTAATATTCTCTAAGGTGATTGTAGGATTTATTTCAATAAGATCAATTAAAATCCAACAAAATGTTTTAACGAACCATGGAGTTGTAAAATTACGATTAATTGGATTTAAATGTAGAGATTCTATAAAATATAAATGCTTATAAAGTATTTATTTAAAAAGGGAATAAATTTGTTTAATTTGGTTAAATAAAAAATTATTTTCTTAACTAATTCTTATTTTCAGAACAAAGAATATTACCTGAATTAGAGGATAAATTACTTTCTGATTCAGGAGAGTTTAAAGAAAGTTGATGTATTGTTTTATGTGCATTTAAAATATTTGTTTCAAAAGTTATAAAAGATATTGACAATAATAATTCTTTAAAAAAATTAAAATCTTCAAGTATTTCAAATATAGAATCCAGTTTTTTTTCATTCTGAAAATTGATTTATTATTAAGTATATTAATAAGTAACAAAAAATTAAATAACAATATTGTTCTATATATGACTTTTAAGATAATAGAATAAAATCTAACCTTTTTTATCTCACAAGTCAATGGTATATATGTGATATTTTTTAATAAATTGATAAATAGTAAAGCTGACTGTTCTCTTATAATACATGCTTCATTATGATCTATTAAAAAACTATAAATAGAATTAATTTAAATATATATAGTTATATACTTATATATTATTTACTTAAGGCAAATTTTCCATAATGCTCCTTGCATTAAATTTAATTTTGGTAAAATATCTAAACAACCTTCTCTTGTAGATGCAAAATCAGATATAAGATGCAATGTAGATGCTCGAATAATTATATCTCTATTTTCTAATAAAGATATGAGCCATTCAAGATTTTCATTATTGAGAATTCCAAAAGCTGAAGTCCAATAATATTCACAATTCTATAAAATAATATAATTAATTTTTAATATATTGATAGATTCCATGAATAATATTTTAAGAGAAAATATCAAATTTTAAACTGTTTTTTAAGACGATAAAGTTTTGAATTTTAAATAAATAAAAATAAAATTATTATTACTTTATATATTCCATAACTTTTTATTTCCACAAATAAATTAATTAAACAAATCAAAGCACTACGAATGATATCTATACCCATAAATGAGTTCATATTACTATTTCCACATATAAATGCAATAATAATATCTTTCAAGCATTTAATTAATTGTATCCATAGTTCTTCAGATGACTTATTTAAATCTTTATTTGTTTGACTCCATCCAGATTCTTTGGTTAGCCACATTAAACTACTTAATAGTTTACTAATTAAAGCTAAATAAAAGAACACTTATTAATTATATTAAAATTTGAATAATAGTAAATTGAAAATAAAAACTTGCCTAAATTGTAAAAATGTTGTTTATTAAAGTATTTTAGGTTCTCAATAATTATCGTTATGAATCCGATCCATGAATTTTCTGAAGATTCTTCTGATATTAATTTATTTAGGATATTCTCTTGGGAATAGTTTTCAATTACTACCAATTGCTGAGCAAGAATTAAAATTGAAAATGAAAGATAATTAGTTGTCATTTTTTTACTATTTTGAACAATTTGAGATAAGGGCTTTTTAGTATTTTTAATTAGATTTGAAACCCAATTAAATGAATAATTCTCTAAAATGGCAAACAATGTTAATAATTAAATCAAAAATCAAAGTAAGAGTAAAAAAAGTAAAAAGAGATATCATACCTTGAGAATTAAAAAATGTATTTATATATAATTTTATAAAATCTACAATTTTTAAAACCAATAATTTATCATCAGAAGAATTTGGAGGAATTTTTAAAAACCGAGAAAAAGTTGTTTCCCAAGGTAAATTAATTAATTCTATATTAATATTTTCTTTAAAATCACTTATAAAGTGGAATTCGAGCAATGAGAGATATCTAAAACAACATAAATTATTTGAATAATTAATTAAATGTTGAAAAGATATTCAAATTATTTTTAAATTCCTCATACCCATATAAATACGTAATTTCATTTAACACTGTTTTATGATTAGTTGAATTTTGAATATTGTATAAATGTTTTTCTATTAAATTATTTAGTATAGAATAATGTATAAGTTTCAAATCGTTTTCAGTTATAAATAAATTGGAATTGAATTTTTTTATTTCTAGCTGTTGAGTAGAATTAATAGATGATATATCTTTCCAATCCTTAATGCCGTTTACTCCTTCAAACCAATCCAGGGTCCACATAATTCTAAGATATTTCTTGGATAAATTATTTGACATTAAAATATCTAAAATAATAAAATATTTAATATATAAAACAAAACTATTTAGTATACTCAGTTAAGAAAATAGAAAAATACCATATAAGCTCTGATCAGAATGTAAGCTTATTCTCCAATGAAATAGACTTTGAAAAGGCGTAGATAAATTTTCAAAAATATAGGGTAAAGACAATTTGTATTCATTCTTATTGTTAATAGATTTAGGTACCATAATTAACCAATTTGAACAAATTAATAGAAATAAAATAATAGAAATATTTTGTTTAATTGTCTCATCTCCACACAAAAGAAAAAGAACTGCAATAGCAAAAAAAAGTAATAAATAATTAAATTAAACTATGTATATATTAAATTGTTACCTCTCAAGAGATCAAAGTAAATTTGATTTGTAGAAGACAATTTTTGGCGGATTTGAGAATCAAAAGAAGATAATTTTTTAATAATTATGATAAGAGGTGTAAACGTTTTGTGATTATTATTTTGTATATACTGAAAATTAATAAATATTTTATTTGATTCATAAAATTTATATGAATTATTTAGTTAATTTACCAAAAATTCTTTTAATAGAGAACTAATTCTTTCCAATCCTCTAAACTGCAAAAAACTTTCATGGAACTTTTTATTTTCTAATAAAGAACTCAAATGTAAGAGAGAGGAATATTTAAGTTCAGATTGATCATCTAAACTAAGTGTATTTAAAATGTCAGTTAAATTTGATTCCTAGAAATACAAATAATAATTATTTTCTAAAAGTTTTAATTGGAAATTTTATATTCTATTAAATTTAAAACATAATTTTAAAAAAATTATATTAAAAATGAAATTAAAAATAGACCTCATAAAATGAAGATTCAGAATCTATTAATTCTGAAGGCTCATTAATTATACATAAATTACTTGAAATTTCTAAATCGAGTAATGACAAATTAGGCATTCTCTGCGTTGAATTTTGTTCGTTAGATAAAATCCAGATTATTCTAATTATCGCTTCTTTTCTAATATCCACAGAAGAAAATAAAAGTAAAATATTTCCCTTTAAAATCTAAAATGTGATAAAAAAAGTTACACAAATTTTTGAAAAAATTTATGCTAATAACAATCAAAATTAATAATATATAAGAAAATAATATATAAAATGATTACTAGAACTACAGAAAAAAATCTTAATTTTTCAATTTAAATACCTCAATTTCTGGTATCATAATTGATCTAGCAACATCCGGATCAAAAATTCTAATAATAGTTTTGCCAAGTAATGTATTATTATTTGCATGACATATTAATAAAGGAATAACAGGAATTAAATTAATCATAAAAATCTTCCAAAGATTATCAGTCATCAAAATTTTGCCTTTTAATAGATGCATTATAATTTCCGTTGACATTTTGCATATCTGTAAATTATGTGAGTAAATAAATCTGAATAATAATAAAATAATATATAAAATGATTATAATAATAATAATAATTTAATAATAATAGAATATAATATTTACTAATTTGTCATTATGGGTTAATCCATGAATTATTAATTCAACTAGAAGAGATTTGTCCATTAAATTAATTAAAGGTTCAATCGCCTCCTTATCAAATGTTTTAACTCCAAGGAGAGAAATAATTTTGGAATGAACATTTTCATAAGCTTTTACTTTTATTAAATTATCTGAATGAGATAATAACTTTAGGCAAATTAATATAAGTTGTTCTTTATCATTTTCTTGTATTTTTGACCTAAAGATAAATTTTACATTAATTAGTGTACAAATGTAATACTTATTTCTAATATTTATATATAACTTACCATAAAATTTTTTTAAATAAATAATTAAAAAAATTATTGATAAGTTCAATATTTTTAAGGTATGATAGAGAGGGTAATGCATTATTCATTGATGTTATTATTTCCATCAGATCATATGAATCAAAGTTTTTTATTAAAGAATTTGAATATTTCATTGATTTGTCAATAGAAATAGTATTTAAATAATTAGTGAACATTTCCTTTTCGCTAATTAAATCAAAATTCTAAAAAATAATAAAAAGTTAACCAATTATAATTTTTATAGTTTTTTAAGTATTCTTTTTACCTTGGAAATATTTTCTATACAATCATATAATGGTTTGTAAAAAATTTTAAGAATAGGATTAAATAAACACTCGATTAATCGCATTTTAATATTTGTAGGTAAAATTTGATGTACATGTTCGTATGGGATCAAATTATTTATAAAATACATAATATGTGAAATAATTTGAATATAAATGAAGTTATGAAATTGAATATCATATTCAAAATTTCTAAAATATATGAAAAATTACAGAATGAAAAACAATTTGATCTATGAATATTTATAATAGAAACAAACTTACGAATGTACTTCTAAAATTTCTCCAAATAATTTGAAAATTCTTAAAAGATGATTTACTGTTTCAATTGCTATTGGATGACTGTTCTTCCAAATTTCTTTATTTACACAATTACAAAATAGTTTCATTAAATTATTGATCAAAAGAAAAAGAGAATTTACAATAGATATATAATGAATTGTTTGAGGAATATGTTTTAAACTTAATTCCAAAGTAATTAAACAGAAGTCTTCAAGTGTAAATTGATTTTCCAAACTAACATTTCTAAGCTGTTCCGATTCTTCATTTAATGACTGGAAATATATCAAAAATTTAAATTAATATTAACAAAACAAATTTTAGTAAAAATTTATATTATTATTTACAGGATTACTGTGATTAGGGCTAAAATTAAAATATGCATCATTTATAAATCTTTTATTTTTTTCTTTACAGTTTGAGAATATTTCTTCATTGATATCTTCAATCTAAATAAATATATAAATTTTAATAATAAAATATATTTCATAAAGAAAAATTATCACATTTCGAACCTGTTTTGAACTAATCAAACTTGATGTAGTAAAATACAAAATCCTTTTCCGAATAGAATCACAAAATTTGTTTAAACATTCCAATAGATTAATAAGTAATTTTTTATTAGGAGTAACATTGTTTGAATTTAATATATTAAGGAATATCTAAAATTATAATATAGATTATAAATGTTAAAAAAATAAAAAAAATACTAATAGATATAAAAAATATACTTTAATGATAGATGATCTTTGAAGAAACACTTCAGCTGGAAAATCTTGAAGAATAACATTAGTAAAAAATTTAAAATGATCGCATAATGTATCTATATCTTCAGAATTTGATAATGATACAGCAACAGATTCAAGAATATGTAAATCTGTATTAATAAGATCAACGATTGGGAAAACGAAAATAGGAAATGCTTTAAATTGTAAACTATCAGATGGTGATTCAAATAAATTACTTCTACAAAAAGAATATTTAAAAAATAAATATAATAGTAAAATTAACTAAATATTTAATTTTTTATTACTTAAGAGCATCGTCAAATAATTTAATGTCGCCTAAAGTTCTTGAAATATAACGTTTCTCTTTGAAAGAAAATAAAATATTTTTAATTTCATCAATTAGTGACGTTTCTTCTGGATTTATTTTTCGGATAATTGATTTCAGAATAGAACTAAATGATTCTTTTTCAAAATCTGTAAATGGAGATTGTTCTTCATCCTAAAATATTACATATAAATTAGTGATACGTAAATTTTGCTAATATTGTTATAATTAGTTATATAATTCAATAATAACTAACAAAAATGATTCGCAGAAAATGGGCGTATTTTGTCAAAATTATTATCCAAGATTAAAATATAAAATATATAATAAAATTATTTTATGGGTTGTAATGAATGGGTATGAGGCGTGGTCTATGACTTTGGAAAACGAATAAAGTTTTAGAATATTTGAAAATAGGGTTCTTCGTAACATATATGGGCTGAAGGATAAAGTCACCGAGGAATTGCATAACTCCATGTATTTCCAAACATAGTAAGGGTTATTAAATCGAGAAGGTTGCCATGGGCGGAACTCGTGGTTAGAATTGGAAAGAAAAGACTGGAGAGAAACTTGTTTGTGGGGAGACCGATTGGGAAATGATTGGTTGGTAAACCAAGGATCCAATGGACAGATAATATAATGAGGATCGAGTCGAATGGAGGTGGCTCAGGATATAGATGTTTGCTGCTGCCAAGAACTTTCGAGTTCTTTAGGGCCATAAAGATAGATAGAAAAAAAAATTATTATATTAATTAGACATTTTATGGTTTTGTTGAAAGTTTACAATTGTTTCAATAAAATTAAATAAAATATATATAAAGTCACTCTTTGAAACTATAAATTAAAATTATTGGGCTTTGTATTGTTTATTATTAATTAAAATTAACCAGTTATTTTAAAATATATGGATTTTATTTATTTAATAATAATTTTATAATCACAATGAATTTTTTCATGGAAATTTTATTATTTAAAAAATTAGTGATGCTTATATCAATTTAAAAAAATACCTTGAGAAATCTTATAATAAGTTCAAGAACTTCATTTTGTTGAGGACATTCATCAAAATCAAACCAACCAAATAGTTTATTTATAATGAGTCTTTTACAATTAATATCAAGATTAATGGTTTGATTATTTACTTTAGATTGTAAACTTGCTAAAGCTCTTAATCTAATTTCAACTAAAGAATGCCCTGAAAGAAATAAATGATTAGTTGTTGTGGACCCCTAATTAATGATTTAATATTAAATATACCTAATTTTTCTAATAATAAAAGAGAATTTGAATCGCTATCCATTTAATATAAAAAAATAACTTTTATAATAAAACTAATAATTGAATTTAACATTAAATTTTGACATTTCTCACTTTCTGATTTGGTGGTTGTTTTGTTTTGATAACTTTTGAAATTCATATTCGAAAAGGCGCTAAAATAAATTGTGAGTGAATCTCATTGGTCAAATGTTGTCTTTATATTTTTTTCAAATTTTCTAAGAGTATCAATTAACAATGAATTTGAGAATCTGTATTTTGTTAATTTGATTTATTTATTATATTAAATTAATATTAAGATAATTCTCAAACAATGTACAATAATTCACAATCACAACTTCAAACGGTAATTGCGAAGCAAAATATAAATCTTAATAATAATAATAATGAGCCCAGATTATTAAACGAAATTCGTATCCTTATAATAATTATTTAAATATTTTTCTTTTAATTATATATCTCCTGTTTCAATAATTATGATATCATGAATATTATCATATAAAATTATAATAATATATAATTATAGAAAATAAAAATAATAAATTTTCTTAATAAAAATTAGCTTTGGAATTTCAGTCCATATTTAATTTTTCTACATTTAATATACTTCAATCAAAAATTTTTGATTTTGTGTTATACTCAGGTAATAAATTTGAATGGCTCTTATAAATAATTATCAATTATTAATTTTTATTTATTATTTTCATTTTGAACTTAAGATGAACCCTTAGTTATCAGCGCACCTACTGGATCAGGAAAAACAGTAATCTTTGAACTAGCTATAATTCGGTTATTAAATAATGTTGAAAGGAAAATATTTAAAAATAATGTAAAAATAGTTTATAGTAAGTATTTAATTGTTTATTTAAATAAAATAATTATTATTTTATTATATTTGTTAATATAAAATTATGTTAAAATTTATATACAGGATTATAATGTCCTGTAAATATTAATATTTTTAGAATCTTTATATGGCTCGTGATTCATGTTTTGAGGTCAACCAGTAATTCTTTAAAGAAATACTGTTTTTCTTGTGGTATATTTATAAAGGATAAAATTTTTCTTTGGTTCATATAACTTAGATAATTTTTTTACCGACCGACGATAGTAAGGGAGGTATTGTTTTCACACCAAATTTCACATGTGGAGATTTTTACATATCTCCACGAATCATGCATTTTCTTAACAGAAAAAAGTATTTTTAGCATGATGTCTGTCCGTCCGTCTGTCCGTCCGTATAGATGTGTACAGCCTGAACGGCTTAACGGATTTTGATGAAATTTGGTATATTTACTTAATGCATCAGTGGGATGAATTGATCAACTTTTGGTGCAAATCCGGAAACCGGAAGTGGTAGTATTAGCGATCGTCGATAAGAAGGGAAGGGTTATTTTCGCACCAAATTTCACATAAGGAGATTTTTTTACATATCACCACGAATGTATTGGTTTTATCCTCGGGAAAAATCATCTTCATTATGTTTTTCTTAATTTAAAATTATATGACGTCACCCAGCCCTTCATGACGTCACAGCCTCGGGTAACGCCGGCTACTACAGCTATATATTATAAATAAAATAAAATTAAAAATATTTATGTTATATCCATATCTGTTTTTTATTACATTAATAGATATATTAAAATTATTAGAAATTGTTTCTGTAGCTGGAAATTAATTTATTTCAAACCGTCGGTCGGTTCGGACCTGGCCATAGGTCAACTTATTTTATCCATTTTTTCAAATTTTCTAAGAGTATCAATTAACAATGAATTTGAGAATGTATATTTTGTTAATTTGATTTATTTATTATATTAAATTAATATTAAGATAATTCTCAAACACTGTACAATAATTCACAAACACAAGCAAATATCTGAATAATAATAATAATGAACCCAGATTATTAAACGAAATAATTTAAATTTACTTAATTTTAAAAAAATATTAAATTGAAACTACAAAGTTTAATTTTAAATTTTTAATAACATTTCAAATATATAAAAATATTTTAGTGGCTCCTATAAAGGCTTTATGCGCCGAACGATATAGTGACTGGGAAAAAAAATTTAATCATTTTGGTATTTCTTGTAAAGAAGTTACTGGCGATATAAATGAATTAGATTTTCATAATATGAAAAATTGTAATATAATATTTACAACTCCAGAGAAATGGGACTCCCTTACAAGAAAATGGAAAGATAATAAGCAATTAATTCAAATGATTAAACTTTTTTTAATTGATGAGGTAATGTTTGTTTTATTATTAATAAGATTAATTATAGATTTAATGCAAGCGAAAGAAATAATTGAATCGTTGCAAACTAAAATGTTCGTTATCTGTTTTTTGATGGTTTTGAGTTATTGGTAGGGAAGTGGTCTATATATAGACACATTTCGCATTGCAAAAAAGGTTTGATGTTCTAATTATTAATTGAAGTTTGCTGGTTTTACTGTTAGATGTCTCTAACAATACATTTCTATGATTCGGCATGTATATCAATTTTTTCTATAAACATTAACTTTCAAAAATACAAAAGTCACATTCGGCAAATATAATAGCGTCATAGTTGTTTTCTTCAGTGAATCAGTTGAATTTCGCTCCAAGTCAATCGCATTTGAGGCATTCGTTTCTTTTCTTATTTCATCAAACGAAATAAGCTGGAGTGTCTCCACTCGACTCTATCTCGCAATTTGAATTGGATTAAATAACTTAATATATTATATTTAAATTAAATTTAATTAATTATAAATTATAAATAATAAATATTAAACCAGTGCATGTTTGGCTTTTTATTGATGGCACCTCGTCACGTGTTGGGGCGTGATTTGGAATGTGTTCAAAAATTAATTCTGGTACTTTCAGCAATTCAATCATGCTGAAATTCTATATATAGCAGTTTTATACAATTATTAATCATGTGAAAAATTATCAAACATATATTTTTATTTTTACGGTCACTTTAGAGGAAAAAAAATCAAAACGTTGTAAGTAATGACCCTCTTCCGGTTGAGCTACATTTCTCAAAAGTTGATAGAAAACTATGAATTTTGAATAATGTCCATGTACCAAATTTCATCATTCTAGCTCAAACCGTTTTTACGTAATCTTGTCTACATACATACACACACACACACACACAGACATTTTTCTCAACCTTAGTGAAAATGATTCAGGAACCTTCAAAACGTATAAAAACATCAAAATCTCAACATCGAAAATTTTCGTGATCGCAATACTATCTCTTACGAGATAGTAAAAAGCAGCTGAAGTTCATCGATTGCTGATAGAAACTAAAGGTCAACATGATCCAGTGATTAGAACATGCGAGACATGGTTTGGTCAATTTAAAAGTGGAGATTTCGATTTGACAGACAATGAACATCCCGGTGCTCAAAGCTCAAAGACGAGGGATTGCAGGCGTTATTGGATGAAGATCCAACCCAATCACAAGAAAAATTGTCACAAACACTAAATGGGACTCGAGGAGCAATTTTCCCACGTTTAAAAGCCTTGGGAAAGATCCAGAAGTATGGAAAATGGATGCAACATCAACTGAACGATAGACAAATGAAAGATCGAAAAACCGTTTGTGAAATGCTGCTTCAACGGTCCGAAAGAAAATCTTTTTTGCATCGAATTGTCACTGGAGACGAAAAATTGATTTATTTTGAGAACCCAAAGCAAAAAAATCTTGACTTTCACCTGGTGAAGCCCATCAACTGAAAGGCCAAATCACTTTGGCTGTAAGAAAATATAATACTCTGTGTTTGGTGAGACCAATGTGGTGTACTACGAGTTATTAAGATCTGGTGAACGGTGAATATCGCTAAAGACAACAAATTATCAATTTTAATCATGCATTGATCAAAAAACGGCCTGAATGGGCCCGAAGACATGGCAAAATTATCATGCGCCGCCTCAAACCATTAAACTGGTGAAGGACACATTAAAAGCACTTAATTGGGAAATATTATCGCATCTCCTTACTCTCCAGACCTCGCCCCGTCCAACTATCACCTTTTTGCAACGATGAGACATTCAATTGCAGAGCAGTGCTTCGCTAATTTTCAAGAAGTCGAAAAATGGCTCGTCGAATGGTTTGGCTCGAAATAGAAAAAGTTTTTTGGAATTGTATCCATAAATTGCCAAAAGATGGGCGAAGTGTATAGAATCCAATGGTCAATATTTTGAATAAAGAAATTTTGAGATTCCCTAAAAATTAAGTGTTTTCTTTATCGAAAAACAGGCAAATTTCAACTAACACCGCTGGTACTTTTAATGTATACTACGAAAAGTTCTTAACGAAGTATGTCCTTTTGAATAACTAATTCATGTCATCCCCTGAAGAAATTAAAGAAGTTCACTTGTACGCAGACCACTTTGGAGGACAGAATAAAACTATGCAGTTTTCTTTGATTTCACTTGGCAGATTCAATCAAATTGAGCAGAATTTTTTCCTGTATATTCTTTTCTTTCCTGAGACCGTGACTTCGTTATGAATAAAAGAGCTTTAAAAAAGGATGGCAGGCTTTATAGCATTCGTGAACAATATTTTTTTTTTTTTAATAAATATTTTAAAATCAATATCTTCCTACAAGTTATTATGATTATTGTCATTTTATATTTTTTAACTTGGAAATATAAAAAAATATTTTAAAAAATCTATAAGTTTTATTTCGAAACCATGGTTGCAAACTAAAACGTTCGGTTTTCTACACATTTATGTGTTTTCTGCCTATAAGCATTTTTTCTTGCGAGTATGTTTCATTAAATTATTTAAACGTAATAATATTTATCAAAATATAAACATAATAATTTGATAGCGAAACAGTTTATTTTAGTTTCTGAAAAAATTGCTTTAACGGTCATTGAGTTTAGTTTGCAACGATTCAATTAAAATTAATTTAATTTAAATTATATAATGTAATTAAGTTTATTAAATAATAAATAAAAGTATAAAATATGTATAACTATTCATATATTAATTCTTTTTTTTTCATTAATTATTTGTCTGCAATAAAGGTTCATTTACTAAATGATGATAAAAGAGGACCAATACTTGAAGCAGTTGTAACAAGAATGAAAACAATAAAAAAGAATTTAAAATGTTATGATAGGAGAAATGGAGAATTATTTTACAGGGATCTTAGATTTTTGGCTCTATCAGCTACGTTTCCTAATGTGGAAGATATTGCGCAATGGTTAGGAATTGATGAAAATAGTCCAGCAAAATTCATTAAATTAAATGAGGAATTTAGACCAGTAAAATTAAAAAAAATTGTATTAGGCTATCCCTTTCCACCAAAAAAAGGAGTTTTTCTCTTTGAAATTATGCTTAGTTATAAAATTCGGCAAATTTTAATTGAATATTCCGAAGGAAAACCAACCTTAATATTTTGTAGTACGAGAAAAGGGGTTATCCAAACATGTGAGATTTTAATTAAACAAGTGACTTTTCAAATAAAAGAATTTCAAAAAATTAAGCTCAAACAACAGTCTTGTTTAATCAAAGAACAAAAATTGAAAGAGTATGTTGTTGCGGGAGTAGGTTATCATCATGCAGGCATGCAGATGGAAGATCGGAGAAAAATTGAGGAATTGTTTAAAGATGGTTTGCTGCCAGTGTTAGTAACTACTTCAACTCTTTCAATGGGTGTGAATCTGCCTGCACATTTGGTAATAATTAAATCTACTTCACAATATAATAACGGATGTTATCAAGATCTTAATGAAATTCAGCTTTTGCAAATGATTGGGCGTGCTGGACGTCCCCAATATGACACAAGTGGAACAGCTATTATCATGACACGTGATAAAGATAAAGAAAAATATGAACGTATTGTAAATAATCAAGATATGATTGAAAGTAAACTTCATTGTCATTTGATAGATCATTTAAATGCAGAAATTGTGTTAAACACTATTAAAGGAAAAAATATTGCAATGGATTGGTTACGTTGTACATTTTTATATGTTAGAGCTTTGAAAAATCCAAAATATTATGGTTTTAATTCAAATTTAACAAAGAAAGAAATAGAAAATAAATTAAAAGATATTTGTATGAAAGAAATGGAAGCTTTGGAAGATATTAACTTAATTGAAATGGATGTAAATGATATTGCTCCAACACAATTAGGTAAACTAATGTCTCGCTATTATTTATCATTTGATACGATGAAATTATTTAAAACATTAACTGGGTCCGAAAATATAAATTGCCTACTAAATCTAATATCATCTTGCTTTGAATTTAATGATGTACAATTACGAGTAAATGAAAAACGATTTTTAAACCAACTTAATAAATCAAAGCATACAGAAACAATAAGATTTCCTTTCAAAGAGACAATAAAAACTAAACAAATGAAAATCAGTTGTCTGATACAAGCTGTATTGGGTAATTTAAATATTACAGATTTTTCTTTACAACAAGAAGCACAGAATATTTTAAGAATTGGACAGAGAATAGCTAATTGTCTTATACAATATCTCTATTTTAAAAGAACATTTCATAATCTGTTAAATATCGTAATTCTCTCAAAATGCTTTTATTGTAAACTTTGGGAAAACTCACCATATATTTCAAGGCAAATACCAAAAATTGGCGCTACTTATTCTAAATTATTATCAGGCGCTGGAAAAATTACTTTTAAAGATATTTTAAAATCTAATCCAAGAGATTTAGAAAGAATTCTTAATAAACCTCCTCCATTTGGAAATATTTTAATAGATTATGTTGAACAGATTCCTGAATTTGAATTGAATTTGGAATTAATAGCAAACATGAAATTATTAGTAAAAATAAATGTTAAAAATAATACAACTATTAAAGAAAAAAAAATAAATAAATATTGGTTAACAATTATAGTAGGAAATTCTGATGGAGAATTGCTTTTAAGAGATAGAATTGGTGATAATTTTATATTCGATTCAGGTTATCATACTTGGACAATAAATTTAAAAGAATGTACTAATTCAAATATGATTGATGCTCATTTGATCCATGAACAATTAGTTGGTGTTGACTGTAAAGCAAGTATTAAACTAAACAAAGGACTTGACCAATTCAAAATACACTTAAATAATAGAGTTAAACAGAAAAATAAAGTTTCCAATAATTTAATAAAAGATGAATTTATGAAATATTCACATGAATTAATAAAAAACTCTTCGAGAAGGCTCTCCTCGCCTGTTATTGAAAATATTAATATAAATAATGAATGTATGAATTCATTAAAAAAAAATAATTTAAACTATTTAGAGACACAGTCTATATATCAAGAACAATGTATAAATACCTATGTTAATAACATAGATATTGAAAATGAAAATAACAAAGAATATAATTCAGAATATTCACAAAGTTTTACTAATGATATTCAAAAAAATTTAACTTTAAGTCCAGTTTATTGGAATCATAATGAACAAATTAATTGTGTGGTAGAAACAAAAAAAAAATGTCAAAAAAGTGATATGAATAATTCCTTAATAAGACCAATTGAAGATTATTTAGAAAATATTTTTGAGGATAAAAAAATGTCTCCTATAAAAGATATAAACTCTATTCAATCATCTCAAGATGAATTTTCTATTTTAAGCTTGAAGAATTCTTTTGAGATACAAATAGAAATAAATGAAAGTAATTCAAATGAAGTTCACTTGTTAAATCCAACAGAAAAAATGGAAATAAATTTTCTTAAAATAATTAAGAAACACTTTGAAAATCAATTAGATATAGATGATAATAAATGTATTATTGAACAAATAATTACATTTGATTTAGAGAGATTGGAAATGATTTTTAAAAAAGAATTCATTGAAAATTTATTAATGAAAATGAATAGGGGCAATTTAGATATGTGCTATCAAAATAAGAAAGAAATATTTCTTTCAAATATTCAAAATTTAAAAATTTTATTTTTTTTCAAAGAGAAACTTTTGAGAAAAACTAAAAATAATTATACATATGTAATTAAAGATGATCTTGAAAAAATCAATAAACTTATACACTGGCTTAAAACACAAAAAGATTATATTAATAATCATAATAATATTCCTTATAACACCTTTATTAATATGAATGGAAGTTTATCTTATAATGAAAACTCAACAATTATAAATAATCTATTTAGTGAAGAAGATATAAAAGAATCTGAAATTAAATGGAATTATTTAAAAGATCCAATAAATTCTGAAAATGATTCTTGTAATAATGAATATGAGATTAAGGGAATGCAATCAAAATTTGAATCGTATAAAAATGAAAATATGTATGTTAATGATAAAATAAGCAATTGTTTAGATATAATTGAAAATAATAAATTGGAATCTAATGTGAAATTTAATTTATCATATAATGCAAAGAAAGAAAACAATTCCACTGATGTCATGACTGATCTCATGGCTTTAAACCAAATGATTTATTTACCACATACATTATCTCCCAGAAATACTTTATTTAAAAAAGCATTTAAAACGCCAATAAATGAATCATATGAAAGTATAAATGAAAACATAATAAATATATCTGAATCTATTTTTATTGAAAATAATACACATTTTAAAGAGCTTAATAAAATTGAAAACGGTAAATTACAAGAGAACAATATTTGGGGAAAAGATAAAAATATAGAAAATATAACTTCTATAAATTCTTCACAGCCTTTAAATGAAGATATTTTATCTTCTCTTTGTAGAAATGATTCCTTAGTAGAAAACGAACAAAATCCATACACTATATCTCAAAAAGATATTAATTCAAAACAAGATATGCCTAATTTTCATAATTATAAAGACTCAAATAAATCAGAATTAAGTCATATTTTTAAAACAAATTTAAATTTTTATGAAAATAAAAAACGAAATTCAGAATTAAATGAAGAAATATTATTTCCATATTTAAAAAAAAGAAAATATTAATTTCAAATACATTTTGTTTTTATTTTTAAATAAATTAAAGATAAAGATTTAACAACCAAAAATATTTTTTTGATTATTTTTCCTATGCCACCTTGTTTCTTCTGGATCAAACCCTTTTTCAGAAGCACCATAAGTAGCCCAAAATGGTGTTGGTTCCATATAATCCTAAAAATGATTATTTGAATTTTATTTAAATATATTTTGTGTGAATATAAAAATATAATTTAAATTATAAGATAACAGTTGATTTTCTGTTATTTTCTTATAGGAATTTATTCATACCAGGGCTGAGAAACTTTTAGTTTTTCCAGATAGATGGTATTTTTTAACAAGATCATGAAACTTTTCATAATCAATCCATGTATTCCAAACTCCATTTATATTAAACTAAAAAAAGATAAAATAGTAATAGATGAAAAGAAATTAATAATTATATAATAATTATTTACTTTTTTATGAGCTAATAATAGACAATTAGAGTGTTCATGTTCACATGCGATACCGTATTCAGGTAAATACGAGTTTAATTTTTTGGTAAACATTAATACTTCTTCAAACCATGGAACATTTTCCATTGTGAGATTACTTGCTTTGGATTGCCCGCAATATGTTACACCCTAGAAAGAATTTTTTTTTTACTTATAATCAATATATTGGGGTAGGACATTTCTTTACATATAATATAATATATAAGAAAGAGAATTACAGAGTAATAAAATAATCAGAACTTTAGTTCACCTTAATTTCTATAAAGTCTGGTGAACCCAAAGATACTAATTTTGCATAATTTTCCAATTCATCTACATTCCAAGATTTTACCAAAGTTAATCTATAAACTGTTCTTTGGCCTTTTTCAGATAAAGCTTTTAAACTTTCAATAAATCTTTCCCAAAAATCAGAAAAAAGGGGTCGATCAATTTTTTTAAGACTTTCTTTGGTACTTGCGTCTACGCTCACATATAATTGAGTGACAGGATCCATATTTCTAAAAAATATTGATTAAATAAATAAAGAAAAAGTTATTTGTTTAAATTAGTTTAGTATTTTAAAAATTAAATTTAAAATGTACATTAAATAAAGAAAAATTTTACTTGCCTTATAGCATCAGGAAATTGAGCATTTGTTACAAGAAAAGATGATATTTCTTTTTCATGAAGTAATTCTACAAACTTATTAATTTCTGGATACATTATGGGTTCTCCCACTAATGATAATGCACAATGTTTAACTTTAAAACCTTCTTCAAACTTTTTTGGAATAACACCTGGAACTCCTAAAATAAATATTATTAAAAATTATGATTTGTTACATAAAGAAGAATTGCTTTAAATTTAAAATGTATTTTAGTTAAAAAATTATTTTGGATTAAATATAAAGATATGATGTCAAATAATGAGAAACATGAAAAATAAATTTTACCTTTAAATTGTTTAATCATTTCATAATGGTTATTTAATGCTCCTTTAATGATTTCTTCTGGAGAATCCATTTCCCATTTCCATTCTGTTCCTACTGGATTAGAATGATGCCTCCAACAAAATACACATTTATTAGCACATGCTAAACTTGGAGTAGTTTCCATACATCTATGACTTTCAATTCCATAAAAAGTATGCTTATAACATCCACCGCGACCTCTCAACATTGACTAAAAATAATAAACTCATCCATAAATAAATAAATATTAAGTACCAAAAATAAATAAATAAAAAAAATTATAAATGATTAATCAAATATGCAATATCAACAAAATTATATAAGTAAATTGATTAAGATAAATACATATTACTACCTTGGTCCATCTGCAGAGCTTTACCCCAGAATGAGTTCCAATTAATCTATACCCTTGTTTTGTAAGTGATTTTCTAAGCATTGGCGTCAACATTGCTCTGGGAAGATTTTCTTGAATACCATTTTTTTTTGAAGATTTGATGAAATTACCAATATCTTCAACATCAACTATATCGTTATCACTATCTGAATCTGACTCCATTAGATCTTTCTAAAAGGAAAATTAATAAATGTTAACAAGTTAATTATTTCTTATTGCATTTTGAAATAAAATAGATAAAATTTAAATTATTATATACCTTATTTAAAACATTTTCACTTCTAACAGAATTAACTTGTAATTGTTTTGAATTGTTTTTCCCATAGTTATGAATCATATTTGTCACTTTATAAGACCATGTTTTAAAATCAGCTTCTAAAATCCCATTAGAAGATTCATCACCAACACCTAATTTAATTAATCTCTCACCACTTAATTTATGAAGATAATGATCCACTTGTTTGCCCACCTAAAAAATTCAAATTTCAAAATTTTTTTACATCCGTAATTTGTTTATTGGATTTAATTAAAGAAAATTATATGATTAGTGATGTCAAATATATTGTCAATTAATTTTCAAATTTTATATAATTTTGTATTTACAAATATATAATATAAATTTTTAAAAAATTTGTAAAAAAAATTCAAATTTACTTACAAGATTAAAATGTTCCTTATATAATGAATTTCCATGACCAAAGACTGCATATTTTAATCCTTGAAGAAAATATGAATCTACTCTGAAATCATGAGCGGCTTCCTCCAACCACTTATAGAACCAATTGGCATCTTCAGGAGGTTTTCCTTCATCATGTGTAGGCAAAATAAAGAGACAGAAAATATTTTTCTTACACTAAAAACAAACGATTAAATGAATAAACATGAATTCAGTAATAAAGTAAAGAGCAAACCTCTTTTAACAAATTTTCTTCTGGGTCATAAACATTCAGGTTACTTATTTGAAAGGCAAGATTTTTCTTCATTAGAACAGATGCAAGATCTTCAGATAAAATCTTAAAAAAATAGCATTAATTAATTTTCATTAAATAATTTTAATCCTTTAATTAAGTAATTTACTTGAGATTTATTTGTCCTAGTCATATAAAATATTTTCACAATTTTTTCTTTACTTTCTACATTTTTAGGTGATTCTTTATCTAAATTAATGTGATTTTCCTTGCATTTTTCTCTTTTTAAAGAAATCTTAGTATTATTCAAATGAGAATATAAAAAATTTAAAAATATAATGATGCCTATTGGGAAAATCCAATAGATAGAATATGAGCCAATTAAATGATAACCAAATATTGGAAACATTTTGAAAAATTTAATTGGACATTAAGAACAATATAGGTAAAATTCCGATTCAAGACTAAGTCAATAATATGAATTAATAAAATTTAATAAATTTAAAATTAACGCATGGAAATATTTTGGACTATTTTAACTCAGGTTGCAAATGAAATCATTGAATTAATGTTTCCAGCGCCTCTAGTGATCACATTTAATAATCTACCCAAATACATTAGGTTTAGGTATTTAAAAAAAAACATATGATTGTAAACCATTGTAAGCTAATTCAGTGATTTTTAAATACTCCAATTGTTCTTTATTTTCACTTATTTAAGGTTGGTAAATAAAATTTAATTTGTTATTAACATATATTTCAATTATAATAAAACTTAATTAATATTCGTGTACACATATAAGTCTATAACTATCTTCTAACTATATATATATATATTATTTTATTTTCCTACCTCAAATTACATTTTTTGAATTAAGATCAGATCATTTCCATTAATATACATTTCAAAAAATAAAATTATTAAATTAAAAAAGAATTATTTAATAATATTATATATAAATATAAAGAATCAAAGATCAGGATTTTTTTGTTTTATAATCTCTTTAGCAAAACATTTAAGAAATTTTTTAATATATTTTATTAAACAAAACGAAAAATTTAAATTCTTTTTTTAATATAAACTAAGATAAGATGTGATTAAAGTTTTTTCTTAAAAAAATAATTTAAAATTTAAATATTCCCGCTAATGTTAGCGTGAACAATAAATAATAAATCAAAGAAATTTATTTTAAGTATTCCTAATATTCGAATTGGTAGGTTTATTATTATTTACTTTAAATTATTTCCTATGATATTTTTTGACTGGGATAATACACTGTTAGTAATTTTGATGAATACATGGCTGCACTTTATGTGAAAAAGCAAGTTGTAAGCGCGCGCTATAAGCGCTCTTATGTAGACATCTCAATTTCATATAAGGAGCTGAGCCATTACAAATAAAGTAAGAATTTTTTGTTTTTTTTTTAAATTATATTGTTTAATATTTTTATTTATTTTAATTATCATTTTTAATAAAGAATTTAGTCAAAGATTTGAATTTATATAAATTAATTTTTTTTATAATTTTAAATACAAAAATAAATATTACGGATTTGATTTACCAAAAATAAAAAATTTGCGAAAGCGCATATGATATTTAATTTATTAAACAATATTTTTTAATATAATATAAATTTTTATACGAACTTAGTGAATATATAACTCAAACTTTTTTAAAAGTATTGAAAATTATGATTTTTAAATTATCAAATAGATCCTTTATATCATTAAATGATTAGATATGTCAATAAATCAAGAGAATCAAATTATTTATTCAAATTTTCTTTTTTAATATTTTCTGAATATCTTTATAGATAAATAATTGGTTAATTATAATTATTAAAATATTTTAAAATTACTATTTAGATATTTTTATTAATAATTTTTTTTCTATAGTCATTACATTTAAAGAAAAAATTAAAAAAAAATTTGTTCTATTTGATATTTTTATTTCCTAATTCTTGTAATATTTTTATAAATTATATTTTTTTATAGAATTAATTTCACGCATTTTTAATTTATATATTTTGAAATTATAAAAATATTTTAGGAAGAATTAAGATATAATAAATAAAAAAATATATTTTAATTTTATTTATTATTTTTCAGATGAATGAATCAACAAATAATACAAAATCACAAGTTATATCACCTCAAGTTAACGAAATGGTGACCGTTATTTCTGAAAATCTTCAAACTGTTTCAACAGTATCTGGAAATGCAGTGTCAAATAATTCTCAAGCTCCTCGGATTCTACCACTTCTTTACTTTCAAAAGCCTTCTAATGTTAGAGTTTCACAAACTAGTAATACTATAACTTCAACCAATCCACAAGTAATCTTTTATTCTAGTATTGGTAATTTTGCATTTATCTTCTTAATAAGACTAATATTTACTTTCGTTTGTAGATGATGTTACCAGTTTTAAAACCTGCCGTTGTGGGAAAAAATACACAATTTATTCCAAATTTAAATACTAAAATGACTGGATCACCAACATCTCCCATGCCTCCAGGAATTCAACCTGTGAAAATGTCACCAACTAATCCACCTCATTTTGTAATTCAAACACAAAGACCAACCAATCCAACAACTGTCTCATCAAATCCCATTAACGTTCCTGATACAATCACCACTCCAACACTCAATAAACCGACCCTTGCTTATTTAGGAACTATTTTCAAACAAAGCAAAGCAACTGACCAACAAATAGTAATGCCAGCGAATACCATAAATACTACTGGCTTGGTACCTAATTCTAAATTTTTATTAACTTCAATGCCTGTTCTTCCAAAATTAGCACCTGCACCAGCATCAATCCCATCTAATTCTTCTCCAAAAATGACAAATGTTTTAGTCCCAATGACACTTACAGCACAATCAAAACCTACAACTATAAATTTAAAAATTGCTAATGCTCCCATTGAGCCCCTTAAAGCTCCTATTTCAGGTAATATTACTTATTAATATGTCTATTATTAATAATTCATTTATTTGTATTATATTAAGATAATATTTCCTTTTTTTAGTCCTTAAAGACTCAAAATTACCATCTAATAATTCCACTGGAAATCCTCCACCTTTACAACCTCTTACTGTTCAAAATTTATCAAATGTAGAAAATCCAGAAGATAATATATCAACTACTTTATATCAAGATATTAATATAACAAGCACATCATTACAAACAGAAGAGCAAAATATGATTCAATCGGAAGAAAATAACGAAAGAAAATTTTTTGATGAATCACAAAAATCGGATGAAGCATCGTTTGAAAATAATAAGTCAAATGAAACAAATATTTCTAAAAATTTTGAAGATGATGTAGAGGAAGAAATAATTGAAGATGAAGAACTTGAAGAAGAGATTGACGAAGAAGAAGATATAGAAATGGAAGAAGAAGAAGAGGAGGAGGAGGAGGAAGAAGAAGAAGAAGAAGAAGATGAGGTGACTTTAATTAAAATTAATCCTAAAGAAGAAAATAAATCACATTGTCCTGTTCAGGAAGATGATGTTAAAATTGAAATAATTAAAACAGATACAAAAATAGATAAAGCAAATGAATTATTTTCAGAAAATTTTGATCCTAAAAAAGTTTTAGTTTGGAAAGATGGTATTGGAGCACTCCCTGGGAGCAATCTAAAAGTAATTTTTAAATTATTAATAATATTATTGAAATATAAAATATAAATAATATTAACAATTTTTTTTATAAATTTTTCAGTTTAGAATGAATGAGTTTGATATGATAGAAATGGTAGAAAACGAAAATTCGTTAATTAAAATTGAAAAGACAAATTCTTTAAACGAAAATGAATCAATAGTTTCAAATGATACTGAAAATGAAACAGAAAATTTAAAAGAAGGTAAACAAAATCAACAAAGATCTAATTATTTTGTAAATTAATTTTTTTTTCTATTATAGATAAAAATGAAGTTGAAAAATCTAACAATGAAGAGTTTTATTGTTGTGAAGGTTGTGGATGCTATGGATTAGTAACAGAGTTCGTTAATTCGCGATTTTGTAGTCATACATGTTCAACTACCTTTGCATCAAAAAAGGCAGCCCAAATAAAAAGAGAACAAGATATGTTACAGTTTAAATTAAAAAGAAGAAAGAAAAAAAGATTGAACAGTTTTAAGATAGAGGATGCACCAAAAGAAAAACAATTGAAAGTAGATATAAATGAACCTGAATTAATTGAATTAAATGATCCAGAAGAGTTATTAGAAGAAAATTCAGAAATGTCACAACTTAACACAAGTGTACAAGAATCTATAAAGTCACCAACAAATAGTGAAGATGAATCTATCCCTATTGAAATTTCAGATAATGATAATAAAAAAATCCCTTGGCAAATTGGGAAAAGTGGCTTTTCGTGGAATAAATATTTAGATTTTTGTAAAGGAAAAGCTGCCCCTATTAAATTATTTAAAGATCCTTTCCCTTATTCTAAAAATTTATTTAAAGTAGGTATGAAAATGGAAGGCATAGACCCAGAACATCCATCATATTTTTGTGTATTAACAGTCTGTGATGTCAAAGGTAAAATAAATAAATAAATTATTATTATTTTTATTTTAATTAAATATATTTTTTATTTACAGGATATAGAATTCAGTTACATTTCGATGGTTATTCAAATAACCATAATTTTTGGATTAATGCCGACTCTATGGATATATTTCCAGCCGGTTGGTGTGAAAGAAATAATCGAAAATTGCATCCTCCAAGAGGGTATTCACCATTACCATTTAATTGGGGAACTTATCTTAAACATTGCAAAGCTCAAACTGCTCCTAGAAATCTTTTTGCTAATAAAACTGCTAGTGTAAGTAGTTTAAAAAGTAATATATTGTTATGAAAATATGTATAAAATTAATCAATTTATTTAATTTTTTAGACCATTTGTCCAAATGGTTTTCGAGTTGGAATGAAATTGGAAGCTGTAGATCGAAAGAACAGTAGCCTTATCTGTGTTGCTACAGTAGCAGATCTCCTATTTAATAGAATACTAGTTCATTTTGACAATTGGGATCACGTTTATGATTATTGGGTTGAAGCTACCTCTTCTTATATTCATCCTGTTGGATGGTGTGAGAAAAATGGGCATACATTGACCCCTCCTAAAAGTAAATACTATTCTAAAATTATCTTTTTTCATTTACTATCTATTAAAATTATCTAATAAAATTGCTATTTATTTAGATTTCAAGGGGGTATTTTCATGGGAAACATATATGAAAGAAACCAATTCTGTCGCTGCTCCAGCACGAGCATTCAAACAAAGACCACCAAGTGGTTTCCGTCCAGGAATGCGGTTAGAATGTGTTGATAAAAGAGTACCAAGCTTAATTAGAGTAGCAACTGTTGATGAAGTTGTAGACCATCAACTTAAAATTAAATTTGATGGTTGGAGCGACCAATATTCATATTGGATTGACGATGATAGTCCTGATATTCATCCAGTAGGATGGTGTAAAAAAACTGGATATCCTTTAGAACCGCCATTGAGTATGATTTTCTTATTATTATCATTAATATAATAAAATTAAACATTATTTTATGAATATGTAGTGAATTTATTATTTATATTTTTCCATTATAGCTGAAGAAAATGCAGATATTAATAAAATTGGTTGTCCCACCCCTGGATGTAAAGGTCTAGGACATATTAAAGGTGCAAAATATGATAATCATCAAAACATAGCTACTTGTCCATATGCTTTATCAAGTTTGGATAAAGAAAGAACAATTCCTGACAGAGTATTCAAAAAATTCATGGATTCTGAACCAAAAGAAGAAATTAAAGATAATAATAAAGGGTAATTATAATTGTTTTAATTACGCATTTAATGATATATTTTTCATTTAGTTAAAACATTAGATTATATTTCCAAAATTTTATTTTATTTTTTAGTAAAGTTGAAAAAAATCCTGTTGGTCGTCCTCCAAAATGGAAAAGATCTGAAAGTTGTGATGAAAAAAATTTCCATGATTCTGAAATCAAAATAGAAGATGATGAAGTTGAAAAAAAAAGAAAAAAGAAGTAAGTTAAATACTTAAATAATTAATTTTCTATAGAAAGAAATATTTGTTAATTATTGAATTTTAGTATCTTTTAAATAATGTTTTGAGTTGATTATATTATAATTATTTTTTAGATTTGGAATAAATTATAAATTTCTAATTAAAATATTTATTTGTAGGAAATTCGAAGAAATGATATCACATAAGAAGAATAATGTTCTTAATATTTGTAATGAAATTCATGGATCTATTATCTATCCTGGTTATGATCCAAATCCCTATGTCATGAGCTCTCCTCTTTGGCGAAAACATTCCAGTTATTTAAATACTTATGTTTCTTCAGTCTTTAAATCCAATCCTAATCCATCAACGTGGTCCCAAGAACAAGTTTTAAATTTTATCAATGAAATACCAGGGTGCAAAGAACTAAGTGATAATTTTAAAGATCAAGTAAGAATATCATATTTATATAGTCTATAATATTTTTTTAAATTTTTCTAATGTATTTTTTATTTTTAGGAAATTGATGGTGAAGCTTTATTAATGCTTGCTCAATCCGATCTTGTCCATATATTAGGCCTTAAATTAGGGCCTGCACTGAAACTTTATAATAGTATTGTTTTATTACGACAAAAATCAATTTCTATCTCGTAATATGAAAATTTATTTTAAATAAGAATCTTAATTTGTTGACTGTTTATTTTATTGAATTTTTCTGCATTTAATTAATGTATCTTGTATTTAAACAATCATCAAAAATTGAAAGACTATTATAGAATTACACTCTATATTTATATAACTATAAATATAAAATTTTAACGTTAATTTTAAAAAAATAAATTATATTAAATTAATATTTTATTTTTCCTGAATGAAATTAAGTTTTTAAAGGTTATTTTATATTTATTAAATTTGTATAATTAAAATTATAGATAATTATAAATTTTTTATAAATTACTAAATTTTAACCATTAAAAACTTTCTTTGTTCTATCACTTCCTTCTCTTTTTATATTGAAAAAAATTAATTGTTTTATTATTTTAATCAATGTAATATAATATAAATATCATTGAAGCGTCATATTTTTTTTTAAATGTTTATATATAAATAATGTATATAAAAATAAAATGATAACACATTTATTGAATATATGTATATCTTTCAAACTTTAATTTTTAGAGACTTATTTATTTTAATATAAAATTCAAACCCAACTATATCTCTAACAAAACTCTTGGCTTTAGCAACATTTCTTCATCTAATTCCTATGTTAAAAAAAACAAAGTTTTTATTTGATATTCAAAAATATCATTGTTTTTGTTCCTTGAAGTCGTAATCTGGCTATCAAATTGAAATATTTAACATTGAACAATCTTTTAAAATTTTACCTTTGTTTAAATTTTTTAGAGTACTTATTAAATAATCAATATTTTCAAGTCCGGTTTATAAATAATTTAACTTTAACTCTGAATTAGTTGATTTTTACCGACCGATGATAGTAAGGGAGGTATTGTTTTCACACCAAATTTCACATGTGGAGATTTTTACATATCTCCACGAATCATGCATTTTCTTAACATAAAAAAGTATTTTTAGCATGATGTCTGTCAGTCCGTATAGATGTGTACAGCTTGGATGGCTCAACGGATTTTGATGAATAGGTGTGAGGCATGGTCTATGACCTTAGGAGACCAGAGTAGATTTAGAGTATAGGATTCTGCGAAGTATTTATGGGCCAAAGAAAAATGAGGTCACCGGAGAATGGTGGAGAAGTGCATAACAAGGAATTGAATGTCCTCTATGCATCTCCAGACATAGAATTATAAAATCGAGAAGGCTGCGATGGGCAGCGCACGTGGCTAGAATCGGAGAGGAAAAATGGCGAAAAATATATAGGTGGGGAGACCAAGAGGGAAACGCCCGCTTGGAAGACCAAGGACGCGGCGGGTGGATAATGTAGGAAGGGACGTGAGAGAGATGGGAGAGGAGAAGGATTGGATGGATATAGCTCAGGATTGGGATACTTAGATAAGTGTGGTTGCTGCTGCCAAAAACTTTCGAGTTCCGTAGAGCCATAGAGATGATAGATTATTACAAATAAATTACATACCATGGAGAGATTTTATATTGAGTCAAGCAGGGCCAGACTAAATGATATTTGACAAAAAAAATTCTTAAATTTCAAAAATCATTTAAGTGGAAAGGATTGTGAAACTTTTACTTAAAATAAGAATTATTTTAAATTTCGTATTTAAGTTGACTGGACTGAATATATTAACAATTTACTGGCAAAAATGCAAAAGACAAAAGACAAATATAATTAAAGTAAATTTTTCATTTATTTTAGGTATATTTAATTATATTCGCTTCATATTAATATTAATTAATGGGTAGTATATTATTAAGTTTTTATTTATTTGTGTTTATGAAAACATTTTTACAGACCGCAGGGAGGTATTGTTTTATTTAACCGTTTCTTGCCTTTGTGCCGATTTTGGACTGCGCTCTATGGTTTGAATTGGCGTATAATATCATAATTATAAATACGATTACAATTATAATTTTTATATATTGAAATAAAAATTAATCTTTTTTAATAAAAATTTAAATTAAATTAAATAATATTGAAAAAACGATCTTTTCTCAAATAACAAGTTATTTGATTGTAAAAAAATATGCTGGAGAATACGATAGAGTTGAAATAATGATGATTGTTAAAATACCAATAAGTACTGACTATTTTTTAATTTAAAAAATCTAAATAAAAGTATCTTATATAGTTGAACAAAATCAATATTGATTGAAGAAATCAAAAGGTTCTGTCGATCCTTTTCAAAACTCCATATATCCCCCTAGACCCCGTTGGGAATCCCTGGTCTTTAGCCAACCGGTCGAACAGGAAGGATATTCAACTTTGTCTACGATAATGACAAACGATATTAAAGAGGATATGTATTGAGAAAAAAAATTGTGTATACCAAATGTAAAGGAATATACATATCTTAGTTAGACGATAAAGTTTCATGATAAAATGAAAGGAAAAATTTCATGAAGAATAAATTTGGCTTGAGACAAATTCAATTTATTAGTTTTAAAGTCCTGCGTTTTATCTGTTCTTGCATATGGAGCGCAGACATGGGGCGAGATCAAAATTAGATCCAAAGGCAAGAAACGGTTTTTTTTGTCATTTTTTTGGATAAATAAAAATAGACCCCACAAAAAAGACTAGAGACCACGGAACGTGCCAAGTTTAATGTTCTTCATATTACATTTAGTGCGCGGTCCAAAATTGGTACAAAAAGACAAAAAACAGCTTTTTTGAAAAAACATATGGGTTCAACTGTCGTTCTTTGCAGGGGGAAATTCCGGTCTTGATGGGTAAATTCAACCTAAGATAGAGAGACCGTAAAACCTAAAGATAACTGAGTGAAAAAAAGGCGGATCTTATCTTTTGGGCCGCGCCCTTAAAGATATAATAAGACCATCTGAGATAGGAAATGGAGGACAATAATCTATATATTAAAAGATCAAAATGGAAGCTGGGGTAAGTCATCTGGCTAGATCAAAGGACAACAGATGGACCAAATAAATGAATGGTGGCGGCCAATTGATAAGAAGAGAAAATAAAGAAGACACAACACAAATTAATAAGACAACATGGAGAGAATTGGGTAATACTTATGTGCAAAAATGTTAATGTAAATTCAATGTAAAAATGTATTTAAATGTATATAAATCAATAAAGTTTAATAATAATAATAATAACTTGAGTCTGTCTTTAATATTAAAAAGTTAAAAATTTTAAGATCAACAATGCTTATTGGATGATTCTAATCTATATTATCGCTTTAGGTCTTATCTCCAAGATTATGTCTTTGTTTTATATTAAAAATGGCTTCAGATTTTATCCAGGGCAATGTTTTAATCTTTTAGTTTGTTATCTGAAAATTTATTTAATGTCTCATAAGTTAATAAATGTATTAACATACATCTGTCTGTCATCTTGTATTTTATCTTATATTTTAGTTTTAAAAGAAAAATCATATCACCATTTCATTTTAATTAATTAATATTCAATTTAAAAACATTTATTAAATAGATTAATTATAAAATTTTTCAATCCACATTTATATGTCTTAATTTTAGAGATTTATATATTAAAATATCAATTTATTTAAAATTTTGGTTGAAAAATAGTAATTTTATGTGCTTTAAAAGAAAAATCATATCACCGACTATATTAATTAATTAATATTAAATTTAAAAAAAATATATTAAATAGATTAAATAGTCCGATAAAATTTTATTGAGACCTTATATTAGATAAAATTTTGTTAATAAAAACCTAACTTTTTTTAACCATAAATAACAAAAAGGAATTCAAATGTGAGATAAAGGAGGAGGTGATAAGTTAAATCTCATTTCTAAATGTGACTATTTATTTTTAATTTTCATATTTGCTCAAATATTTGATTTTACAATTTCTCTAAATTATTTATATTAAAAATATTTGATAAATTATATATAATTTCATTTAAATTTATTTTGATATTTTTCTATTATCCAATCAAGGTTGAAAATTTTATTTTTAGGGATTTTTTATTATAAATTCAAAACAAGATTACTGGACTGAATAACTAAAATAGGTTAAATTTTTTGACATTTAACTAACTCAATTTTGGAAAATAGTTTAGGAATAATTATTTATATATAATGGCATCACAAACAATAAGAACTGGTGTAAAACAAGTTAAACCAATTTTATCGGTAAGTAAAGCAGAAGCGAAACGAAGAGTTATAAATTTATATCGAGCATGGTACCGTCAAATACCTTATATTGGTAAGTTAAAATTTACAATACAATTTAAATGAATAATTAATTTATAATTATACCATAATGATTTTAGTTATGGATTATGACATACCTAAATCTACAGAACAATGTCGTCAAAAATTAAAGGAACTATTTTTAAAGAATCAACATGTAAAAGATATTCGAGTTATTGATATGCTCGTTGTAAAAGTATTTATAAAAGTTTCCTCTAGATATATTTACTTAAATATTAATTGGTTGTATATACTAAACAATTTTATTATTTCAGGGACAAATGGAACTTAAAGAAACTGTAGAAATCTGGAAACAAAAAGGACATGTTATGTCATTTTTTAAAGAAACTCATGAACCTCAGCCAACTGATTTCTTAAGTAAATTTTTAGCAGGAAAATAAGATTAAACTGTTGATATAAATTAGATTCTTAATTTCTTTAAATTTTACAATTTAGTATGTTGTATATATAATAAAATTATTTAAATTTACATTCGAAATTGTGTTTTTATTAAAATTTATATAATAATAGAAGAAAGGTTAAAAATAACTTCCAGAAAATTGTTTCACCTGATAAATGAATAAGAAAACATAAATGAAAAAAAATATTTAAATTGATTATAAGTAAATGTTTTCCTAATAACAAATTAATGTTAATGTTTTTTATCTTAAAAATACAAATTTTAGTTTTATTAATTCTCAATTAACAAAACTATCAATACTGTTTTGTTATTGGTGATCGAGTATGATTTTATCTACTGTTAATAAATAATTCACACAAATCAACATATAAAATATCATTTATTAAAATACTAACAAGGCATAAGAAATGGTAAATATTTGAAGGTAAGCATAAATTTTAATATATTTTAATACAACACAAACAATTTCTAACAATGAACAGAGACGAATAATAATAAATATAGTAAGTAAGGTAAATGTATCAGTGGTGGACCATGTTAAGAGAAATTTTCATTAAAAAACACTTATTCTGTAATAAAAGTGAGAATAACAACAAAACAAGTGCTAACATATTGTACAACTATTTTTAATTATCAATACATCACAAACATTCGGTTAATTTATATTTAACCGTTTTAGTGACATTGATTTTTACCCATATCAACTTAAAAATGCCAAGGAAACACGACAATTATGCCATTTAACTTTTTATCTATAAAAAAATGTATTTCCTCCAAAAATTGTACAATTTTAATAATTTTTTCGGTGTTTTTTTAATAAAAACTTGTACAAGGATAATAAAATTCAAAGAACATTATGGAAATATAATTGTGAACAAAAATTATAACAAAAACTGAAATCTAAAAGTAAAAAATTTAACATGTATGCTTTACCGCACAGACTCCATGGAGCCCCTTCTTACAGCACAAATCAAGTTGCTCCTCTTCACAGCGCTGTAATCCTTGCTGTTGCCGTAAATTGAACCCGGGTAATTTTTCTAATTCAAAACTTTGCTAGGAAGATGTAGTCAGATTAGCCGTTCTGGTCTATTTTTGCTGAGCAACTATTTCTCTTCTAAATCTTCAATTATACTTGTAAATTTCAATCTCGTCATTTTTTTGCCAATATTTTTCTCACTATACAATATATATGCATTCACCACCATCCTTCCAAATACAGTAAATACAACATTTTTCCAAAATTTGAGAGTTCTTCGTTCATCCAAATAGGTGTATAGCATTTTGTTGCTTTCGTCTACTTCGCCCATAAATTGATTATATTGGTGAATCATTGATGGTTTATTTTTGATAGATTTGTAATTTCCTCTCTTTTTTGTAATTGATACATTTGCTATATCACTGCAAGTAGAAATCAAAATAACGGCATTTTTTTGACTTTTTGTCTCTAAAGGAACACATTAGCACAGGATCGTTGGAGAAATACTTGGGCTCGTTTACTGAAACCTTTTTGGCTTCTTTTGGATCAAGCTTCCTATTTCTACGAATTGTTCCTGTTAGATATGTGGCTTTCTGATAAAGGGACCGTGTAAGTTCTACACTGGTGTAAAAACTATCCGTGAATAGGTGGTATCCTTTGTTCATATAATTTCCCATTTGCAAAAGTTTTTCTGCCAGAACAAATTCAGAACTTTTTCTTTTATCTCGTCTTTGTCAACTTTAGATTTAGCACCACGGAAACAAAAGAATCCAAGACAATATTTCAACAAAGAGTCACAAAGCATCCAGAATTTTATGCCCCACTGATGATGCTTCTTGCTGGGGATATATTGTTTGATTACAGTATGAGCATTTGTTCCAACAAGAGATTAATCTATGCTCAACTGTTGGTTAGGTATATAATGCTGCTGCAAAACCAAATTGGCGTGATCTACCAGCACTTGAAATCTGGCACATGGATCGTATTCTGGATGTCCAGGTGGAGCTAAGGTTTTATTATCTATCAGATGGAAAAATTTCAAGAGCAGCTGAAATCTATTTCTCTATTCTTTCCTCTCCTCTCCATTATATATCGTCCTCTTATCCTTGAACGAATTTAACAAAATAGAGGGACCTGTTACATACTCAATAAATAATATAACTGAGGCCAATTAATTTTAGTCATTCTATTAGTTATTCTATCTATCTCTGTGACTCTACGGAACTCGAAAATTCTTGGCCGCAGCAACCACACCCCTTCAAGTATTCCTATTCTGAGCCACAACCTTCCAGTCCCTTTCCTCTCCCATCTCTCTCACATCCTTTCCCACATTATCCACATTAGTCATTTTATTACACTTTTTAAATCAATAATATTTTTTTTTATTAATAAAATATCAATTATTTAATTACATTTTTCAAGATATTTGAATAAATTAAAATTAAAATATTAAAGAGAATAATGTTATTATAAATAATAGGCAATTATTTGAAAAATATATTAAATTGTCAATTGGAAACAATGTACAAAGTCAGGCATTTTAATGAGTGCATGATTAAATTCATGACTCGATACTCCACCAGTTTGAGCTAAATCCATTTCTTTTAAAATCTGAAAAATTAAAATTATGTTAATATTATAGAATGGTATAAAAAATATTTTACTTTATGATAATTATTAACGAAAATAATTGTTCTTTATTCTTATTTTTTTATAAATTAAAAAAATTGTTAAAATACTGATAAAAATTTATGAATATTTATACTCACATTTGTTACTTACATAATTTTAAATAATATAAATATAAAAAATTTTATAAAAAATAACGGTTTCCTCATTGACTAAAAAGAATAAAATAATTTCACTATAAGCCTGACAAAGTTTATGGATGAATTGCATCATATCCAACGAAAAACATTGGGTGCATTTAGTTTTATTTATTTATTTATATGAAACCAAGTCAAATTTTTGTAATAATAAAGATTTTATTAAACACATAAACTGACAATTTTTTTTATTATGCAATAATTTGGATAGATTAAGACAATGATTCTCAACCTTTTTTACCGCGGCACACTTTTAACGGTTTAAAAATTTTCGGCACACAAAGAAAAAGATAAGTGTAAAAGTTGATCATATTGAAAAAAAGTTTTACCTTTTTTTTAGAACCAAATTGAAAAAATTTAGAAAAAAAAGTTTAAGAGCCTCGTAATCTCGCTGCACAGTGGTTGAGAATCACTGGGTTAGGAGCTAAGAAATTAATATTTTATTATTTTCACTGTAAAATATACGTATATCAAAGTGTGTAACAAATTTTAAAAGAATTATTATTTTCTTAAATTTACATAATATCAATCAAATCCAAAACAATTGATTATACTAGAAGAAATAGTGTTACTTGTTAATTAAGTGTTTTAGTTTGGTGTATATATAAATTAGAGCTCTATATAAAGGCATTTAATTGCATAGAATTATAATAGAAAGCAAATGAAAACTAAATGCACCAAACGTTTTTCGTTGTATATGAAGTAATTCATCCATAAACTTTGTCAGGCTTATAGAAAAATAAAATAATTTTTATAATAAAATAATTCTTTTTAGTCAATGAGAAAAACGTTATTTTTTATATTTATATTATTTTATTCTTTTTAGTGCAATTTTAATTAGATAAATTTATTTAATATAACAAGAGAAATAGAAAAGATGATGTTATACGAAAATTTGCAATTTGAATAAAACAAAAAAAAAATATTCTTTTAAAACTGATTTTATGTATTTATGTTAAGTTAATGTTATTATTGGATAATAATTATTATATAATACTCATATCTTATCTTCATAAAAAAGGGTTTCTTTTATTGCTTTATTTTATTTTCTCTCCCGGACATAGAAAAAAGGATCTTTCTTCTATGCCTTTTGAGGAGAAACCTACCCCTACTAGAAGTGATTAATAACAATTCTACTTCATTAGCGCTAGACTTGATTAATAAGAATTCATCATTAATTTTAATGCTATAAAATATATTTAATTACTTTCGAAATTAAAATCTATGCTGAAATCAATATTTATCGATTTCAATTTGTCATCAGAGCGAACAGACATGAAGCGAAGTTGATAAAAACGTTATAAAAAATATTTTTATTATTAATTTAAAATTTCATGATATATTTCAGTAAGTTTAAATTTTATTAAAAATCTAAAGTGATGATAAAATTTTAAAATCTTTTATATTTTGTTATGTATTTATTTTACCTGATTTGCGATATAATCTTTATTAAAATACTCAATTTCAAATTCTCCTGTTATCGTTTGAATTGTGTTCATTATATCATCTTTTCCAATAATTCCATCATTATCATAATCTTAAAATGAAAATATTAATTGTTAGGAATAGTAAAATAAAATATATAATATTAGTTTAGAGGATAATAAAATAATTTATATTCTTTTTTAATTATATTTTTAGGATAATAAAATTTTTTGTTTATTTCCTCAATGAAAAAATGATAAAAATACCAAACATTTTAAATGCCCAAGCTGCCTTAACTTCACAAGGACAATTAGATGATAATATAGAAAACATATCTAGCATATCCTCAAAACTTAGAAGTGAGTCATTTTGAGATGAAAATATTAGGATCATTCTATTCCAAAATGGATTCACCTTTAACGAAAATAACCATCATAAAGTGGATAACATTATATATATATATATATATATATGATTATTTACTTTGAATTCTGGAAACATTAAAATTATATCTTCCGAATTAAATCTATAAAATGGATTTATTTGCATCATTTCAGGATTATATTCATTAAATCGTTTAAATATTCTGTTTACAAAAAATAATTATATATTATATTAATTCATTTATTAAGCTAATATATTTCATTTTATATTTACTTTAATATGTCACGTTTATGTAAATAAGTTAAACTTAAATAATCGTCCATATTTTCTTCAGGAATAGGAATAGATGATTTTGAGCCCATTTTATTTAAATAAAAAAATACTCGTTTTTATAATGATTCACAAGTTTTGAATTTAAAATGAATTAAATAAAAGTAGTTCTAATTCTTTCTTAGATAAATTTTCATTAAACGTCATGATATACTATCTTATCATACACTTTGTATGTATTGTGATATAAAAGCAATGATAAAAAAATAATGTTTTAACCATAATAGCAATTTACTTATTATAGGAGATATCCTATATATTATTATTTTAAACGATTAAAAAAGTTTTTATAATAATTGATGCGATCTAGAGAGAACATTCATTACGAATTAAAGCCCATGTTCCCTAATATATTAATATAATAATATCAGTGGCGCAACCAGAATTTGATCCTGGGGGGGGGGGGTGTTTAGCCGCTCCACCTTCCTATGGCGCCCCCCCCCCTCCCCGGGCTCTCTCAAAGACAACTTTTCATTAAGATTTTTTTTATATATTAAATATTTAAAAAAGTTTTGTAAATGAAACACTGATTTTACAAAATCTGGCAAAAAAATTTAATTTTGTATTTTATTTACTAGTATTCACAGTTTTAGAAAGAAAATATTTTTTTTTTCCAGCTATAAGTAAATCATTTTAGCTTTCCTCTTGGAATGAGGATAGCTTATACGATGGTCGGGAAATTTTGAAAATTTTTGCTCCGAGATTTCCACTTTTCAGACGGTTCTGAATCCAAAACTGCAAAATAAAATTTTTGAACCGGCCGGCCGAGATTACGTCTAAACAAAATTAGATATTGTTTTGAAATTTGATATTCAGATGTTTTTTTGGGAATGATGGGCGGGGATTGGATTGTTTTTGGACAAGATCGGACCATAAGAGTAAGGGTAGTTTAAAGAAGTGTCAAAGCACATTTTATTGATTTTCTCAATAATTACCGATTTTTATGAGAATTATACTATCGTATTTAATTTATAGGGAATCGAATTTACTAAAAGTTTCATTATATTCATTTTTACCTAAACTTAATAATAAAGGAGTTATTTATAAAAAACTACTTTAAGATTTCGAAAGCTTTTCGTCCGTCCGTAGTGGCAGGATATTTTGAAAGAAATCATGTAAAAATCCCTAAGAAAAAATCCCTAAATAAAAAATTTCCCTAATTTTTTTTTACTTATTTAATAATGAATAGCCGAAGAGACTTGAATGAGGTAGTTATACCAGTTATACATCATGCTAGGTGTCATCACATCTGTTCCACCTGGTTTTTTAGCGTCCCATTCTTCATGGTTTGCTTTCATTATGGCCAGAAGCTCATCATGCGAGTCGCTGAATCGTTTCCTTGGTGCATCAGGCTTCTTACCACGAACATCCCGACAGATTTCCAAAGAGATGGATTTGCTTAATCGGGTCCCATACTGATGTCTTGTAACCTCCTAAGCGAGAACGAAGAGCATTGTTGTAACCTTCCAATGCATTGTTTGTTCGAGGCAAACCCATCAAAGTGGCATCGTAGATGTTCCAATGTCGAATTCGGGGTCATAAAAGCCAGCCAAAAATTGTTTACCTAGCCAAGTGCGCTCGAAGTAAGAAAAAAGATCACGAAGTTTTACCCTGTTGGTCGTCCAGCTAATGCTTGGTAGGCTACAATGACTTTTGATGGTGGTACCAAAATCAAAGCTGCAAGAGTTCGTAAATGAGTGGAGTTGTCAGGATTATCTATATCATTATAGAGCTTCAAAACTTCTCTGGCATTGACTTGATGTTTCTATAAATGCATTGAGCAAAATGAAAAAGACAACCTTTGATGATAGTAAATTTCATTAATTGCGTTGTATATTCCCTGGTGAAATGGAGTATTTTGTATTTGGAATCATTAAGCTAATAAACGAAATTTGAGTAAATTACCTTTATTTTACATACGAATTTGACACCCCTATTTTTTGGATTGCTTATTATATTATTGCATTAATAGATAGATTTTTATAAAGTTTATATTTTTTTACAATTATAGATTAGTAAAATGAAAGAATCATAGACATATTTTAGATTTGTTTAAATAAATAATAAATAAATTAACATATGGATACTAAAAGGATAGGATTCTTAAATGTAATTGATAATTAGTAATCATGTATTTATTAATAGAGCAAATAAAGTAGTAAATATAAATACTAATAAATCAGATGTTTATTGATTTAAATTATAATTTGGGCTATGCTATATTTGTATGTAATAATAAATGTCTATTTAAATATGATTTCTGATTAAATTTCTTTTTACAATAATTGCATGCATAAGGTTTTTCTCCTGTATGAATTAATAAATGTCTATCTAAATCAAATTTCCGATTAAATTTCTTTTTACAATAATTACATTCAAAAGGTTTTTCTCCTGTATGAATTAATAAATGTTTACGTAAATTTGATTTGTCATTAAATTTCTTTTTACAATAATTACATGCATAAGGTTTTTCTCCTGTATGAATTAATAAATGTGTGGTTAAAGTTGATTTCTGATTAAATTTCTCTTCACAATAATTACATTCATAAGGTTTTTCTCCTGTATGAATTAATAAATGTGTAGTTAAACGTGATTTCAAATTAAATTTCTTTTCACAATAATTACATTCAAAAGGTTTTTCTCCTGTATGAATTAATAAATGTCTATTTAAATATGATTTCAGATTAAATCTCTTTTCACAATAATTACATTCATAAGGTTTTTCTCCGGTATGAATTGATAAATGTGTGGTTAAAGTTGATTTCTGATTAAATTTCTCTTCACAATAATTACATTCATAAGGTTTTTCTCCTGTATGAATTAATAAATGTGTTTTTAAACTTGATTTCTGATTAAATTTTTTTTCACAATAATTACATTCAAAAGGTTTTTCTCCTGTATGAATTAATAAATGTCTATCTAAATCAAATTTCTGATTAAATTTCTTTTCACAATAATTACATTCAAAAGGTTTTTCTCCTGTATGAATTAATAAATGTCTATTTAAACGTGATTTCACATTAAATTTCTTTTCACAATAATTACATTCAAAAGTTTTTTCTTTTGTATGAATTAATAAATGTTTATTTAAATATGATTTCAGATTAAATTTCTTTTCACAATAATTACATTCAAAAGGTTTTTCTCCTGCATGAATTAATAAATGTGTAGTTAAAGTTGATTTCTGATTAAATTTCTCTTTACAATAACTACATTGAAAACGCCTGTCTTCTTTATTGTTTGAATCAGTTTCTTCTTTAAATTTTTCGCCTAAATATTTCTCTGTATCCTTTTTGAGTTTTACATCATTTTTGAAAATGGAAAATATTTTTTTATGAAAACATTTTTTTAGATGTTTTGATAAAAATTCTTCACTTATAAAATTTGTATGACAACATACACAAAGAAATAGAGGACCTAAAAAAGAATTGTTTTCGTTATTTTAAATCATTATATTTTTATATATCTAACTATTTTATAATTAAATTTAAGGAATAATATCATTACAAATAATATTAAAAAAAAATCATTTTAGTGACAATTATTATTACTTTAGATGAAATAAGTTGACCTGTGGCTACGTCCGAACCGACCGACGGTTTGAAGTAAATTAATTTCTAGCTACAGAAACAATTTCAAATAATTTTAATATATCTATTAATGTAATAAAAAACAGATATGAATACATAAATAATAAATATAAACATTTTTAATTTTATTTTATTTATAATATATATTTAAGACCAGGCTGTGACGTCATGAATGGCTGGATGACGTCATATAATTTTAAATCAAGAAAAAACTAATAAATATGATTTTCCCGAGGATAAAACCAATACAAAGTGTATGATTCGTGGTAATATATAAAAAAATCTCCTCATGTGAAATTTGGTGTGAAAATAACCCTTCCCTTCCTAACGTCGATCGCTAATACTACCAATTCCGGTTTCCAGATTTGCACCAAAAGTTGATCAATTCATCCCACTGATGCATTAGGTAAATATACCAAATTTCATCAAAATCGGTTGAGCCGTTCAGGCTGTACACATCTATACGGACGGACAGACGGACAGACATCATGCTAAAAATACTTTTTTCTGTTTAGAAAATGCATGATTCGTGGAGATATGTAAAAATCTCCACATGTGAAATTTGGTGTGAAAACAATACCTCCCTTACTATCGTCGGTCGGTAAAAAACAGAAATAAAATCTAACCTTTATATATTGGATATATTGTGTCTTCTTGTGAATAAAGATCCATTTTTAATTAATTAATGTATTATCAATTATAAAATATATACTAGGTAATATGTAATATGAACCAGATGGTGTGTGATATAAACGTTTTAAATTTTGATTGTGATTTACAATTATAATAACAACTTGGTCTGTGAAAACCACTAACAGATGCTCAGTGCCATTCACCACAGAGCATACATACACAGAGTAAATCACTCAATCACAGAGCATACATACACAGAGTAAATCACTCAATCTGACTCAATCACTCAATGCTATTTTTTTTTCACCTCTAGTGATGGCAATGATGGCAATCTGGTTGGACATGTGTGAGCGTTTTTACCGACCGACGAGGGAGGCATTTTTAAATTTTTTTTGTATGAATATTGGGAATTTAAAAATTATTTATTGAGATATAAAATTAGCATTATCTGTAATCAAATATGCTTTTTTCAAATATCCAAATAAATAATTTAAATTAACAGAAAACTCCACCTACTTTTATGTAATTTACATAAATAAAATAAACGAATAATGTACTTGTTAATATTTAATATGTATGGATTAAAAATTTCCTTCAATGTAAATATTTGAAACGAGAGAAACACATACGAATTGTTCTTAGTGAGAAGGAAATTTATAAATAAATAAATAAATAATCATTTCTATTTCCAAAAAGATAATATTTAAAAAGATCACAAGAAATCCATAAATCATTGATTAACTAAGAATAATTAATCCAACGCATTTTTAATCATCTAAGTTTATCAAACAACTGATTTACGAACATTTGGGTAAATTTATAAATGAAAAAAATGTGGGATGTCTCCGGTCGGCTATCATGCAAATTCCAATTGGATAAATTAACACATATATATTATATTTAAATTAAATTATAAATTAAAATTAATAAATAGTATTTATTAAACCAGCGCAAGTTTGGCTCTTTGTTGAGGGCATCTGGTCACATGCTGGCGCGTGATTGTTAGTCAACGTGCTAAAAAATTAATTCCGGTACTTTTAGCGATTCAACCAAGCTGAAATTCTATATATAGCTGTTTTATGCAATTTTTAAACATGTAAAAAACTATAAAAGATATACTGAGAGGAGTACGTGAATATATTTGATTTAATAGTGCTTATTGTGAATTTCTATATTGCTGTGAAATTTGTATTTATTTATCAAATATTAAATAATTTAACTTTGATATTTGATTTGTTACAGTGACCCCAAAAAGTAGGGAGAAATTCTTGTCGGCCATATTGTTCACTGCATAACATTGAATTTCACATAAGACATAATACATTTTTGTTTCAAATTTTCTCGTATGTTTGAAATGTTTTTCTTAGTTATTTCTTCTTTATTTTATAGTTTAGTTAATATATTTAATAATTTAAAATAGTTTTTAATAATTTAATTTGTATTTAATATTAAATTATTTTTTATTTGATGTTTTTGACCTATTTTTCCCTAATTTCGGTCCAGGCTTGATTACCTCCTTGGGAGGTTGTGTCTCAGGCAACTGGGTGTCATGCTCACCTTGTGATTTAATTTTCTGAGTCACAATTAAAATTAATACAAAAATGAAAAAATTTTTTAGTGATTTTTTCTTTTAGGGATTTTTGATGGTCTGTGATTTTTACCCGTTTCCATTTTGAAATAAGTTGACCTGTGGCCAGGTCCGAACCGACCGACGGTTTGAAGTAAATTAATTTCCAGCTACAGAAACAATTTCAAATAATATAACATCATGCTAAAAATACTTTTTTCTGTCAAGAAAATGCATGATTCGTGGAGATATGTAAAAATCTCCACATGTGAAATTTGGTGTGAAAACAATACCTCCCTTACTATCGTCCATATCTGTTTTTTATTACATTAATAGATATATTAAAATTATTTGAAATTGTTTCTGTAGCTGGAAATTAATTTACTTCAAACCGTCGGTCGGTTCGGAACTGGCCACAGGTCAACTTATTATGATTTAGGAGAAAATAAATAAAATAAAATAATTTTTTTATTTCTTATATTTAATTCTGTACGAAAAAATAAGCAATTTTTATTTTTGTTAAAATTTTTTTAAAATAAAATAAACTTACATATACACTAAGTTATACTTTAATAAGTTGACCTGTGGCCAGGTCCGAACCGACCGACGGTTTAAAGTAAATTAATTTCCAGCTACAGAAACAATTTCAAATAATTTTAATATATCTATTAATGTAATAAAAAACAGATATGGATACATAAATAATAAATATAAACATTTTTAATTTTATTTTATTTATAATATATATGCAAGACGAGGCTGTGACGTCATGAATGGCTGGATGACGTCATATAATTTTAAATCAAGAAAAAACTAATAAATATGATTTTTCTCGAGGATAAAACCAATACAAAGTGCATGATTCGTGGTGATATATAAAAAAATCTCCTTTGGTGCGATCGCTAATACTACCACTTCCGGTTTCCGGAATTGCACCAAAAGTTGATCAATTCATCCCACTGATGCATTAAGTAAATATACCAAATTTCATCAAAATCGGTTGAGCCGTTCAGGCTGTACACATCTATACGGACGGACGGACAGACATCATGCTAAAATTTCTTTTTTTTGTTTAGAAAAGGCAGGATTCGTGGAGATATGTAAAAATCTCCACATGTGAAATTTGGTGTGAAAACAATACCTCCCTTACTATCGTCGGTCGGTAAAAATATAAATTGCTGTATATTATGTACTATATTACAAATAGAAAAGAAAAGAAAAATAATTTTTACCGACCAACGATAGTAAGGGAGGTATTGTTTTCACACCAAATTTCACATGTGGAGATTTTTACATATCTCCACGAATCATGCATTTTCTTAACAGAAAAAAGTATTTTTAGCATGATGTCTGTCCGTCCGTATAGATGTGTACAGCCTGAACGGCTCAACCGATTTTGATGAAATTTAGTATATTTACTTAATGCATCAGTTGGATGAATTGATCAACTTTTGGTGCAAATCCGGAAACCGGAAGTGGTAGTATTAGCGATCGACGATAGGAAGGGAAGGGATTTTCACACCAAATTTCACATGAGGAGATTTTTTTATATATTACCACGAATCATGCACTTTGTATTGATTTTATCCTCGAGAAAAATCATATTTATTAGTTTTTTCTTGATTTAAAATTATATGACGTCATCCAGCCATTCATGACGTCAAAGCCTGGTCTTGCATATATATTATAAATAAAATACAATTAAAAATGTTTATATTTATTATTTATGTATCCATATCTGTTTTTTATTACATTAATAGATATATTAAAATTATTTCAAATTGTTTCTGTAGCTGGAAATTAATTTCATTAATAAACTTCTTACTGATATATTTATAATTTTTGTTTAAAATTTTCATTAAGATTTTTGAATAAAATTAAGCTTATTGATTTAATAGAATTAATAGAATTAAACTTATTGATTCGATTTAAGATGTATTCTAAAACACCACTAATTTTAAAAATTAATATTTGTTTATTTTATTTTATTTTAATATGTATTACCGACCGACGATAGTAAGGGAGGTATTGTTTTATTTGAAATAATTTGCAGTAGAGCGCTCACCTCTGCACACCCCGCTCGCTCCTCTCCATGCCCCTCGACCTCTTGCCGGCTGGCCGAGTTGAACGTAATCAGTTCCCCTTCACTGGTCAGTGTAAGACCTCTCCACTGAAATCATCCCTTAATCAGTCGCTAATTAAGAATTAATTGTAATTTTATTATTTATTTTTATTAATTAAAAGGAAAATTAGTGAACTTTAAAAAAAAATATTTCAATAAAAATTAAATTTTATAAAGTGCATTTTTATAATTTTTTATTCATATACCCAAATAAATTTATAAATTTTTCATTCAAATCTTTGAAAAGAATTAATCTTTAATATTCTATCAGATCTCATTAATTAAATTTTAATAAAAGTTAAATTAAAATTATTTAAAAATTAAAAAATCATATACAAAATTTTATTTTTCTTTAAATATATTTATTGAAATATTTTTTAATTTCAATATATATATTAATCCTATTAAAACTTATTTATTTAAAAAATAGGAAGAAGTGCTGATTATTTTCAAAATTCATATAATAATATAATTATAAATAAAAAAATATAAATTTCTTATAATCATATAGGAATATATAATTTAAAATATTCTATATATTCTTTCTAATCTCATTATCGCTCACACCGTTCCTTTCAAATCTCATATGAATATAGTTTTGTCAATTTCTATTTATCTATTTATTCTATTAACTTTTGAAAAATGAATAATATTTCTATTACCTATATATCATTTGCAGAATAAAATCTTCGTGAAATTAAGAATATAATCATAATTAGTTTTCTGATGTTTTCTAAGATATTTTTATTATATGTCTATTAAATGCGTATTATAACTAACTTATTATAATCATGGTTCTAGATAGGATGTAAAATAATTTTAGTATTTTAATATTACAGAAATAAGATAATATTTTTAAAAATCTATACACTTTTTTAATCCTATTAATATTATTTATTTATTTATATCTTATTTTTTTATTTCCTGTATATAATATAAATATCTAATCTTAATTATTTTTTTCTTTATCGAGGCGAGAGTGATGGACATCAATTCAAGTCTACGAGCTGTTCTTCGAGTTTAATCTGAGAGAAATATCTACCCTTTATTAACTCCGAGGTCAGTATTTATTATTAATTTTATTTTTAATTCAATTTAAATTTATTGATTATAAACTAATAAGTTATTTTTCTTCTTATATTACATATTTCAATCTTCGTTCCTGCTACTGAATGTTGATTTGAATTCTTGATTGTCTTCTCCATCCTTCATGACGATGAAATGATTGAAATACAGCTCTCCAAATGTAAGTAATAATCGTTATTTATTTAGCATGGCGCACTTTAAAATAGAAAATGTAAATATAATATTTAAAGTAAAGTTTAATATAATATAGAAAGTATAATTAAATTACAATGATTTTTTGCTTTTGATAATATTCATTAGGAGATTATAGAGAAATATATTAAATTATATGACAGAATTTAGTGAGATTAGGGAATTTCAGAGTACATCTTTCAAGAAGAAGCATTGATAAAGGAGGCAGAAGAGACAAAGATATATATTTTAGAATTAGTAGATTTCGATGCGTTATACTGGGAGGGTGGCTATTTTTTATTATATATATATATATATATATATATATATAATTAGGAATTTTCAGATGGTTGCCTCCTACATCCATGCATGTACTCATCATACTAATTCATAGATTAGATTAGAATTAATAAATAAATAAAATGTGGGTGGATAAAACAAATGCCATGCTATTATTTAAGGGATGGATTGCATGAATAACCACTCCAAGTCTGAATTGTGCCATTTTGTATTACTGAGAGTGTATTTGAGGTGGATTGGATGAACGGGAATTCGGGAAGGTAATTCAGCAAAGTTCCGAAATGGGATTAGCCTGAACAGGAACAAATTGTTGGTTACCTTTTGAGCGCAGGGCTTTTTCGATTAGCATGGGCCTTCCATCCATATTGATGGAGGCTATGCACTCCCTTACTAGGTAGGTTTTATTTCAGGTTGCTCCGAATGTCGCGATTTCATTTCGAAATCCAAAAAATCAAAGGCACTCTCAGCTGATTCAAAGAGGCTACAGACCAAACGCCTTATTTTTTTTAATCTTTTTTTAAGGCAATATTTCTTTATTATTACTTTTTCTAAATTTCGGAAGGCGAGGCTTGGAAGGGCTAATTTATGGGGAAAGGAGGAGGCCCTATTAAATATTCAATTGTTTTTTTTTAATTAAATTAATAATAAAAAAATAATTGAATATCGCGGTTATTTTCTTTAACTTTTTATTTTCATTTTGAAATATATAATTTCATAATTTAAACTTTGATATATTTTAAATATTTTACTATATAGGTAGAATTAACTATTATTATAATTTCTCAATTTAAAATTAAAATCCAAACATCACAAAAAAAAAATCATATATATTATAAAAATATAACTCTTTTTCATTATTATTTCCTTTTAACTTACCAAATATAAAAATATTTTATTTTTTTTTATTACGGAAATTATTTCATATGAATATAAATATATTGTAATCGAATATATCTATACTCAATAATAATTTAATATTAATAAATTATCAATTTTTTTTCTTTTCATTGTACTAATAAATCATATTTGGAGAGAAATAAAATATAGTTAAGCCTATTTAAAAAATTGCAAACCGTGCAAACATGCATGTATAATTTTTGTTAATTATAAACATGTGGTACAACTTATTTTAAATAAAATTAGATCTCCTAAAATTTTTTTTAATTTTGATAGATCAAATATTCTTATTCTTTATCTGACTTACAAATTCCATACGATCATTTTGCTTATTCTTATGTGTATTCTGTCCCAGTGTCCCCGCAAAAATTCTCCGGGAGATAAAAATGTCTCGGTTTACATAAATAATATCATCCATGAATAAACCCAATATTATTCAATTTTTCCCAACCGACGATAGTAACGGATGTATTGTATTCACACCAAATTTCACATGTGGAGATTTTTACATATCTCCACGAATCATGCACTTTGTATTGGTTTTATCCTCTAGAAAAATCATCTTCATTAGTTTTTTCTTAATTTTAAATTATATGACGTCACAGCCAGCTACTACTTATATATTATAAATATAATAAAATTAAAAATATTTATGTTATATCCATATCCGTTTTTTTTTTTGCATTAATAGATTCATTTAAATTATTTGAAATTGTTTCTGTAGCTGGAAATTAATTTACTTCAAAGCGTCGGTCGGTTCGGACCTGGCCACAGGTCAACTTATTCATCTTGAAATTAAAATCAAATTATTTTAATTAATTTTTACCATTTTAGGAAACAAATTTTTGATGGGTCATTTTTAGAAAACCTATTTAATAATTGTAATAAATAATTAAAAAATTGTAAAATTTTCAAAGATTATAACAATAAATTGTATAAATTTGTTAAAGGGTCGAGCGACAGCTAGGTGTTCCAGGTATATAACAAATTTTGAAAGAATTATGATTTTCTCAATCAAATAAAAAGCAATTGATTACTTGTTAATCGAGTGCTTAAGTCGTATATACGTATATATAAGGTGAACATTTTTTGAAAACACCAAATCAGGACATTTTACCTTCTTTTTTTAGAACCAAATTGAAAAAATTCGTAAATTAAAGGCTAATACATTTCAAAATAGGTATAAAAATAATTAATTTATAATTAATTATATATCTAGGACAGGGATGGCGAATCTATGGCACGCGTGCCAAAAGTGGCACGTTTGAAAAATTTCATGACACGCATAAAGACAAAATTATTTTTTTAATAATTATAATTTTTTACACAATAGAAATAAATTAGAAATGAATAAATCACATTAAAATTAAAATTTATGAAATTTGTATACTGAATATTTATTTATCTATCTTAGTAGATTAAACCGGCAAATTATACATTTTATTAAGCTGAAATATCGCTTGAATTCCCTCGCAGTATAAAAACATGCATGATAGATAGACTCAGAGTATACCTTTTGGACTTCTATTATGTCATTGCATGTTGTTACCGTACAAATAGCACTGTTCAGGATTTAAAATTTTTTGCAAATCTTTACTCTTCATGACCTGGGGAACCCAAATATGACTATATTTTTCGTGTCTGTCATTTTATTTGTCTGTTTGTCTGGGAAATTGTGAAGTTATAAACTCAAAATTGATTGGGGCGATCAAATACACCTATTACCAGAATATTCTTATATGCTGTAAATTTTATCAATATTTATTAAAAAAAAAGAAAAATTAATTTTATAAAATTTATATCAACCTTTGCTTTACTTTACGCATAGGACGGTTGGAGAATAGTGCCAGAATCGCAATCTTTTTCTAGAATTTAACATAGGAAGTCAAAACAAGAAAATGTAAGTGGTTCACGGTATCAAATATAAATTTTGCTTTTTTGTCATTATCTACAACTAAAAACTACAAACTAAAATCAATTAAAGAATTTCCATACAATAAAAATAAAAAAAAATTTTCTTGGAAAGATATATTTTTACCAAAAATAAATTCAAAAGTTTTTAATAATCATTTTATTTTTTTGGAATAAATTTTAATATTTAAAATTATAACACATTTATACCGGATAGTTAGAAGTTATACAAAAATATTCGATTATATATTCAAGCTAAAAGGGGTACAGGTGGTAGAGAAAAAAATGACAATTTTGTGGCACGTTAATTACTTCAAAAAAAATTTTTATAATTTTGTGGCACGGACATTGAAAAAGGTTCGCCATCTGTGATCTAGGATATATGAATAAATATAAATAATATATATACTTGCTATTGGAGTGATTTAAATAAAGTTGATGAAAAATCGATTGCAATTTTTCATTTAAGAGAACAGACAGACAGACAGATATGAAGGAAAGTTGAGAAAAAAATTATTTTGGGAAATTTTTTCTTAATTTTCAATCTAGCTCAACACTTTTCCCCAGCCTTTCTTCAACATTTTTAAACCGTCTACAAAATAGGATTTCGGAATAGTATTTCTGTAATGTATTAGTGAACCCATGTCTGATCCACTTTTATGTCGTCATAAACTCGTCTCCTATTCTCCTTTGAGCTCTCTATACACTTCGACCAACGTTTCTCCCTTCCAAAAATAAGATTTGTCGAGGATATCAAAATATATTTTTTTGTAAGATGATTTCATCGTTAGAGTCAAATCTCTTTCAGCCGAGCCATTTCTTCAGGTTTGGAAACAGGAAATAGTCACTCGAGGCTAAATCCGGAGAATAGGGTGGATGAGGGAGCAATCCGAATAAGCAATTAATGGATTTTCATGGAAATTCACTTTTTTCCATTTTCTTCTTAAATCACGAGGTAGTCTGCTATTAATGGATGTCAAACAAAAACTAAAACTAAACTAAACCAGCTGGTTCAAATTTTGACAGGCGCCATCTGATAGTTGACTGCTGACAGGAGCAGTGTTACATTTCATTTAAGAGATGGGAAATTCAAAAAGTCACGGACTTATTGCCCTACCGTACCTATAGACTAGGTTTGGATTTAAAGTATTTTAATGGGTCAGGATAGAAATAAATTGTATTATGAGCATTTTAATTATTATAAACAATAATTATAATAATATAATATATAATATAGTTTTTTTACCAGTGGTCAGGAAAATATTTTTATAATTAATAAAATGAATATTATAGTATTATTAAAAATCAAAACTTATGAAATATTCAACTGTTCAATTATAATTTGGATAATACTTTTTAGGCCCAATGCAAGTTCTTTTGCAGAAAATGGTTTATTTAAGGGAGGTACATGAATAAAAAGTGAGCGTGAATCATTAATATTGAGTGATTGATAATAAATAAATTCACAAAGATATCTGAAAATAAAAAAATGAATTAAAAAATTAAAATTTGATAAATAATTTTGTTATTTACCTTCCACAATTCGTGGATATATCAGCTTTTATATTTTGCTCATTCAATTTTGTTATAATATTTGTAAGATTTATCTTTGTCTCTTTTTCTTGCATGTTTGATGAATTATTATTTATACAAAAACCATTAACATCTTCTTTACAATAGCCATGATTATGAGCTTTTAATTCTAGCGTAAATTGATCAGTAAAAGAGGAAACACCAACATGGATTACAAGCTGTGAAATCATTTATTTTATTTTAATTTCTATCTAGGGCTAGGGTTTCTAGTTAACTTGTAATTTAGCTTATTGAATAAATAAACGAATATAATTTAATTTTAATTGATTTAATAGGTAAATATTAGATAAATATGAAACATACTTGAGGTTTATAAGTTTCCCAAAGTTTTGGAATTTCTTCACATACATATTTATAATCAACTGGTACCTCATGAATAATTAATTTATTATCAGAAAACATAGAGGGAAGAAATTTAACTGCTTCCCAACTAGCATTAACAGCATGATTTTCAAATGGACCAAAGCCAGTTACTAAAATATGATTTGACATGATCTCACTTGATATTTTAAAATAGTAATTAATTAAATAATAATCTATTAAATGAATTCCTCTTGTAAATAATGTCTATCTTTTGTTATACTGAGTAAATAAAAAGAGCATATCTTTCACAGATTATATATTATCTATTATGTCAACATATTTCCCCTTAAAAAATAAACAATTAGTTATAATTTCATGAAAAATAAATTTTAATGTATATCTTCTAAATGTATAAAAAGTTTTTGTCTGTACAAAATTTTTTTGCATATTTTAGTGTTTCATGACCTCTATAATCCAAAAGTGTCTAGAATTTTTCATTTCTGTTAGGCAAATTGTGACGTTATAGTGACAAAATTGTCTGAACTGATTACCACAAACCATCCGTTATTACCACAGACTATCTAATATTACTATGAAATTATTTGACAATATTTTTATATAACTCTATTTAAACATAGGCCAGAGACCATCCCTATCACATCCGTACAATCCGTATCAGACATGGACCATGAACACTTTATGTCATTTATGTTATTTCAAGAAACATTGCCACCATGCGGCATGCGTACTGAACTAATTGAAAAAAAAATCGAGCTTGTGTGTATGTATTTTTACCTGATTTTTACCGACCAACGAGAGTAGGGGAGGTATTTTTAAATTTTCTTTTACTTTTTTTTTTTTTGAATGAATATTGGGAATTAAAAAATTATTGAGATATAAAACTAATATTACAGCAATCAAATATGCTTTTTCAAGAATGTTAGTTTTATATCCAAATAAATAATTTTTAACTTAACAGAAAATTCCATCATCTTTTATGTAATTTACATAAATAAAAAAAAACGACGAATAATGTTCTTGTTAATATTTAATATTTATGGATTAAAAATTTCCTTCAATGTAAATATTTGAAACGAGAGAAACACATAAGAATTGTTCTTAGCGAGAAGGAAATTTATAAATAAATAAATAATCATTTCTATTTCCATTAAGATACTATTTATAAATATCCCAAGACACCATTTATCATTGATTAACCAAGAATAATTAATCGCACGCATTTTTAATCATCTAAGTTTATCATACAACTGGTTTACGTACATTTGAGTTAATTTATAAATGAACAAAATCTGGAGTGTCTCCACTCGACTATCTCGCAAATTTGAATTGGATTAATTGGCAGAAGGTTACGCGTCTGCCTGATCTTGTTCTTTGTTCCGTTTCTCCTCTTGAAGTTGGTGTGTTTGCTACTGGTTCTGCTGGTGTTTCTGTGGAGTCGGCTAGAATAAACGCAGGTTTTACCCGATCGATGTTTACTCTCTGTTTGCCGCTGGGTGTCTGTATTTCGAAATTTTTGTCCGCCCTGTTGAGTACTTCGAATGGTCTGTCGTATTAGGTTGTAGGGGTGTTCGGTCGCTGTCATGTCTTAGGAAAATGTATTTGTAACTGCTCAGTGACGGATGAATAAACGTTTTCCTATTGCCATGATGTTCTGTTGGAATTGGCTTTAAATTCTTTATGTGTTCTCTCAACTTGTAAATGAATATTGGAATGTCTGTAGGTATTTCTCGAGCGTCGAAAAAATCTCCTGGCAGTTTGATAGGTGCACCGTAAGTCATCTCTGCTGCAGTTGTGTTATGTTATGATCGGAGTCCCATTAGTACTCTTAGTGGTAGCTTCTGGACCCAATCTTCTGTTAGGTGAGATTTGAGTGCGCTCTTGAATTGTCTGTGCCCTCTTTTAATCTTCCCATTTGCTGCGGGGTGGTAAGTTGTGGTATTTATGTGTTTGATGCCCAGCGATGTGGTTAGACATTTGAACAATTCACAATCAAATTGTTTTCCCCGATCGGTGGTGATAATTTCCGGGATTCCGAAATGTGCTATCCATGATGTTAATACTGCTTTGGCAACTGTTTCTGCCAAGATGTCAGTAAGTGGAATTGCTTCTGGCCATCAAGAAAATCTGTCGATCATCGTTAGGAGGTAACGGTATTCTTGATGTCGGTAAGGAGCCTACAGAGGATGGGCTAAATGTGTCGCTTCAGCTAAGCTGTCTTTTAATATGTTGAAATCTTGTATGTGTTTTTCTGTCCATTCTATTTTTCTTCTGTCATTCTTCCTGGCACCTTTAAGAAAATCTAAAATTGAGGCTTGTCAGGTTGGACTTCGATATGGTGATATGCTCTTATTAAATCGATTTTTGAAAATATTATCTTGTTATCTAACTGGCTATTGAAATCTTGCAAATTTGGAATGGGGTGCCTGTCTGGAATTGTGATGTTGTTAAGAAAACGGTAATCTCCCCAAGGACGCCATGTGCCGTCTTTTTTCTTCACTAAGTGGAGAGGACTCGCCCAGCAACTCTTTGATGGTCTGCAGATTTCCATTTGCATATTTTCTGGAATTCTGCCTTCGCCGCGCCCAACTTGTCCGGAGGTAATCTTCTTGATTTTCCACTGACTGGATTTCCTTTGCTTGTAATTGAATGATAAACTGGAGTTGAAGGTGAGGAAAAATTTGATTTCAAGGGTATATTTGGAAATTTTTTTATAATTTCTGAATACTTTATGTTTGGTGGGATGGAATCGACTTTTGATACTTTGATTAAATGACCCGCAGTGGAAAGTGTTGTTTTTGGATCAATTAATTTTTTGTTTTTCAGGTCAATCAGTAGGTTGTAATGGTGGATGAAATCTGCTCCGATGATGCAGGATTGGACCTCGGCGATGACGAATTTCCATGGGAAATCTCTGCGAAGGCCTAAATCGATTGTTAACATGCGCTCACCGTATGTGTTTATAGGCGTTCCGTTGGCTGCGTATAGTTTTCTCGTCGTTTCAATTTTTCGGTTTCTTTTTGGTGGAATGACCGAAATATCCACTCCCGAGTCTATTAAAAATTTTATGTTATTTGTTCGATCGAGGAGGTGGAGGCGACGAGATATGAGGCCTGTTTCATTGGTCGCCGACAATGAAGGGCCTACTAGTTTGACGGTTTCTTTTTAAAAGGCTCTTGGCATTTTTGGGCTTTCTCTTTATAAGTAAAATGATACCAACATAGAGTTCCGGAGTTGTATCTTGATTTAGAACGAGGTCTTGAACGAGAACGATTTCTACTATTACGAGAGGACGATCGGCTTCTTGTCCGAAGTTCCTGTATGGCAAATGTCAATTGTTCTTTTCTAGTTTCGAGGCTTAATATCCTATCATTATCGTGAATTGGAGGGTGGGAAAATGTATTTTGTGCATATATAGATGGATCAGTGGGAGTAATTTCCAAAATTTTATCTGCCATTGAGGCTAATGAATTTAGATCATCTTTACTTGAGGCTAAAATAACAGGTAATCTTTGTAAAAAAAAGGTTTTTAAAAATTCATCCTTAATTTGTGTACCTGCTAATGTTCTCATTTCTCTCAAAAGTTGTTGGTTTTTTGTCTCCTAATTCCAATTCGGATATTAAATTATTTGCCTTTCTACACTTCGATTCTTCAAATTCGTGAATTAATCTAATTTTCAAATCTGTATATGGTGTTTGGGACAATGGTTTTATTAAAAAAATCAGAAATGGTTTCTGCTATTTCCGGTAGTAGGGATCCAATTATATAATTAAATTTTGTAATTTGAGATTTTATGCCAATGTTTTGGAATTGAGATTTAATTTGCAAAAACCATACCTTGAGATTTTTTCGCCAGAATTGTGGAATCTTAACAGAAACTCTTGCTAATTCTATTTCATGTTGATTCGTAGCTTGATTGGATGTGGTTTCGTTCATTTTAATTTTTTTTATATATTTCTTGTTAATATCACGTCAGGGTCACCAGTGAGGAGATTATACGAATAAGAAATGTTTTGAACAAAATATATTATAACAACGTTTGTATTTATTGAAAATTTTATATAATTTTTTATTTATTATAATTATAACACGTATGAGCGCGTTGCTAATTACAACAAGAGTCAAAGGGGTGATTTTTCAGATGGGACAACTTAATGTTTTTTTTTACTTTCTTTTTATTTCTGCTGCTCTCCACAGTATTATTTAACAAAAGAATCATAAATTCTTATATTTATTTAATCTTTTATTAATTTTAAATTAAAACTAATTACATTTAATTATATCAATAATCTATGGTAAAATTTTTTTTAGATAATTATTAATTGTAAATATTTTTATTTAGAATAATAATATACAGATATCTCTTCTCAAATACATTTTATTTAAAAAACTATTCAAGAAAATATATTTAAATTTAATTAAATTTATAAAATATAAAATAAGAAAAGTAAAATAAATACAACATGAATAAGAAATGGATAAAAAAATTTATTTGAATTTTTTAAATATTTTATTTTTAAATTTAATTATTATTATAAGGAAATAAAGGTAATATTTATAACTCAAATAAAAATAATTTTGTAGGACTTATTCAATAAAATTTTTTCTTCTTAGAGAAGTTAATTTAACCGTACATGTCTTCTCTATCCGCGCCTACACCGTCACCATCTTCTAAAGATGAAAAATTAAGAAAGTGTGCTGGCCTATGAACTTCGTGATAAAATTCTTTAGGATTACAAAGCTGAAGTTCATATTTCATATTTGGATCATGACGCACTCCTAAAAAGAAATTTTGTACCATTTAAAATAAATAAAATGACTAAGAAAAAAAAATATTATAATATAAAAAAAAACTTGCCCATAAAATTATAATTCCATGATCCTTGAGTAGGAACCATGAAAAATCCAAGAAAACGATCAGATAATAACATTTGAACTTTCTCATAATGACTAGGTAAATATCCTTTTGGATTATTTCCTTTATCAGTGTTTTGACGGCCCCATTCATATCCACTAAATAATTAAAAAAAAATATATATATTATAATATTTTTGTAAATATAGAATATACTATGTTTGGATAATTCTGAATTATTTTTATGCTATATTAGTTTTATTAATGACATGATTTAATATAATATTTAAATTAAAATAATATTAGTATTGGCAATTACCTAGGTGTCAATTTATATGCAGTTAATGAACAAGATCCTGGAGTAAAGCTGCACGTGATAATTATTGTTTTTTCACCATCCCATGATGCATTATCAGCCATGACTCGGGCATGTGTTGTTATATCTTGAGGAGACAATTGAGGTAATTCATTCGGCTGAGTATGAATCCAACCTAAAGGTTCCATTTCCTAAATTAAAATTTATGGTTATTATAAATAATCCTGAGATAAATAAAATGATTAAACTACTTTAGAAGAATATAATATAAAATAAAGTATGTACCTTAAGATATTGATGATTTGGCAGTTGATTCGGTAAATGAGCAGTTTGATGAGTACCCCATTGTGGAGGCATTACAATACACCGGATTTCTTTAACTTGGGGATTGTCTGCAGGACTGACACCATAGAGATAACCAGCAATCTGTAACAAAATATCATGTTTAGAGGAATTATACATTTATTTCATAGTTTGCCTATATGTGATCTGGCCACGCTAAAAATTCGCTGTGGCAATCCTGCAATTATCTTTAGAAGTGAGAAATGGTACTTCTGACTGACAATTATAAGGAATTGGAAATTGGTTGTAGTTTTTCAATTAATCTGAATTATCATGATATATAACTAGTATAGGAAAAAAAATTACCTGTGCACGTAAATCAGAAATGGTGACGAACTTTTTAAGGACGTTCTTGGGCAAAATATATGTATAACCAGTTTCTTTAATATCATCACTAGCAACATAGATATGATTTGTCCTAAGGTGAAGGTTTGTTGCTGAAATTGCCCTAACACGCCATTCAGTTTTGCTTGAAAATGTTTGCGTTTCATAATTACTAGTTGTTGATGTGATAATTTCATCTCCATGTTTATTAACGGTGCGTGTTGTTGTTGCTGTTAGTTGAGATTGTTCTTTAGTTTGTTTTTCAATTTCTGCAATTTGTTGTCTTTGAGCAGAAGGTGCACTAATTTCCATTCCAAGTATAATATCTCGAATTTCAGATTGTGTGAGGGAAGCAACATTTACACTAAAATAAATAAATAGGTATATATTATATATACATATTTAATTATATATAATATATTAAAAGAATAATAAATTACGTACTTATTTTTTTTCCCGTAATCAGCTAAAATTAAATCTTTTAATTGTACTTCGACTTTAATCCATTCCTCGTCCGACAAAGTGGGCCAAATATGATGTGGTTCAGTTATTGTTGTTTTATCTGGTTTAAGAATTACTTTAGTACGTTCTGTATTTACATGTAAGGCTCGTAATATTAATATTAATCTTGAAAATGCCTGTAAAGTAAATTATTTAATGTATTCTATAATATGAGCTATAAAAATTCGAATATTATTATAATTAAAAATGTTTATCATAATTACAGTATAAGAGGATATTGTTTTAAGCCAATCATCGTAAAGATTGAATAAAACCATTTGAGGTTCTGTTGCTTTTAGAATTAGATCTCCAAATTTTTCCACTTTTAAACAAGCTTGGAAAGGTAATTGTAGTTCTGAACCTTTTATTACAATATTGGGGAAATCCAAAAGATGCACCTGAAACAAGAAATTTTCAAATTAAATATTAATAATGTAATCCAAATAAATGATGCATTTATTAATATAATTAATATTAAAATAATAACTCACTTCTAAAGGATCAAGCATTCCTTTTCTTGTTACAATAATTTGTTTTGGTTGTTCTTCAACAGGTAAAGAACGAATCAACGCGGCAACTTCTTCAGCAGTTTTCCATTTTGCTAATTGACCTAAACGTTTTTGACCAGCCCAAACAGATGTATGAATAATTTTAAGGAAGAGCTGCCCAGTACGAGGGTTAAAGATGAAAATTGCTCCGTTAATTGGTTTTGTGGTAAGGTTACCTTCAAATGTCTTATGAATTGTTACTCGGTAGACATTTGTATCATCAACAAACCTAAAAATAATATATATAATATTAATAAAAAATTGAATTCAATTTTATTAAAAAAAGAATATTACCAAATAATTTGATTGCTAAATAATTCTCCATAATTCTGACTTGAAAGATATGGTTCAGTAGGTTCGGATGAATATAGTTGTAATGCTTTTCGAATACGTTCTCGTAAAACATAAAGTGCAGGATTTGCTTTCATAATCTTAGCCATTGCCTGTTGAATTAGAGGTTTACATCCAGGAAACCAATTTCCATATGCGCTGTGTAAGTTATAAGCTAAATCTATAGCTATTAAAAGACCTATAAAATAATAATTTTTAATATTAAAAAATTATTTTTTTTAAATAAACAATACTAATTTACCAGTAGGTGATGGATAAATAGACATGTTATCAGTTGTGTAATCTAAAAATTTAGCCCTGGCATATCGTTCAATATCATGTGAATCATAATCTCCCCAACGTAATTGCACATCAATCCAATATTTTTGAGTGGTGGTATTATCCATTGTATCCCTAAAATATTATAAATAAGTTATTAACTATTTCAATTTATTGAATAATCAATAGATATTTCATGAGCATGTTTTCAAATTACTTAGAATCTGCGAGCAAAGATGGACGAGAAACATTCCATTTATAGGCAGCAAATAATAAGATATCTGCACATGATGAATTCATTTTATAGGATTTTCTTGGATGGATTGTTTCTTTTTGCACGGTTTCGATTTCAAGGGCATCTAGTTCTTGGTCAAATACCTAAAATATGAAGAACAAAGTTAGATTTGTTTTAAAATTATAAAAACAAATATTTAAAATACCTGACAGAGATCCATAACTATTGATTCATGAACTTTCTGCCATAAATGGGCACGGAAAATTTGAATCAATGAAATTTTCAACGTTGGAATTTTTCCATGCATAAAAATACCTGTTAAATCCAGTTGGACCTTAAAAATATAAAAAATAAATGTTAAAATAAAAGTAGAAAATTTGAGGAATTTAATGATTTGGTTTTTAGTTAATCACCTGAAATCCAACATAAACATTGGCTCTATTAATCGTTGGGGACCACCATAAAGTAAAGCGACGATTTGGAATTTGATTGAGACCTGATCGTTGAGCGTTTGTTAGTTTTTTATATTTCATTGATTCTTCAAAACCTGATGCTTTTTCCCTATAAAATTTAAATAAATATAATTTAAAAAAATGATAAAATAGTCACAATAAATAAATAAAATTACCAGAAAAGACCTTCCCAAGTTGGGAAATAAGTTCCTTTAAATAGGGTATGCTCTAAAATCCCTTCTACTCCACCCAACGCTTGTATCATATCAGTTCGATAATTATTCAAATTCCATAATTTGCCGTCATGTCTCTGATGTGTCCACCAGAAAGGGTTCTGTTTTAAAACCTGAAAAATTTCAAAATAAATTTATTATATGCTGAAATTAGTTGTTTTGTTATATAAAAAAAATCGAAAACAAAAAAAATTTTTATTGATACCTGATATTGTTTAAATTCAGTTCGAATTCTCCAACCTTTATCATAAGCGAGAGTATGTCTATCCTTTTGGAAAAGGGTGTTAATCCTTGGAATTCCGCGATCCCAACTGTCTTCTAAATCCTCGAGAGTTAATCTTCGGTTTTGAGCACCAGCTTCTTGGCGCTTTAATGCATATTCGGCCCAAACTCTTTGGGAATCAATAAATTCTGATTCCCAAGGTTGAATATAACGATAGAGATTGGGAATCAATTGATCTTCATCATGACTCATTCCGGATCGAAAATGTGTAATGCCAACATCAGTTTGTTTAGACCATCGAAGATCAGACTATAAAGAAGAGAAAGAATATATATAACATAATAGATTTAATTTTATTTTAATCATTAATTTATAAATTTAAATGCTTTAGTTAATCATTCAGAGAGCGAAATATCCATGGTTAAGCCACTATCAATCGTTTAAAATTGTGTGCTTGTTAATGCTACCAACATAATGGCCAGTTCAGACCCCTGTGCTTTTCATCATGATAAATTAACAAAGATAAGAAAAAAATTAAGAAACTTTTTAGTATATATTTACCTGTGGGATTAATACATGTCCCATTGATAACATCCCCAGTCCACCTAATTCTTTGGGGGTGTAAAAAACTACAGGCGGAAATCTTGAAGGCATTTTGGAATTAAGACCAATTTTGATACGGGTTTGAATTTTATTTTCACATTTCACAAGAAGATCTAGAAGTTCTTGTGTATTAACAACAGCTTCTCGGAAATAGGTCATTAATCCAATAAGTGCTGTATTCCATTTGTTTACAATCTTAAAAATAATTTTTATCATAAATCTTTGATCAATTATTTGAAATAAGAAATAATATAATAATCTTTTTTATTTTATTATATTTTAAAAATCAAACTAATAATTAAATATAAAAACCTTTGTGAATGTAGTAGATCCCGAAGCCATAAGTATCTGGCGCACTCTATTATGAAATCTTTGAAGGGATTCTTCGTCAACTCTTAAGAAACATTGAGCAGTTCTTTCTTTAGTAACTTCATTTTGTAAGTTCCAGACCCCGTCTCGATGTGTAAATTCTTCATGTATAGTTCGACACTAAAAAATTTTTTTTTTTTTAAAAAAAATCTACTTATCTACAAATAAACTCAGAATTACTTCATAGCAATACAACACTATCCCAACCTAGGTCTCCTCCTTCAAACCGTTTATAATGTTATTTATAGCATACTAATTATGTCGGTTGTTATCTTAATTTAAATTCCTTCTTTAATATTATTAACAAACGCGATTAATTATATTCAAAAATTTTCAGAATTATGTATTTTAAGATTTTGCGTTTGGAAGAAAGAAATACTTGGTTTTAGATTTATTAATTTTCAAAGTCGGAAAAAATTTGGTTTAATGGTATATAATATATATTATTAAAAGAAATATTCTCTTGTAACAATTCCAATTAGTTGCTTTGATTTTTAATAATATTCTTTGTAATTTCTTTGAATCTCTACATACTTTTTGATTATATTAACATATATAATATTCACCTTAGGTAAAATTCGACATTCAAAACCGCTCATATTAAAAAGTAAATTAGGATTATCCTTAGAATAAACGCTCACAAAGCTATTCTCCCATTCAATAGTCGTCGTTGATCGTGGTAACCTGTTTTTAATATCCCAAAATACAGCTCTTCCTCTGAAATAATATTAAATTTATTATTATCTATAAAATTACAAATATAATGAATATAATTGAATTAATATAAAGCTTACAAATTAACATCATGTTTCATTAAACGCATTCTGGCATCGCGTGGCCAACATTTTTTATTATTGTAGCCAACAATGTTTTCATTATTCGGATCAGGATGTTCAGTAAGATATCTTTGGATTAAGTCACGAGCCTCATCAGCAGTGAAGCGGAAAAACATATGAACTCTATCGACATAACGGCAAAATAAACGAATAGGATGAGCTGATTCAGAAGCAACATCTTGGAAAGTTAAGAAGTCGTTAGGCATTTGAGGGGGCCCAGCCATTTCACTTGCTCTTTGTAAACCAAGGACAAGTAAATCAAGAACAAGGCCATAATATTGTACAATAAATGAAGCAAATTGTAAACCACGTATTATTCCATAACTGTTGGTATGATTCATGTCCTGAAAAAATAAATATTACTTTTTAAGAGAATTGAAATAAAAATAATAATCATAAAATCTTTTTATTTGCATTGAAAAGCCAACGTTTAATTTATTTTTTTTAATACCTTGTAATTAATAACAACATTATTTTTGGCAGTCATATAATCAGCAATATTGTGATCAACAATAAGCCGTAGAAGTCGATTTAATAGTGTAAGATCGATTTTTTCATACATTTTTTCAAATTTGGATTCAAGAAGAACGTTGCATTCTCCTTCGGTGACGTCCCATACGTCTTGGAGGTTATTTACTCCTTAAAAATAATAAATAATTGTATAAATGGATCAATTAATAAATTAGTAATTTTAATTAATCCTACCTTGACACCATTTATATACTAATAAAGGGGGAGGTTCCGTATCTGATGGTTTCACCCATGGTGGAAATAGTCTGCGCTTATCGGCTTCGTACCATAAGTACTGATCTAAATAAGCATCAGTAATTTTTTCTAAGGGTTCTACATCGTAAACAGGAACCAGATGACTATATAAATCCATAAATTCAATTCCAACCTGTAAAAAGTAATCAGAAGAAAATTTATAATAACCTATTAACACACCATAATTATACAATTATATATTATATATTAGACAAATATATATTGATATATAGATTTGATAAAACATTTTAAAATTATAGTATACCTCTTTAAAAGCACGTTGAGTCAATAGATGACGTTTAATCCGAGAAAGGGCCTCATGTGGATTGTCGTATGCCTGTTCAATTAATCCTAATTCTTCACGCTGACTTTGATTTAGTCTAGATTTTACACTGTAAGCTTCTTTAAGACGTTCCAAAGATAAAATCAATAATTTAGTATCATGTTTGTATGAAAGTGGTGGAAAAGGAATGGGGGCAAAACGTCGAGATTCAAGCCAATGTACTGTGGTTGTATAAATAGCAACAGCTTCTTCAGGTGAGATATAGGGACCATCCTAAAATACAATATAGATATTTAAATTTATGTTATAAATTAATTTTAATTATTAAATTTTACCTTCAAATAATTATGTTGTCTTTCTTGTTCAGCTTTAAGATAGAGCCTAGTAAGTCTGCCAAGATTCTTCTTACATACTGTTTTATCAACAGTAGCTCCACGTCTTATACGTTCACGATTATAATGAGCAGTATTAGTCCACCAATCGGCCTTCATCTTAACATAACGAAGAATCATGTTTTCTATTGGTGTTGGTAATCCCGGGACTAAAATATAAATTAAAATTAATTTTTAGTTTGATTTAAAATGAACAAAATAAGAAAAAATTTATACATTTATATTATTATAATTATCCTCTTATTTTTAAATAATTACCTTTCCATGGAATGTTGGCTTTCCAGCATCTCCATGCTTCAGAAAGATGTTGAAGAATAGTTCTTGCTTTATTTTGTTTAATTCCTTCAGGCATCATATCAACAATATCATGCATTACCTTAAATTAAAATAGAAAATAGTAATTAGACTTAAAATATTCAAAAATACTTTTATTGATTTTTTGATAATTAATTGATTTGAATTTAATTGATTAAAAATCTAAAGTTAAAATTTTCAAACTTAAATAAAATAATAATAAATAAATTATAAAATTAGGATTAAATTTAATGAATCAAATATTTTACTGATAATTTGCTTAACTTACTGAAGCTCTAAGTTCTAAATCAAAATGACTTTCAACTCGTTGTTTTGTTACAGTTTTTGCTACTCCTTTGCTATGACGTCCTTCAAATTGTCTTGACAATAAATTTCCTAGCCATCTTTCAAGAAGTGGTGTAATTCCTCTCATAAAGAACAGCCAAACTCGCCAACCAGGAGCCCAAAACCCGCATCCTGGTCCTTTACCAACTGGACCCTAATAATAAAAAATATGATTAAAAAATCCAATTTATAAAATATTAACATAGATGATCAAAACAAAAATATTTACAGTATTAAATCGATAATAAATCAAATGTTTTAAATCTTTGCACATTCTGATTTGCCGCATAAGTTTATATTTATAACGATACATTCCAGTTAATTGTCCAACGTGAGCAAATATATATTGAATTCCATCAGACAGTTGAAATGCATCAACATTATTGAGTCTATATTGAACGTGTGAGTCTACTATTAGTTTAGTTAGACGTAAAATTTCTCGACAAAGATGAAAAGCTAAAAAAAAAAAATTTTTAATTAATATAGTTTATAGTGAATATATAATAAATTATTAATGATAAGATAAATCATAATTTCAAAATAATATTTACCATTCCCAAATCGTGATTTTTTTCTTTCCTTTGTAGTCAATGTTTTCACCGGTTTTAGATTAAAATTATAATCCAGATGTAAATAATTTAAATTTTTCCGATGAATCAATAAATTTAACATGTTATAGCCTTGTCTACAAACTTGAAGACCAGCTTCAACCCAGTCTAATGTTGTTGTTTGAAAGAATTTCGTCGATTTAAATGACCTGAACAAGTATCTTTTCTTTTGTGGTTTCGGAGCGCGGTGTTTAAGAGCATTAAGAACATAATATTTTAGAAGTTTTTGATAGCTAACTCGAACTTTTACTGGTTGTCCAGGAGGACAATGTTCACGATACCAAGATTTAACTAAAGGAACATCAATTGCTCTTCGACATCGACCTAAAATTATAATTGTAATATATATATATATATATATATATTAAATAAAATGATTGAATAAAGAATGAATATCAATAATTACCTGATCTAATATTGAAAGGTCTAGGGGCCCATAAAAGAGCAATTCCATTAGCGGTGTTATCAGTGTATAATGGTGTTTCTTGAAGAAACGGTTGAACAGAAGGAGGTAATTCAAATTCTTCATCATCATCAGGTAAAGGTTCAAGAGTCTATAATATAAATATATTATTAATTAACAAATTAAAAATAATTATTAAATATATATATAATATGAATTAGATAAGAATAAAAATAAAGAAATTTTGTTTTAATATTGTGACAATATTAAGAATTAGATGAATAAAAACTGAATAATAAACTTAACATATAAAATAAAATAATTTTAAGAATGATATATATAGATATGTACCTTTACAGAATGTCTATGCGATATTGGATTAATTAAAGGATCAAAGTAGAATGCAGGCAAATCAGGATCTTCTGTTTTTATATAAACAACATTTGGAGCATGGTACCTATAAATTTAAATATATAAATTTATAATAATAATATTATAATAAATTTGCATCTTTTAAACATCTTAAAAAGAATATATATTTATTAGTGATTTTAGCTTTCAATTTTCATCTTATAAAATTGAATAATATGAATCACTAAATTTATTATTCCATGTGGCTAGTAGAGAAAATTTAATTCTGAAAAAATCCTCTAAAACTATACATGGTATAAATAAGAATTTTAATAATAAACTAACCAAGATAAATGGACATAATGTGGCATATTATTATAAAGATAAGGAAAAGCAATTCTATATTCTGTTCTAATAGGTTGACGAATTATAATTTTATTAATATCATTAAACTCATTCCAATCTTCGTCCCTAAAACAATAAAAAAATTAAAATATAATTTTTGACTTATTTCAAATTTCAAGTAACAATCATTATAAAAATAAAAAAATATCTTACGCAGGACTTGAATCTTTAATTAACGGTTCAAATTTTGGACCACCTGGTATAGCCATATTTAATGCTTTAGCAGTGAAAAAAGATTTTGTATCAAATAGGTAAAAGAAGTTTGAATCCACAAGATCTGTTAGCAATTGATTTGCAAGTCTGTAAAGTGAAGCCATTTGTGGTAATGATAAATTCCAACGTCGGTACGTAGATCCATTTACAAATCTAAAAATTAAAATTAAAAAAATCATAACGAAATGTTTAATAAAATTCAATTAAAAAATTTTCAACTCACTTTGTTCCCACCAATGGTTTATGATCATAAAACCACTTACATACAGAAGCGTCTTCTTCTGGATCTAACTCAATTTGAATAGCTTCTAAAGGTTCAACATCTAGAACATTATCTGCATAATCTAACGGTGGTTCCTCATCATCAAATGGAGGGAAACGCATTCTTTTAAAATGACGACGGTCTCGTTTTTCTCGTCTCATCATAATCCACATGGTTCTAAATTATTAATTTAAAATAAAATTATATTAAATAAGAAATAATATAATAATATAAACATCATTTACATACCCCCATTGTGCTATATATACTGGTTCAATAACCCATGGAATTTCATTTACAAATGTAATAGCTCCTGTAATATGATAAAGAACTTTGACATCTCGAATTTGCTCCCAAGGCATTGGCATATTTTCTAGTAATTTCATAACGGCATGAGGCATATATTTTAGAGCACTAAAAATAAAATTAAAAGTATATTAATTTTAATCAAATATTAGCATAGAAAATAATTATTAGAAAAATTAATAACCCTAAGTAAACTCTTTTGTCATGACGATATTTCCTACTGCTCATGTCACCATGGTCTCTTATAATTTTTCGGATATGTTCAGGAGGCATATCCTCTTTTTGCGCATCCACGAATCCAAATTTTCTTTTTTCTGCGAATCTTTTTGATTGTAATTGTTGCCATTTCTGAGCTATAAGAATATTATATATTTAATTAATCAATATTAATTGTCAAAAATTTTAAAATAATATTAGAAATATTAAAAAAAGGTAATTAAAATAGATGAAATATTAATATAAATATTGGATATTAATATAATTGAAAAAATAAAAATAAAGTAAAAATAAATCATGATTTAAAATAAATAAACAAAAATGGAAAAAAAGAGCTGATGGATATATTATGTACATGGAAAGAGGAATTGAAAGAAAGCCTAAAAATGGAAAACCAACAATTGCGAGAGTATAGATAGAATAATAGAGAATAAATATAATGAAATAGATCGGATTGATTATATTAAAAGAATAAGTAAACCAAGGGAAGATAAAACTAGACCTATATTGATATCAATTTTAGCTCTGAGAATAAAAAATATTGTTTTTCAAAATAAAATTAAAAGGTTTGCCAATATATATAACAGAAGATTTCCCAAAGAATGTTCTATTAATTAGAAAGAATCTTACATCAGATTTAATTAAAGCACGAAAAGAATGCAAATATGCCATCATAAATAATATATTGTAATGATATATTTTTTTTTTGATTTTTTCTAAGAATTAAAAAAATTTGTTTCACAACAAATATTGTTTTCTCTGTAATTTTTATAAAACGTCTTTTTTCTTTTTTATAAAGAATATAAAAAAAAATATTCTGTATATAAAATTATAATTTAAAAGATTTACATTTAAATCTAAAAGTTTTAAAAATTTATATTTAAACATTAAATATAATAAATCTGATTATAAATTTTTATTCTTAATGATAAATTTAATTTTTTTCTCTTTTTTGTAATCAAGATCTCCAGGTCAGTTCACGCCGAATCAAAGTCCACCCTTTTCCATTAAACATTTGTGACCAGCCCTTATTTTTCTTAAAATTTTCCCCTGACGATATTGACCCATATAAAAAAATCATTACAATATGTATTTATATACATAGATAAGAAAAATTACTAAATATATGAATTAGTGTGTATTTATGTGTAAAATATTAAATTATAGATTGAGATCAACTCACTACTATATATATGTATGAATAAATTATAAATTGAAATGAATAGAGATAATTAAAAGAACTATGAATAAATACGAACTCTCAAACCTGCTAAAACAAGAAAGTGAAATAAACGTAGGCGAGTTAGAATGTAAGGTAATTAAATTTATAAATGAAAATAAAAACCTTTTTCTTGAAGTTTTTCCTCCGTGATTATTTCCAGATGTTTATGTTGTTGAATTTGTGTATGAATTTGTCCCTGGGCTTGTTGCTGAGCTTGAATGTGTGCTTGAGCTGCCGCATGAGCAGCTGCTTGGGCATGAGCTTGAGCTGCAGCAGCGGCTTGAAGTTGTGCATGAGCTTGCTGTTGGGCTACAATTGTCGCCCAATGATTCGGCCCTATTAAATATGGAGGTAAGGCCATTCTAAAAATAAAAAACTTTTTTTAAAAATTAATAAATATAAGTATATTTTCATGAATAATGTTTATTCGATCAAAAAGTTTTTTAAATTATTTTTATACGAGGGTTGCTATTTATATTGTTGACTTTTACTTATTAGAAGCAATTATTGGAAAGTTTGTCATTTTTGAGCATAAACGTCTATAGGAACATTTTCACTTACTTACTCACTTTCTTTTCTTTAATTGCAATCAAAATATGTGAATATCATCCTATAATTATTTTTATAACTTTGAACGAGGACTATCAAAGTAAGTGATTCTATAAACTACATCTATGCGTGGGGATAAATCATCAGGCTATATCACTGTAAAAAAAATTAATTAAATTGTCGCCAACGTTCAGATCATGACAAATTTCGAGATAGTGGTTCGAAATTGACTTTTATACTACAATCAATACGTGAACCGAAAACTGGTATATATATATATATATATAAAATAAAATAAATTCATCATCAAAATTAATTAATTAGGTCTGAGGGATTGAATTAAAATAGTTGGTGTTAGTAAATATAAGAATTGCGATGTAATACAATATAAATAAATTATAATTGGAATTGTTAATATATTTTATAAAAGTAATAAAAGTAATTGTTAAAGAAACATTATAAATCGATAAAATACTGGATATAACAACTTTAAGAATCGATTTCTTTTACAGCGAAAGGAAATTGATTTAAAATAATACCAAATCCTAAACATTCTTATAAATTGATTCTTTTTAAGTTTTTTTTGAAAATGCCTGCTAATATCAAGGTTCATTTTTACATATCTCCACGAATCATGCATTTTCTTAACAGAAAAAAGTATTTTTAGCATGATGTCTGTCCGTCTGTCCTTATAGATGTGTACAGCCTGAACGGCTCAACCGATTTTGATGAAATTTGGTATATTTACTTAATGCATCAGTGGGATGAATTGATCAACTTTTGGTGCAAATCCGGAAACCGGAAGTGGTAGTATTAGCGATCGACGATAGGAAGGGAAGGGTTATTTTCACACCAAATTTCACATGAGGAGATTTTTTTATATATCACCACGAATCATGCACTTTGTATTGGTTTTATTCTCGAGAAAAATCATTTTTATTAGTTTTTTACTTAATTTAAAATTATATGACGTCATCCAGCCATTCATGACGTCACAGCCTGGTCTTACATATATATTATAAATAAAATAATTAAAAATATTTATGTTATATCCATATCTGTTTTATATTACTTTAATAGATATATTAAAATTATTTGAAATTGTTTCTGTAGCTGGAAATTAATTTACTTCAAATCGTCGGTCGGTTCGGACCTGGCCACAGGTCAATTTATATTATGATATGGTGAATTCTTAAGAAAAGAAACATTAAATAAGTATTATAAAAGTAAAAATAAATAATACAAAGAAAAAAGATTACATTAAATAATAATTATAAGAATTATAAAAGTATAATAAATAAATATATATTTATATTTATAATAAAGTATACAAAGAAATCCTTATTAAAATCACAGTTCAAACAGTGCCAGGTTTTTCTCCAAATATTATATGGAATAAATTCGGAAATAATACCAGAAGTATTGAAAAAGTGAGTAATTTAAAAAAAGATAGAGAAAGCTCTAAACAACTCTTTGGAAAGTTTCCAAAGAAATCAATTGAGAATTGACTTATCCAGAACAGGAAAGAATATAAATTTAACAAAAATTAATTAGTCCATATTGAGACACGAAATAAACTGAATAGAAGAAAGTTGAACCGTATACGAATAGGACAATTTCGTGTTATAATGCAAATTTCAAACTCAATTTATGAAATAGCTTATAAAAAAGAAGGATTTCACATAAATAAATAGTAACTAAAATAAAATAAAAATACATTTATATACTTTTTTATATAAGGGTGGAGGAGATATAATAAAATAATTAGTTACACTGCAAAAATAAGTTGACCTGTGGCCAGGTCCGAACCGACCGACGATTTGAAGTAAATTAATTTCCAGCTACAGAAACAATTTCAAATAAGTTTAATATATCTATTAAAGTAATATAAAACAGATATGGATATAACAAATATTTTTAATTTTATTTTATTTATTATAATATATATGCAAGACCAGGCTGTGACGTCATGAATGGCTGGATGACGTCATATAATTTTAAATCAAGAAAAAACTAATAAATATGATTTTCCCGAGGATAAAACCAATACAAAGTGCATGATTCGTGGTGATATATAAAAAAATCTCCTCATGTGAAATTTGGTGTGAAAATAACCCTTCCCTTCCTATCGTCGATCGCTAATACTACCACTTCCGGTTTCCGGATTTGCACCAAAAGTTGATCAATTCATCCCACTGATGCATTAAGTAAATATACCAAATTTCATCAAAATCGGTTGAGCCGTTCAGGCTGTACACATCTATACGGACAGACGGAAGGGCGGACGGACGGACAGACATCATGCTAAAAATACTTTTTTCTGTTAAGAAAATGCATGATTCGTGGAGATATGTAAAAATCTCCACATGTGAAATTTGGTGTGAAAACAATACCTCCCTTACTATCGTCGGTCGGTAATTAATTAATTAGGTCTGGAAAATTCAATTAAAATAGTTGGTATTAGTAATTATAAGAATTGCTATCTAATACTAAATAAATTATAATTGGAATTGTTAATATATATATATATATATAAATGGTAAATGTACAGTTTTCCGGACACAGATATTTATTACATAGTTGTATTTAAATTATTTAATTTTCCGATAAAACACAACCACCTCCACCTTTAATACACAACAGAAGAGTGAGTGTTGGCTAAAAGTAATAAATTAATATTGCATCTACTGGTAAAATTTCATTACTATCATTTACTATGTCAAATTACCTAGAAAGATTTACTTAATAGAAAAAGGCTTCTTTTCTACATAATAGTTTATTTTAGTTTTTTGAGCTTTTACTGTCTGTTAATTTAGATTAAATTTATAAAAATAACAAAATTAAAAAATATTTTAAGAACATGATTACATTATTTGTAACAAAGCAAAGAAACTTAAGAATAAAAATATGGAAACATTTTAAAATTCTTTTTTTAAAAAAATGATTATTTGTATTTTCAAAATAAAGATAAAAGATGAAAAATAACTTTTATACAAATTTGAAATATTTTAAAAATTATAAATACATATTGGCTACATGGCTACATCCAGAATATATATTACCGGTTTGAGGTTAGAAAAAATTTAAAATTATTAATTACCTTTTGATTTGGTGATTTCAAACCGTCGATTATAAAATATTCATTAAAATAACTAAATTGAATTAGTTCCCAGAATTAAATATATTTTGTGATAAAATTAAACTTATATTTCAAAAATTATATACAAATGTTATTATTATAAAAAAATAGTATTACTATTATATCAGTATTCTGAAATAGGGAAATTAAATTAGATCCAATTTAATTATTAATATTAAGTTATAATAAGATATAAACACAGACCATCCCTAAAAACTAGAATATAATGAAAACAATTCTTAATTGAAACCAAAGCTATAAATTTTCAATCGCTTCCATAGAAATGGGTGAAACGCTTTTCCCAGACACCTATGCAACGCGAGGTTGTGCTGCAGGCGCACAAGCGATAACTTTGTAGGCGTCCGATAGATGGCATAACAAAACTTTTTTAAATATTTGAATTTAAAAAACATTTTAATGAAAATTAAGATAGCCGGGGGGTAGGGGGGACACAGAGGAAGGTGGAACGGCTAGTCAAACCCTCCCACCCAGGATCAAATCCTGGTTGTGCCACTGTAAATATAAAAGATTGTATATTATATACTAGCTGCTCAGAGCTCCTTCGTCGCTATTCCCCGGTGTCCTCATCTTTCTTTGGCCCATAAATGCTGGGAAGAATCCTATTCTCAAATACTCTGAATCTATTCTCATCTCCCAGGGTTATAGACCATGCCTCCCACCCATATAATACAATTAAAAATTTAATAATTTTGATCCCCTTTGATAATAATTTCCAGATTGTAACCTCGATTTAAATTCTTTGCAAATATTATTCTCTCTGATACTAATTATTTTGTCTTATCACTATTAATTTCAAACCCCATCAATTTTCCTGCCTCGATTAATTTTTTTATGCTACTTTAAATGTTATTAATTTATTTAAAAAAAAATCAAAGTAAACAAAATAAAAATAAAATATAAAATTAGCATAACACTAAACTACTATAAAAATAATATTAAAAAATATATTATATATTAAAATCTTACGTGAAAATCCAATTATGAGATCAAATTTTCTTAATTAAAATAATTTACTCACATAATCTTAAAAATTAATAGTATTAAATTATAGCCGTAATGTGAATGTTTTCAAAGTTTAAAAGGCCAATAAGATCAATTGAGATATTGTAAATATCAATAGATATAAAAAGATTTTTATCTGCACATTGCTCAGAATTTAAATTACCGCCAAATTATCGCCACCAGCGCCTCTATTGACATATTTTTGTTCTACATAATTTCCACTACCCGCCTATAATATATTCTTTATAATTTTTTTAAAATTTTTCTAATTAAAAAATCGAAAATCGGGCTTCGAGGTCTGGTGGCCAGCCCCTTTGTGCTTCAGTGTAAAAAATTCCAGGTCCCTGCGTGCGATAGATTTGCCTGGAGAGCTCGGTCAAACAGACAAACAGACACATTACACTTGCTTTTATTATTATAGATTACATGAACATTTCTTGTTTCATCTATGAATGTAAATTCGGTAATTATTTAGTTTAACCCCGTGAGGTAAGGGAGGTTAATTACTTTACCAAACGGGCATCTTATATTTTTCTATATATTTTTAGATAAGATGCCATGCAAATTTCTAAGAAAGGATGATTATGACTATTTAATGAAACAAGTTTGGTAAAGTAATTAACTTCCCTTACCTCACGGGGTTAAACTAAATAATTACCGTAAATTCAATAATTACAATTTAAAAATTGTCAAAATTTTCGCACAAGTGGAAAATTAAATTCAATATATGACAAAACAATATGTAAAAAAGATGTGTTTAACAGTGTTTATTCATAACATAATTTGTAAATAGCATTTTATAATTTTAATTGATTTTAAATAAATATTCTATATCACATAGAACATTATTCATTTATTCATTTTTTTAATTTGTAAAATTTCCAGGTAAGTGAAAAATTCTTTATTAGGGTATAAAACTAACATTTATGAAAAAAGCATAATTGATTGCTTAAATCTTAGTTTTATCTCTGAATAAATAATTTTTCCACTTAACTGGAAAATCTATAATTTTTTAATTCCCAATATTACTTCAAAAAAGAATAAAAAACAAAAACAAAACACACACACAAGTCCGATTTTTTTTCACTTAGTTGAAACCTGTGCAACTCTAGGTGGCGCCAAAAACTTTGTTTCAGCATAGACAAGAGTGCACTAGTATCACTATTATGTTAGATGGTCTGTACCAGAAGGGCAGAAGGGGGACAGCTCAATGTGCCTATTCAATACGTTAATTTTGCAGTATGTATACCGCATGGTGGCGCTGCAGGCGACAACGGATGACTTATTGGTTATTTGGTACACGAGCATTATTCAAAATTCGTAGTTTTTTATCATTAAGAAATATAGCTCATTTGGAAGAGCGATTACGTACCACTTCCCTCCTTAAAAGTACATAAGGCGCGAAATTTAAAATTTTAAATAAACTTATATATCTTATTCTTACAATATTCAATAATAAAATAAGAATATATATATTTATATAATTAAAATAATTTAAAAAGACTAGGGACTTAATTATTGACTAATAAGTAAATTTAAATTGTAATTTTAGAAAATTTCAAGATTTTTTAAATATTTTTTTTTTTTCAAAATCCTTAAATATCCTTATAATTTAAATTTATTATATTTTAAATGTATTTTAATATATTTTATTATCAATTGTAGTTATGATAATAAAATATTAATTTCTATTAAAAACTATTTTATAGAAAAATAATATACATGAATGTTAAAGAAAACAATACATTCAATTAATCTAATTATTTATTTATGTTTTTAGAATTTAAAATACTTTCTAACTCTACCCAACATATATCTTTTCAATGTTCAAATTATGTTTCCATGAAGAATTTAAAAAAATTAATTTCAAATACTTCATATATAATTATTTGAAAAACTGCATTACTAGTTCATATTTTTTTTAATTATTAATTTTTAATATTTAAAATTTTTTTGAATTAAAAGAAATTTAAGAATTTCAATAAATAATTTTATATGAACTATATCAAACAAGTGACTAAAAATTTATTTTTAGGCGGGATATTTCTCTAAACATTCGATTTGAAATTTCGAATCAAATTGAATAAATAAGAAATGTAAAGATAAATATAGGATAATTTTTAATTATATTTTTATATTCCAAATAATATACGATTTTGAAGTATATTCTCTTTTTTCTTTTAATAATAATGGATCAAGATATTAGTGTTTGTGCAATTCTTGCAACTAAAAGTTTATTAAGTTTGGTAACAGAAAATGCAGGTATTCACAAAATGATGCAAATTTAAAATAATTTCATAAATTAATCACTCATGACATTACAGCAATCATTGAATCTTCAGAATTTGAAACACGTGTTAAGAATATCTTACAAGAATATATAAATTTAAAAAAAGATGTTTTTGAAATAATGATTAATTCTTATGTTGAATATAAACCTAATTTAAAATCAAGCCTTGTTTTACGTAATTCATATGAAAACTTATATACAAATTTCGAGTTAATTATTAAAGAAATTGAAGAATATTTAGAAAAAGGAAATTTAACAGAAACTATTAAAAACAATTTATTACAATTAAAAAATACTTTGATGCCTGACTTTTTATATTTATCTGTATTAAATAATTATTTATTAATGGATATTTTTTTAAACGAGGCAAAAATATTTCATTTAAATTCAAATTTAAAAGGAATGATTTTTAATTTAAAAAAGGTTGAAAAAATTTTAGAAGAAAATTATTCCTATGACACTAACATTATAACTGGAATACTAAATCAAAACCAAGAATTATTTGGTGAATTTTCATTGGAATTTTCTGAATTACTTAACAGTTGCTGTTGGGAACATACATCAAATTCTACTTTTCTATCTATAAATCATTTTGACCATCCAAAATTAAAACAATATTTTGATATTTCTAATGAACACAGGGAACTTAATTTTTATTTCAAAGATTTTTCTTATTTATTTATGGAATATTTATTTAAACCAATAATATTGAAAAATGGTTCACTTATGATAGAAAACAATACTCTTAAAATTATATTTCTTGAGTCAACAAGCAATAAACAAAACATTTCCAATCTTATAAAAGACTTAACCAAAATTTTTATTTTTCTTGATAAATTTTTAAAAATTGATTCCGTTAATTTATTAGTTAAAATTGGAGAAGTAATTTCAAAAGATTTTTTAAATTTTTTTAATGAATCAATTAAACTTTATGATGATAATTATAGAGAAAAAGATTTTAAAAACTTAAATGATTTTAAAGAATTTTTAACTCAAATAGGTAATGAATTTAAATTAATTAAATGTTTTTAACTTGTCTACAGATAATAAATTGATTTTCTTCTTCTAGAGTTTTTCGGTGTAAATTCTAATGCTTTTGAATTTGATATAATTAATATAAAGAATGAGAATATGATTCACCACAATATTTTATTAAAAGCTAAAGAAATTCTTTCGCAAGAAAATAATGGATTAATTAATGTGGAGGTAATGAAAATTAATATATTTCGAATTTTTCTAAATTTCTAAATATTTTTTTCCCGAATAAAATAAATAAATTTTAGGTAAAGTTTCTCTTAAAAAAATATATGTTGAATTATACTTTTTATTAATTTAATATTATATTATAGGATAGAAATTTTTTTTTAGCAAGTCATTACTGAAGAGGTGTTAAATAATGAAATTTTAAAAAACCTTCTTAATAACAATTATCTTCAAATTAGTTATAAGATTAGGTAAGATGATTGAAAAAAAATATTTTTAACTAATTGTAATTACTGAGTAATTCTTTTTTAAATTCGAAACCATAACAATTATTAAAATATCAATATTTTTTTTTAAATATTTTTAGTTGTTGTGTAAATGATTTAATAAATATGCTCGATAAATATCTTGATGATGAAACTTTAAATAAAGAGATTTTGTTTCTTGCTTTCCGAGATGTTTTTGAATTGTATATATTAGAAGGTGAAAAGTACATTAAGCACAAAGAAATATCTGCTTTCGAAATTGGTAAATAATAATTACATCTGTATATATGTATATATATCTTAATAATAAAAAATTATAAATTTTAGGTGTTTTCCATAATAATAGTGAATATATTTCAAATAAATATTTAAAATATGGAGTGCACTTTAAAGAATTTTCTAAAGATAAAATATTCTCTTTTGCCGATTTAATATTAAGAATAAGAATAAAAGCCGATGACGCATTACATATATTTTTGGAAAATCAACAACAGAAAATCTTAAAATTGCTTGGTACACAAGTATAATTTTTAATTTATATATTCTTATACTTAAATTTTAATAAATAATTATAATTTTAGAAAAAAATGCCGATACCTTAAGGAATTTAAATAACGAAAATTTACATAAATGCTTTAAGAAAATTAAAATTATTAAATCTTGTTGGAATAATTTATTACCATTACCTCTAATTTTTAAATCAATAGGTAAAATAAGTTAATATAAATAAAAATTAGCAAGTATCTATAAGAAATTCTGAAAATATATATATTAAATTATTTTCTTTCATAATAATTACATTTGTTTATAGCTTCCCTATTAAATATAATGATTGATACATTATTAAAAGACTTTAATGAAAGTGATAAATTCCCAGAGCATATAAAAGAATGGAATTCTGTGTTTGATAAACTTGTTGAAATTACATATGGTTTATTCCAGGTAAGGCTATCGTTTTTCTTCAAAATCAATTTAGAAATAACTGTCTTAAAAATCCTAATCTCAAAAAGATATTTTAATATATAGAACAAAGCAATTTAATAATAAGAAAAATTATTTTTTAGGATGAAAAAATGATCTCTCTTTACGTATTATCTTGGGACAAATTATTAACTTTAATAAAAATATTTAATTCAAATATTCGAGAATTGGAAATATATATTGAAAATAAAGACATGCACATTTCAAATTTATTTTCTAAAAATGAATGGAAGGAATTAATAACTATTTTATTCCCAGATAATGAAATAAGAAATAATATTATTTCTTTTTTTTGAGTTACATTTAATTATGAAAATTACATATTAAGAAATTTTTAAATTATATTTTATATCAATCAAATTGTATATTTTTACTTGATAATTATAAGGAGTTGTATAATTTTATGTTTAAATTAATAATGATATAAAACATGTAACAATTACTATTATTAATAAGTTGCAGTAATAATATTACAATTATTATATAAAATTTATTTTTTTATAACAAATATCTTTTAATGAATAAATATGTTAACCAAAACAATAACTATTTATTTATTTTTATATATCTAAATATATCTAATTTATATCTAAATCTTTAAATTTTATATATCTATCTATATATCATAAAAAAAAATTAACACATTAAGGAAATTATATAGTTTAATTATGGACATTAAGATAAAGGTTTTCATTAGAAATGTGAGGGATGTGAAATGAGAAATACATACATAGTTCAAACCACAATTGATATATTTTTATAGATGAAATGAATTAAGACTGCGATTTATATTATTAATATTTAGAGGACCATGAGGAGCTACATAATTGACTGGTTTGTATTTTCTTACAATTGACCATTTTAATAAAATTAAAATTCTATTTGAGTTTGCATGAAGCCAAATCGTATTTCAATGTTTAATTCTGTTTTATAAATATTTTAATAAGATAAAAAATAAAGAATTCTTAGTTTTTTAAGAATTTACTTAGTGCTTCATTTTTTTTGTTATGTCATTTTTAAAAGTAAAGTAAAGTAACTGAATATATATATATATATATATATGTATATATATATATTAAAAAACGTTAATTTTCGCAATTGTTTATTAGTCTTTCATATTGGTTTCTAAGTAACATACATAGATAACGTCTTATTCTCTATAACGGGGGTCGGCAAACTTTTTTAGGAAAGGGCCAATATAAAAATTTTAAAGACCTGGGGAACAAACAAAGTTGTTTGCAACTGGTCATCTGTTAATGATCTGTATTGTGATTTTGTATACTTCATTTTCGGAAATGCCTTTTCACATTGATATGTACTTCCAAATACACAAAAAACCCTTGTGCATATGATTTTAATTGACCGTATTCATAGAATTGTGTTAGATCCATACCTATTATCTTCGTTTTTAATGTGTTATCATTTTGCAGATCAATGACTTCTAACTGAAGTTCTGACAAGTTCGTCAATTCTACACTCAAATGGATTTTGAAATATGAAAACTTCTTTTGTATTTGCATCAAAAATGAAAATATTTATCCGCGGGCCGGATAAAAATAGATGGCGACTCAAATTTGGCCGGCGGGCCGTAGTTTGCCGACCCCTGCTTTATAATATAAAAATTATCTATTGATTTATTTACATTATTTTTAAAGGTATATTCAAGTTTGAAGAGATTCTTTGATATATATAATATAATATAAATATTTTAATTTTTATAAGAAATTTATTATATATAAATATTTCTTTTATCTACATAAATACACATATTTATTTAAAAATTTAATATATCAATGAAATGGGGGGTTGGAGAACTCAGTTTTCCTTTCATAAGGAATTTTTATGAATGAATTTCGTTTAGATGTAGAGTGGTCAAGAGATGGTGTGATGAAAATCCCGAGTGATGATAGAACTTGAATGGATAATGAACAATTAGGCCCTACTGCAAATACTATTAAAGGAGTAGAAACCGTTCTTTGTCATATTGATGGACACTAATGATTTTTAATTAAATATCGTTTTAATCATTTTTAGAAATTTCAGCATCACAATTTCGACAAATGATTAATAAAAGGTGACCCATTTAACTTTTGAATTCGGCTATATAAAAACTAAGCCGTATTTTTCAAAATTTTGAATTTGAGAATGGACATTTTTTTTAAGAATGAAGGACATTCAAATGACTGTCACTACTGATTTGACAGTAAACTTAATTTTTAAATTTCATATTTCAATGCATCAATCGTCTCGGGCGTAAGATTTATTCTTAAGGGTTCTCCAATTGACATCAAATTGGGTTGTTCGGATTCCGTTCTTTCAAACAGTAGCAGATATTTTTAAAAGATTTTATGTTTCATTCTTAAATGAAAATGCCCAATCTTTCTAATAAACTCATAATTTTAGTTAAGGATCTAAGCTCATATTAGACAACTATTTATAATACGTGTAAGTAATCTTAATTATATTACATGGTTTATTTTTTACATTACATTCAAAATTTAAAAGCTATTCATATAAAAATATTATCTATTATCTATATTATGACTAAAGTTAGAATTTCTTATCAGTTTTACATAGTTATATTAATATTTTGTTTTAATTAATATGTACATTTTACATCAGTTAAAAAATAATGTTTTAGACAATTTATATAAGATGAATTTGAAGGTTTTGAAGGTTTGGATGCAATAATACAAAATATTCTTAGCATAAAAACGCAACATTTTATGTTATTTTTTCTTTTTATAATAAAATAAATAATCTAAATTAATTTAAATTGATAGTTTTTTCATTAATTATTTATACATATAGACATATACGAGATGTGGCTATTTAATAACCGGACTAATGCCGCTCTCAACAAACTGCGAGTGTTCCGCAACATGTTTGAACATGACTGTGTCTGATGGTCCTTCCCTCACCCTCAGCTCTCTGGGCAAGCCAGCATGTCGCTCAGTTTGAGTTTAACGGATGGTCTGTGGTTTCACTGAATTACTCAATGCACTAGTGGGGCATGGGAAATATGCCAAGTGATCAGAAAATCAATATTCCTACATAGAGGTTCTAAAGGCCCGCGTGAGCGTGTGAGAAGACGAAGACCCGATTTGTGGAAGACCAAGTCCTGGATCCTTCACAAAGACAATGCACTAGCCCTTTCTGCCTTATCTGTGAAAGGGTTGCAAAATACAGCATCACCGTGTTGGAACATCCACCGTATTTGCCAGTCCTTGCCCCCTTCCGACTTTTTCTATTTCTCTAGGACAAGTCAGCGCTGAAGGGAACAAGGTTTGAAAGTGTGGAAGCAGTTAAAGCAAAAGCGATGGAGGTTCTCAACCAGCTGGTAGAAGAGGACTTCCAGCACTGCTTTCAACAATGGAAACGTCGAATGGATCGAGAGTACATCAACGGTGGTAAAACTTCTGCTGTAATTGGTGACGAATAAAAGGTGTTATGACTTCAGTCCGGTTATTAAATAGCCACACTTCGCGCGCGCGCGTATACATAAATATATTATCTAGAACCAGCTGGTAGAAGAGAACTTCCAGCACTGCTTTCAACAATGGAAACGTCGAATGGATCGAGAGTACATCAACGGTGGTAAAACTTCTGCTGTAATTGGTGACGAATAAAAGGTGTTATGACTTCAGTCCGGTTATTAAATAGCCACACCTCGCGCGCGCGCGTATACATAAATATATTATCTAGAACAGAGGTGGCCAACCCAAATGATCTTGCGGGCCACTTTGGAAATGCATCATAACTTCGCGGGCCGCATATAAAATTATACATACCCATTATAGATATTGTTTGGTGTGACAAATTGAAAAATAATGAATTTTTATTATGTTTACTATTATTTTTACATATAAACATATATAATATAATAACAATGATACTGAATGCACATTGTAAAAAATATATAATACTAAAAATAAAAAAAGAATCAACGAAATAAAAAAAATGAAATCATATTTATTTCACTAGTGCGATATTTGTTTCATGAGGGCGCAGAATATAAAAGTGTGATGAATCTCGCGGGCCGCAAAAATGTTTATGGCGGGCCACATGCGGCCCGCGGGCCGCGGGTTGGCCATCCCTGATCTAGAATATGAAGAGATCCAAGCCTCCTTTTCTACTACGATACTTTTTTCGGAAGATTTTCATAATCAAATTTTTGCGATAGGTGGTCAATTGGATTAATATGATTATTGAAAAATACCAAAAGAAAACTAAATAATAATCAGTAATTACTCTTCTTCTAATATGGACAAAACTGTTATAGATATTTAAATCTTAAACACGATTTGATTGTAAGAGCAATAATTTAACCTGTGATCAAGTAGAATAAATTTTACTTTTGAAAATTATAATTTTAACGAAAAAAAATACTTTGAAATTACATTTAATTAAGGTTTTGAAGGAGAATTAACGATTTTGACCCAGTCAAGGACAACATTAGAAAAATATTACTTTTAAATTTGAATGAAAAAATCTATTTTGTTTGTTTTGACAGGGTAAAATTAGAATTATTTTTTCTCTTTTGAAACAATATAAGTTTATTGTAGCTTTAAGGTACAATGATTGCAAAAAATATTTTTAAGAATAAATTTAATAAATAAATTTAATTTGATAATACGAAATTATTAGATATACGCATAAAAAAAGATAGAAGAAGAAATTATGTAAAAAAATGCTGAGTCTTTTTTTATAGTATATACAAAATATCACATATCTATTTTAAAAAAAATGATTAAAAATAATAGAGGTAGTTTAACTTGTGCACTTCATTGACTATTATATATTATTAAACAATACATAATATTTTGAAACTGAATATGTTACATCTTCGTTTAAGCAAATATTATAGTGGCTTTAATTTATATTACATAAAACTCACAGATACGATAATTCTAAGTTTAATAATTTTTATTTTTATTTATAAAATAAATATTTCATGTTATTTTTAATATTATAAAATATTATAAAAATAATTTCTTAAATTTTATATATTTAATTTATAGTCCCTCCCACCTGCTTTACCATACCTGAAGGTAGTATTGGATGGGATTGTTGGTATCTAGGATACTAGAATAAGAACTTTTGAGAGATAATATATTAGATATGGTAATTATATATAATATTTTTCATAAAAAGTGTTGATGAGAATTTATAATTATTCACATCTCTTTATCTTCTCAGATAATGTATGATTATAATTTTTTGACAAAATTCCTCGCATAATAGATATTTTTACAATCTCTAAAATCTAAAATAATAATTTATTAAAATTTCTAAAAAATAACTGGATGGAATTCTTTCTGACATTCACAAAAAATATTAACGTTTGAATAAATAATATATAATGAAAGTATGGATTTTTTAAATAACATTTGTTGGTTAATTATTCTAAAATATAATTTACCTTTTTATTTAAGCAAAGGTCATGTTATTAATAAATTTCTTAAATAAAAAATAACTATACATTTATCTTAATTTTTACAAGTGTTTTGTTAAAATAAATCATAATTTTTCAAGTTTTTATAGTTTTTTGAAAACAAATATATTATTTTTTGAGAATAATTTGGAATTGAAATGATGAAAAATGAAGAAAAATATAAATATATTACTCAATCTCAAACTCCAATATATGAAAAAATTTTATTTGCTCTATATTGTCCAACAGTGTCCAAATATTCTCAAATAGACTAGCAACATAAAAATGTTTAAAATTTGTTTAACAGGAAATCCAACTCTCTTTTAAAATTGGACCTCACCCAGCCAGGACGTCGACGTCGATTAGATGTCTAAACGTATCTAGATCTCCTAGACGTCGATTAGACATCTAATCGACGTCGACGCTCTGGCTGGGTCAACGGAGTCACTATCATTTAAATATCACAATTTGATGATAATATTGGCTAAATGCTATAGGCATGGATTTATAATTCAGGAATTAAAAAATATTAATTTAATACTCCACTATTTGCAGTCAGTTTCCAAAACTATGAATACCTTCTTTTTTGCTCTCATTTGTGTTATCGACTGTGTTATCGCTGTCATAAACTAATTGTTAATAATTTTACTCACACTGATTTTTAATATATACCCCTTTTTCTTTATCTTTCTATTTTAAGATGTAGTGTTGACTTTTATTTTGAGTATGTTCCTTTGGAGATACCTATGCCATTGGCAGTTTAGCTTCGGAACCTTAAAAAAAAATGAGATTAAAATTTAAAACAAAAATTTTTAATTTATAAATTAGATACCAATTAATATCCTTTCTCAATCTTTACTTTTAAAATACAAACAAATTTTTATTAAATAAAAATTTAATGATTTAAATAGTTTTATTTATTCAAAATAGAAAATAAAATACAAAAAGAAAAATATTTTTAATTTGCTAGAAAATTTATGGTAAGACGGAGTATGAAATTATAATCTTTTTTAATCATTGTTGTTCATATGATATTATATATGTATTATTAGATATGAAAGAAATTCGAAACTAAAGTAAAGTATCAAATAGTTTTTTAACGTATGGTCCATTAAGGATTTAAAATTGGCTATTTTATTGTATGCCAGGTGCAGAAGTATGAAACAGGAATTTTTTAGTAAAAGTTTCATGTCTGTTAATTGAAAATTATAAAAAAATATTTTATCCAAAATAGTCTCCATTGGAATTTATAAATTTTTCTCACCTCTTCGGCAGGTTATGAATGCCACGGCAAAAAACAATACTTTCTTTGAAGCGAATCAGTTGTCGAGCAATTTTGTACATTTTCATTCGATTCGGAGTGTTGTTTGGCGAGTGAATGTCCCAATGATGCGTATAAATGGTAATCAGACTGAGCCAAGACTGGAGAATAAGCAGCAATTGAACGCCTCAATCGAATTCGTGACCTATTTTGCAGTGTGTGAGGGGGCATTATCATAAAGAAAAATGTCTTTATGTTGCCTTTTTGCATATTTGGGTCGTTTTTCACGTATTGCTCTACCTAAATCTATCATTTGTTGTTGGTAGCGATCAGTGTTAATGGTTTCGCCAGGTAGTAGCTCATAATATATTATACCCTTTTGAACCCACAAAACGCACAGCATTGTTTTCTTTCCAAAACGATTTCCGACGCTTAGGAATCTGAAAATATATCCACTTTTCATCACCTGTCACTATTCGATGAAGAAATTATTTTCTTTTACATCTGACGAGCAGCATTTGACAAGTCGTTTTTTTATTTTCTTGCTGTCTTCTTTCTGGTCTTACAGTTTTTAAACCATAGGTTCCCAAACTTATTTGTTTCGTAGACCCCATGCCATGTTTTTCGGTTTTTGATAGACCCCCTAAATTGTTTTTGATTTTTTATAAAAAAATTTTACCCTTTTTTTTAGAGCTTTATTAAAAAATCAAAAATGTTTCAAAAGTCATGTCGGAAAAACGATATACCTTTTTTTTACAGACATCCATCCATGTCGGAAAACAATTTACCATCGTAGACCCACTTGGAAAAAATCTTTTTCATGGTCAATTTTTCATGAAGGATTGTAATCCTGATATCTGTGTCATTTCTGCAATCTCACAGACCTTCACTTTGCGATTTTTCATTACAATTTTTAACACTTCACCCACATTTTCCTGTGAAACGGCTTCCAATGGCCTACCCGAACGTTCCACATCGTTTGTGTCCGAACGACCACGTTTAAATTCAGCATACCAATGACAAATCGTTGTTTTGGATGGAGAGGAGTCAGGGTAATGTTTTTCAAGATATTTCTGGGATTCTACAGTATTTTTACCCATTAAAAAACAATGTTTAACCAACACGCGAAACTCCCTTTTTTCTAACCTCGATAACTCTGCTGTATGTAATCCGATCGACGTGAAGTTTTTACACGTTTCATATAGAGGTTCACACTTTATGGAAACGTGGCCACTTTGGTACTACTAGCACCATCCCTGGGTTATAGTCTCGGGTCTTATTGAACGATGTGTTAATATATTTTTAATTTTATTTTATTTATAATATATTTTGCATATAAGGAAGCGCTGGCTGACGTAGTTGTTGACGTCATATAAATTTAAATTAAGAAAGAAAAAAAAAACCTAATGATGATTTTTCCCGAGGCTTAATTTATATTCATTTAAAATGATAATTAAAGAATATCTTATTTCAAATAAATTGTTGAATAAATTTAATATAATAATTTTAAATAATATTATATTAATAAAAATAAGGATTTTTAGAAAAAATAATAAATAATATAAATAAAATAAATGATATTTGATTATTATAAGTAAAATGAAAAAATTAATATTTTTCGAATGAACAGGGCGGCTGTCTTCCATCATATTCTTTTTGAATTAATATTGCATTTATCATTTTTTTATATTTGACATATTTTAAGTCATATAAGCTATATCAAGGTAGAAATGGTGATTTGTCTCTTTAGTACATTATTAAACCTAAATAATAATTGAATAATTTATTTTATATATATAATTTTATTTTATATTAAAATCCTCATCGAAACAGACTATAAGCCATTTTTACACGCTTTTATTTAGTTTCAACCCGTGTCCGTGTCGTCAAATCAATCAACGTTAATTTGACCCACTTCCCAATGTTTGAATGAGCTGAAATTTCGCATACCTATGTAACTCCGATTACAATGCAATATTCCGATTCAACTTAGGTCATAGGTGACCTAGGAGTTATTTTATTTATCAATTAGTAATTACATATTGCATAATATTGAAAAATAAAAGTTATCATTTTAATTAAATTAATTTACTTAAATCAGGTTTAATTATTTTGTAAGAATAAGATATTTTTTAATTTAAATATAGGTATATCAAATAAAGTAATGGCGATATTGTTTTTGAATAGATATATGTATATATAAATTAATCATCTAATAATAATAATAATAATAATAATAATAATAATAATAATAATAATAATAATCAGTCCCCTATAGCCCCAATTTAATATATAGTATTTTGAGGTGAAGAATTTAATTGAATTAGATTCTTTCAAAATTTACATTAACTGAAATCATAAACCGGGCGAAATTTCTGTCAAGATTAAAAATTAGGAAATAAAAATAATAAAAAAAAACTTTTTAAAAACACGCTTTTATTTAAATGCACTCTAAAAAGGAGAAAATAATTTCACTAAACACACCACGATTTCCTTACAATTAATCATATCTAAAAAATGAAAGCGTGGGCGCCAAACATGTAAGGAAATCGTGGTGTGTGTGGTGAAATTATTTTCTCCTTTTTAGTGCATTTAAATAAAAGCGTGTTTATAAAAAGTTTTTTTTATATTATTTTTATTACTTTGAAAAATATAAAACTGAAGTCTTCTAACAAAGTATAACAATTAATTAAATAATTTATCAGTTATAAAAGAATAAATATAATTACCATCATTTTTTTAAGTTTCTGTACTCATTAAGGTGGGAGGTGAAGTAGAATGCGTAGATTCTTTTGACATAGAGAAGGAACGAGTCGGGTTTGAACTTGCCCTTTGCACACCATGGGAACAAAAACGTTTTTTCAGCAACCGAATAATTTTACGTTTACATACAAAAATGACAAATATTAAAACACCCTGAAAAGATAAATGTATCTTATTATCTCAAAGGTTTATAGAGAATTTCTACAGAATGGTTTAATGTCAGATTGTAATTATAATGTACATGTTCAATTAAAATCTAAAAATTAATAATACCTGTAGACAATTGAAGACATCAGTAACAATCCACCAGGGACTTTCTTCGTTGATTAACCAAGACATAATTTCCATTGACCAATTGATACCCATTACAATAAAAAGTTTTAAATAAAGCATAAACCTGAAAAATCTTTATTTCATTAAGTTATACATGTATACATAGATATCAATTCAATTAAGGTATGAACATTTTACATCGTTGAAATCTGAAATAAATCTCTATCTTTATCGATCAATAAATAGGATTATCTCCTTAACTTACTTTTCACGATTAATTTCATTATTCACATTATGAAGGCGACTTTCCTTATGTTTTAACATTGAAGTTTCTCTTTTTAATCGGATTAATTCATAGGCTGTTGCCGCAAACATTAATATATTACTTGCAACGATTAAAGCGACTGGGATATAAAAATAAATTAAATTTGCTTGTGTAGCTTTTATATACCGATTTCCAAGAGGCCATCAATTTTATTAAGTCCGAAAAAATAAAATCAAAATAAACAGATAAAATTAGTACTTTTATATTATAGACTCAATAACACTTTGTATATAATAAAATATATTTTCTATAAATACACATATAAACACAGATATACAAGTATACTATTTAAGTAAAATTATTAATAATTTTTTTTTTTCATTTTTTAGGTAATTAGTGGAGAGGGATATTATAAAAGAGAAGTAAGAGGAGAGGGAGCTATATCAAAAATTTGATATTTTTTATAAATATTGTATGTAAATAATGTAAGTAAAGTAGAAGGTAATGTAAGGAGTAATTAAGGTGTGAGTATTTGGAGTATTTTCCTCTCCCTCCATCTTACTGAGAGCATTAAAAGGGCAATAGTGGATGGGAAAATGACTATCCTCATCTCTTTGATATGAAAAAGGCTTTTGTCACGGTCGATCACTTTCTACTTTTTAAAAAAAGGTTACTATTAGGCTTTTCTTAAATTGTAATTATGTTGTTTAGGTCCTATTTATCTTAAAGATATCAAACAATATTTGATAATGATAGTGAACTTCCTAGGGAATGCCACAGGAAAGTATTTTAGTACCCCTATTATTAGCTACCAGTGACTTTTTAAAGTTATAATATTATCAGCCCTGGTTTTATGATTTGAAAATATTTTCTCACTGTAAACCCTGAGAATTTGGTGTTGACGAAATAAACAAAGATTTATAAGTTATATGTAAATGGAAGACTCAAACGGGTTGCAAATAAACCAAAATAAAACTAATTGTAAGACAATGATTTTGGAAAGTTTAGTTTACCATAACAAACTTAAAGGTATGAGCTTATTCTCAATCCTTGTTAACGGAAACAAATACACTATGAATAAACATTAAACAATTTAGTCATGATTTTTGACCCTTGCCTATGCTGGAATAGTCATAATCTATAATATAAAAATTAATCGGAAAATGTGTTGGTAAGCGCATAACTCAATAATGACTGGACCAATTTTACCAATTCTTTTTTTTCAATGTTCGTTGAAGTCCAAAGATGTTTTTTACAGCGAGAAAAATCGAATATTTGCCGAGAAAACCCTAAAACACTCCTTTTCTTTTTCTCATACAAAGGTAACGTTACCATGGCAACCGATAACAACAAATTTCAAATTTGACTATATTTTAGTTAGAAATTTTTTTTCCAGAATGCCACCAAAAAAATCAAATTTAACTAGGTATTTAAAAAATAGTAGGCAAAGAAAAGAACGTTTAAAATTATGCCAGGTAGGGTCATCTGATTTGTTAGAGTTGCAAAACAAAGATAGGGAACCTACAATTAAAAAACGATTAATTGAGTCTCAGTCTGAATGAGAAAATAGGCTTTTTAAAAATAGGGTCTTGCAGGCAGCAGCTCGCTATAGTGAGACAAGAAGAAAAAGAAGAGAGGTTAAAAAAAAGATAGACTTCAGGGGGTACAGGGGGCAGAGCCATCTAGGTGTGAAGTGCGCCGAAGGCGCTCTGAGCAGCTAGTTAACTATATTTCTCACATGGTGTAAGGGAGTATGGGCATCTTTCTCAATATCAACAAAAATATCAACAAAAATACTTATGATTCAGACACTAATATTCCCTAAAATTTCAGAAGAAATTTCATTTAAAAAAGTATATAAAGATTTATACGTATAAGGGAAATAGACGTTCTAACCCATAAGGAAGAAATCAAAGTTTCACTGGAATCTGTTAACGTAAACTTTAGAGTTGAAAAATTAATACAAAAAATTCATATAACAGGAGGCCGCACTTTAGACACCCCTGCTCTCTAGTATCATAAAAACGGAGTTTCTTGCCCCTAGGGACCGTAAAAGAGTGTGTGTAATTTCTATTAAGAGAAAACCAAAAAATATCTTGGAATTGTTTTGGATAAGAATCTAAGTCGATGACGGTAAAATGAATTATCCTCGTGTGTAGAATGTAAAATAAATTTTTCCGAATTTACTTGATTTTTTATCTAACTTGTTAAAACTCACTCATAATATGTATGATTGAAATTTATATATTAAATAAAAAAATTTTATATATATTATAATTCATGATTATATTATTAATATTATAGTTTAGATAAAAATTTATTTTAATATAAGTAAGAATTTATTATAATAATAATTATTGAAAAAATATAGAAATTGGATAAAAACAAAATTAGAAGTGTAAATTATTGAAGTTAAGTTAAATAAACACGAATATCAAGTTTAATAATTATTTATTATGATAAAAAACTTAAAGGAAAAAGATTTATGAAAGATTCAGAGCAAATGTGTTGTTTGAGCCTGTCATGTCTTCTTCGTGAATTATTAGTTTGCTTATATAGATCTATAATTGACAAGAATAATTTAAAGAATTTCGATTACTTAAAAATATTATAGCGAGTCTTCATTTCATGATTTACCCAAAAATACGTCCTGATAAATGCAAAATATTCATATATATATTTATAATATATATAACTACTATATAAAACTAATAAGGATGCTTACTTCAAACCGGTCAAATTTAAAATTCTTAATGTATCTATATTAGTGGTGTTCAAAAACAGGGCGAATATACTAAAAATAATAAACATAATCTTAAAACATTCACAATGAGGAATAAAGAAGATGGAGGCCCTTAGACAGTCGAAATCACGGGGTCCTATCCCTAAAAAAAAATTATGAATATGATTTGATTACTCTACATTTATAGGAATATAATTTTATTGTACAAAAAATAACCAACCAAAAATAAGTATCATAAAAAAATTTAGTTTTCTCGATTTTTCTACTCTAAATTCTTTTTGAATATCTTTAAATTCTATGTTCCAAATATATATATTATTTTTTCTAATGTTGAAGGACCCCTAAAAATCGTCAGGCATTTAGGTATCTGGCACTGAAATCCGTAAAAAATATGAGATTATTGAAAAGTTCCATCAAGAATCAAGGGCAGTTAATTCAAAATTCAGTAGGAATTTAGAAACGGCAAAATCGGCGATTGTTTTGACGAAGGCTAAATCCCTGATTTTAAAGGTTGACGTGTGTTCTGAGAAAGATAGAAAACGCCTCTTTTACGCTTGCGCTTAGTCTACCTTTCTGTATTCGGCCGAGATTTGGACTCTAAGGTACTCAAAGTTAGTGAAGAGAGCCCAGGTCAGGTTCTTCAAATCTGTGGATTTCGTTTAATCGTCTCTAAAAGGACTGCATCAAGGGCTTATAAAAATGATGTTAATGTCAGAGGAAAAATTTGTTATAAGAGGCTTTGGGTAATGAGAGTGGTTTTCATAGATCTAGGAGAAGAGAGTCTGTAGGATAGCCAGGGTCCTATCCTCTTAAAACCAAGAAAGGGAGAGATCTGCGACAGATTAGCTGACCGCTTCTTGGTCGAGGAGAAAGCCAGTTCTTTGACGTATTGTCCTTCGAAAGGTAATGTCAGGGACTAGGTTCGTCCTCGGATCGAGAGCCCCTCTTGAGGCTGATTTATCAGAGTAGGATGGTTATCCTCACTGAACAAAAGACTTCTTCATTTATTAGATGAGGGTCCTTCATATATCCCCCTCAGAGAGTGTATGTATGTATGTATGTCGGCCACCTGTGTGGATGGACCGGGGATACTTTAGAGGTCACCTAAATGTTCACAATGATAGGATATTGATCGAGGTAGCGAGTTTGTTTAGAGCCTTATGAAACTTTGGGTATTCATGTTGAAGGAAAAGTTGGAGATTATGTACGCATCCGCTTACCAGATGTTGAGAGAGGATGAGGTAGAGTGTCACTGCAATTATCATAAACATCGAGGACGCTTTCTACAAGCTATGAAATGACTTTGGCCGATGGCTCCTTGCCATTTCGCGAACTGTCTGGCTAAATCTCGAAATCAAGGAAAGATCGGACAATGGCCGGTCATTGTGAGGCAATATTGGCCAATGTGCAATTTGGTCGGCCAATTTTGGAAGTGACCAACTTCAACCTTTGGCCGTAACATAATATGTAATAATTAAAGTTGTATGTATGGAATTTTTGTATTTTCCTTAATACAAATATGTTTACAAAAGAATATTTTGCGTAAAAATAAAAATAATGAAGAACGTAAGAGAGAGTATAGAGAGCTCATTAGGAGATTTTGGAAGGTGAATCTTAAATAAATTAAGAAATAATAAGAATTATATAAACCATAAATTAAGTTTGAAATATAAAAGTAAATAAATTGAATTTTAATATAATATGTATAAGCACATTGAAACTATTAAAATAAAATGATTAAATTTTACTCACATCCAAACCAGCATGTTCCTTGTCCCATATTAGGCTTATAATTTTTAGGTGTATTTGGATGAACGTGAGCAATTAGAGTAATCAAAACTATTACAAAAGGACTGATCCAAGCATATGAACTATAAATAATAAATTTTCTTCGCTCACGTTCTCTAATGGATCCTCGAAATCCACGTAATCCACTGAAACATATATTAATTAAAAAACAAATAAAAAATCCTTATTAGTTATTGAAATTTATTTTATTACTAAACTGAAAAAAACATTTATTAATAATAAAAGCCATCGTCACTCATTCCGTAACACCATAATTCTGCCACATAATACTAGATGGAAGAGAAGAAGAGAAACTAGTTTATTAATAATTATAGATCACAGAAATGAAATAAAATTAAGAATAAATAAACTTAGATTTTCAAAATATTTATAGTATTTTATTTCATTTAATCAAGGAAAGGGTAAATTGATGTTGAAAAAATTTTATGTCTAATCGCGAGTTATTGTATGTGAAATAAGAAATCTTAAACTTCTCATAAAATGACAATATGGAATATTTCGTTTCACGCGACGCGGTTTGTTATTTTTATCAATATACAAACTATTTTTTCTCTGACTATTTGTTTGAACCCATTTTCTACATGGCCAAACATATATATATGTATATTCATAACAATCTAAGAATTTTTTTTACCTGAGATATAAAAGAATTGAAAATAATTATTTTTATTTATTAACGAAAACGTTTAAAATGATTTAATCCCAATTAGTATAAATGAGATGTGAGGATATGTGTCATTAAAAAGATTTTGTTTATTTAAATTAAAATGGAAAAAATTTATTTTTTACTATTTAAAAAATATTCGAATTTCTAAAAATGATAATTCTATTATATTCATATTATTAATAACATAATAAATAAATAGAGTAATAATATTTTTTTGTTTATCTTATTATCTAATGATATATAACACAACGGTGTAAAATTGCAGATCCTAAAAAAAATTAAATTCATTTGTATAATTATGATCATTTCAATATTTTTTCAGTGAATCTGATTAAATAATAACAAATAACTAATATTTTGATTTTATGTTAGAATTATTTCTTTAAGTTGCTGCTCAGACCGCCTTCGGCCCTCTTCGCACCTAGCCAGGGCGCTCTGGCCCCTCTACTCCCGAAGTAATAAATACTTAGTATTTGGTTGAAAGACTGTATGTCAAAGGGTTTCATTCATTTTGTTTCAATCAGTATATTAAAAAAATAATTTCTTTTTATATTCTTATTTAAAATATATATTTTAATTTAATCAATAAATTAATCCTATTATTAAGGTATATATTTAACTTTATTAATTTGTTTATTATTAAAAACTTGTTTAAATAATTATTTGTAATATTAGAACTTATCTCTATTAAGTAAGTTCATTAATTCATAACTTGAGAATACTTTTCTTATTAATTTTGAAATTCCATATTTAAATATTTACTGTTTCTTTATACATTTAATTATACATTTACACTTATTATAATTCATTTTCTAATTAGTTTAAATTATTATTTTAATTTGTTCATTTGCTATTATTACTGATAATCTAATCAGTCTTAATTTTTGGAATATATCAATATTCTACATTTTGTTATTAAATTTGTTTATAAAATAATTGCAATCCGTTTTATTTCAATTATCTCTTGCTTTACCCTGGACTATTAGTCAAACGAAACTGATTCTCTGGTGATAGAATGAAGTTCCGATATTATAAAAGTAAAAACAAGTAAAAAGAATAAAAAAAAAAATGTAAATATTTTTATTTTTTTTTGTGATTTTGTAATTAGTTGTTATAGAAATGAATAATGATTATAAATAAATTGTATGTAAATGTATATAAGTCCGAACCATTAAAAAAGGCTATAAATAAATAAATAAATAAATAAATTTAAATTAAGAAAAAACTAATGAAGATGATTTTTCTCGAAGCTGATACAAACTAACACAGATCGATTTGTCTTTATAAATATTATCTATGATGTGAATTTCAAAAAAATCCTTCGAGCGGTTAATTAATAAATTAATTCAAAAATATACAAATATATATATATATATACAATTTTCGCTAGTATAATAAGATAAGATAATAGTTGGGCAAAAAGCTCGTAGCATTTATTTCATAACGATATGTTTGTTGCTTGACAAAGAGTAGAGTAGGGTGGGGCAAAAGTCCGCACCCTCAATTTAAAACTACTTGTAGTCTTGGTGTTGTTCTAAATAACTATATTAGATTAGAAACAAAAAGAATAGGAGACGCATTGAAATTCATTAGAATTTTCTCATGATTGTAAAATGTAGTAGCATGCACTTATCTAGCTATTTAATGACTTTGATTGAAAGCTGATACCTTTAAATACACAAATTCATCTTTACGAAAATAATTTATAATTTTTCAATTATAAAAAATAGTCAAAATGAATTTAAAATATTACTTCATGATTAAAAATTATTAAGATAAATTCCTGAAGTGCTTCTTTAAATCAGAAGAATCGTATGTGGCTTTGATTCTAAACTTTGCGTAAAACAGGTACTCAGTGTCATCGTTGGGCTTTGTACTAATTAGACCAACCCTTGCAATATCATTATTAAAAATATAGATACTGTATTTTATTAGTAGGTTTATTTATCATTATACACCTGTATTAAAAATTAAAACGTTTTAGTTATTTGATTCTGATTAAGCGCAAATGTATCATCTGGAGATTCTGTTTTGTATGAATCGTCTGAATTTGAAAAGAACGGCGAATTCAGGAAGGGTGGTTTTTACTTTCCCGCATACTTCGTATAAGGGAAGTATTGGAATCGTCAAAAATTTCGACTTCGAGATTTTGATAGATCTTGACGTTTTAGACCTCCCTGAGTCGGAAAATACCATTTTTGGAATTATGTCTGTGTGTATGTATGTATGTATGTATGTATGTATGTATGTATGTATGTATGTATGTATGTATGTATGTAATGTCTGTAAGCAAATTTACTCAAAAACTAATCAAGCTAGGACTTCGAAATTTGGTACACCGATATTATTCACAGTTTGTAGATTTCTATCAAAATTTCGTCAAAATCGGTTAACCGGAAGTGGTACTTTACCTACAATGGTTGCGTTTACCTTTCAAGTAAAGTACCAGTTTGCTTCGAGATATTTGCTTCATATTTTGTATATAGATTTAAAAATATGATAAAAATTCAGATACCAAATCTCATCATGATCTGACTACCGGAAGTGACATTTTACCTATACAAGTAGCGTTTCCTTTTTACCGACCGACGATAGTAAGGGAGGTATTGTTTTCACACCAAATTTCACCTATGGATATTTTTAGGTACATATCTCCACGAATCATGCATTTTCTTAACAGAAAAAAGTATTTTTAGCATGATGTCTGTCCGTCCGTCCGCTGTGTGTCCGTAGAGATGTGCACAGCTTGAACGGCTCAACGGATTTTGATGAAATTTGGTATATTTACATAATGCATCAGTATGATGAATGGATCAACTTTTGGTGCAAATCCGGAAACCGGAAGTGCTAGTATTGCCGATCGAAGAGAGGAAGTGAAGGGTTATTTTCATATCAAATTTCACGTGAAGGCATATCTCCACGTGTTATGCACTTTGTATTGGTTTTATCCTCGAGAAAAATCATCTTCATTAGTTTTTTCTTAATTTAAAATTATATGACGTCACCCAGCACTTCCTGACGTCACAGCCAGCCCTTATATATTATAAATAAAATAAAATTAAAAATATTTATATTATATCCATATCTGTTTTTTTTACATTTAAAATATCAGTTAACCAGAAGTAGCACTTTATTACATTCTAAATATTCATTCACAACTCTTTATACCTATTTATATGCGGGAAAGTCTAGGGGAGGACACTCCCGCTTATTTTATAAGAGGCTGATCAATGAATATTGCTGTGAAATATGAAAGTGAATTATTTCTCGCCATCGTGATTAGAGTCTCAGAGACACAAGCTGATGTTTCTTCATTGGTGAAAAGAGGCTGATTCGAGGTTGTTCACTGTAGCAACAAACGTTGCTCCGCTAGTGGGGATTTTTACCCCATTCGGTTGGACAAAGGTCCACAGGTGGAAGATTTTGTTTACTGCTCTTAAATTACCGATTTGTAAACTTATAAAATAATATTAAAATATCAGGCTATTATATCTTTTATAGGAAGTTCAAAAAACAATTCCAAACAAAAACTGTCAATTTTTGCTCTACCTTATTCTATATATTCAATCGATAGAGCTCTTTCTGCTCTATAAAACTATGCAAATCTTTTGTTTTGTTTTTTTTTTTTTTGTGAAATTTAATTTTTTAGTATTTTATTATTCCCATTCTTATTACATAATAATCAAAAATCCATTTCTTTATCAATTATAACTTTTTCAAACAACATTAGATAAAAAATTCGGGAGTGTCCTCCCCTAGACTTTCCCGCATATAAATAGGTAATTAGGTTATTATTATTATGTTTTTACAACAATAAAAATAAACAAACTAATTAATTTAAATTATAAAGTAAAATGGTTTAACACTATAATATATATTTATAATTTACACCTAACGCTACTTGTATAGGTAAAATGTCACTTCCGGTAGTCAGATCATAATGAAATTTGGTATCTGAATTTTTTTCATAATTTTAAATCTATATACAAAATATGAAGCAAATATCTCGAAGCAAACTGGTACTTTACTTGAAAGGTAAACGCAACCAGTGTAGGTAAAGTACCACTTCCGGTTAACCGATTTTGACGAAATTTTGATAGAAATCTACAAACTGTGAATAATATCGGTGTACCAAATTTCTAGGACAGCTTTATTAGTTTTTGAGTAAATTTGCTCACACAGACATTACATACATACATACATACATACATACATACACACAGACATAATTCGAAAAATGGTATTTTCCGACTTAGGGAGGTCTAAAACGTCAAGATCTATCGAAATCTCGAAGTCGAAATTTTTGACGGTGTGTTCCAATACTTCCCTTATACGAAGTATGCGGGAAAGTAAAAAGTATAAAAACATTAAGTAAAGTTGTAATTTTAAAAAATAATTTATAGAAAGTGGTCTGGTTCCTTTAAATAAAAACAAGGAAAACAACTATATTCCTCACTTTATGTTTCTAGATCTGATTGAAACATAATTTCAATTTTTTCAGAACTAGGACAAAAGATAATTTATTTATAAAGTTTAAAAAAATGAATATTAAAGATGAGAGAGTGGTCTAAATAAGTATTTGGGTTTTTTCTCCTTAATTGAATTATTATCAGTTTATTAAAATTATAAAAAACATAGAAATGAAATATATTTAATGAATTTAGTATTATGAGATGAAACAAAATTTAAATGAAATAATATAAATATAAAAAAATTATATAAAATAAGGTTTTTCTCATGGACTAAAAACAATACAATAATTTTTCTATAAGCCTGACAAAGTTTATGGGTGAATTACTTCATATACAACGAAAAACGTTTGGCGCATTTATTTTTCATTTGCTTTCTATTATAATTCTATGCAATTAAATGCCTTTATAGAGCTCTAATTTATTTATATATTTACATACGACACTAAAACACTTCATTAATAAGTAACACTATTTCTTCTAGTATAATCATCTGTTTTGGAAAAGATTGATAGTATGTAGAATATTATGTAAAATGTGTTACATACTTTAATATAAGTATATTACAGTGAAAAATCATAAAAGATTAATATCACCTAGAATTATTTAATTTGTATTTCAAATTATCCTTTGTATTTAACAAATATTTTATTTTTTTATTATTAACTAGCTGATCAGAGCGCCTTCACACCTAGACGGGGGCTCCGCCCCCTGTACCCCCCCCGAGTGTCCCTATTCTGAGCTATAACCATCTAACTCCTACCCTATCCTATCTCTCTCACGTTCCTTCCTACATTGTCCACCCTGTTCACAATTGGTCTTCCAAACGGACGTTTTCCAATCGAACTCCCACCAATATATCTTTCCTCTCCCATGCTGGACATGTGCCCTGCCGATCCCAGCCTTCTCTATTTTATGACCTATTAATTTATATAATAAATATATTTCGTAATTTGATTCTAAAATATTATTAAAATTAAATATTGTAAATATCAATAGATATATAAAAAGATTTTTATCTGCACATTGCTCAGAATTTAAATTACCACCAAATTATCGCCACCAGCGCCTCTATGATCTAGTATGGTAACTAAACTATTTTTAATTAATTACTCTTTATAATTTTTTTAAAATTTTTCTAATTAAAAAATCGAAAATCGGGCTTCGAGGTCTGGTGGCCAGCCCTGTTGTGCTTCAGTGTCAAAAATTCCAGGTCCCTGCGTGCGATAGATTTGGCTGAAGAGCTCGGTCAAACAAACAGGCAGACAGACAAACAGATACATTACACTTGCTTTTATTATTATAGATAAACAAAAACATTAAAATGAAAAAATAAAAATAATCCATTTTTCTGAAGAGCATCAAAAATTTAAATAATTTAATAAATGAATATTTTAATATGCTTTAAAAATCAGTGAGTTATATGTATGTATATGTATATATAAGAATGCTAACGATTTTCAAATTGTACTAGATGTACCTCTGGGTACCTTATGACCTGACGTTGGTACCTATAGTACAGTTACTTTTAGGACGGAGTCCAAAATTGGTACAGATGGCAAAAGCTAAGCTCTGCCTTTGTTCCACTCCGATATCTTTAAGTTTTATAGTCTTTAACTTAGGTTGAATTTACCCATCAAGATCGACTTTTTCACCCTCCAAAGAACGACAGTTGAACCCATGTGTTTTTACAAAAAAGTCGTTTTTTGCTTTTTGGACTGCGCCCTTAGTAACTAAATCATTTTAGTGGTGCCTGAACTTTTAGATGGAAATTTCTATGATACCAACTTCAAAAAGTTTGAAGACCGCTGTTTTATATAATATTTATATTTAGATAAAATGAATGAAATTAAGATGTTCCCGAATATTTATTCTTACTATAAAAGTCATTTTATAATATCTTAAAAATGATAAAATGATAAGATTAGATATCGAATTTTATCATTTCCCAATTAATGAAATTGAATCATATATTATTTTTTGGAATCATCATTAAAATTGATCTTGATAATTTTTATGTTAATTGAAATTTAACTAATATATCTAATTACATGTGGCTGAATCACTTAAAAGTTAAACGAAATAAATGTTTGTTTTTTAAAAATTTTAGATTAAAGGATTTAAATTTCAATTTTATATTATGAGTTATAATTTTTTTTTAATTCAATTTAAGATTATATATCATTTGTTTTTATTAATTTTCTTTGTTTTTGGATATAGCAAATAAGAAAAGTGTCACGATCTATGTCCAATTTATTATATTTTAAATTATTTTTAGATTGGAATTACTTTTTCTATTACTAGAAATAATTAATAATATTACAATTATAAATTGGAATTTAAAAATGAAAATTAATTATTAATCAAGGTAAAAAATATATCTAATTAGTATCTTAAATTTTAATGTAATAATATTTAAATAATCAGTATTTAGCCACAAATGGATTTCTATTGTCCATTTTAATACCAAGGACATTCATCCAAACGTTTCCTTTTTTCAACGATAAGATAATTTGTGGTCACCTTCCATTCGTTTTTCTTATAGAATATAAGTAACTTATAATAAGTAACATTCACTTTCATTCACTTTAAACAAAAATTTATTTTTTAAATAACACTAAAATTAATTTATTATATCAAGTGTCTAAATAAATTATTTAAAATTCAGGTACTTTGAAAAAATCGACAGGGCCTTTATAGTCAAAAATAGATTTAAATGTTTTGACTGTGTATATATTATATTTGGAACACCAGAGAATAAATAAATGTATTCAATTTAAAAAATAAAAATAAATATTAGATAAAAATAAAGTAAATATATATTTACCTGAAAGTCCAAAATATATCAAAACACATGATATTTAACCAGAAGAAGCTTCCCAAGAAAAAAAATTGAATTATAAATCCTGAAATAAATAATATTTCATTATTATTTATAAATTAATGATTAATTATTTTTTTCTGTAAATCTAAATCAGGGTTACTCAACAGACAACGTCACACGGACCAAAAAAAATTTTTGTTTTTCGAGCGCGGCGTTGAAAAAAAAATAAAATTCATTATTATCTTTTTATATATTGAACTGAAATTTATTTATTTATGTATACATAAAAAATATAAATAATCATAGAAAAATTAAATGAAATTACAAAATATTTGAAAAAAATTAAAGAAACAAAAAAAGTGAGATATCAATTGACAATTTTTTTGACATCAAAAACAGCAATCTCATTGATTTGTCACCGACTATTTGTCTACCCTCGGAGTCAAAGAAGTAGGTTCAAGAACCAAACGATTTCGCTGCTTTGTTTTAATAGCAGTCATTGATGAGAATACAGCCTCGCACAAGTATGTTGTTGAAAGGTGGAGTAAAAATCTAATTACTCTGTCGTCTAATATCGGATATTAAGTTTTAACTTTCATCCAAAGCTGGATTATATCTATTGTTTCAAAAACTAATTTTAAACCTAAATACGAATTTAATTCAAAGAGCTGCTCCTATTCAGATTCGGAAAGTATATTATTTGCATGTTCAATAAAACGATTAACTATTTACAAATTTCCCGGTCGAATATCTTCCTGTTGACGATAATATATATCAAATGATTGAGAAAGCCATTCAAAATATTGGCAAATAATATTTTGTATACATTTTCGGTTTACTAATTTATATGTGTAAAACATTTGCTGCCCAAATTTTTTTTGTCGCAACCCTCCATTGATCCGCTCATCGGTTAAGAAACGCTGATCTAAATCATTATCATTTCCCATTAATATATCACTATTATTGAAAAAAAGGGTAAAAGACAAATTTTAATTTTAATATTTATTTAAATTCCTAAATTTTCTGATTATTTTTAATATTTATTTTACCAATTAAGAGGAGAAAATTTCAAATTACATAATTTATTTTAAAATAATTAATAATTTAATAATAATTATTAGGTATATAATTGTAAATAATAGGTATATAATAATGTGCCGTTTGGCAAAAGTTAAAATTTTATTTAAATTTATGTTATTATGGATTAGATATGATATATATTATTATAAATATTAGCAAATTTCAATTTGATAAAGATGTCTCCTTATTTAAAGAATAACTTGAATGAGAGACAAGGGGGTAAAATGAATCAAAACTAGAATGAGGACGAACATAAAAAATAGTACTGTGACAGCTAGACTAAATAAAAGTTATTATTTACCTTAAAATTTTTTTATAAAATGAGATTTTTGATAATTACTTTCTTTCATAAATAACAAAATATTTTATCTGAGCCATTTGTTAATTAAAATTAAGAAAAATCTAAAGTAATTTTGAAGTATCTATCCATATCTATTTCTGTGGCTCTTCGGAACTCGAAAGTTCTTGGCCGCAGCAACCACATTTCTCCAAGTGTCCCTATCCTGAGCTATAAACATCTAACTCCTACCCTGTCCCTTCTCTCTCATGTCCCTTCCAAGCGGACGTTTTCCACTCGGACTCCACATCAATATATTTTTCGCCATTCTATCTTCTCCCATTCTAGCCACGTGTCCTGCCCACCGCAACCTTCTCGATTTTATAATTCTAACTATATCTGGAGATGCATAGAGGTCATGCAATTCCTCGTTATGCAGTCTCCGCCATTGACCTCATCTTTCTTTGGCCCATAAATCCTGCGAAGAATCTTATTCTCAAATACTCTACTAAATCTACTCTCGTCTCCTAAGGTCATAGACCATGCCACATTCCCATATGATAAAAAATAATTGTTTTATATATTTAAATTTTGATTCCCTTTAATAATCATTTTGACGAGATTAGTCGCTTTACTGCATAATATCAGGTGTTACCCGATTGCAACCTCGATTAAAATTCTTCTCGAATGTTATTATCGTTCGTGATTACAGAACCTAGGTATTTAAATTTTTCTACATTTGTATGTTAAGACTGTTCCTCTTTGTTACTAAATATTACAGAACCTAAGTATTTAAATTTTCAAATTGTACCTTTAGTAAATTTTGTTGTATATGAATATAAAAATTAAAATTTTAATTAAATAATTTAATTGTATATTATAATAGGAAATTTAAAATGTAAAATTATATTTACCTGAAATGATACAGAAAGTAACTTCCACATTGGGGTCCAAATGTATAATTGAGAGAAAAACAAAAGCTACAATCATACAAGCGACATGGGACATGAGGGATTTTCCGTGTAGATTACGCAATTCTGGAATTAATGCATATATCAAAAATGTACAAAGCAAACATGGCAGCGAAATAATCATCCCAGAAGCATAAACTATATATTGCATTTTGGCAAAAGTGTTTTCCAAGTCGTCATCAACAAAACATCCAAAAAGATTCATATCTGTACTAGCATATTGAATTCGATCAATACAATAAGGTCTTGAAATGTGGCTTGTTCCAATTATAATTGTTTCATTAGAGAATTTTATATTGTCTTCTACGTCAATGAAAAATACACCATTTGGACAATTTTTTATTTCGGGCAGAATTTTAAATAAACCAAATGGTGGAACATTGGCTTCATTTGTTATGGGGATTCCAGTATCAACACATTCTTTCTCAGTCTAAAACAAATAAAAAATAAAATTCAAGTAAAATAATTTATTTTCATAATTGGTGTATAAAATTAATCAATTTTTTAATTTATTAAATGTTAAGAAATTATTTAGATATTTCTTATTTTATTTAAATACTTATTAGTATATTATAATATGAAGATAATTTTTTCCAGATTTTTCAATTATCCCAGCTAAATTTTTAAGTTATTAAATAATATTCAACTTGTTTTATTAGATTTAAAAAAACAATAAACAAATTATAACTGGTTGCTTGCTCTCTTCCTTTTTTGATATTTTATTATTTTATTAATTAATAAGAAATATGAATTTTTTCTGAACAAATAAAATAAATTATTACTTATAATTATTCATTATACTATTAATATGAAGACAAATAGACATATTTGTATTCAAAAATTAATTGAAGAAATTACATTTGTAGTCTAAAACCAGTTTTTTATAGATGCCTTTATGAATATGCGAGGTCTGTTCAACGTTTTTGTGTTCATCGATTTTTTACTTAAAACAAAGTGATGTGTATTAAATTTTGCGTTAAAAATGGAATAAAGTGGTCCAACTCACTTAAAATGTTTACTGTCGGCGAGTCTACTTTGTCTCAAAAGAATGTTTATAATTGGTGATAAAATCACGCCAAGTTCGATTAAATGTGAAGGTTTTGCTCACTGTTTTCTTCTATTACAATGGCGTGGTGCATCATGAGTTCTTGCCAACAGGTCATACTGTTAATAAGGAATAGTATAAGGAAGTTATGCAAGGTTTGCGTGAATCAATACGGCTCAAACGATAGGAATTGTGGAAAAACAATTTATCACGATAATGCACCAGCTCATTGCTTGTACGTGATTTTTTGGTCAAAAACAACACCATAATCATGTCTCAACCACCGTATGTATCAGATTTGGCTCGCTGCGACTTTTTCCTATTCTCAAAACTGAAGAGACCAATGAAAGGAAAGCGTTTTAACCACAATTGAAGATATAAATTCGGAATCAAAGAACGAGCTGATGGCAATACCGAAAAACGCATTTCAGAAGTACTTCGACGATTGGAAGAAACGCTGGTAGTGCATTATATCTGAGGGGAATTACTTTGAAGGGGACAAAAAGGATATTGATTAATAAATAAATACTTTTCGAAATAATTCAAAATTCACCTTTTCTTTTGAACAAACCTCGTATATTAAAAAAAAAATTTCCAACTTTTTGTTCATGGTTTTCAGTAGTCCGTCTTTTATCAACAGATGTTCAGTATTATTTCAAAAATAATGACGCTATATCTTTATTTAAAGCAAAAAATATTAGGTAATTTAAAAAGATTTTAACACTTTTTGATAAACTTTATTACTAGAGAATTATATAATTTTTTCCAAAATTAATTAAGGTTATCGAATAAAATCACGAGTAAATGAAATTAAATTGAACTATAAATGGGTAATGTTAAAGTCAAATCAAACTTTTTACTTCATCCATTATTTAATTTATCAATCATTAAGAAGACATTTTATTAAGATAATTTTCTTTTAAGATTATAAGTCTCTTAAGTCTTATAAGCAATTTAGTATAAATGTATGCATATTCATTAGGCGTTAATCATGAATAGTTACAGGTAATTTTTTTCAAAGAATAATATAGAACAAATTAAAATCAAATAAATTCCAAAAAGATTCATTTGTTTATTAATCTAAGAACACGAGAAAATAAAATAAGAGCTAAAAAAATGTTTATTTTTCTTTATTTTTGTTGGTCAAGGATCATCCATTACAACCACTTTTATTGTAAATTGTGAGTAAGATCATTTCCGGTGCTGACATATCTGTACATAGCTATCTTATCATAATATTCTGAAATATAAATTTTGTTTATTTTTAGTTTAATTTATATATATATATATAAGTGTGTGGTAGTTTTTTAATTTAATTTTTTTTTAAGTGTATATGATATCCTTGCATTTGTCTTTTCTTCTTTAGTTTTACTTTGCAAATGCAGCGTTCTCTATTTTTGTTGGCTGGATGGTGATGAGTAATGCTTTTCAATAAATGAAAAATTCAGGAAAAATAATAAAACTACAATTATATTAAGATAATATTTTTCTTTCGGACTAGTTTTCAAAGGCCATGTAGTTAAATAAGAAAAAAATATTTTTCATATTGATAGAGAGCAGACAGAATTTGTAATAGTGAGTAAAAAGAATAAATATTTAATTAAAATTCGTTTTAATATTTGTGATTTATTTAATATAAGACTTAAATTTTATTAATATCTTTTATATAATGTTTAGAGCGAAATAATTTGAAACAATTCTTAAAATCAAAAAATCAAAAAATGATTAAATCATTGGCAACTTTTGTTCAACAGTTGTGATACTTGACCAGACCAATCGGTTATTTAATAATTAATTTAATGCCATTCATAGAAAATAAAGTAATTTTTTATTTAAACTAAATTATATTTGAATAAAATATAATTTGTATTATTACTTTATTTCTATAATATAAATGAATATAATATTTATATTTATTTATATCGATAAAATGATTAATATAGTAAAATAGATAAACAAATATTCTTTAATATATATATATATATAATTCTTAATAATATTTTCTATAAATATAAATTTCGTACTTAAGTAGGGATTTTTATTTATTATATATGTACGTTGAATACAATTATTATTTTTTTAATATAATTAATAATTAAAATTCGTTAGTATAAATTTAATAAAAATGTAAAATTGTACATACAGAATTGGGATCAATTGTTATGTACGCGTCTGAGAGGCCTTCGCAGAAACATCGTTTTGCCGCAAAGGGTTTATTAGAATTTGACCCGGTGGCTTCCGATTGCGTGAATTCCAGGATATTAAGGAATACAAGAAATATGCACAATTTCAGAGTCATTTTTGTAAAGACTCAGTTGTGATACTTGACGAGTCCAACCCAACCCCCCGACACGCAATGCTAAATTCGTGAAACAGCGTTTAGCGCTGCTGCTAAAAAGTGACCCCTATATGAACTATGATGTGAAAAAACCGGCCTGGCACCATTTTTAAAATCCATTTTGAATCATTTGAATGAGAGGAGCGGGAAGAATGAAAAAATTATGAAATTTTTCAGTTAAGTGAAAAATTATTTATTTAGAGCTAAAACTGACATTTCAGAAATAATTTTTTTTTTTTTAAAAAAATTGCTGAAATGTATGTCTTGTCCCCAAATAAATAATTTTTCACTTAACTGAAAAATTTCATAATTTGCATGTCTAGAAGAAAAGAATTATGTTGTATGTGACATATTTATTTGAAAATAGATTATTACAAAATATCATTAACAATAATGATGTGTATCTCATTTGTAAACAAATCTTTTATACATATTTTTCTTTAAACATATTATATTAAATTTCTCACTTAAATAAAAATTACACAAGGACGTTGATTTACCTAGATGATCGAGAATATAGAATGTATTTGACGAAAATGTTGATGATTTCTGTAGAAGATGTATCCTTCTTACATATCATATTGTTACACAATTTAATAAAATGTAGCAACATTTTTTTATGTAAAAGAAGGCTACATCTTTTGGCGAAATCATCACCATGCAAGGGACAAAAGTCAGTTTCGAAGAAGGGATCTGAAAAGGAAGAAGAGAGGATATTTGAAAGATGGATGATGCTAGGGATATTATGGTAAAACTTGCCCATCTCTTTAGATATTAGTTTTTTGAAATCATCTGAGGGATGTTTTTCAAAACATCCCTCATTTTGCCGCAATTCTGTTGATTTGTGAATATCATTTCTGCTTTCCCCCGCATGCGAAATTCACGCAGAAACGACATTCATTTATCAACAGTTGTCTTATCAAAGTACCAGCTCACCGAAGGAAGACATAAGATTGTTTGTAAATATCGATAGCACCTAGGGCCATGTTTGTATATGGAGAGGAAAAGGGCTTTTTCTTCCTGGGTATACCGGCGGGAATTTTTAACCACAGAGAAATTTTTAAGGGTGGATAAAACAAAAGTTGAGAGAGGAGCAGGTAGATTATGGATATCATTAATATTTTGAAATGATTCATGAAGAAGTTTTTTTGATCGCTTACATTCTTGTGAAATTATTCTCTTTCTCTCTTTATCTTGGTTCAATAGTCGCTTGACCTCGTTGAGCCTTTGGTACAATCTTTTCTTCCTGGGAGATAAATTTTCTATTCTAGAAACACCGAGATCTTGTAGGTGTATGTCCCGCGGATCACCTGCAAAAATTAATTAAGTTTAAAATAAAAAACTCCAATGAATTAATACAGAAAAGCCTAAGCGAACTAAAATTTTATTTTAAATCATTTTAGCAAATCTATTCAAAGTTAAGAGAAGATTAATGAATTTTATTAAAAATATAATACGTACATCTCCCAGAACTGGATTCAAAAAGATTTGGCTCCTCGAAGGCCAAGCTAACAGATGGAGTAACAGGTGTTGCTAGAAAAAATATTAAAAAAAATTATTGAAATTATTTTCTTTTATTATTAATACATTTTTAAGTCAACAACAACAGTAAATTTTAAAAGATAAATTTGCACCAAGCATATGGATACATAATATAGATTAAGAAAATTGAATTGAGTTTAAAACATTAAAAATATAATACGTACATCTACCAGAACTGGATTCAAAAATATTTGGCTCTTCTGAGGTCATTCCAAAATCACTTGTAGTATTAACACGTGGGGCTGTAAAAATATTAAAAAAAATTATTGAAATTATTTTCTTTTATTATTAATACATTTTTAAGTCAACAACAACAGTAAATTTTAAAAGATAAATTTGCACCAAGCATATGGATACATAATATAGATTAAGAAAATTGAATTGAGTTTAAAACATTAAAAATATAATACGTACATCTACCAGAACTGGATTCAAATAATAGTAAAATTATATTAATTATACTTACTTTACCATTATACATATTGATCGCAATTGGAGGGCGTCGGATCAGTATAAAATATTTACAATTGTTTCAAATTGTTTTAAGATGTTAGACGCTTGAAGATCAGATGGATCAGATGATCAGATGTTTACGACACTTTCACAATATTTAAAATGATTCAAATGGATTTCATGAATTTAAAAATGAGCCTGGTGCGGCATCTGTTGGTTGGTTTATGAAAAACTTTCGGATTTAAATTAGTGCCAGCAGCGCCTCTTGTGGCCCCTATGTTCTTAACATGTTTTCGAAAGCTCTGGGCCTGTGTCGGGGGGTTGGTCCAACCGCTGACTGAGTGGATACTGATACAAGCCACGATGTGTCAGCCGACCTGGCCAGCGCCTCTGCGCGGATGTTGACTCAAATCTTCTCATAATACGGACACCACGACGCTTCTCTTATCTTGGAGTATTAGAAAAAAAAACTATGTATTTTCCTTTCATTCTAGAGAATCTTTCTTTCAATGTATATACATATCTATAGGTTTATAAATATTTATTTAAATAGTAAAATTAAACATAATATAAGTATTTTTCAATGTTTATTAATATCGCAATCGTTATTAAAATATATATTTGGATTAATTAATATTAATATTAATATATAATTTTTATAAAAAAAAAAGAAAAATTCAAAATATATATATATAATTTAGTTCTGCGATATTATAATGCTTTCAATGAGAAGAAAATATTTTTAAAAAATTAATTTTATTTTCAATTTTAGATTTCAAAAAATTTTTTAAATAAAATTTTCTACATTATACAAATATTATTATACATAAGTAAATACAATAGATACATAAGCTAATAGCTGAAAAACTAAAATATATTACTATTTTTAAATTTACTAGAACACATATTAAATTAAAATAACAGAAAAAATCGTTAATATATTATATTTAAAATATATGATAATATAATATATTTAATTTCTAAAAATTATAAAATTACATGTAAACTTAAGTAGCCATGCTAAAATAAACAAATAAATTCTATCTATCTATCTCTGTGGCTCTTTGACTAATATATTTTTCGCCATTTTATCTTCTCCTATTCTAGCCACGTGCCCTGCCCATCGCAGGCTTCTCGATTTTATAATGCTAACAATTCTAGTGTAAATAATATTCAGTCTCCGCCATTCTCCGGTGAACTCATCTTTCTTTGGCCCATAAATGCTTCGCAGGATCCTATTCTCAAATACTCTAAATCTAATCTCGTCACCTAAGGTCATAGACCATGCCTCACCCATATAATACAACCGGTAAAATAATTGTTTTATATATTTTAATTTTGATCCCCTTTGATAATAATTTTGACGCGATAAGCCCCTTTACTGCATGATAACAGGCTCTTCCCGATTGCAACCTCGCTTTAAACTCTTCTCGAATATTATTATCCTTCGTTATTACAGAACCTAAGTATTTAAATTTTTCTACATTTTCAAATTCTTTATTTTGTATATTTAGATTTTGTGTGTTAATACTATTCCTCTCCGTTACTAAATATTTTGTCTTAGCACTATTAATTAATAGTCCCACCTCTTTTCCTGCTTCGATTAATTTTTCTACGCTATCTTTAATTGCAATTGCCTATTATATTATATTTAAGTCGTCTGCGTAATCTAATATTTGAATTTTTTGTTTAATTCTATTCCGTTTTATTTATCCCCAATTTATCTAATTACATATTCCAGAACTAAACAAATAAATTAATCAATATTAATGAATATATTATAATTTTACATTATTCTTTAAAACTTAATTATTTCAATATTTATTAAAATTAAATAATTAATATATAATAAAAAAAATCTAAATCAATTAAATCAAATTAAAATATCAATTATAATTTAAGAGAGTATAATTTTATTTAAATTTGATTATTTAAATTTATTTATGAAATTGCCTTTAATTTGTTATCAGAATCCTAAATATATATTCCTATTTATTTTATATTAAAAGAGTGTTTTTTCATACCTTTAGAATGTATTCTTTGTTGTGTGAACTTATCTATTCAAATCATCTTATACATATAAAATTTACATATAAATTTTAAAGTAGATATGATATATTTATGGTGTATTTATTAATGAAAGAATAAATTTTTGAATAATAGTTAAATAAATAATGATTAATTAATTTGATGATGAATGATTATCAATGAATACCTAAAATTAATTAATTTATTTTAATGAAAATTCTTACTTATATTTTCTCTTAGAAACACAATACTTATTTTATAATTCTAATATTGTTGAAATAATAGAGGATAAATATATACTTGTATCAGTGGTTAATTAATTCTAATAAAAGTTAATATGTATCTAATTAAATTTTATTGTTAAAATTAATTAATTGTGGATTGTTAATTTCCAAAAAACGAGAATGTGAGGAAAAGAATTGTTGAATTTGGTCAATAAATTCTCTGATTAATAGTATAATATTTACTTAAGAAGAATCAGGTCATTTTCGATGGCTGTTTAGCCAGAAAAAAAGTCATTCAAACAATATAATTTAATCAGTATAATATGTTCTAATTTACTTTTACGAGTTTTATATTCTCTTTAATGTTTTTAACTTAATTGGTTGTCAAAATTATATTAAGGTAAACGGAAGGGTGGAGCTACTATCTACATCCAACCATCCATAAGTCTAGATTAAAGAATTTTGCTTATTTAAATAAATAAATAAAATAAATACGTAGTATCCATTATATATATTAAAAAACCATCCAATGTCATTTTTTGATTAAATTTAACAAATAGACATGTAGAAGTGAAAATAACAATTTATAGAGAATTGAGGGAATTATCCTAGACTATTGTTATTAAAAAAAAATTAAATTACTGAAATTATATTATAACAATTATTATACATAAATTTAAAAAATGGTAATTGTTTACTTGACGGGCCCAGCAAGGTGGGTGGCTGAAACTTACCTTGAGGGATTCCTTGAATGATTCTAAACAACTTTTTCAGATAACTTTTTTTATGATCTCATTTAGTTTAATTAATAAAAAATAATTAATTTTTCAATGTAATGTACCCAATTGACATTGGCATTTTGACTATCTTTTCTTTTTTGGCTCTAGGTGGACTGGCAAATATTTTTTAAAATATAACTTTGAAAAAATATCGATGAAAATTATATGGAAATAAAATATCTGAATTGTAGGTCTTATTATTCATTAGTTTTTACCCATTAAATAATCATTCAAATTGAAATGAGATAAAATATTTCATTTTTCTATGATTTAGTGATTAGTAATTAATTAAATTAAATTAATTAAATTAGATAAATTAATTAAACAGATAAAGTTATATTTTAGTCTGGGTATGATTCTTTAATTAACGAATCTCGCTAATTGCAGAAATTGATCAGAAATAAAATACAAGACTAGGTGAGGTTTGAAGAGTTTTATTAGAAGGTTGATTTATTACAATGAGCAATTTGTCATCTGACTGAGTATAACACTGTATGGTACTACACAGATGATTAAAATTAGCAGTACAATTGTTACTATTCCTAAAGTTTCCTTATTATTATGAATTTTCTTCTATTTCTCTTATTCTAATGTTACTTATTTCTATCTGCTTAATACTATGTAATTTTAGTTCTTTATTATTGTTTATAATGTCTTCACTTGGTAACACTTTGGGGATGATCACTTCACTTTTTGATATATAGGTTGAATGCACTTTTTGGTTATCAATTGAATACTCATTGTTTCTTATCTTGTATAGACCTTTGGTTAACACTTTCTGTATAAGGGAACAATTTAGAGGTATTTTTTCACTTTCACTAACACTTACAATAATAATATTTGAGTTTCGTATTACTATGAATTTGGGAAAATATTTAAGAGGGTGCATTTCACAATTTTTATTGTTGTGGTTTATTATTAAGTTTTTTGTACAATTGTTAACCTTTCCAGTATTAATTTTGCAATAATGTTTGTTGTTACTGTTTATACAATTCTCTGTATAGCTTATATCTAGGTGACTGACAATCAAGTATTCGAAAGGTTTGTTAAGCATGTAACGTCCGTCTTTTTGATAGACAAGTAGGGGAGTAAATTGGTAGATTTGATTTTCTGTGCTAATGTAATCAGGAATTTCGAGAATAATGTCAACGATGTTGTTGTCAAATTTGCAAAATGATCTAACGAATTTTGTTGCTTCCCAAAAATTATCAATGTTAATGTTTATTTTATAGGATTCTAGGATGGATATTAAATCGTTAAAGGGAATGATACTTTCATGGAGGGTAAATGAGCTACAGAATGTTAAAGCCGTTTCTAAATTAAATTAAATTTTGACCCTTCGATTCCAACATAGGTCAAAACGACCTATTTTTTCGCGTTCGTGAATTTGTCTAATGATTTTAATTTATTTTCTTCATCGAATTGTTTATATTCGCTAACTATTTTCGGTTTTATCAAATTACATGAAGCTCCAGTGTCGATTAATACTTTGAATTCTCTTTCGCCTAATAAGATATATGGTAATCTACTATTGTGTTTGTGCTTGGCTTTGAGCACTTCGTATGTTACTTGTGGCGCGGGGGTCTTTGGCCACTTGTTTCTAAAAAATTGTTATTTTCATTCCTAACATTATTGAATTCATAAAATCTAGAATGGCCTGATCGGGTGTTTCGTGATCTAGTGGTCTGTGTACTCATAGGGGTGGGAGGGGGTAATAAATAATCTTGTTGTTGGTTGTTGGACCAGGAGGGGTTGTTGTGTCGAGGGTTGTGTTGGCGAATGCCATTGTTTCTAAATTGGGGGGGTTGGTTAAAATTTGGTGAGTTGAATTGATTAAAAGGGCCTTGTGAATTGTGGTAGCGGGGAGGAGAGTGGTAATTTTGATAATAATTATTATGATGAGAGTGATTTCTGGGAGCAAATTGTCTATTTCTAGGACGTCTATCGTAATTACAATCATTGAAATTATTCTTTCTATTCAACAGGTTTGTTTTGTTTGATATGTAGCTGAAAACTGTATTAATTGATGTAAAATTTTGCGCGATAATCAGTGATCTCTCTGGCTCTGGGAAGGATCTAACAAAAATTTCAACTGCATCTGTCTCAAAGTGTCTCTTGGCCATCTCCTTGCCAGAGGCGGTTTCATTTGACGCGTCTATACGGGCTGCGAAATTTCTAATTAGTTCCTGAATTTCCTTATATCTATCTGAAATTTTGGCATGAGATCTCTCCATTTTGTAAAGTTCGCGGCGGAGAGTACTCTCGCTTTTTGTTTCGAGAAATATGTCCCTAAGATCCTTTCTTAGATCTTCCCAGATGGTTAGATTTACGTGGGTCAGCATTTCATTGGCACGGCCTTGAATTTTGTTTCTAACGTACATGAGGAGAAATTCGTGGTGGTCAGGGAGAATGGCACTATAGACTTTATCTACTGTGCTAATGAATCTTTCGAGTTCGTTTGACTCGCC